>OY804584.1:66174217-66774217 GCA_963680875.1 Bathymodiolus brooksi
CTTGGGCATTATGTTGTCTGTTCTTCTTCTCTTGGTCATTATGTTGTCTGTTCTTCTTCTCTTGGTCATTATGTTGTCTGTTCTTCTTCTCTTGGTCATTATGTTGTCTGTTCTTCTTCTCTTGGTCATTATGTTGTCTGTTCTTCTTCTCTTGGTCATTATGTTGTCTGTTCTTTTTCTCTTGGGCATTATGTTGTCTGTTCTTCTTCTCTTGGTCATTATGTTGTCTGTTCTTCTTCTCTTGGGCATTATGTTGTCTGTTCTTCTTCTCTTGGTCATTATGTTGTCTGTTCTTCTTCTCTTGGGCATTATGTTGTCTGTTCTTCTTCTCTTGGTCATTATGTTGTCTGTTCTTCTTCTCTTGGTCATTATGTTGTCTGTTCTTCTTCTCTTGGGCATTATGTTGTCTGTTCTTCTTCTCTTGGTCATTATGTTGTCTGTTCTTCTTCTCTTGGGCATTATGTTGTCTGTTCTTCTTCTCTTGGGCATTATGTTGTCTGTTCTTCTTCTCTTGGTCATTATGTTGTCTGTTCTTCTTCTCTTGGTCATTATGTTGTCTGTTCTTCTTCTCTTGGTCATTATGTTGTCTGTTCTTCTTCTCTTGGGCATTATGTTGTCTGTTCTTCTTCTCTTGGGCATTATGTTGTCTGTTCTTCTTCTCTTGGTCATTATGTTGTCTGTTCTTCTTCTCTTGGGCATTATGTTGTCTGTTCTTCTTCTCTTGGGCATTATGTTGTCTGTTCTTCTTCTCTTGGGCATTATGTTGTCTGTTCTTCTTCTCTTGGGCATTATGTTGTCTGTTCTTCTTCTCTTGGGCATTATGTTGTCTGTTCTTCTTCTCTTGGTCATTATGTTGTCTGTTCTTCTTCTCTTGGGCATTATGTTGTCTGTTCTTCTTCTTTTGGGCATTATGTTGTCTGTTCTTCTTCTCTTGGTCATTATGTTGTCTGTTCTTCTTCTCTTGGTCATTATGTTGTCTGTTCTTCTTCTCTTGGTCATTATGTTGTCTGTTCTTCTTCTCTTGGTCATTATGTTGTCTGTTCTTCTTCTCTTGGGCATTATGTTGTCTGTTCTTCTTCTCTTGGTCATTATGTTGTCTGTTCTTCTCTTGGGCATTATGTTGTCTGTTCTTCTCCTCTTGGTCATTATGTTGTCTGTTCTTCTTCTCTTGGGCATTATGTTGTCTGTTCATCTTCTCTTGGGCATTATGTTGTCTGTTCTTCTTCTCTTGGTCATTATGTTGTCTGTTCTTCTTCTCTTGGTCATTATGTTGTATGTTCTTCTTCTCTTGGGCATTATGTTGTCTGTTCTTCTTCTCTTGGGCATTATGTTGTCTGTTCTTCTTCTCTTGGGAATTATGTTGTCTGTTCTTCTTCTCTTGGGCATTATGTTGTCTGTTCTTCTTCTCTTGGGCATTATGTTGTCTGTTCTTCTTCTCTTGGTCATTATGTTGTCTGTTCTTCTTCTCTTGGGCATTATGTTGTCTGTTCTTCTTCTCTTGGGCATTATGTTGTCTGTTCTTCTTCAATTTACGGTAGTTGGATTACCTAACAACTCATGCAAGCCTATCACCAATACGGCGTGAGTTCGCACCCGGCTTTGTAAATTACCAAAAAAGGTGCAATCGACACGCAGCCGCAAGTGATAAAGTTTACCAGTTTCTTGCCCATGGTCGGTGGTTCTCCCCGGGTACTCCGGCCTCTTCCACCACTAAAACTGGTCGCCATGATATAGCTGAAATATTGCTGAAAATGGCGTTAAGCACAAACAAAAATCAATCAATCAATTTATGGATTCTGATTACCCCGTTGGTATCTTCACACTCTTCTTACATGACTTACCTATGCATGTTTTATCATTATATTTTTTTATTTGTTTTAGGAACTAACCGGTGTCCATCAGATTTTCTTTCTGTATATTTGTTGCTTTGTTCCAGGTACTAACCGGTGTCCATCAAATTTTCTCCATTATCGACACCTATATTTCTGTATATTGTTTTGCTTTGTTCCAGGAACTAACCGGTGTCCATCAGATTTTCGCCACTATCGACACCTAAATTTCTGTATATTTTTTGCTTTGTTCCAGGAACTAACCGGTGTCCATCAGATTTTCTCCACTATCGACACCTAAATTTCTGTATATTTTTTGCTTTGTTTTAGGAGCTAACCGGTGTCCATCAGATTTTCTCCACTATCGACACCTATATTTCTGTAGATTTTTTGCTTTGTTCCAGGAACTAACCGGTGTCCATCAGATTTTCTCCACTATCGACACCTATATTTCTGTATATTGTTTTGCTTTGTTCCAGGAACTAACCGGTGTCCATCAGATTTTCTCCACTATCGACACCTATATTTCTGTATATTGTTTTGCTTTGTTCCAGGAACTAACCGGTGTCCATCAGATTTTCTCCACCATCGACACCTAAATTTCTGTAGATTTTTTGCTTTGTTCCAGGAACTAACCGGTGTCCATCAGCTTTTCTCCACTATCGACACCTAGATTTCTGTAGATTTTTTGCTTTGTTTTAGGAACTAACCGGTGTCCATCATATTTTCTCTACTACCGACACCTAGATTTCTGTTATAACATGGGGACTGCGTACCCTATAGACTTCACTAATATTAAATCCAACTGTACTGCCAAAGGTGGTAAGATTGCTGCTGTAAACTCTCAACAGAGACAAGACTATTTCTCACATTTTCTTGGTAAGTGTACGAGTTAATATTTTATACAAGTATTATCATCTTGGAATATTTACGAGTACATCTATTTTACAAAGTCATATAAACCGTATCGATAGTGTAATGGTTAGCGTGTTTGTCTCGAATGTGGTAGATTGTGGGTTCGAGCAGCGGTCGGGTAAAGCCAAATATTGTAAAACTGACATATTATCTGCTGCTTCTCCGCTAAGCACACAGCATTAGAAAGAGTAAGAGCAAATACTGGTTGGCTCGGAATCAGAATAATGTGTCCGGGTGTAGCAACATGTCTACCACATACTGTTGTTTCAGTGAGCTGGCACTATGAAAATCTAACTTAGAGTGTTGGTCAAGAACAAATGATGAATAGTCGTCACTTTGGCCTCACTTTGCATAATAAGCCACGCCCCCTAATTTGCATAACAATGGAATTCGATGACGTCATAGCGTCCCCTGTTGTTCCCATAGCGTCCCCACGCGAAGTCCTAATGTTCTTATGATGGAAGTAAGTCACGTCATAGTGTTCCCTATTGTTCTGATAGCGTCACCACTTAAAAGGAACGCCTGGTCTAAAACTAATTAATTATGCATCACCCCTCTTCAAATGACAGCTATCCTATTGTTCCAAACAAACTAATTAATTCAAACCACTTGAACCAACAGGTGTCCTATTGTTCCCAAAACTCATTACTTATTCACCACCCCCTTCAAATGACAGATGTACTATTGTGCTAAAAAAACAAAACATTCAAATCACTCGAGCGAACACCTGCTCTATTGTTCTACTATCGATAAGTTCAAACATGTTCAGACATGTCCAGACTTGTTCTACGGAAACCCAAACGCGTCCTCTATTCTGATTGGTAGACCGGCATTCTTTCTTCAAGCGCCAAACGTCTACCACTCGAAACTGATAACTGGTCTATTGTTCTCAAACTCATTAGTTATGCATCACTCCTTTCAAATGACACCTGGTCTATTGTTCTCAAGCTCATTAATTATACACCACCCTCTTCAAATGACAGCTGTCCTATTGTTCCAAAAAATCGAATTAATAGAAACCACTTGAACCAACAGGTGTCCTATTGTTCCCACAACTCATTACTTATTCATCCCCCCATTCAAATGACATCTGTACTATTGTGCTAAAAAAAACCAAATACATTCAAATCACTCGAGCGAACACCTGCTCTATTGTTCTACTATCGACAAGTTCAAACATATTTAAACAAGTCCAGACTTGTTCTACGGAAACCTAAACGCGTCCTCTATTCTGATTGGTAGACCGGCATTATTTCTTCAAGCGCCAAACGACTACCATTCGAAACTGATAACTGGTCTATTGTTCTCAAACTCATTAATTATACACCACCCTCTTCAAATGACACCTAATCTATTGTTCCCAACACTCATTAATTATGCATCACCCGTCTTCAAATGACACATGGTTTATTGTTCTCAAACTCATTAGTTATGCATCACTCCTTTCAAATGACACCTGGTCTATTGTTCCCAAACCTCATTAATTATGCATCACCCCCCTCTTCAAACGACCACGGTCCTTTTGTTTCAAGCCACTCAAAGGAACACCTACTCTATTGTTTTATTATCTACAAGTCCAAGCATGTTCAGACAAAAAAGAAAATCTTTAGGTGGAAATACATAAAACCTTGCAGGGAATATCCCAATGATCGTTTCTTGGCCAGCCGAGTAACGGCATGTTTCACCAAGTCGATCATGTGTTTGGGAACAATAGACCAGGTGTTCCTTTCAAGTGGTGACGTTATCAGAACAATAGGGGACGCTATGATATCATCCAGCTCCATTGTTATGAAAACAATAGACCAGGTGCTCCTTTCAAGTGGTGACGCTATCAGAACAATAGGGGACGCTATGATATCATCCAGCTCCATATGTTATGAGAACAATAGACGAGGTGCTCCTTTCAAGTGGTGACGCTATCAGAACAATAGGGAACGCTATGATATCATCCAGCTCCATTGTTATGAGAACAATAGACCAGGTGCTCCTTTCAAGTGGTGACGCTATCAGAACAATATGGGACGCTATGATATCATCCAGCTCCATTGTTATGAGAACAATAGACCAGGTGCTCCTTTCAAGTGGTGACGCTATCAGAACAATAGGGGACGTTATGATATCATCCAGCTCCATTGTTATGAGAACAATAGACCAGGTGCTCCTTTCAAGTGGTGACGCTATCAGAACAATAGGGGATGCTATGATATCATCCAGCTCCATTGTTATGAGAACAATAGACCAGGTGCTCCTTTCAAGTGATGACGCTAACAGAACAATAGGGGACGCTATGATATCATCCAGCTCCATTGTTATGAGAACAATAGACCATGTTCTCCTTTCAAGTGGTGACGCTATCAGAACAATAGTGGACGCTATGATATCATCCAGCTCCATTGTTATGAGAACAATAGACCAGGTGCTCCTTTCAAGTGGTGACGCTATCAGAACAATAGGGGACGCTATGATATCATCCAGCTCCATTGTTATGAGAACAATAGACTAGGTGCTCCTTTCAAGTGGTGACGCTATCAGAACAATAGGGGACGTTATGATATCATCCAGCTCCATTGTTATGAGAACAATAGACCAGGTGCTCCTTTCAAGTGGTGACGCTATCAGAACAATAGGGGATGCTATGATATCATCCAGCTCCATTGTTATGAGAACAATAGACCAGGTGCTCCTTTCAAGTGATGACGCTATCAGAACAATAGGGGACGCTATGATATCATCCAGCTCCATTGTTATGAGAACAATAGACCATGTGCTCCTTTCAAGTGGTGACGCTATCAGAACAATAGTGGACGCTATGATATCATCCAGCTCCATTTTTATGAGAACAATAGACCAGGTGCTCCTTTCAAGTGGTGACGCTATCAGAACAATAGGGGACGCTATGATATCATCCAGCTCCATATGTTATGAGAACAATAGACCAGGTGCTCCTTTCAAGTGATGACGCTATCAGAACAATAGGGGACGCTATGATATCACCCAGCTCCATTGTTATGAGAACAATAGACGAGGTGCTCCTTTCAAGTGATGACGCTATCAGAACAATAGGGGACGCTATGATATCATCCAGCTCCATTGTTATGAGAACAATAGACCATGTGCTCCTTTCAAGTGGTGACGCTATCAGAACAATAGGGGACGCTATGATATCATCCAGCTCCATTGTTATGAGAACAATAGACCAGGTGCTCCTTTCAAGTGGTGACGCTATCAGAACAATAGGGGACGCTATGATATCATCCAGCTCCATATGTTATGAGAACAATAGACCAGGTGCTCCTTTCAAGTGATGACGCTATCAGAACAATAGGGGACGCTATGATATCACCCAGCTCCATTGTTATGAGAACAATAGACCAGGTGCTCCTTTCAAGTGGTGACGCTATCAGAACAATAGGGGACGCTATGATATCATCCAGCTCCATATGTTATGAGAACAATAGACCAGGTGCTCCTTTCAAGTGATGACGCTATCAGAACAATAGGGGACGCTATGATATCACCCAGCTCCATTGTTATGAGAACAATAGACCAGGTGCTCCTTTCAAGTGGTGACGCTATCAGAACAATAGGGGACGCTATGACGTGACCCAATTCCATTGTTAAGAGAACAATAGGACTCACGTGGGGACGCTATGAGAACAATAGGGGACGCTATGACGTCATCTAATTCCATTGTTATGTAAATGACACCAAATAAATTAATTGTAATTTTCTTTTTAAATTTGATTTCGTTGGTTGGTTGGTTAACATCCAGCGGCCAATATTTCATGCATATTCAGGACGATTTAAATTTGAAATTCGGATGGAACCAATGACTGAAATCTAATTTCTCTCGCTATTTAAACGGAACATTATCTTGTTGCACAATCATTTCTTGAAAATGGCTCGTGTTAAGCATAGCACACCGAAAATGGTTAGTAACCAGACAAGGCCAAAGGAGCAAGGGAAAAAACGAATTAGGAGAATGATATATAGGCTATATGAAGCAGGAAGACGGTGGTCAGTACACAACAAGACCAGAAAGAGACTCTTTGTTTCTAAGGCCAGAAGAAGACTGGAATTTTAATTCCTGGAAAAGAAAAAAAGCCCTTTTAAGGGCTACCAATATTTTTTCAAAAAGTGATCTATATTGTTATGTGTCAATCATCTGATACTTACCACGTATTGTGTTTTATGTAGAAACTATGACGGAATTATTTTAAGATAGGTTGAGAAAGATTTTATATACGTTTTAGATAGACGTGTTCTTGGGTACGAACAGGTACGTAATTAGTCGTGTGGAAAATTAATTCGTACCCCACGTCATATATTCTAACGAAATATTCTTTAATTTAGATAATTTTTTTTAAATAATTGTATTTCAATTTGAATAAACGTTTGATTGACGTCGAATGACTCGTTCTTTCATATATAAATATAGATATATTATGTTAGGAAATTTATAAATACTAGTTTCATTGATAAACATTAATTCAATAAATATGAATAATAACAAAAAAACGAAAAGTAAGATCATTGAACTCTGGCGGTTGTATATGAATGGATTAACACCTGTCTTTATCGATTGATAATTCAAAAGGTAAATGCATAAATTAAACTTAATCTATATTTAATTTAAACATATTTTATTGTCTAAATAATGACAAAAGGATCACACACAAGTTTTTCAACTTAGTATTGTCTTCTCCATAAACTTAAGATAGATTGAGATGGTTAATCTATAGTGATGGGAATTGGTATTATAATTATCATTATTTGAATGAGGATATTTTGTCACAGTGTTGTTGGTTTCCAAATCATTTTTTTATTAAAGAACGATGTCGGATTATTTCACATAGTTAAAACTCTCGCAGTTGTATGTCAATTGATTAACACCGGTCTTTATAGATTGAATTAAAAGAGCAATCAATGAATAAATTAAAACTTAATGTATTTTGATATAAATTATTTTTCTTTACTTTAATTAGCATATTATCTCTCAGTATAATTGGTTACCTAATTAAAATGTTTAAAAAAGATGCCAGATTATTAAACACAACGGAGTTTAAACAAATAAATGAGCCAGATGTGTGATAATAAAAATATGACCTTATAGTAAAACGATAATTTCCCTGCAAGGTGTTTTTGTATTTCCACCTAAAGATTTTCTTTATTGTCTGAACATGTTTGGACTTGTAGATAATAAAACAATAGAGTAGGTGTTCCTTTGAGTGGCTTGAAACAAAAGGACCATGGTCGTTTGAAGAGGGGTGTGATGCATAATTAATGAGCTTTTGGAACAATAGACCAGGTGTCATTTGAAAGGAGTGATGCATAACTAATGAGTTTGAGAACAATAGACCATGTGTCATTTGAAGAGGGGTGATGCATAATTAATGAGCGTTGGGAACAATAGATCAGGTGTCATTTGAAGAGGGTGGTGTATAATTAAAGAGTTTGAGAACAATAGACCAGTTATCAGTTTCGAGTGGTAGTCGTTTGGCGTTTGAAGAAAGAATGCCGGTCTACCAATCAGAATAGAATAGAGGACGCGTTTGGGTTTCCGTAGAACAAGTCAGGACATGTCTGAACATGTTTGAACTTATCGATAGTAGAACAATAGAACAGGTGTTCGCTCGAGTGATTTGAATGTATTTGTTTTTTTAGCACAATAGTACATCTGTCATTTGAAGGGGAGGGGGTGGGGGGTGAATAAGTAATGAGTTTTGGTAACAATAGGACACCTGTTTGTTCAAGTGGTTTGAATTAATTAGTTTTTCTTGGAACAATAGGACAGCTGTCATTTGAAGAGGGGTGATGCATAATTAATTAGTTTTTGGGAACAATAGACCAGGGGTTCCTTTCAAGTGGTGACGCTATCAGAACAATAGGGGACGCTATGACGTGACCTACTTCCATTATAAGAACAATAGGACTTCGCGTGAGGACGCTATGAGAACAATAGGGGACGCTATGACGTCATCGAATTCCATTGTTATGCAAATCACGGGGCGTGGCTTATTATGCAAAGTAAGGCCAAAATGACGACTATTCATCAAACAAAACGGACATCATCATGATCATCATCATTATCATTTCATCGAAATGTAGCTTGTTCTCGTCATGATACAGATTAATAATTACCTGGCGCTCATCAATCACTCATCGGGTCCGTCTTGGTCGTGATCGTATATGGTGGTTGGATTTACAACTACCTATGCAATCAGTGCCTATCACCACTAATATTGTGAGTTCGAATCCCACTACGGGTACGTCGGTTTCCTCCACCAATAAAACTGACCGCCACGATATTACTAAAATATTGTCGAAAGGCGTAAAACACTATACCCCCCTAATTCCAATGAAAATCCTGATCAGTTCTTATACAAATAAATTTACAAAATTAGATATCGAACACGTAGATATATTCTCAATTCCAAATACAAAAAAAAAACAAAAACAAAAACAGACAGACAAATCAACACTAGTGAAACGTACTAAATTATTTTTCTTCTCGAATACTAGGAATTTTAACAAAAGAACGAACGTCTGACAAGATGTTTGGAAATGATATGTAGTTTATTGGTTCACCTTATTGTTAGTGGGGTCCACGTTGCTCATCTTTATTGGTGAGCACCTAGGTTCACCTTATTTTTAGTGGGGTCCACGTTGCTCATCTTTATTGGTGAGCACCTAGGTTCACCTTATTTTTAGTGGGGTCCACGTTGCTCATCTTTATTGGTGAGCACATAGGTTCACCTTATTTTTAGTGGGGTCCACGTTGCTCATCTTTATTGGTGAGCACATAGGTTCACCTTATTTTTAGTGGGGTCCACGTTGCTCATCTTTATTGGTGAGCACATAGGTTCACCTTATTTTTAGTGGGGTCCACGTTGCTCATCTTTATTGGTGAGCACATAGGTTCACCTTATTTTTAGTGGGGTCCACGTTGCTCATCTTTATTGGTGAGCACATAGGTTCACCTTATTTTTAGTGGGGTCCACGTTGCTCATCTTTATTGGTGAGCACCTAGGTTCACCTTATTTTTTAGTGGGGTCCACGTTGCTCATCTTTATTGGTGAGCACATAGGTTCACCTTATTTTTAGTGGGGTCCACGTAGCTCATCTTTATTGGTGAGCACATAGGTTCACCTTATTTTTAGTGGGGTCCACGTTGCTCATCTTTATTGGTGAGCACATAGGTTCACCTTATTTTTAGTGGGGTCCACGTTGCTCATCTTTATTGGTGAGCACATAGGTCCACCTTATTTTTAGTGGGGTCCACGTTGCTCATCTTTATTGGTGAGCACCTAGGTTCACCTTATTTTTAGTGGGGTCCACGTTGCTCATCTTTATTGGTGAGCACATAGGTTCACCTTATTTTTAGTGGGGTCCACGTTGCTCATCTTTATTGGTGAGCACATAGGTTCACCTTATTTTTAGTGGGGTCCACGTTGCTCATCTTTATTGGTGAGCACATAGGTTCACCTTATTTTTAGTGGGGTCCACGTTGCTCATCTTTATTGGTGAGCACCTAGGTTCACCTTATTGTTAGTGGGTCCACGTTGCTCATCTTTATTGGTGAGCACATAGGTTCACCTTATTTTTAGTGGGGTCCACGTTGCTCATCTTTATTGGTGAGCACATAGGTTCACCTTATTTTTAGTGGGGTCCACGTTGCTCATCTTTATTGGTGAGCACCTAGGTTCACCTTATTTTTAGTGGGGTCCACGTTGCTCATCTTTATTGGTGAGCACATAGGTTCACCTTATTTTTAGTGGGGTCCACGTTGCTCATCTTTATTGGTGAGCACATAGGTTCACCTTATTTTTAGTGGGGTCCACGTTGCTCATCTTTATTGGTGAACACCTAGGTTCACCTTATTATTAGTGGGGTCCACGTTGCTCATCTTTATTGGTGAGCACATAGGTTCACCTTATTCTTAGTGGGGTCCACGTTGCTCATCTTTATTGGTGAGCACCTAGGTTCACCTTATTTTTTAGTGGGGTCCACGTTGCTCATCTTTATTGGTGAGCACATAGGTTCACCTTATTTTTAGTGGGGTCCACGTTGCTCATCTTTATTGGTGAGCACATAGGTTCACCTTATTTTTAGTGGGGTCCACGTTGCTCATCTTTATTGGTGAGCACATAGGTTCACCTTATTCTTAGTGGGGTCCACGTTGCTCATCTTTATTGGTGAGCACATAGGTCCACCTTATTTTTAGTGGGGTCCACGTTGCTCATCTTTATTGGTGAGCACCTAGGTTCACCTTATTCTTAGTGGGGTCCACGTTGCTCATCTTTATTGGTGAGCACATAGGTTCACCTTATTTTTAGTGGGGTCCACGTTGCTCATCTTTATTGGTGAGCACATAGGTTCACCTTATTTTTAGTGGGGTCCACGTTGCTCATCTTTATTGGTGAGCACATAGGTTCACCTTATTTTTAGTGGGGTCCACGTTGCTCATCTTTATTGGTGAGCACATAGGTTCACCTTATTTTTAGTGGGGTCCACGTTGCTCATCTTTATTGGTGAACACCTAGGTTCACCTTATTATTAGTGGGGTCCACGTTGCTCATCTTTATTGGTGAGCACATAGGTTCACCTTATTCTTAGTGGGGTCCACGTTGCTCATCTTTATTGGTGAGCACCTAGGTTCACCTTATTTTTAGTGGGGTCCACGTTGCTCATCTTTATTGGTGAGCACATAGGTTCACCTTATTTTTAGTGGGGTCCACGTTGCTCATCTTTATTGGTGAGCACCTAGGTTCACCTTATTTTTAGTGGGGTCCACGTTGCTCATCTTTATTGGTGAGCACCTAGGTTCACCTTATTTTTAGTGGGGTCCACGTTGCTCATCTTTATTGGTGAGCACATAGGTTCACCTTATTTTTAGTGGGGTCCACGTTGCTCATCTTTATTGGTGAGCACATAGGTTCACCTTATTTTTAGTGGGGTCCACGTTGCTCATCTTTATTGGTGAGCACATAGGTTCACCTTATTTTTAGTGGGGTCCACGTTGCTCATCTTTATTGGTGAGCACCTAGGTTCACCTTATTGTTAGTGGGTCCACGTTGCTCATCTTTATTGGTGAGCACATAGGTTCACCTTATTTTTAGTGGGGTCCACGTTGCTCATCTTTATTGGTGAGCACATAGGTTCACCTTATTTTTAGTGGGGTCCACGTTGCTCATCTTTATTGGTGAGCACCTAGGTTCACCTTATTCTTAGTGGGGTCCACGTTGCTCATCTTTATTGGTGAGCACATAGGTTCACCTTTTTTTTAGTGGGGTCCACGTTGCTCATCTTTATTGGTGAGCACCTAGGTTCACCTTATTTTTAGTGGGGTCCCCGTTGCTCATCTTTATTGGTGAGCACATAGGTTCACCTTATTTTTAGTGGGGTCCACGTTGCTCATCTTTATTGGTGAGCACCTAGGTTCACCTTATTTTTAGTGGGGTCCACGTTGCTCATCTTTATTGGTGAGCACATAGGTTCACCTTATTTTTAGTGGGGTCCACGTTGCTCATCTTTATTGGTGAGCACATAGGTTCACCTTATTTTTAGTGGGGTCCACGTTGCTCATCTTTATTGGTGAGCACATAGGTTCACCTTATTGTTAGTGGGGTCCACGTTGCTCATCTTTATTGGTGAGCACCTAGGTTCACCTTATTTCTAGTGGGGTCCACGTTGCTCATCTTTATTGGTGAGCACCTAGGTTCACCTTATTCTTAGTGGGGTCCACGTTGCTCATCTTTATTGGTGAGCACCTAGGTTCACCTTATTTTTAGTGGGGTCCACGTTGCTCATCTTTATTGGTGAGCACCTAGGTTCACCTTATTTTTAGTGGGGTCCACGTTGCTCATCTTTATTGATGAGCACCTAGGTTCACCCTATTTTTAGTGGGGTCCACGTTGCTCATCTTTATTGGTGAGCACCTAGGTTCACCTTATTTTTAGTGGGGTCCACGTTGCTCATCTTTATTGGTGAGCACCTAGGTTCACCTTATTTTTAGTGGGGTCCACGTTGCTCATCTTTATTGGTGAGCACCTAGGTTCACCTTATTTTTAGTGGGGTCCACGTTGCTCATCTTTATTGGTGAGCACCTAGGTTCACCTTATTTTTAGTGGGGTCCACGTTGCTCATCTTTATTGGTGAGCACCTAGGTTCACTTTATTTTTAGTGGGGTCCACGTTGCTCATCTTTTTAGTTTTCTGTGTTGTTTTTTATTTTGTTTTCCTTGTCTTCGAGTTAATGTTGTCGTGTTTAACGCCACTTTCAACAATATTTCAGTTTTATCGTGGCGGTCAGTTTTAATGGTGGAGGAAACCGGAGGACCCGGAGAAAACCACCGACCTGTCGCAAGTCACTGATAAACTTTATCACATAATGTTTATCGAGTATACAACACCATGAGCAGAATTCGAACTCACAACTTTAGTGGTTATAGGCATTGATGACATAGGTACTTGTAAATTCAACTGCCATAGTTTTACTATGATACTTCTATAAAACCTCAGACAACGATAATGGTATTCTGTTCAAGAACTAGGTTTCCAGAATTTTCGGTTGGATATGGAATTGTGCCGACAGTGAGATGTTTCTTGTTTTCACTTCATATCTTTTCAAATATTATTACCCACAATTCATCCATTACGGCTGATGATAACTCATCTGGTATCTTCAAGAAAAGTTTGACAATACCAAAGTGGTAAATAGAAGAAATAATAAAACGGTAGAGAAAATCGAACGGACAATCAAAAAAGGACAATCCAGAGAAATTGACAATATTGGGAACACCAGACACATGACGAAGACAAACAAAACAAAAAACCACAACACGAAAAGCTAAAAAGATTAGAAACACAGGCCCCATCAAAAACCGGTAGTGAAGCCATGTGCTCCCGAAGGGTAAGCAGTTCCTGCCTTTTACAAGACACCCGTCATGCTGCGCATGAGCAAAGACGTGTTTCACACCACTGTGCGCAAACAAACATAAATAACATAAACAAGACATGGTCAAGGTGGTCAGGAATGACAAACGTTTCCTGCTCCACGTGATGTTACTCTTATTACTAATTATTACTATTGCTGTATTTTATTTCAGCTGGACGACCTATTCCTCGTGTATGCATAGATGGAAATAAACAACCAAGCAATAATTGGCTGCTTGAGGACGGATCTCCGCTCACCTATTTTAACTGGACACCGGGTGATCCAGACGGTGGTTCCAATCAGCTATGCTTGATTATATCCTCAGGAGATCAATGGCTTGACACTATATGTTCGTATAATCAGGCTTGTATCTTCGTATGTGAGGCGTAAATATAACGAAAAAAGAAAAGAATTTCACAAGACTATAGATATTACAAAAAAACATTTATCTGTTCTGGTGGAATAACATACTTCATTAATCTGTTCCAGTCGAATGCCAGACTTATATAAAAATGTTGTTTTCTTGTGTAATAGATTTATAAAATTTATCTATTCTGGCGGAATAACAGAATTATAACATTAGTCTGTCCTGGTAGCATAGCATACTATTAATATATTCTAATGGATTAACAAACTTCATTAATCTGTTCTGATCGAATAGAAGACTTATAACAATTGTATTTTCTGCATGGTGTAATAGATTTAAAACATTAATATGTTCTGGTGGAATAACAGACTTAAATGACATTAATCTGTTCTGGTGGAATAACAGACTTAAATAACATTAATCTGTTCTGGTGGAATAACAGACTTAAATGACATTACACTGTCCAGGCGGAATAACATACTTGTACAATATCTGTTCTGGTGAAATAACAGACTTAAATAACATTAATCTATTCTGGTGGAATAACAGACTTAAATAACATTAATCTGTTCTGGTGGAATAACAGACTTAAATGATATTAATCTGTTCTGGTGGAATAACAAACTTAAATGACATTAAACTGTCCAGGCGGAATAACAGACTTAAATAACATTAATCTGTTCTGGTGGAATAACAGATTTAAATGACATTAAACTGTCCAGGCGGAATAACATACTTGTACAAGATTTGTTCTGGTGGAATAACAGACTTAAATAACATTAATCTGTTCTGGTGGAATAACAGATTTAAATAACATTAATCTGTTCTGGTGGAATAACAGACTTAAATGACATTAAACTGTTCTGGTGGAATAACATACTTAAATAACATTAATCTGTTCTGGTGGAATAGCAGACTTAAATAACATTAATCTGTTCTGGTGGAATAACAGACTTAAATGACATTAATCTGTTCTGGTGGAAGAACATTATACAATTATTGCCTGCAAGTGCAGGCAATAATTGTTTTATTATTCCGAAACTCTATTTACAATAATGTTGGATGCAATACACACTTATTTGTGTGTTGTTATCTTGTGTTTTCATAAACTTCATATTTGTGTTTTTAACTTCCGCCAAGATTGTAATTCCGGAATGCAAAAACGGATACATTTCCGGACAGACATGGAACATAACATTTGTCGACCGGTGAACAACAGTGATGTTTCCCTGGGGTACCAATTTTGTTAAAACATCACTTTTATTTTATATATAATATATAATGTAAGGCATAAATAATAAACTTCATTAATCTGTTCTGGTGGAATAACAGACTTAAATGACATTAAACTGTCCAGGCGGAATAAAAAAACTTGTACAATATCTGTTCTGGTGGAATAACATACTTCATTAATCTGTTCTGGTCGAATAACAGACAATCACATCGATGGTGTAATGGTTAGCGTGCTCGTCTCGGGTGCGGTAGATCGTGGGTTCGAGCACTGATCGGGTAAAACCAAAGACTATAAAATTAAGAAATAATTCATGGCAGGCATAGAGTTTTGCAAATTTACACATGGGCTGGGCCTTTATATTCGAATTTTACCCCGAGCGATAGTGAGGGTAAAATCTAAGAATATAAAGGCCCAGCCCAGGTGTAAATTTGCACAACTCTATGCCTGCCATGAATTAGTTCGATTCTAATTGGACAAAAACGGTAATTTTTAACTTTTCGTGAACTGTATACACACGGCATTTGGTGGCTGTTCCATTTACCTCCTTCGGAAATTTTGAATTGATTTTGAATTATTTGTTTTTGAACGAGATATTTTAAAACAAAGATATGGATGTTATCATGAAAAGCATATTTATTGTGTATTTTCCAACATAGATTCGATTGAACAATTCCTGCGTAAAAATATTTAAAAAAAAGTCGGAGTTCATTCGTTCATCATTTTGAGCGCTGACAAGATGGCGGAGCGGAGTTGTCAAACATAATATCGAACACTTGAACAGTTGTTAATAATCGACAATTATTGTTAGATATGAAATAAAAAAATAAATGCCAATGAAAAAAAAAGCTTGTATTATATTGTTGACATAAAAAAAATCCGGAAAAAATACTTAAGACAGCCATTTATCGACTTTGACTTTTGTAATATATCATCCTGTGACGTTGTTTACAAGGGACGCTGATTGACACAAGCTGGTTACTGATTTATTTTACGATTTTGTGAGCATTTTACTTGTTTGAGTAGCAAAATTCAAAATGCCATCAAATTGGAAAATATCAGTAACTTAATTACATCACCGTCTAGTTATCAATGTATACGAAGGAAAACAAAGTTAGTGCATTTTGTTTTCCATGGCCGACACATATCAATGGAATGTATTTGATATGTGTGCGTACACTGGGGATCCCAAATGTAAATTTTCAAAACAAATGATAAAAAAATACTTAGTTACAGAATAATTATTTATAACTGAGGGTGAATTTTTATTTTAAGGACTTTAAAAATACGCTATATGCCGGTGTTTTGTTTGTTTACACTCGGTCGTCACGGTAATTTCACAGCGGGAGTCACATGGAACAGCCAGATTTGTTGTGTACCACACTTACGCTACATATAGAGTTATTGAGTATTATCGTGTGTGCCGTTTTATAGACGTCATATTAGAATTGGTATTTGTTGCTTCTCCGATAAACGTGCATAATTAAGGAGAAAGAGCAAAGACTGGTTGGCTCGGAATCAGGATGTGTCCGAGTGAAGCGCCATGTCTATCCGCGGACTGTTGTTTCAGTGAACTAGCACTATTAAAATCCAACTAAGGATGTTGGTCTAGTACAAAACGGACCTCATCATCATCTCATTGAAAATTAACGTGTTCTCGCCATGATATAGCTGAAAAATTTATGAGTTGGCGGTAAGCAACAACCATTCACTCACTGGTGTAATAGGAGATTTATAACATATATCTGTTCTGGTGGAATAACTGATTTATGACATTATTCTGTTATGGTCGAATAGCAGACTTATACCATTTTAGTTTTCTGGTGTAATAGATTTATAACAGTATTCTGTTTTGCTGGAATAACAGACTTATAACATAAATATATCCCGGTGAAATAACAGATCTATAACTATTTTGTTTATTATATATTTTACACCTGTGCACAATTTATATCTTAGCGCCAGGTAACATCAAACGTTTACAAATATTTACAGTGAACAAATTATTATATAGTTGTCAATAATACAAAAATAAAACACAAGAAGTTTACTCTTATTTTGTTTCTCTCATATTGAATTCAGGGTCATTACGGTTTTCACAGTTTTCCGGTTGTTGACTGATTTTGTCTGTTTATATAATTATGAGTTTTGACTTTCCCTTTGTAAGATTGCTCGGAGTTCAGTAATTTTGTTATTACCCTTATTGAATAAAATGAAAAGCAAAAAATACCACACTGTCGGAACAATTCCAAAATCAAATATTAAAATCGTAAAAAAGAGGCAAAATCAACACCCATAGCACACAAAAACATGGCCGCTCACTTTCTTGGCTTGTGCCAATCTCTACCCAGAGTTGTCGGTCCTTACATTCTTCCCAATCTCTGTCAACGCCTATATGCCAAGAATCTTGGCAAAATCCGTTTATTAAAGGGTAGCTTGATATAAACCAGTTATAATGACCCCATATATTGTAAAATATGTAAAGAATACCATATAACTAATATTTGAGAAGCTTCTTTGTTTATTTTCAAACGAAGATAAGGGATTATTTTTTATACGGTCATCAGTCATACAGCGCTGTTCTGGTTCCTTGTTGTAATAGCTTCTATAGTTGCTGAACATTACACTGGTAATATTTTATAAAAAGGAAACCAGTTTAATACAAAGGTAGACTATTTTTTAGGCGTTGACAGAGATTGAACAATCGTAACTACTCGGCCATTCTCGCTACCCTACAAATAACCTCGTATGCATTAGACGTATAAATCGCACTACTTTTCACATGTCAGTTACATGAAAGTTTGATAAAGTTATATTTAAAAAAAAAATCTATATTTCAATTATTTTCATGGATAAAAGTTAAAGTTTTAATTAGTTTTGCATGATTAGATTTTACTTAGTATGTCTTCCATATTGGATTTTCGTGGACTATATTTTTGTGCAGCTTAACTTAACTTAGCTTCCGGCAAGCAATTTAAGAAGAATTTCTACTATCTACGTACGAGGTTATTTGTGGGGTAGCGAAAATGGCCGAGTAGTTACGATTGAGAGATTGGATAGAGTGTAAGGACCGACAACTCTGGGTAGAGATTGGCTTGGTACATGCACTTAATCCATACCATTCTCTATCCAGAGTTGTCGTTCCCGCTAAGCTCCACCACACCTGTCAACGCTTGAAAAATAGTCCCAAAAATCACATGATCATCATTACCGTTTTCAATCACATGATTAAAACATCGTCGTACTTGTTGACGGCATGTTTCACTCTATCCTCCATTTTGTCTATCATGTGATCGTTTTTAATTTTTACCTCCGCAAAATAGTTCTCCGAGAAGTGGGGGGGGGGGGGGGGGGGGGGATAATTGTTAAGAGAGAATTGGTTTGAAATGAGTGATTTATTATCATCTTTATTGATGTTTACAATAATTAAAACAATTTTAAGTACATTTTATTACTGTTTCTAAATTTTACAAAAATCTTACATTAACTGAATTAAAATTTGTACTATCACTTGTAAGTTGCTTTGTATTCTTAAAGTAAAGGAAGTCCTGATGTCAGTGCCGGATTTACCATTGCGCTTAGGTGTGCTTAAACACAGGGCCCCGTTTGTCAGGAGGGGGGGGGGGGAGGTTGGACATCTTTCTGCCAAATTTCTTTTTACGATGGGTGGCAATTTTAATATTTTAACTATACCTAAATTTCCTGAGCATGTATGCCTCACTGCCTGTAGGCCTACCGGGTCTACCTCCTTCAGTGCCCAATTAAGGGTCCTCATAGCTAACCTAGCACAGGGCCTCGTTTGTCCTAAATCCGGCACTGTCTGATGTCCATTTTACATACAGTTATATAGTAAAGTTTGAAAATACCAAAGTGGTAATCAGACGCCATAAATCGAAGAAGTACAGACAATACGATAACCAAAGGAAGTACAGACAATACGATAACCAAAAGAAGTACAGACAATACGATAACCAAAAGAAGTACAGACAATACGTTAACCAAAAGAAGTACAGACAATACGATAACCAAAAGAAGTACAGACAATACGATAACCAAAGGAAGTACAGACAATACGATAACCAAAAGAAGTACAGACAATACGTTAACCAAAAGAAGTACAGACAATACGATAACCAAAAGAAGTACAGACAATACGATAACCAAAGGAAGTACAGACAATACGATAACCAAAAGAAGTACAGACAATACGATAACCAAAAGGAGTACAGACAATACGATAACCAAAGGAAGTACAGACAATACGATAACCAAAAGAAGTACAGACAATACGATAACCAAAAGAAGTACAGACAATACGATAACCAAAAGAAGTACAGACAATACGATAACCAAAAGAAGTACAGACAATACGATAACCAAAGGAAGTACAGACAATACGATAACCAAAAGAAGTACAGACAATACGATAACCAAAAGAAGTACAGACAATACGATAACCAAAGGAAGTACAGACAATACGATAACCAAAAGAAGTACAGACAATACGTTAACCAAAAGGAGAACAGACAATACGATAACCAAAATAAGTACAGACAATACGATAACCAAAAGAAGTACAGACAATACGATAACCAAAAGAAGTACAGACAATACGATAACCAAAAGAAGTACAGACAATACGATAACCAAAAGGAGTACAGACAATACGATAACCAAAATAAGTACAGACAATACGATAACCAAAGGAAGTACAGACAATACGATAACCAAAAGAAGTACAGACAATACGATAACCAAAAGAAGTACAGACAATACGATAACCAAAAGAAGTACAGACAATACGATAACCAAAGGAAGTACAGACAATACGATAACCAAAATAAGTACAGACAATACGATAACCAAAAGAAGTACAGACAATACGATAACCAAAAGAAGTACAGACAATACGATAACCAAAAGAAGTACAGACAATACGATAACCAAAAGGAGTACAGACAATACGATAACCAAAATAAGTACAGACAATACGATAACCAAAAGAAGTACAGACAATACGATAACCAAAAGAAGTACAGACAATACGATAACCAAAAGAAGTACAGACAATACGATAACCAAAAGAAGTACAGACAATACGTTAACCAAAAGGAGTACAGACAATACGATAACCAAAAGGAGTACAGACAATACGTTAACCAAAGGAAGTACAGACAATACGATAACCAAAAGAAGTACAGACAATACGTTAACCAAAAGAAGTACAGACAATACGATAACCAAAAGAAGTACAGACAATACGTTAACCAAAAGAAGTACAGACAATACGATAACCAAAAGAAGTACAGACAATACGCTAACCAAAAGAAGTACAGACAATACGATAACCAAAAGAAGTACAGACAATACGATAACCAAAAGAAGTACAGACAATACGATAACCAAAAGGAGTACAGACAATACGATAACCAAAAGAAGTACAGACAATACGATTATCAAAAGAAGTACAGACAATACGATAACCAAAGGAAGTACAGACAATACGATAACCAAAGGAAGTACAGACAATACGTTAACCAAAAGAAGTACAGACAATACGTTAACCAAAAGAAGTACAGACAATACGATAACCAAAAGAAGTACAGACAATACGATAACCAAAAGAAGTACAGACAATACGATAACCAAAGGAAGTACAGACAATACGATAACCAAAAGAAGTACAGACAATACGATAACCAAAGGAAGTACAGACAATACGATAACCAAAAGAAGTACAGACAATACGATAACCAAAAGAAGTACAGACAATACGATAACCAAAAGGAGTACAGACAATACGATAACCAAAATAAGTACAGACAATACGATAACCAAAAGAAGTACAGACAATACGATAACCAAAAGAAGTACAGACAATACGATAACCAAAAGAAGTACAGACAATACGATAACCAAAAGAAGTAGAGACAATACGATAACCAAAAGAAGTACAGACAATACGATAACTAAAGGAAGTACAGACAATACGATAACCAAAAGAAGAACAGACAATACGATACCCAAAAGAAGTACAGACAATACGATAACCAAAAGGAGTACAGACAATACGATAACCAAAATTAGTACAGACAATACGATAACCAAAAGAAGTACAGACAATACGATAACCAAAAGAAGTACAGACAATACGATAACCAAAAGAAGTACAGACAATACGATAATCAAAGGAAGTACAGACAATACGATAACCAAAAGAAGTACAGACAATACGACAACCAAAACAAGTACAGACAATACGATAACCAAAGGAAGTACAGACAATACGATAACCAAAGGAAGTACAGACAATACGATAACCAAAAGAAGTACAGACAATACGATAACCAAAGGAAGAACAGACAATACGATAACCAAAGGAAGTACAGACAATACGATAACCAAAGGAAGTACAGACAATACGATAACCAAAGGAAGTACAGACAATACGATAACCAAAAGAAGTACAGACATACGATAACCAAAGGAAGTACAGACAATACGATAACCAAAAGAAGTACAGACAATACGATAACCAAAAGAAGTACAGACAATACGATAACCAAAAGAAGTACAGACAATACGATAACCAAAAGAAGTACAGACAATACGATAACCAAAAGAAGTACAGACAATACGATAACCAAAAGAAGCACAGACAATACGTTAACCAAAAGAAGTACAGACAATACGATAACCAAAATAAGTACAGACAATACGATAACCAAAAGAAGTACAGACAATACGATAACCAAAAGAAGTACAGACAATACGATAACCAAAGGAAGTACAGACAATACGATAACCAAAAGGAGTACCGACAATACGATAACCAAAAGAAGTAAAGACAATACGATAACCAAAGGAAGTACAGACAATACGATAACCAAAAGAAGTACAGACAATACGATAACCAAAGGAAGTACAGACAATACGATAACCAAAAGAAGTACAGACAATACGATAACCAAAGGAAGTACAGACAATACGATAACCAAAAGAAGTACAGACAATACGATAACCAAAGGAATTACAGACAATACGATAACCAAAAGGAGTACAGACAATACGATAACCAAAAGAAGTACAGACAATACGATAACCAAAAGGAGTACAGACAATACGATAACCAAAGGAAGTACAGACAATACGATAACCAAAAGAAGTACAGACAATACGATAACCAAAGGAAGTACAGACAATACGATAACCAAAAGGAGTACAGACAATACGATAACCAAAAGAAGTACAGACAATACGTTAACCAAAGGAAGTACAGACAATACGATAACCAAAAGAAGTACAGACAATACGATAACCAAAGGAAGTACAGACAATACGATAACCAAAGGAAGTACAGACAATACGATAACCAAAGGAAGTACAGACAATACGATAACCAAAGGAAGTACAGACAATACGATAACCAAAAGAAGTACAGACATACGATAACCAAAGGAAGTACAGACAATGCGATAACCAAAAGAAGTACAGACAATACGATAACCAAAAGAAGTACAGACAATACGATAACCAAAAGAAGTACAGACAATACGATAACCAAAAGAAGTACAGACAATACGATAACCAAAAGAAGTACAGACAATACGATAACCAAAAGAAGCACAGACAATACGTTAACCAAAAGAAGTACAGACAATACGATAACCAAAAGAAGTACAGACAATACGATAACCAAAAGAAGTACAGACAATACGATAACCAAAAGGAGTACAGACAATACGATAACCAAAAGGAGTACCGACAATACGATAACCAAAAGAAGTACAGACAATACGATAACCAAAAGAAGTACAGACAATACGATAACCAAAGGAAGTACAGACAATACGATAACCAAAGGAAGTACAGACAATACGATAACCAAAAGAAGTACAGACAATACGATAACCAAAGGAAGTACAGACAATACCATAACCAAAAGAAGTACAGACAATACGATAACCAAAGGAAGTATAGACAATACGATAACCAAAAGGAGTACAGACAATACGATAACCAAAAGAAGTACAGACAATACGATAACCAAAAGGAGTACAGACAATACGATAACCAAAAGAAGTACAGACAATACGATAACCAAAGGAAGTACAGACAATACGATAACCAAAAGAAGTACAGACAATACGATAACCAAAGGAAGTACAGACAATACGATAACCAAAAGGAGTACAGACAATACGATAACCAAAAGAAGTACAGACAATACGATAACCAAAAGAAGTACAGACAATACGTTAACCAAAGGAAGTACAGACAATACGATAACCAAAAGAAGTACAGACAATACGATAACCAAAGGAAGTACAGACAATACGTTAACCAAAAGGAGTACAGACAATACGATAACCAAAAGAAGTACAGACAATACGATAACCAAAAGAGGTACAGACAATACGATAACCAAAAGAAGTACAGACAATACGATAACCAAAGGAAGTACAGACAATACGATAACCAAAAGAAGTACAGACAATACGATAACCAAAAGAAGTACAGACAATACGATAACCAAAAGGAGTACAGACAATACGATAACCAAAAGAAGTACAGACAATACGATAACCAAAGGAAGTACAGACAATACGATAACCAAAAGAAGTACAGACAATACGATAACCAAAGGAAGTACAGACAATACGATAACCAAAAGAAGTACAGACAATACGATAACCAAAGGAAGTACAGACAATACGTTAACCAAAAGGAGTACAGACAATACGATAACCAAAAGAAGTACAGACAATACGATAACCAAAGGAAGTACAGACAATACGATAACCAAAAGAAGTACAGACAATACGATAACCAAAGGAAGTACAGACAATACGTTAACCAAAAGGAGTACAGACAATACGATAACCAAAAGAAGTACAGACAATACGATAACCAAAAGAAGTACAGACAATACGATAACCAAAAGAAGTACAGACAATACGATAACCAAAGGAAGTACAGACAATACGATAACCAAAAGAAGTACAGACAATACGATAACCAAAAGAAGTACAGACAATACGATAACCAAAAGGAGTACAGACAATACGATAACCAAAAGAAGTACAGACAATACGATAACCAAAGGAAGTACAGACAATACGATAACCAAAAGAAGTACAGACAATACGATAACCAAAGGAAGTACAGACAATACGATAACCAAAAGAAGTACAGACAATACGATAACCAAAGGAAGTACAGACAATACGTTAACCAAAAGGAGTACAGACAATACGATAACCAAAAGAAGTACAGACAATACGATAACCAAAAGAAGTACAGACAATACGATAACCAAAAGAAGTACAGACAGTACGATAACCAAAAGGAGTACAGACAATACGATAACCAAAAGAAGTACAGACAATACGATAACCAAAAGAAGTACAGACAATACGATAACCAAAGGAAGTACAGACAATACGATAACCAAAAGAAGTACAGACAATACGATAACCAAAAGAAGTACAGACAATACGATAACCAAAAGAAGTACAGACAATACGATAACCAAAGGAAGTACAGACAATACGATAACCAAAATAAGTACAGACAATACGATAACCAAAAGAAGTACAGACAATACGATAACCAAAAGAAGTACAGACAATACGATAACCAAAAGAAGTACAGACAATACGATAACCAAAAGAAGTACAGACAATACGATAACCAAAAGGAGTACAGACAATACGATAACCAAAAGGAGTACAGACAATACGATAACCAAAAGAAGTACAGACAATACGTTAACCAAAAGAAGTACAGACAATACGATAACCAAAAGAAGTACAGACAATACGTTAACCAAAAGAAGTACAGACAATACGATAACCAAAAGAAGTACAGACAATACGATAACCAAAGGAAGTACAGACAATACGTTAACCAAAAGAAGTACAGACAATACGATAACCAAAGGAAGTATAGACAATATGTTAACCAAAAGAAGTACAGACAATACGATAACCAAAGGAAGTACAGACAATGCGATAACCAAAGGAAGTACAGACAATACGATAACCAAAGGAAGTACAGACAATACGTTAACCAAAAGAAGTACAGACAATACGATAACCAAAATAAGTACAGACAATACGATAACCAAAAGAAGTACAGATAATACGTTAACCAAAAGAAGTACAGACAATACGATAACCAAAGGAAGTACAGACAATACGATAACCAAAAGAAGTACAGACAATACGTTAACCAAAAGGAAGTACAGACAATACGATAACGAAAGGAAGTACAGACAATACGATAACCAAAAGAAGTACAGACAATACGATAACCAAAAGAAGTACAGACAATACGATAACCAAAAGAAGTACAGACAATACGATAACCAAAAGAAGTACAGACAATACGATAACCAAAAGAAGTACAGACAATACGATAACCAAAAGAAGTACAGACAATACGATAGCCAAAAGAAGTACAGACAATACGATAACCAAAAGAAGTACAGACAATACGTTAACCAAAAGAAGTACAGACAATACCATATCCAAAAGAAGTACAGACAATACGATAACCAAAAGAAGTACAGACAATACGATAACCAAAAGAAGTACAGACAATACGATAACCAAAAGAAGTACAGACAATACGTTAACCAAAAGAAGTACAGACAATACGATAACCAAAAGAAGTACAGACAATACGATAACCAAAAGAAGTACAGACAATACGATAACCAAAAGAAGTACAGACAATACGATAACCAAAAGAAGTACAGACAATACGATAATCAAAAGAAGTACAGACAATACGATAACCAAAAGAAATACAGACAATACGTTAACCAAAAGAAGTACAGACAATACGTTAACCAAAGGAAGTACAGACAATACGATAACCAAAGGAAGTACAGACAATACGATAACCAAAGGAAGTACAGACAATACGATAACCAAAAGAAGTACAGACAATACGTTAACCAAAGGAAGTACAGACAATACGTTAACCAAAAGAAGTACAGACAATACGTTAACCAAAAGAAGTACAGACAATACGATAACCAAAAGAAGTACAGACAATACGATAACCAAAAGAAGTACAGACAATACGATAACCAAAAGGAGTACAGACAATACGATAACCAAAGGAAGTACAGACAATACGTTAACCAAAAGAAGTACAGACAATACGATAACCAAAAGAAGTACAGACAATACGATAACCAAAAGAAGTACAGACAATACGTTAACCAAAAGAAGTACAGACAATACGATAACCAAAGGAAGTACAGACAATACGATAACCAAAAGAAGTACAGACAATACGATAACCAAAAGAAGTACAGACAATACGTTAACCAAAGGAAGTACAGACAATACGATAACCAAAGGAAGTACAGACAATACGATAACCAAAATAAGTACAGAAAATTCGATAACCAAAGGAAGTACAGACAATACGATAACCAAATGAAGTACAGATAATACGATAACCAAAAGAAGTACAGACAATACGTTAACCAAAAGAAGTACAGACAATACGATAACCAAAGGAAGTACAGAAAATACGATAACCAAAAGAAGTACAGACAATACGATAACCAAAAGAAGTACAGACAATACGATAACCAAAGGAAGTACAGACAATACGATAACCAAAGGAAGTACAGACAATACGATAACCAAAAGAAGTACAGACAATACGATAACCAAAGGAAGTACAGACAATACGATAACCAAAAGGAGTACAGACAATACGATAACCAAAAGAAGTACAGACAATACGATAACCAAAAGAAGTACAGACAATACGTTAACCAAAGGAAGTACAGACAATACGATAACCAAAAGAAGTACAGACAATACGATAACCAAAGGAAGTACAGACAATACGATAACCAAAAGAAGTACAGACAATACGATAACCAAAGGAAGTACAGACAATACGATAACCAAAAGAAGTACAGACAATACGATAATCAAAAGAGGTACAGACAATACGATAACCAAAGGAAGTACAGACAATACGATAACCAAAAGAAGTACAGACAATACGATAACCAAAGGAAGTACAGACAATACGTTAACCAAAGGAAGTACAGACAATACGATAACTAAAGGAAGTACAGACAATACGATAACCAAAAGAAGTACAGACAATTCGATAACCAAAGGAAGTACAGACAATACGATAACCAAATGAAGTACAGATAATACGATAACCAAAAGAAGTACAGACAATACGTTAACCAAAAGAAGTACAGACAATACGATAACCAAAGGAAGTACAGAAAATACGATAACCAAAAGAAGTACAGACAATACGATAACCAAAAGAAGTACAGACAATACGATAACCAAAGGAAGTACAGACAATACGATAACCAAAGGAAGTACAGACAATACGATAACCAAAAGAAGTACAGACAATACGATAACCAAAGGAAGTACAGACAATACGATAACCAAAAGGAGTACAGACAATACGATAACCAAAAGAAGTACAGACAATACGATAACCAAAAGAAGTACAGACAATACGTTAACCAAAGGAAGTACAGACAATACGATAACCAAAAGAAGTACAGACAATACGATAACCAAAGGAAGTACAGACAATACGATAACCAAAAGAAGTACAGACAATACGATAACCAAAGGAAGTACAGACAATACGATAACCAAAAGAAGTACAGACAATACGATAACCAAAAGAGGTACAGACAATACGATAACCAAAGGAAGTACAGACAATACGATAACCAAAAGAAGTACAGACAATACGATAACCAAAGGAAGTACAGACAATACGATAACCAAAAGGAGTACAGACAATACGATAACCAAAAGAAGTACAGACAATACGATAACCAAAAGAAGTACAGACAATACGATAACCAAAAGAAGTACAGACAATACGATAACCAAAAGAAGTACAGACAATACGATAACCAAAGGAAGTACAGACAATACGATAACCAAAAGAAGTACAGACAATACGATAACCAAAAGAAGTACAGACAATACGATAACCAAAGGAAGTACAGACAATACGATAACCAAAAGAAGTACAGACAATACGATAACCAAAAGAAGTACAGACAATACGTTAACCAAAAGAAGTACAGACAATACGATAACCAAAAGAAGTACAGACAATACGTTAACCAAAAGAAGTACAGACAATACGATAACCAAAAGAAGTACAGACAATACGATAACCAAAAGAAGTACAGACAATACGATAACCAAAAGAAGTACAGACAATATGATAACCAAAGGAAGTACAGACAATACGATAACCAAAAGAAGTACAGACAATACGATAACCAAAAGAAGTACAGACAATACGCTAACCAAAAGAAGAAAGGAAAAAAGACGAACAATGGGCTGCAAGACACAGAAAGCTAAAGATTGAGCAACACGATCCACACACAAAAATAGAGGGTGAGCTCATTTGCTCCGGACGGGAAAGCAGTTCCTGCCCCACTAGTGACACCAATACTTCCTTGTAAATGTTCTGATTGTATTTTTTTTTATCATTTCGTGGTATATCGACTAATACTATCAATTGCAGTTGGTATCGAACATAAATCACAAAAGGGAATGAACGAGGTTCGTACCGCAAAAATTCATAAAACTCGTCCGTTCACTGGAAATATGTACAAAAAGGCTTTGAATTGTGGAGTGTTCAATGACTATTTTAAGGTAAGCCTATGGCAATTCATGAAATGTAACCATCGGCGTGACATGGACACCATAATTAACTGGCAATTGGAGGCCGACTGTCAAATGTTCGTTTTGAATATTGGCGAATTGTCAAAGTTGATTAACGAAGATGATCAGTTACATTATCACAGATACAACATTACCATACGTGAGGTGCATTAATGAACCGGTTTAACACCGCCACTTTTTTGTGTCTGTCTAAAGTCTGGACCTGGTTTACAACGTCACGTGTGGTGGTCTTTTGTGTTCAGTGAGTTGAGATGAGAGATTATTGTTCGCTTTGTCGATATTGCTGACCATTACTCTATACACTTTCTTCCCATAGATTAACTAACGATATCACAGTCTTGAAGTCATTTTGGAATTAGCAGATAAAATAAATTAACATTTGAGAACTGTATAAATAATATTGCCGGAGATCAGAACATATTTAATAGAAACAATATCCTAGTATGCTTTGCTTCAACCTACAATGTATTTTATTTGCAAAAAAGTAGCAAATGAGATTGGAAATAAATTATTACAACATTAGTGAAGCTCGTTCTCTTTTATAATAATATAAACAAACAATGTTAGTACATAATGGCGATAATTATACAAATAAACTTTACAATATGATAAATTTAAATGATAATAAAAAATAATAAGGTAATATAAAATGTTGAAAACTTCGAAACAGGGGAATAAGAAAGAAAAAGAAAGGTTTCAAACAGAAAAAAGCAAAACCAAAAGAAAATTAAAAAAAACAAAAAACAAAAACAAACAAAAACAAAAAAACCAACATGGACTGGAGTGGGTATTATATATATTCGTTAAAGCGCTAAAAATCCAGGACTATATTATAAATACACCACCAGAATCTCAGATTTACATGATTTGTGTAAACAGGTGTATCTTTGATGGTATATCTGTTTTCGATGTTATACAAAATGATATAGTTAAATACACTACAGAGACGAGATGTAAAGTTTGCCTGGTTGGAGATTTTAATGCACACACGGGATTAAAAACTGACTTTACAGACATTAATGATTATGTTCTTAATTCTGTACAATTGGATGATGTTATCAATATTGTTAATTTAGATACTTTAGGTATTGATGTTACTCATCACAATTTAGATTTGTCACTTAATAATTATGGTAATCGATTATTGCAAATGTGTCAAAGTCTAGAATTATTGACTGCTAATGGTAGATTAGGAAGAGATCAAGGTGTTGGTGCTTTAACATGTAAAAATACAACTGTCGTTGGTTATTGTATTCTATCGCCTGAACTTTTTGCTTGTGTATCTGAATTTGAAGTTTTAGACCCAATAATTAGTGATGTACACAATACTTTACATGTTGAAATTTTATGCAAATCTACTTGTATTGTTAAAAATGATGGTATTGACTTGGTTGAGCCAAGTATACATGTAAAGGCAGTCTGGGATAATAATAATTGTCAATCTTTTAATGATTTTCTGAATATTGAAAATATTGCACGTTTGAATGATAAACTTGATAATATTGATATTGCAAATGTTAATAAGGATTCTATTAATAGTTTAATTGATGATTGTAATGATATTATTATTGAAGCCGCTTCTGCTAGTGGCATGTTGAAAGAACAGAGGGTGGAAAAGAATAATTGTCATGGTTTAACCAAGAGTGTTATAAAAAAAGAAAAAAGTATCATAGAACCAAAAGTTATAATTGGCGGGTTAAATCTGTAGAGAGTAAGAATAATTTAATTAGATGTAGCAAAGAGTACAAAAAGGTGACACTGTGCAACACTCAATACAATGTTTATAGGAAAAACTTGGTAAAGAAGCTAAGAAACCTTCGTCATAATGACCCAAAATCTTACTGGTCGTTGCTTAATAAGTCAAACAATTGTAATGAAAGGAGCAATGTATTAGAAAAAGTATCTTTAGAATGTCTTTATGATCATTTTAAAAAGCTGAGTACTGTACAAAGTGATCAAGATGATGATTTTACAGAGGATATTGATTGTAATGCTGTTACAAATTTGAATTTTGAACTAAGTGCAGTCATAACTGAAGATGAGGTTGTAAAAGCTATTAAGTCTCTGAAAAATAACAAATCGTGCGGTACAGATATGATTTTAAATGAATTTTTGAAAAATTCTTGTCAGAAAATGATTGATGTATATGTAAAATTGTTTAACATTGTTTTTAAGTCAGGTGTAATTCCTGACCTGTGGTCAGTAGGAGTAATATGTCCGATTTATAAAAACAAAGGTGATACTGCCAACCCTGATAACTACAGGGGCATAACTATATTAAGTTGTTATGGTAAGCTCTTTACAGCTGTATTGAACAATAGATTGAAATCACTATTTAGAAAATATGAGTGTTCTCTGCGAACAGGCATGGGGCGAATTACATTGCAATGTAATGCATTACATTACAATTACTTTCACAAAACCAGCATTATATTACAATTACAATTACATGTATTTTGGAAAGTAATGCATTACATTACAATTACTTTACCAAAGTAATGCATTATATTACACATTACACATTACATTTTATAAATTTATTATCATTCTAAGTATACATCTCTGTGTTTTCTCTAAAAAGAAATAACAGAGATGTTGTAAGGAATTTATTCTACCATTATATTTTTTAATTATATTGTTAACTTAATCTCAATGTTATTTAATTACTTTTAAACCATAAATTCACTTGTCAAGAGAAAGGAATTGATTGATATACAAACTAATTCGTGGATTTTGACAGGTGTCAATTACCGATCATTCAACTTATTTCTTTGATCTTTAAATATCTATGTATAGGTTTTTCAATGACTATAATGGTATATGAAAATGATTGCAAATAAAAAAAACAATATCTGATAAAAATAATAACAATTGTTTTCATCACATGTTTTCTTAGTTAAAGCATTTATATAGTAAAATTTAAGGTAATTAAAGCAAATTTATAGTTTAATTCAAATCTAAAGTCTATTTAACAAATTTCTAATATTGTATGATTTTAACTTTTACACATTTGTTTTTCTTTGTAAAAGGTTATTTTTGTATGTTTATAAAATAGATCTGTTTTTAAACAACATTATTAAGAGAAAAAAAATGGTAGAACGTGCAAAAGTGGGTCACGGGCCACTGTAATCGGGCGGCTGTATTGAGAAACAGATACGGTGTTGAAAAACTTGTTGATACTCATAAAATATTGATAAATGCAATAACATTTTATGTTTGTCTTCAAGAAATATGATAGACAAACCATGCGTGAAGTTTTATGACGAAATATCTCCGATTTCTATGTAAATTTACGAGTTGAAGTGTAAATTTAGCGATGTATTTTTATCTTGGACAAGAAAAATGAGCGTCCTGATTGGATGACCGATTTAAAACACACTTGACTCCGCATGGTAAAAAATGTAGTTAAAAAGCAGGTAAAATACAGGAACCAACTGAATCTACTTTTCGCACTTTGTCTATAGGGAAACACGAAAAATGTTACTTTTTAATACTCGTTCGTCGCACGCTGTTTTGTTAGATAACTGTTTTTTTAACGTCGCACGCTGTTTTGTTAGATAACTTTTTTTTAACGTCGCACGCTGTTTTGTTAGATAACTATTTTTAAACGTCGCACGCCGTTTTGTTAGATAACCATTATTTAACGTCGCACGATGTTTTGTGAGAAATAAGGGATCTAACACCGGTAAGAGGGCAAGACGGAAAAATCTCAAACACCCAAGGGAAAGATTTCTGGTCTCCAACGAGGCTCCGATGAACCAACCTTAACTTCCCTCAAGTAATCCTCTGCATAATCATCTGACAGATATGTTTTAAAATATACACCTCTTGTGTGGAATACAATACCAAAATACTGAAATTGTGGAGAGACATGAATTAATTACATTAAGGCATTAAATATATATCCAATCGCTATGAAAGGTCAATATTTGGTTGCTTTTTGCACCATGTCATGTGTTGTGATGTCCTTTACGATTTCCGCATAAAACGATGTTTGGTTCGTCTTTACCTCCAGTTGTTTGTAGTATGTCTTATTTACGTTATTTTTGTTTGTTTGCGTGTAGTGGTATCCAATGCATATTGTGTTGTGTTTTTGTTTTGTTTTTCTTCGTCTTGTGTATCCTATGTTGCCAGTTTTTCTTGATTGTCCATTTTTGATTGCCTCTTCAGTATTCTCTAAGGTTTATTTAAAGTGTATTTTATTTGTATAAATCAACAAGTAATGCTGTATGAAGTATTTAGATAAAAGGTAAAGACATGCTTCCTGTTTTTGTAAAGCTTTGCATTTTAAAAATAACATTTTAATCTGTGTGTTATATGTTTAGTATTTTCGTACATTTTAACAATTTTTCATTTATATCGTGACTATCAGACTTAATTGGGAAAACAGCGAGATAGATACTGATTTGACCTGCGAAACCCCCATTTGAAGGGGCCGTCGTGGTCGTGATCGTATGGTAGTTGAATTTACAACTACCTATGCAATCAGTGCTTATCACAAATGTTGTTGTGAGTTCGAATCTCGATCAGGGCGAGGTGTACAACATTATGTGATGAAGTTTGTCAGTGACCAGTTTCCACTAGTTCTAATAATAAAACCCTAAATGCTCGCTTACTCGCAAGGGTTATAACGGGATGCCGAGATTTTTTGCGCTCGCTTACAGAGCTTCTGACGCCTGCATTTATCAATAATAAGACATAACCTTTCCTTTTGTCCATTATTATAACAAGTTTGTATCACCTACCAGTATTTTAGAATGTAATTCCCACAAAATAAAAAGCTTCTCTCTGAACATTTTGAATTTCGTCATTTCCGGCCTCACTATTTGGATGTCGATACCATATTTGGCGACTTAGGCGTGAATGTTTACCAATCGTAACTACTCGGCCATTCTCGCTACCCTGCAAATAACAGGGTAGCGAGAATGGCCGAGTAGTTACGATTGGAATGTTTACATCAGCTTGTAGTAAGAAATACCATATTTAGAAAAGCTCCGCCTTCCGTAGTTTCCGGTTATGGAAAACGATCGATAAATTTGAACAAGGTTGTTGCTAACTTTGACAAGCATATATTTCTCAGCCAAACCGATTTAACAAGGACTGGGATCATCAGTAATTGTTATAATGAAAGTTTGAAGCGTAAATAGTGAGTTTTTATGTTTCAACTGCAACTTTTTTTTTGCTCCATTGTGACGAATGGGACCGCGTTGTAGCTCTGCCGAGACACAAGTTTGTCACAGGAGCTACATTATTGCAGCTAAGTTTCCACCACCAATAAAACTGACCGCAACGATAAAACTGAAATATTGTTGAAAGTGTTGAAAGTAATACAATATGATTTACAATTTTACAAAGGTATATACAATTTTGCCATTCTCTTTCTAAATGCAGATATTTTCTTTATGCACACAAGAGTTCAGGAACATTTCATGTAAATCGTTGCGATAACAAATCTCGTAATGCTTTGTGAATTTTATATTCAAGATATAGCCGGTCTTAAGAATAGCTACAAGGATGTAAGATACGCACAAGATAAACCAAACAAAACACAAAAAACCCAGCTATTTTCCAACTTCTTTTCATTATTCACGTGTATATTACATTTATTTACTAGCAGAAAATCTAAACACAGTTACGCAATCTAATCAATATATTTTTCTGCAGCGTAGTAAAAGAATCTATTTAAAGAACAAAATTAGCATAATTGATCGATCACATAGTAGTACGTGAAGTCCGATGCATTCTAAAATCAATTGTGATGTCTCGTTAAATAAAAGAGTAAATATGTAATTAAGTCCCTTTTAAGTGTGCACGACACATTCCTGGAATAATCTTTATCGGGTAGGTCAAGGTCAAATGATTGGAAAACTAAATAATTTAAACGTTTTTGTGATCAAGAAAGCATAGAACCAAGATCATAGTGAGATTTTTGTCATCTTCTTAGAAACTCTAGAGCAATTTTTTGCGGCAGGTCGGTGGTTTTCTACAGGTACTCTGGTTTCCTCCACCAATAAAACTGACAGCCACGATATATTTGAAATAATGTTGAAAGTGGCATTAAACACTAACCCTAATTATTTTTGCTAATATTATATGAAAAATTGCTCTATAATCAGATGATATGCACACACAATATCAATTTCAATTTGCACACAGCATAAACAAAGCTAGAAATTCACGGAGAACCTGTTCTGGGACCATTGGCATAATACTGAGACTCACCTGCGACTGTACATCCGAATTATCTTCCTCTTTATTTGTTTGAGATTCCACAAAACAGTGAATGCCTGTATTCTCTGTCGATATACAGTTTGAATCATACTTCACTGCTTTGTTTGGTATTAACATGCTCTTGAAGTGTTTCAAGTGTTTTACGGCAAAATTCACATTCAATCGGGAATTTAAATCCTTCGGAGTGCTGTCCTTTTGTGGTCTTCTCTTCATTCTGTCCGAGTTCATCCTTTTTCTCATTCGTATTTATAAGTCGGTTTCTGGTTTGATCTTGTAATACATCTGATGAACATTTGGTTTGTCCTTGGTGTTGGTTAGACGAGCAAGTAGTTTCCCTTTGAAGTGGAATAGATAAATATTTGATTTGATGTCGAAGAAAATCATACCAAGTTTTGCTTTGACCTTGGTTTGAATCAGGTGAGCATTTGGTTTGACCTTGCTGTGAATCAATCAAGCAATCAGTTTGACCTTTCTGTGAATCAGTTAAGCATTCAGTTTGATTTTGCTGTGAATGAGGAAAGCATTCTGTTTGACCTTTCCATGAATCAGTCATGCATTCAGTTTGATAAGGCTTTGAATTTGTCAACCATTTTGATTGACCTTGCTGTAAATCAGTCAAGCCTTTGGTTTGACCTTGCTGTGAATCAATCAAGCATTTGGTTTGACCTTGCTTTGAATCGTCAAGCATTCAGTTTGACCTAGCTGTAAATAAGGAAAGCATTCAGTCTGACCTTGCTCTGAATCAGTCATGCATTCAGTTTGATCTTGCTTTGAATTTTTCAAGCATTCGGCTTGATCTTGTTATGAATCAGTCAAGCATTCAGTTTGACCTTGCAGTGAATCAGTCAAGCATTCGGTTTGATCCTGCTGTGAATCAGTCAAGCATTTCGTTTGAGGTTCAAGCTCATCAGACGAATGTTTCCTTCTGTATTTAATTGCATCAGATGAGAATTTTAGATTTCTACCATGGCCGTTATGCACTTTGTGCAAATTCCTGTGCATCTTAATATCTTCCCTGTTTATTGTTCTATATTGGCAAAACTCGCACTTGTAGTAAATAGCAAAGTTAGCTGCTATAAAGGTATGCTATGTTCTTTTAACAAGTGACCTACAAAACCATATATAAAATCCATAAGACATTAATATTTAGAAAATGATACTGGGTAATTAAACGCATGAGTGGTGTAATTGTAATGCGAGTGGGTAGATTGTGGGTTCGAGCCCTTGTTGGGTCAAACAAAGACTTATAGATTTCGATTGAGTGAGTGCGTGATTGTAGCTTAACGCCAACTCAGCAATTTTTCAGTTATATTATGGCGAGAACAAATTAAATTTCAATGGGTTGATGATGAAGTCTGCTTTGTACTAAACCAACAAGCTTAGTTGGATTTTTATAGTGCTAGCCCACTGAAACAACAATCAACATGTCACCCCATCCGGACACATTATCCTGACTCCGAGCCAATCAGTCTTTGCTGCTCTTTCTACTTAATGCTGTGTACTTTGCGGAGAAGTAACACATACCAATTTAAAGTCTTTGGTTTGACACGATCGGAGATCGAACCCACGATCTACAGAGTTCGAACCCACGATCTACAGCGCCAACCATTGCACCACCGATGTGGTTTTAATAAAGATGTATTTACCGCTTCTCCATAAAGTATGAAGCATTAAACGGATTATTTTGGGGGGGGGGGGGGGGGGATAATAATTGTTCTGAAGCATATTAATATTTAAAACAAATTTTTTGCCACGTGTGTAATAAAATAATTATCAATTAATTTGGTTGGTTGGTTTCTAGTGTATAATGCCACTTTCAACCATATTTGAGCTATATCATGGCAGTAACCATATGTAAGTTATATCATGGCAGTAACCATATGTAAGTTATATCATGGCAGTAACCATATTTGAGTTATATCATGGCAGTAACCATATGTAAGTTATATCATGGCAGTAACCATATGTAAGTTATATCATGGCAGTAACCATATTTGAGTTATATCAGGGCAGTAACCATATTTGAGTTATATCATGGCAGTAACCATATGTAAGTTATATCATGGCAGTAACCATATTTAAGTTATATCATGGCAGTAACCATATTTAAGCTATATCATGGCAGTAACCATATTTGAGCTATATCATGGCAGTAACCATATGTAAGTTATATCATGGCAGTAACCATATTTGAGTTATATCATGGCAGTAACCATATTTGAGTTATATCATGGCAGTAACCATATTTGAGTTATATCATGGCAGTAACCATATTTAAGCTATATCATGGAAGTAACCATATTTGAGCTATATCATGGCAGTAACCATATTTGAGTTATATCATGGCAGTAACCATGTTTGAGTTATATCATGGCAGTAACCATATTTGAGCTATATCATGGCAGTAACCATGTTTGAGCTATATCATGGCAGTAACCATATTTGAGTTATATCATGGCAGTAACCATATTTGAGTTATATCATGGCAGTAACCATATTTGAGTTATATCATGGCAGTAACCATATATGAGCTATATCATGGCAGTAACCATATTTGAGCTATATCATGGCAGTAACCATATTTGAGCTATATCATGGCAGTAACCATATTTGAGCTATATCATGACAGTAACCATATTTGAGTTATATCATGGCAGTAACCATATTTGAGTTATATCATGGCAGTAACCATATTTGAGCTATATCATGGCAGTAACCATATTTGAGTTATATCATGGCAGTAACCATGTTTGAGTTATATCATGGCAGTAACCATATTTGAGCTATATCATGGCAGTAACCATGTTTGAGCTATATCATTGCAGTAACCATATTTAAGTTATATCATGGCAGTAACCATATTTGAGTTATATCATGGCAGTAACCATATTTGAGCTATATCATGGCAGTAACCATATTTGAGCTATATCATGGCAGTAACCATATTTGAGCTATGTCATGGCAGTAACCATATTTGAGTTATATCATGGCAGTAACCATATTTGAGCTATATCATGGCAGTAACCATATTTGAGTTTTATCATGACAGTAGCCATATTTGTGTTATATCATGGCAGTCACCATATTTGAGTTATATCATGGCAGTAACCATATTTGTGTTATATTATGGCAGTAACCATATTTGAGTTATATCATGGCAGTAAACATATTTGAGCTATATCATGGCAGTAGCCATACTTGAGTTATATCATGGCAGTAACCATATTTGAGTTATATCATGAGAGTAACCATATTTGAGTTATATCATGGCAGTAACCATATTTGAGCTATATCATGGCAGTAACCATATTTGAGCTATATCATGCCAGTTACCATATTTGAGCTATATCATGGGAGTAACCATATTTGAGCTATATCATGGCAGTAACCATATTTGAGTTATATCATGGCAGTAACCATATTTGAGCTATATCATGGCAGTAACCATATTTGAGCTATATCATGGCAGTAACCATATTTGAGTTATATCATGGCAGTAACCATATTTGAGCTATATCATGGCAGTAACCATATTTGAGTTATATCATGGCAGTAACCATATTTGAGCTATATCATGGCAGTAACCATATTTGAGCTATATCATGGCAGTAACCATATTTGAGCTATATCATGGCAGTAACCATATTTGAGCTATATCATGGCAGTAACCATATTTTAGTTATATTATGACAGTAACCATATTTGAGTTATATCATGGCAGTAACCATATTTGAGTTATATCATGGTAGTAACCATATTTGAGTTATATCATGGCAGTAACCATATTTGAGTTATATCATGGCAGTAACCATATTTGAGCTATATCATGGCAGTAACCATATTTGAGTTTTATCATGGCAGTAGCCATATTTGAGTTATATCATGGCAGTAACCATATTTGAGTTATATCATGGCAGTAACCATATTTGTGTTATATTATGGCAGTAACCATATTTGAGCTATATCATGGCAGTAACCATATTTGAGTTATATCATGGCAGTAACCATATTTGAGTTATATCATAACAGTAACCATATTTGAGTTATATCATGACAGTAACCATATTTGAGTTATATCATGGCAGTAACCATATTTGAGCTATATCATGGCAGTAACCATATTTGAGCTATATCATGGCAGTTACCATATTTGAGTTATATCATGGGAGTAACCATATTTGAGCTATATCATGGCAGTAACCATATTTGAGTTATATCATGGCAGTAACCATATTTGAGCTATATCATGGCAGTAACCATATTTGAGCTATATCATGGCAGTAACCATATTTGAGTTATATCATGGCAGTAACCATATTTGAGCTATATCATGGCAGTAACCATATTTGAGTTATATCATGACAGTAACCATATTTGAGCTATATCATGACAGTAACCATATTTGAGCTATATCATGGCAGTAACCATATTTGAGTTATATTATGGCAGTAACCATATTTGAGTTATATTATGGCAGTAACAATATTTGAGTTATATCATGGCAGTAACCATATTTGAGTTATATCATGGCAGTAACCATATTTGAGTTATATCATGGCAGTAACCATATTTGAGTTATATCATGGCAGTAGCCATGTTTGAGTTATATCATGGCAGTAACCATATTAGAGTTATATCATGGCAGTAACCATGTTTGAGTTATATCATGGCAGTAACCATATTTGAGCTATATCATGGCAGTAACCATATTTGAGTTATATCATGGCAATAACCATATTTGAGTTATATCATGGCAGTAACCATATTTGAGTTATATCATGGCAGTAACCATATTTGTGCTATATCATGGCAGTAACCATATTTGAGCTATATCATGGCAGTAACCATATTTGAGCTATATCATGGCAGTAACCATATTTGAGCTATATCATGGCAGTAACCATATTTGAGCTATATCATGGCAGTAGCCATATTTGAGCTATATCATGGCAGTAACCATATTTGAGCTATATCATGGCAGTTACCATATTTGAGCTATATCATGGGAGTAACCATATTTGAGCTATATCATGGCAGTAACCATATTTGAGTTATATCATGGCAGTAACCATATTTGAGCTATATCATGGCAGTAACCATATTTGAGCTATATCATGGCAGTAACCATATTTGAGTTATATCATGGCAGTAACCATATTTGAGCTATATCATGGCAGTAACCATATTTGAGTTATATCATGGCAGTAACCATATTTGAGCTATATCATGGCAGTAACCATATTTGAGCTATATCATGGCAGTAACCATATTTGAGCTATATCATGGCAGTAACTATATTTGAGCTATATCATGGCAGTAACCATATTTTAGTTATATTATGACAGTAACCATATTTGAGTTATATCATGGCAGTAACCATATTTGAGTTATATCATGGTAGTAACCATATTTGAGTTATATCATGGCAGTAACCATATTTGAGTTATATCATGGCAGTAACCATATTTGAGCTATATCATGGCAGTAACCATATTTGAGTTTTATCATGGCAGTAGCCATATTTGTGTTATATCATGGCAGTAACCATATTTGAGTTATATCATGGCAGTAACCATATTTGTGTTATATTATGGCAGTAACCATATTTGAGTTATATCATGGCAGTAACCATATTTGAGTTATATCATGGCAGTAACCATATTTGAGTTATATCATAACAGTAACCATATTTGAGTTATATCATGACAGTAACCATATTTGAGTTATATCATGGCAGTAACCATATTTGAGCTATATCATGGCAGTAACCATATTTGAGCTATATCATGGCAGTTACCATATTTGAGTTATATCATGGGAGTAACCATATTTGAGCTATATCATGGCAGTAACCATATTTGAGTTATATCATGGCAGTAACCATATTTGAGCTATATCATGGCAGTAACCATATTTGAGCTATATCATGGCAGTAACCATATTTGAGTTATATCATGGCAGTAACCATATTTGAGCTATATCATGGCAGTAACCATATTTGAGTTATATCATGACAGTAACCATATTTGAGCTATATCATGACAGTAACCATATTTGAGCTATATCATGGCAGTAACCATATTTGAGTTATATTATGGCAGTAACCATATTTGAGTTATATTATGGCAGTAACAATATTTGAGTTATATCATGGCAGTAACCATATTTGAGTTATATCATGGCAGTAACCATATTTGAGTTATATCATGGCAGTAACCATATTTGAGTTATATCATGGCAGTAGCCATGTTTGAGTTATATCATGGCAGTAACCATATTAGAGTTATATCATGGCAGTAACCATGTTTGAGTTATATCATGGCAGTAACCATATTTGAGCTATATCATGGCAGTAACCATATTTGAGTTATATCATGGCAATAACCATATTTGAGTTATATCATGGCAGTAACCATATTTGAGTATTATCATGGCAGTAACCATATTTGTGCTATATCATGGCAGTAACCATATTTGAGCTATATCATGGCAGTAACCATATTTGAGCTATATCATGGCAGTAACCATATTTGAGCTATATCATGGCAGTAACCATATTTGAGCTATATCATGGCAGTAGCCATATTTGAGATATATCATGGCAGTAACCATATTTGAGCTATATCATGGAAGTAACCATATTTGAGCTATATCATGGCAGTAACCATATTTGAGTTATATCATGGCAGTAACCATATTTGAGCTATATCATGGCAGTAACCATATTTAAGCTATATCATGGCAGTAACCATATTTGAGCTATATCATGGCAGTAACCATATTTGAATTATATCATGGCAGTAACCATATTTGAGCTATATCATGGCAGTAACCATATTTGAGCTATATCATGGCAGTAACCATATTTGAGCTATATCATGGCAGTAACCATATTTGAGCTATATCATGGCAGTAACCATATTTGAGTTATATCATGGCAGTAACCATATTTGAGCTATATCATGGCAGTAACCATATTTGAGTTATATCATGGCAGTAACCATATTTGAGCTATATCATGGCAGTAACCATATTTGAGCTATATCATGGCAGTAACCATATTTGAGCTATATCATGGCAGTAACCATATTTGAGCTATATCATGGCAGTAACCATATTTTAGTTATATTATGACAGTAACCATATTTGAGTTATATCATGGCAGTAACCATATTTGAGTTATATCATGGTAGTAACCATATTTGAGTTATATCATGGCAGTAACCATATTTGAGTTATATCATGGCAGTAACCATATTTGTGTTATATTATGGCAGTAACCATATTTGAGTTATATCATGGCAGTAACCATATTTGAGCTATATCATGGCAGTAACCATATTTGAGTTATATCATAACAGTAACCATATTTGAGTTATATCATGACAGTAACCATATTTGAGTTATATCATGGCAGTAACCATATTTGAGCTATATCATGGCAGTAACCATATTTGAGCTATATCATGGCAGTTACCATATTTGAGTTATATCATGGGAGTAACCATATTTGAGCTATATCATGGCAGTAACCATATTTGAGTTATATCATGGCAGTAACCATATTTGAGCTATATCATGGCAGTAACCATATTTGAGCTATATCATGGCAGTAACCATATTTGAGTTATATCATGGCAGTAACCATATTTGAGCTATATCATGGCAGTAACCATATTTGAGTTATATCATGACAGTAACCATATTTGAGCTATATCATGACAGTAACCATATTTGAGCTATATCATGGCAGTAACCATATTTGAGCTATATTATGGCAGTAACCATATTTGAGTTATATTATGGCAGTAACAATATTTGAGTTATATCATGGCAGTAACCATATTTGAGTTATATCATGGCAGTAACCATATTTGAGTTATATCATGGCAGTAACCATATTTGAGTTATATCATGGCAGTAGCCATGTTTGAGTTATATCATGGCAGTAACCATGTTTGAGTTATATCATGGCAGTAACCATGTTTGAGTTATATCATGGCAGTAACCATATTTGAGCTATATCATGGCAGTAACCATATTTGAGTTATATCATGGCAATAACCATATTTGAGTTATATCATGGCAGTAACCATATTTGAGTTATATCATGGCAGTAACCATATTTGTGCTATATCATGGCAGTAACCATATTTGAGCTATATCATGGCAGTAACCATATTTGAGCTATATCATGGCAGTAACCATATTTGAGCTATATCATGGCAGTAACCATATTTGAGCTATATCATGGCAGTAGCCATATTTGAGATATATCATGGCAGTAACCATATTTGAGCTATATCATGGAAGTAACCATATTTGAGCTATATCATGGCAGTAACCATATTTGAGTTATATCATGGCAGTAACCATATTTGAGCTATATCATGGCAGTAACCATATTTAAGCTATATCATGGCAGTAACCATATTTGAGCTATATCATGGCAGTAACCATATTTGAATTATATCATGGCAGTAACCATATTTGAGCTATATCATGGCAGTAACCATATTTGAGTTATATCATGGCAGTAACCATATTTGAGCTATATCATGGCAGTAACCATATTTGAGCTATATCATGGCAGTAACCATATTTGAGTTATATCATGGCAGTAACCATATTTGAGCTATATCATGGCAGTAACCATATTTGAGTTATATCATGGCAGTAACCATATTTGAGCTATATCATGGCAGTAACCATATTTGAGCTATATCATGGCAGTAACCATATTTGAGCTATATCATGGCAGTAACCATATTTGAGCTATATCATGGCAGTAACCATATTTTAGTTATATTATGACAGTAACCATATTTGAGTTATATCATGGCAGTAACCATATTTGAGTTATATCATGGTAGTAACCATATTTGAGTTATATCATGGCAGTAACCATATTTGAGTTATATCATGGCAGTAACCATATTTGAGCTATATCATGGCAGTAACCATATTTGAGTTTTATCATGGCAGTAGCCATATTTGTGTTATATCATGGCAGTAACCATATTTGAGTTATATCATGGCAGTAACCATATTTGAGTTATATCATAACAGTAACCATATTTGAGTTATATCATGACAGTAACCATATTTGAGTTATATCATGGCAGTAACCATATTTGAGCTATATCATGGCAGTAACCATATTTGAGCTATATCATGGCAGTTACCATATTTGAGTTATATCATGGGAGTAACCATATTTGAGCTATATCATGGCAGTAACCCTATTTGAGTTATATCATGGCAGTAACCATATTTGAGCTATATCATGGCAGTAACCATATTTGAGCTATATCATGGCAGTAACCATATTTGAGTTATATCATGGCAGTAACCATATTTGAGCTATATCATGGCAGTAACCATATTTGAGTTATATCATGACAGTAACCATATTTGAGCTATATCATGACAGTAACCATATTTGAGCTATATCATGACAGTAACCATATTTGAGTTATATTATGGCAGTAACCATATTTGAGTTATATTATGGCAGTAACAATATTTGAGTTATATCATGGCAGTAACCATATTTGAGTTATATCATGGCAGTAACCATATTTGAGTTATATCATGGCAGTAACCATATTTGAGTTATATCATGGCAGTAGCCATGTTTGAGTTATATCATGGCAGTAACCATATTAGAGTTATATCATGGCAGTAACCATGTTTGAGTTATATCATGGCAGTAACCATATTTGAGCTATATCATGGCAGTAACCATATTTGAGTTATATCATGGCAATAACCATATTTGAGTTATATCATGGCAGTAACCATATTTGAGTTATATCATGGCAGTAACCATATTTGTGCTATATCATGGCAGTAACCATATTTGAGCTATATCATGGCAGTAACCATATTTGAGCTATATCATGGCAGTAACCATATTTGAGCTATATCATGGCAGTAACCATATTTGAGCTATATCATGGCAGTAGCCATATTTGAGATATATCATGGCAGTAACCATATTTGAGCTATATCATGGAAGTAACCATATTTGAGTTATATCATGGCAATAACCATATTTGAGTTATATCATGGCAGTAACCATATTTGAGTTATATCATGGCAGTAACCATATTTGTGCTATATCATGGCAGTAACCATATTTGAGCTATATCATGGCAGTAACCATATTTGAGCTATATCATGGCAGTAACCATATTTGAGCTATATCATGGCAGTAACCATATTTGAGCTATATCATGGCAGTAGCCATATTTGAGATATATCATGGCAGTAACTATATTTGAGCTATATCATGGAAGTAACCATATTTGAGCTATATCATGGCAGTAACCATATTTGAGTTATATCATGGCAGTAACCATATTTGAGCTATATCATGGCAGTAACCATATTTAAGCTATATCATGGCAGTAACCATATTTGAGCTATATCATGGCAGTAACCATATTTGAATTATATCATGGCAGTAACCATATTTGAGCTATATCATGGCAGTAACCATATTTGAGTTATATCATGGCAGTAACCATATTTGAGTTATATCATGGCAATAACCATATTTGAGTTATATCATGGCAGTAACCATATTTGAGTTATATCATGGCAGTCAGTTTTATTGGTTGAGGAGTACCCTGAGAAAACCACCGACCTGCTACAAGTCACTGACAAACTTTATCACATAATGTTGTATCACCTGAGCAGGATTTAAACTCACAACGTTAGTGGTGATGAGTACTAATTGCATAGGTAGTTGTAAATGCAACTACCATACTATCACGATCACGACCACGACGGCCCCTTAATTAATTTGTGCATAAATAATCTGGGTGGTGGAGATTAGATAATTATTTACAGGTGGCGCTGTTCTGTGACGTAGCCTGGTCACATCAGCTACTGATAACATAAATTCCTTTGTGTAGTGTATACTATGTCTGGAAGTGCAAAATGCTCCTAAATTAAAGTAACATAATGTGTACTGTGAAAATAGAGCAAGGAAAACACATAATCAATCTGAATGCCTGCATTTAAATGCTTATTTCATATGCATTACACGGGGCTGTCGTCGCCGTGATCATCTGATAGTTGGATTTACAACTACCTGTGCAACCAGTGCTTAACACCACTAAAGTTGTGATTTCGAACCCTGTTCATGGCAAGGTGCACTCGATACAACATTATGTGATAAAGTTTGTCAGTGACTTGTGACAGGTCTGTTGTTTTATCCACCAAGGAAACTGACCCTCACGATATAACTGAAATATTGTTGAAAGTGGCACTAAACACCATAAAACCAACCATATGCATTACAATATAATTTTTGGTCAATATTCAGATTCATCTACCAGTATATATCTATTGCACATATTGTATAAAATAAAATGTATTATAATTCATTTAACATAATAATTATTATTATTTTCAGATTGAATTTAAAGTAATGAATTACACTCCTAACCACCATAAATATAAATTGCAATAACAGTTATTTCTCCATCAAAATAACGCCACTTTCAACAATATTTCAGTTATATCATGGTGGTCAGTTTTATTGGTAGAGGAAATTAGAGTACCAGGCTTTCGAGGTGGATAATTCACTTCGCGACTTACAGGGCAAGTGAATTTTGAAAGGGATAACTTGATTAGAAATTGAAATTGCCCTATCGGCAACTCCGTTTAAAATCTTATTTCAAACCCTGATGCGAGGTCATGTCTGGGTTAATATTTTCAATTGACCAATCAGTGACGAACCTACTCTTTAAAACCAAGTAAATGCAAAAAATTGTTGCCCAATATAATTAACTTTCTTTCATATGATTGGACAGGTAAAAGATGAATCAAAGGATACCTCACATGACCCCAAGCAAGGCGTTGTTAGATGTTCATGCATTGCCTAAGAAAATTGCTGGAAAAAGATATAACAAACATCTAATTTTAATTATGAATATCTTATGCAATTCTCTTTGAAACTAGGAGGTACCAATTACCATTTAAATGAGTAAAAGTACCTGGTATTGTCCCTTATTGAAAGGCCTGAAAGAGTATACAGAAACTCAGACCCTAATTACTAATAAATCTTATAAAGTCGAAAAAAAACCAGTAAAGGCAAAGTAGAGTTGGTGCAGGAAATGTTTACCCCGCACAGATGACATGATGGATAGATGGAGAATGCTATGCAGTTTTACATCCTGTCTAAAGATGGTGCATATATAAAAACTGGCATGATGGATAGATGGAGAATACTATGCAGTTTTACATCCTGTCTAAAGATGGTGCATATATAAAAACTGTATCATTTTTAGCGTTAAATGCCACTTATTAAAACAGAGATGACTGTAGGATAAAATTTTGATGACTCCAAACCAAAACGTCACAAGTTCTACTAGTGCATTCTTTGTTATTTTTGCTAAAAAAAATGGTGAGTCCCAAACTTAACATATAAGGGTAATAACAAAATTACCGAACTCTGAGCAATCTTACAAAGGGAAAGTCAAAACTCATAAGTATATAAACAGACAAAATCAGTCAACAACCGGAAAACTGTGAAAACCGTAATGACCCTGACTTGGTACAGGTATTTCTAAAGAAATGGTGGGTTGAATCAGATTTTAAAGCGCCAAACCTCCCGCTTTCATTACTGCTCAAAGGTTCCGGTTCACATAGAAGAGTTGCAAGTATATCTGCAAACATATATCAGTTAATATATTCTGGCTGTCATTTTTATTGGTGGAGGAAACCCAAGTACAGTACAGTCGGAGTGATATCATGATAAATCACTATGATTGGCATATCACTCATCTTGATGTAATGGATATATCTATTGTTTTGTTTAATATATCTTCAAAATTTCTTTTGTATTTAGAGTGTTACATACTATCACCCAAAATACCCAAGAAAGTGATTAAAATACACAAGAAAGTGATTAAAATACACAAGAAAGTGATTAAAAGTCAATAAATTAAACAGAGCAAGAAACATAACAGTATCACTAAGAAGAGTGATACATCTATCACAGTGATTTAAGTATCAGTAAGAAGAGTGATATGTCTATTACACTGATTTAAGTATCATTGAGAAGAGTGATCCGTCTATTACAGTGATTTAAGTATCACTGAGAAGAGTGATATGTCTATTACAGTGATTTAAGTATCAGTAAGAAGAGTGATATGTCTATTACAGTGATTTAAGTATCAGTAAGAAGAGTAACAGTGATGTAAGTATCAGTAAGAAGTGTGATATGTCTATTACAGTGATGTAAGTATCAGTAAGAAGAGTGATATTTCTCACCCCTTGGATAAAGTAGTCCGTTAGTTTAGGTGAAAAAGATTTTTTCTATCTTACCCCGGTTCCAGGGTAAGACAAGCTACACGCCGTTTTTCCCGCAAAATTGTTTTCCATTGTTGAATTAAATTGTCGATTTATAGTGTCTTGACAGTATTTTAAATGTATTTCACAATAAAATACAATAAAATATATTATAAATGCTACTACAACAGCGATAAATGCCTGTAAAAATTTTTATTTGACGTTCGTCAAAGGGAGGTAATTGTTTTTATTTACGTTAGTTACATAACAAGGGAGAGTACTCTATATTTTCTCAACGTAAACAAATATTGAAAGAGATGAGAAAAAGAGACAAACATCGTAAAAGGTGCAAAATTTTGGTATTGTAGAATCTATCACAAGTTTGTTAACTTTAATATGAAACCGGCACGGCCTTAAATGCTCGCGCATCTGAAAATTATCTGGCAATTTCATCAAAAGTGTCGAGATTTTTTGGGCCGAGATATATTGGGGACGACTTTTTTTAGGGCCGAATCTAGTCTCATTCAATCGAGCTGTCGTTCCTTTATTCGAGTTATCGTTCCTTACGAGAGAGGGTACGAGACTTCAGGATCACCTTAGCGCTTTATGTTAAGAAGATCTCCATTAGTGTTACCCGGAAACCGGTGTTTACAAAACGTAAGGAACGATAACTCGAATAACAAATACAAAACGTAGAATTTTTTTTTCTTCGACAATATGTTCAGCCATGTTTGTTAAAAAATCCTAAGTATACATTTTATACCATAAAGAGCTCGCTTAAGCTCGCATATTATTTTGAACCTCTTTAAAGTTGTAAAATGAACATCTTGTTTTATTTTAATATGAAACCGGCACGGCCTTGAATGCTCGCGCATCTGAAAATTATCTGGCCATTTCATCAAAAAGTGTCGAGATTTTTTGGGCCGAGATATATTAGAGACGACGTTTTTTAGGGCCGAATCTAGTCTCATTCAATCGAGCTGTCGTTCCTTTATTCGAGTTATCGTTCCTTACGAAATCTCAAAAGTTAACTTCCGCGTAGAAACAAAAATTCTTGTCAGTATGTCAGAAGAGATTTAATAAATTAAAAAATATCAATATAAGTAAAACAAGCTAGCAAAATGACTTTTATTACATATGGGTTCCGGGTTTCAGTGGTATCGGACGGACGAGAGAGGGTACGAGACTTCAGAATCACATAAACTGTACAGCATGCGTTTGCCGGTAAAGCGCACGTGATTTTTTTGTCTTGCACTAGTGCAAGATAAGAAAATCTCACATCGCTAAAAATAGGAACTGGTCTGTCTCAAAAGTGAGAAAGTAATATCTGTGACACCCTCGGGTAAGATTTAAATCACAGATTTTACTATCTTGCACCTCTCCCGGTGTTAGACCCTATATGTCTATTACAGTGATGTAAGTATCACTAAGAAGAGTGATACATCTATCACAGTGATTTAAGTATCACTAGGAAGAGTGATACATCTATCGCAGTGATTTATCACGCTATGTCTCTGACTGTACTGTACCCAGAGAAATAGTGCAATCTTTTTCTAAACAAAACCATATGGAGGTGATTATGTTTGAAGATCAGAAGCCATTACTCGAAGGCTTAGGGGTTATGATTATGATGTTCAACGCCACTTTCAACGATATTTCAGTTATATCGTGGCGGTCAGTTTTATTGGTGGAAGAAACTGGAGTACCCGAATAAAACCACTGAGCTGTCGCAAGTCACTGACGAACGTTATCACATAATGTTGAGTCGAGCACAACTCACCATGAACAGGGTTCGAACTCACAACCTTAGTGGTGATAGGCACTGATTGCAATGGTAGTTGTAAATCCAACTACCATACGTTCACGATCACGACGGTCCCTAATCGTTTTCTTAAGACATCAATATGTAGTCTTTAAGAAAAGTTTGAAGATCAGAAGCGTAATTGGAAGAAAGAATGAAAACATAATGGCCAAAAGAAAGAGGACGAAAAGAACAAACAATGATATAAAAAAACACTACACAGAAAACTGAAGACTGAATAAAACGGAACCCCACTAAAACCGATGGTGAACTCAAGTGCTCCGGAAGGATTATCATTTCCTGCACCACTAGTGACACCTGTCGTTTTAATATTGAACGACAGGAACATCCTCTAATGTGGAAATCGTGCTGGACACCCGTATCAGTAAAAAATACAAATAGTATAAATAAAACATAAACCCACTACAAAACAAATGGGAGTCATCATATTTACGGCACACTTCATGCCAGTTCCCTAGTAAACACTGTTCAAACTTTGAACGTATTAATTTATTCACTCTGAGCCATGCTACGGTCATAAGAAGTTGATTATTAAAAATGATCAAAAATATAACTCTTAGTTTATGGTGTGTGTTGTTTAAGTGTGTCTAACTATCTACAGTACAACTGTTTATACGTAGGTTTTGATATCTACGATTTTACTACTATCACTTGGTCGATACCTCTGCTGGTGGGCTATTAGTACCCGATGGTATCATCCGCCCAGTAGTCGGTGCTTCGGCACTGACATGGTTTATTAGATATACATTTGATCGAAATTTACAGTTTCAAAATCATGTAATTATTATAAAACGAAAGGTTCTCCTCCCTCAGGCATAGGTGACCTTAACCTATTTTGGCTATTCTATTTAGTTTAAACATATTTTTTAATTAACAAGCACTGATTGCCTCCCATTAACTCAATGTAAAATAAAAATAGAAAATTAAAAAGAATGTCCTTTCTCTCCTAGCTCACTTTTTTCAGCATGTAACCCTAAACACACTATATTTTTTCTAGGCCTAACCAAAAAATATAATTAATATTTTACGAAGTGTGAAACACCTTGCACATAGGAGAAAATTCTGATACAGTAGTCTTCAACTACCAAAGGAGTGGAATACTGCATCATTACATACTTGAGATTTGAATTTTTCTGTTTTAACCATTTTATATGAATGAATTTTGATCTTTTACCTTGATTTATTTGCATTGGATTGCAGTATTAAAGCTCAGCTAAATATTTGGTTGTCCAAAACCATGGTTATCAATAGAAAAAATACAATATTTCATTTTTAAAAAATCATGTCATTCAGTTGGACTTTATTATAGTATTTAGGTCTTAGGCCAAAATAAAATATAGTTGTGTTTCCTATTACCATACCTACCCTATTTCAAGGCCCCGACCCTAATCATTGTTTGGCCATTTCCCAATCAGCACTCAGCACCGTTAAAGTCACAAACTCTGGCCTATTAAGTATATATAAAATGTTTTAACAAAATAAAATAAAATCCCTACCTACCTACCGTACCCTAATTTTTCTCAGCATGTAATAGGCAACACACTATATTTTATTTTGGCCTTATTATTTTACAGGACAAATTTGTATTTCTATCACTGTTATTGTGTTTATATTGAAATCAGAATGCAATATACATGTTATACATGTTGTTCAACTTCTAACACTGTAATAAACTAACTCGTACCATTCTTTTATTTATTCTTATACGACGGGTGCCACTAGTGGAGCAGGAACTGCCTACCTCTCCGGAGCACCTGAGTTCACCCCCAGTTTTTAGTGGGGTTCGCGTCAATCGATCTTTAGTTTTATATGTATGTTTTGTAGATCGTTGTTTGTACTTTTGTACTTTTTCTTTTGGCCATTGTGTTGTCTGTTCTTAATCGATATACGGATTCTGATTACCTCCCTTTGGTATCTTCAAACTCTTCTTAATCCAATACATTCAGTACCAAAAAAAAATTCGGTAAGAAAAAAAAAATTCGCCCACATACATACATTAAGCATTAATTCACATAGTTAAGACATGCGATGGACCCCAGTGTATAGGAATTGTGCCTAATTTCTCTGGTGTGGGGTACATAGCGGAATTATTAAGAAGAAGAAAAAAAACATTACACAAAATAGTTTGTATAACGATAATGTGCGCATGAATATATGATAGAATCCAGAAGAATTTTTGAAAATTTAAAAGGAGGTAAAAATTAAAATAATTTTAATATTACCACTGAGTCATTGCATATTTTTTGAAAATATTAAATAAAGAATAATTGGAATTCAGTCATGTGTCGTCGAATTCTATATATAAAATAATCACAACTGAAGAAGTTTTAAAAGGTTTACGAAATGTAGAAAATTATAAGTCACCAGGATATGTTTAAATTATTAACGAATACATTTCATCATCTTTTAATTTTATTATTGATACATTCAAACCTATCTATGTGTTCACCTGTATTAAGCAGTCATCTATATTTAAAGGTCATCTTTTATTGTCATGTCATATGAATTGAACCTCTTCTCTTTTTAAGAGATCACCTGTCTTATACGGCCACTTTTTCTTTGTCTCTAATATGACCTCTTAATACAGGTTTTATATTTATCTATGCTTGTATTTAACATGGTTATTGATGGCAAAATGGAATTAACTCGATGGCGTAAAAGTTACTATAAAAACTGAAAAAAGGGTCATTTAGATACTCATCCTAATATTCTATGTAAGAAAAACAGAAGAAGAAACATGTTTCGTCGATCACAATATGTCGCGAAATTTTCTTTTCTCTCCCCAACAAAACTTAATTGCTTACAAGCTGTTGTAGAATCATTAATGTCGAGAAATATAATACAATCCTAGCCCGAACCTTCTCTAAATAGAAAATTATCGGTCACTTGCCTTTCCGAATATTTGGAAAAGAAGTTGTAGTGTAATTGTTAATGTGCTCACCTCGAGTCCGATAGATCGTGTGTTCGATTCTCGGTGTCGTATAGTAAACCTTCCGCATAGCAAACCTTCCCCCGGAATATTTGCTATATAGTAAACCTTCCCCCGGATAATTTATTATATAGTAAATATTCCCCCATCCATAGCCGATCATTCCCCGGATATTTTGCTATATAGTAAATGTTCCCCCTTAATCCGGATAATTACTATTGATTTGGAATTTAGCACCTTAATCGTGTTAATTTTAAGATGTCAGTTCTCCTCAGCTGGGATATCATTGTTTGTTTGTCAATATATTCTTGTATGTCATTGTGTTTGGTTATGTCTGTTTATTGAATTGTTTATATATTTTTATTTTTTTATTTTTTTTAATTGTTCATTGATTGATGATTAGATCACTGTTTGGTCTTTATTTCAATAAAAATTACTTACTTACTTACTTACTTTTAATTAATACGTTTATGATTAAAAGGGAAGCAAATGTACGGAGCCATTTTGCAGTATTTGAGTAGGTAGGAAGGTTTACTATGCGGAATAAATACTATATATACTAAAATACTATATAGTAAACGTTCCCCCATGGGGAAGTTACAGTATGACACCTGTCTGGTGAAACCAAAGACAATAACATTGATATTTGCTGCTTCCACGTTAAGCACTCAACATTAAGGAACTAATGACTAAGAGCAAAGACAGGTTGGCCCTGAATCAGGAAACTGCATCCGAGCGTAGAGACATGTCTACCAGCGACATGTAATGAAATGACATATATATATTTTTTTTTTTTTTTTTTTTTTTTATAAAAAAATAACTGTAAAATTCACTAATCAAATTCAGCCCCCCCTTTTTATTCTTGTTTAAATCAATGATCAACAATATTCCAGAATCAAACAAATGAATAAATATAACATAGCATTTTTTTACCATGCGGTGTCAGTGTGTTTTAAATTGGTCATCCAATCAGGACGCTCATTATTCTTGTCCAAGATAAAAATACATCGCTAAAATTACCTGTGAGAAAGTCGCCGTCCAAACTCAAATCAATACCTGTGGGTGTTTCCCCACTTCAACTCGTAAATTTACATAGAAATCGGAGATATTTCGTCATAAAACTTCACACATGGTTTTGTCTATCATATTTCTTGAAGACAAACATACAATTTTATTGCATTTATCAATATTGTATGAGTATCAACAGTTTTTTCAACACCGTATCTGTTTCTCGATACAGCCGCAACTTCAACTCGTAAATTTACATAGAAATCGGAGATATTTCGTCATAAAGCTTCACACATGGTTTTGTCCATCATATTTCTTGAAGACAAACATACAATTTTATTGCATTTATCAATATTTTTATGAGTATCAACAGTTTTTTCAACACCGTACCTGTTTCTCGATACAGCCGCAACTTCAACTCGTAAATTTACATAGAAATCGGAGATATTTCGTCATAAAGCTTCACACATGGTTTTGTCCATCATATTTCTTGAAGACAAACATAAAATTTCATAGCATTTATCAATATTTTTATGAGTATCAACAGTTTTTTCAACACCGTCTCTGTTTCTCGATACAGCCGCCCGATTACAGTGACCCGTGACCCAGATTAGCAGATCTCAGCAGTTTTTTATTATTAATAAGGTTGTTTAATAAATATAGTACAATATGATAAATTTCAATATGATACAATACAAATAATTAAAGGGATTCGAAAACAAGTTTAGAAAAACTTATATTAATTCGTTTCCCTGGTATATCTCTTTACAATAATCAAGCTGGTCTCGAAGTTTATACAATATCAAATTTTAAATTATAAAGAACAATGTTATTCTGAATAGATATAAATGTGAAAATTTTCAAATAAGTGGTGAAATAGAAGTCATTCTATTTAGGCCCTTTGGTTTTTTAAAAAATTTTTGGCTTTCAAATATGCTGTCTTTGAGCGTACCTGATGAAGGTTATTCCAGAAACGTGTCATGCGCACTAAATTTGATATCTATCATTTTATTCTTTAAGTAGGACTCACTATCTACAATACAACTGTAACGGGAACGCTCCCCTACCTAAGGTCATATGAACCGTAATAGGTTCATAGCCACCTCTGCTAACTGCGTTTGTAGACATCGCCTTTAGCTCAGTTGGTAGAGCGGTGGCTTAGAGTGTGATTGAATCCCATCTGGGACATTGCATTTTTTGGAGGTAAAACATGTTCTACTGTTACCAAATTAATCAAAACTCTCAATTTCCTGTTATTAAAAAAAGGCATACGTACGAGTCATATATTGTAGGACTGATATCTTTTTTATGCTCTTTTTTCAATATGTAATGGAATGAAAGTTCAGTGAACTTTTGTCAAACACATGGCTGGTCTACAATTAAACATACATGTACTTATAAGACTTTATTAATATTCTCTAGTTTTTTATTTGACATTTAATAACATAGACTGACATTTTATAAGATAATAGTTACGTCACATTATATAATATGTATTATATAATATATGTATGAAATGTGGGACATTTGTCCTTGTTCCTACACATTTATCGGAATTTAGGCTTAGCTTAAACATATTAATTTTGCCAATTAAATAGACAAAATGGATTAGACACAAGTTTAACAAACTGATGAAGTCTTCTCCAAATTACAATTTGCTACATTAAATGAGTACTTAGGTCAGTGCAAATACAAAAATAAAAGAACATGCAGAAATAAGTATATTTTGGCTTAGAGCGTACCAGATAAAGGTTATTTCAGAAAAACGCGTCGTGCGCACTAAATTAGATATCTACGTTTTAATTGTAATCACGCCGAACTTAGCTACTTGCTTTTCTAGAAGTGGCGTTAAACAAATGTGGATATTAAAAAACTCAAAAGACTTGCTGGAGACTTCAAGTTCTAGATCTCAGTATGTTTGTAACAGCATTAAAACATTTGATTTCTGGACCTTATATATACCACCATCCCACATACGCTACTAAAATCTATTCAGTGATTTTTTATCAAACACATGTACGGTCTACAATTGAACATACCTACAAGATTTATTAATATTTTCTAGTTCTTTATGTGGCGATTAATATCTTTCAATTCATATCATAGAATGACATTTTATAAGATAATAGTTACGTCACATTCGATTTTTGTATTATATATATGTATGAAAAGTGGGATATTGGTCCTTGTTCATACACAATTATCGGAAGTTAGGTCAGGGAAAATACCGATAGGCACTACCGCAAATTCCCCTTTAACAAAGAGAAATTTTAATTTGATATGTTTCATCAAATCTAATGTGTTTAATTGTTCAAATTATGAAAACAATAGTCAAAGAAATGTTATCAAAGGAGTAATCAGAAGCCGTAAATCGAAGGACAGAACAATGCAATGACCAAAACAAAAAGTACAAAAGGACAAACACTGATCTACAACACATTACACAGAAAACTAAAGATCGAACAACAGGAACCCCACTGAAAACTACTAATTTATAAATAGGCAATTTGACACCCTTTCCATTGGGGAATGGTATATTACCCGTTATTCTACAAGTTCAACAAAAGAACTGTCTATAACTAAAAAATTGTCTATAATCAAAGAGGGATTACAAGCATACTGTGATAAAGTGTATTACCATAGAAGCCAAATATCTGGGTGTCATAATATAGCATGACCTTAAATGGGATTGCCATATAAACTATATTTACAGTTCCTAAATAATGTAATTATTAATAAAACTAAGGTTCTCCTCCCTCAGGGACAGGTGACCTTAGCCGCTTATAACTATCCTGTTTAGGCCCTTTGGTTTTATTACTCCCAAATCTTTAAATTATTTGGCTTTCCAATCTTTCAATTTTGAGCGTACCTGAGGAATGTTATTCTAGAAACGCGTCTTGTGCACTAAATTAGATATCTACGTTTTTATTACAACAAAGGCAAAGAAGACACTTGGGTTCCTCCATAGAAATATTAACATCAGTTCCACCACAGTCAAAGAACCGGCATACAAATCACTAGTTCGACCATCACTTGAATATGCCTGTTCTGTATGGGACCCATATACCACAGAAAACATAACCCAACTAGAACAGGTATAACGTAGGGCTGCCAAGTATGTTACTAACCGCTATCATAACACCTTTAGTGTTGGTAACATGATAGGACATCTAAATTGGCAAAGCCTAGCAGATCCACGCCTAGTCATGCTATATAAGATATCACATGAACTAGCAGCTATCCCAAAACAGACATAATCATGCCACCAGTTAGATTCTCCCGGAACATGCACCTTCTCTCTTTCATACCAAATACCACTCACACGCTTACAACTCAGACAGCAGTCTTTCCCTCCGCGAACAATACGAAACTGGAACAGTCTCCCCCGGAACAATGTGAAGAGTGACTCTGTTGAGTCATTCAAATCAGCTGTTTCATTCATTAACCATTAGTTCATCTCAAACTCATGTATATAGTTTTATCTTCAAATCTAAAAGTATTTTTTTCATAATAAATTCCACATATAAAATTATTAATTATAGCGCCTGAAGCGTAGTACTTCAAGTAAATTGGCGGAATCTTCAATTAGTTGAAGGCGGCCTCTTATACAGTAGAAGTAGGGAAGGCTTAGAGCCATGCAGCTAGCTTTACCCCGCCACTTTACATTAAAATGCATGTTCCAAGACAGGAAAGTGTGTTAGGGTATCAATTTTTGAGCTGTTCTAACAATGTGCTATTTTTGTTCTTTATTTTATCTTCACTACAAATATACAAGGAACACGACGGGTATCTTATCAAAAACAGGAAATGTTCACTCTTCGCGAGCACCTGGATTCACCCCCAGTTTGTGCTTGTTGGAGTCCTTGTTGTTCATTTTGTTAGTTTTCTGTGTTGTGTTTTTTGTTTTTCTTGTCTTCGTTCTGTATCTTGTACCGACCTGTGTCTCTAGATTGTCCATTCATGATTACCCATTCGGTTTTCTCTAAATTAACATTGACCTATGTACTATCTACTTTCACTTACAACATCATGTGATCAAGTTTGTCAGTGACTTACGGCAGGTCGGTGGTTTTCTCCGGGTACATCCGGTTTCCTCCACCAATAAAACTGAGCGTCACGATATAACTGAATTATTGTTGAAAGTGGCATTAAACACCATAATTGTTCCTTAATTCTCTTTCACCTAAGATCAACAGATCAAACACACCTAAGCTATACCCACGCAGTGCCAGATTTACCTATAGGCTCGATAGGCTGAAGCCTAGGGTCTCAAAATTTATGTTATTTCAATTTCACACTTATGCTGTCATAGCGTACTATATTTTCTAATCAATCCTTCATTAATTTTCCTTACATAGTTGCACTTCATTTCAGAATATTGCAGAATTTTAAACACCTCTCATCATCTTTGCCTTTATTGAAATTGATTAAACACATCTTCCTCCAGTCGTGAAGGTGGGAAATTGGGAGAGGCCTCACAAGTGGAATAGCCAAGGTCCTCTCTTTATCTAAATCCGGCACTGTACCCACGTATTGTATACCACATCATATTGTGTAAATGCCAAACCAATATTAACTACAGACATAATAATCTCAATAAAACATTACAAATATATCGCTATGATAGTAATTACAGACAGAACACCATTCATACCGATATATTTCAAGGTTGTTGCTTAAAGAAAGATCATGTACTAATATGTTGCTGTTTTGACATGGAATTCTTCTGCATGCAAACACATACAAGTGATTCCGAAGAAAAACATCCTTGATGACACGGATTTGGTAAAAGATTGATAATGTATTAGTATGTCGTTAATTTGACACATCATATTGTTTAAATGCCAAACCAATATTAACTACAGACATAATACTCTCAATAAAACATTACAAATATACCGTTATGACAGTAATTAAAGACAGAACGCCATTCATACCGATATATTTCAAGGTTGTTGCTTAAAGAAAGATCATGTACTAATATGTTGCTGTTTTGACATGGAATTTTTCCGCATGCAAACACATACAAGTGATTCCGAAGAAAAACATCCTTGATGACACGGATTTGGTAAAAGATTGATAATGTATTAATATGTCGTTAATTTGACACGAGTCTGTCTGATGATGCGAGTCTGTCTGATGCTAATACAATTAATGTAGGTTGAATATTTCAGTTCAATTCAAAATAGTTTATAGTTTAAGCAGAAAGCAAATGGATTTGATAAATTGTAATGTTTATGTAAATAATTTCCCATACGAAATTTATAGAACGATCACAAGTATTAAATATATACACACATACATGTATATAAATGTTTTCAAACATATTGTAATAATGCAAGGGAGACAATTCTCCGGCATGAATTAATTTGTGAAAAGATTCATTAGTGAATAGAAATTAGTTTTATGTGTAATGCTTTGTAGATCGTTGTTTGTCCTTTTGTCCTTTTTATTTTGGCCATTGTGTTGTCTGTCCTTTTTATTTGGCCATTGCGTTGTCTGTCCTTTTTCTTTTGGTCATTGTGTTGTCTGTCCCTTTTATTTTGGCCATTGTGTTGTCTGTCCTTTTTATTTTGGCCATTGTGTTGTCTGTCCTTTTTCTTTTGGCCATTGTGTTGTCTGTCCTTCGATTTACGCATTCTGATTTCTTCTTTGGTATCTTCAAACTCTTCTTACATATAGTTGGGGTCACTCCCGTTCTACCTTTCTATAAGTATCGAAAGCGGAAAATTATGTATTTGACAAATAATATATTTAAATAATCATATCCATTGCATTACAAGGATCATCATTCAGCATTAACGCATAAAGATTATTTTCAGCATACCCCCGATTTGTGGGATCCGTGTTACTCAACCTTTGATTCTCTGACTAGTGTTTTATAGGTCATTGCTTTATGAAAAGAAAGCTTAAACAGTGGAAATCAATATTGCTTCTATTGGTCATTGTGTTGTCTTTCCTTCGTTGATATATGGCTTCTAGGTATTCCTTTGGCATATACGAACTTTTCTTCGAGTAGATATTGTTTGCTAAAAAAAAACAAAAAAAGCAAAAACACAAAAAACCAACAAAAAACCAACAACAAAACAACAAAAAGAGCAAAGCAACAACAACAAAAAACCACATGAACAGATTATAAAGTCCTTATAACTGTAGGCTGTCCGATTTTTTCTCCTTTCTATATTGATAGCCAAATATCTGTTCACCGGAAGTTTAAAAAATAGATCAATTGATATTTAAAAACGCTAAAGAAATATATTTCGATGAAAAATTCCCAATTCTTTAATTATTTACTCTATACAAAATCGAAATAAACTTGAAATAAAATTCTAATAAAAAAATCTCTCTACGAAACTCTCGACGGAAGAGCAGCGTAGGTAAAATGAACGGAACAGCCATAAGTTAAAGAGAGATAACTCCAGCCAAATAATTAAAAAAAAACTTTTAAAAAGTACTTGAAAAAGAAAACTACATTCCCTTCTCACGCCTCCCTCTTAAAATTATAGGACTTCGTCCTTCAAACAGGTTGTGCCTGTCTCATATTATATTGTCAATTAAACAGAGTTTATAGTGTTCAATGGCGTAGTAGAGTTCACGCTCGGTTTTTAGTGGATTCGTGTTCTTCGATCTTTAGCATTTTGTGTAATGTTTTGTAGATCGTTGTTTGTTCGTTTGTCCTTTTTTCTTTTGACCATTCTTCTTAAATTAAGTGTACTCAGAAAGTAAGCGGCGAATCATATGGTAGAAGTTTGAGACACTCACAAAGTCCAGCACAAAGTGATTGGATAGCTCCTTGGGGCTTGAAGCATATACATTTGAGCGGTTTGATTGATTGTTGATTCCTTAACGTCAAGTGGGTAGGACGGGAACTAATTCAACAAAATCCAACAAACCATATAGAAATGAGAACGAAATGGGACAATGAAACAACGACTTTTGATTGCCACTAGACTTGTAATTAAAGCTTAGTACGAGCAGAAAACTTAAATTTAAAACTTTGCAGTGTCTGCAATGTGTCTACAAAAGAGATCTGATACATACTACGACCGTGACACTCTCAAAACACTATGTTCCAAGACCACCCTTCCTCTATTTAGAGGGCTCACCATATCAAAGGGTACTATGTTGTATTGTATGTAATGTGTTTGTAAATCGTGTATGTTTTCATGCTTTATTTTTATGTGTTATTTGTGTAATATCGGTTTTAAAAGCTCTTCAGAGCTTATGTTGTATTTTGCTTCATGTGTCGACTTTAAGTAAAACTTTTCGACTTTGACTGACTTTGATATCTGCCATATTGGAAGGCTTTATTGGATTAACCAGATGAAACGTCATCAGAATGAAAATATGATCTTTCATATTTATGAATTTGAAATATGAGAAAAAAGTCTTTGAAATTTGAAATGTGATATTTTTAACAATGTTAGGAGACAAGACAATCGAAGTTCACGGATATCATTATTAACTGCTAAGAGTAAAAATATCAGGTATCAAGCAATAATTATGAAGGTAAAACAGTGTTTAAACCAAAAACATTATGCAATTATGGCCATCGGAAGAGGTGAATATCCAACATTGTCACCCCACTAGGGTTATTTCCCCGAAAGGAAATAACCCTAGTGGGGTTGACAATTTTGGATATTCACCGATTCAGAGGGCCGTAACTGTTTCATTATACCGAACAAACAGTTGAAATATACTGTTTAATATTTGAATTGTTAAAGTATTATTTCATCAGGGTTATTCACTGGACGTTGTAATTTTCGAGGGTTATTACACCGTTGAATAATAGGGTTATTCAATGGACGTGTGTAATTCTTGAGGTTATTCACCGTTGGCGGCGATTATAAGCAAAAATATCCAGATTATTTTATGTCATGTGATTATCTTTTAACCAATAGAATTGATTCTTTATTATGTGAGGTATAATAGTAAACAATTATTGCCTTCAATGGATGTAAACATCCAGAGTTGTTAACCTGATGGGGGTTGTTTTCCCGAGGGCTCTAGCCCGAGGGAAACAACCCCTTGAGGGATAACAATTCTGATGTTTGCAATCCATTGAAGGCAATAAATGTGTTATTATACCGAAAAACAGACCAAGGATTGGGCATTTAAATAAATACATGTATTTAAGCAAAATGTGTGTTTAATAACCTTTGACAAATGTTTAACAAATATTAAACTATTTCATGTTTATATTAAAGTTCACAACACAACCAGTGATATAGGGCACAAACCGGCCATCAGTAATATTTTCAACAGATTTAAAATGTGTGTTTAATAGCTTCAAAAATTACCTTGGGCCAATACAACCTTCCGTGAGCCATTATAACTAACCTTGGACATATAACCAGTCCATTATGAAAACACCCATTTCTTAATACTTTTATTAACCAGTCAATTTCAATTTTAGGTAATCGTCATTCTTTTTGAAGAAGGCAATAGTATTGACCGAAATGGTTTGTTTTATCATTTTCCAATATTATTATTTAAATATTAAAATTTTGAAATTTTATGAAAACTGAAATTGTTGAAATTTTTTGAAAATTTTGAAATATTGAAATTTCGTAATTTTATGAAATTTTTGAAAGAGGTGTTTCCCTTTTGAGGCACGCAATGGGTTGTTTATCAGGAAACAATAGGGTTGTTACCCGGTAAACAACTAGTTGTTTCCCGTTTGGGTTAATTTTCACAAAACATTAAAATTGTTTCAGGTCATGTGATTTAGTTTAAGCCAATGAGAAGTTAGTGAGGTATAATAATTATAGTTGTTGTGTGGCGGAATAATTCGGAGGTTAAACGTTTACTGTAATTCAATTCAATTCAATTCAAAGTTTTATTTAACGTCAATACATAAAATCGACTAATATAACCATATTGCTCGCCTTATTGCAGCCGTAATTGAACATTTCTTGCTTATTGTTCTTATTTTTTATTATTTTAGTATCAAAATACATTTGTATGTTCAATTTGGTCTCTGATATTTCGTATTTTAAATAGCCAATTCTGTATTTTATATTATTTTTGATATCATGACTTCTTCATATCATAAATATCTAGTTATTAGCCTTTTTTCCCACTTTGTTATTTAAATATGCTACCGTTGCACTCTGTATTCACTCTTTATCATAAAGATATTAGATTCTAGACAATAGGGGTGGCACTTGATGGAATGACATTATAATATGGGGACTACTATATGAGGACATGTCTTCAATGATTGTCTTACAAGTTCACACATAGTTCATGTGTCTTGAGTGGGCATCATTCTCGGCTATTTTTGTTTGTTGCTTCAGCGAATTAGCTGTTAACATGTCTTCTTTACAGTAATGAGAGCGGGAGGTTTGGCGCTTTAAAATCTGATTCAACCCACCATTTCTTTAGAAATGCCTGTGCCAAATCAGGGTCATTACGGTTTTCACAGTTTTCCGGTTGTTGATTGATTTTGTCTGTTTATATAATTATGAGTTTTGACTTTCCCTTTGTATAGATTGTTCGGAGTTCGGTAATTTTGTTGTTACCCTTATTTACTCATCTTGAAAGAATGGACCATTGTGATCGTGATCGTATGATATTTGGATTTACAACTATCTATGCAATCCGTGCATATCACCACAAAAAGTTTCGAGTTCGAATTTTTAAGCTCATGACGAGATGCACTCGATACAACATGTGATAAAGTTTGTCAGTGACTTGCGGCAGGTTGGTGGTTTTCTCCTGATACTCTGATTTCATCCACTAATCAAACTGACCGCCACGATATAGCTGAAATGTTGTTGAAAGGGTCGTTAAACACCATAAACCTAAACCTACACCTATATTTTCCTATAAAGAAAAGCTTGAAGATACCAAAGAAGTAATAAGAAGACGCATAAAATAAAGAAACAGTTACCTCCGGCAAAGATATAAACGACCTCTCACTTTCCTGGATAAAGTAAAAAGAGGCGGAGTTAAATTGTTTTTTCCCCAAACCTTCCCCATAAGGGAATAATCCAAGGAGCTAAAAACCAATCATACAAATCTTATTGCTATAAACTTTGTGTTGTCACTGTTCCTTTGTACGAATGTAAAAATAACATCGCATTACAGACAAAAAATGCAAAATGAAATGTTGGGAAAAGGTCATGAAGATATTGTGCCTTGGAAAATTTATTGACCAAAAAATGATGTAAACGTTCCTATTTCTCATTTTTATTGATAGAATATACTTTGATTTAACGATTAGAACCCATGACAATGTTTCTGACCTTTCATTTAAATGATAAATCTGTATCACTTTTCATTTGCTGTCTAGTCTTTAAAAGAACTTTAAATAAGGGTAATAACAAAATTACCGAACTCCGAACAATCTAACAAAGGGAAAGTCAAAACTCATAATTATATAAACAGACAAAATCAGTCAACAACCGGAAAACTGTGAAAACCGTAACGACCCTGACTTGGTACAGGCATTTCTAAAGAAATGGTGGGTTGAATAAGATTTTAAAGCGCCAAACCCCCCCCCCCCCCCCCTTTCATTACGGCTCAAAGTTTCCGGCTGACACTATAACAGTATTTACAACAATACTTGAACAAAACAGGTAAAACAGTTGTCAAATCAGCGCCAAATGTCAAAAACACTTTTACGTCACACATTGATAAAAAAAATATTTTTGACATTTTTGTTGAAACCTTATCTTTATACATTTTCATTATATGAAAATCCATCGTTTATAGTCTTTTCTGCAGAGAGGGAATATATTTCGACAAGATCTTGGTATCGGAATATGAACTTGATAGCAGGTTAGATATTTTAATGAAATTGTTTATCATCTTGTATGCAGATGATACTGTCCTTATGGCAGAATCCTCAAGCAATCTTCAGGCATTACTCGATACATTTTATTTATATTGTGACACTTGGAAATGTTGATAAGACAAAGATAGTCGTATTTTCTATAGGACGACTACCAAGAAATCTTATTTTTAATTATAACGGGACTAATATTGAGATAGTTAAAGATTTCAATTATTTGGGAATTTATTTTTCTCGGACTGGAAGTTTCAAAGTTTGTAAAAATCATCTTTATGAAAAAGCTATGTATGAAGTAATGAAAAAGGGGAGGAAACATAATCTTTCTATCAACTGTCAATTTGATCTTTTTGATAAATTGGTAAAACCCATATTATTGTATGGCTGTGAGATCTGGGGTTTCGGCAATAATGACATTTTGGAAAAGGTACATTTGAAATTTTGCAAAATTATTCTTCAATTAAAAGCTACAACGCCAAACTGTATGATATATGGGCAGCTTGGTCGTTATCCTTTAGATATAGACATTAAACTTAGAAATATTCTATTCTGGGCGAAATTGATTACTGGGAAGGATATTAAACTCTCTATTATTTCTTACAGGTTATTATATTTATCACAAAATAATAATTGTCAGTTTTCGTGGTTAAATTATGTAGAAAGTATATTAAACGAATGTGGTCGTTCATATGTATGGCTGAACCAGAATTTCATAAGTGAGGAATGGCTTAAAAACTCCGTTAAAACTTGTCTCCAAGATCAGTTTCAACAAACCTGGCATGCAAATATTGATACCGGTGTTACATACTCATTTTTCCCCCATACTCATTTTTCTCCCCGGAAAAATGAGTATATACTGAGTTTTCCCCCCGGAAAAATGAGTATATACTGAGATTTCCCCCCGGAAAAATGAGTATATACTGAATTTCCCCCCCGGAAAACCAAGTATGTGTTAACACATACTCATTTTTCCCCCCATACTAGTTTTTCCCCTCTCCTATCTTAATAGGGTTTTTCTTGTGTACACTTATATACGTGTATATGGTGGAAGACATAATAGTTAAATGTGGACGAAAGAGGGTATCAACAATGATGATAGTAATAACTAAGGCAAGCATGAACATAGAGTGAGAACGGATAAGGAGGTAGGAGGAAAGGATGGGAAAACACTTTTGAGTGATAAAGCGATCTTCCTTAGTGCAAGTGAGAAAAACTCAAGTTTGCTAAGTGCTTGAAGGCATTGCTGACAGGTATGAGGAAGAGGGCAGGAAGGAAGGAATATAAAGAGAAGGATAGAGAGGACGGAGGGAGAATGGTAAAAAGATGATGGAGAGGAAGGAGAGATAGAGGTATAAAATAAGGAGGATGACGGGGAGGAATTAGGGAGGGAGTCAATATGGAAAAGGATGGAGATAGTGAGGAGGATAATGATGAGGAAGTAGTGAAACAGGTAGTGAAGAGGAGATTTGAAGGAAGAGGATAGAAAGGACGAAGTGACAAAGGTAAACGAGAAGGAGAGAAGTAGTGAGGAGGAGGTAATAAGGATGATGATGATGAGGACGGAGGAGAAAAGTATACGGAGAAGGTAATTATGAAGAGTTAATAAGGAGGATGGAGACGGAAGAAAGACAGAGGTAATGAGGTGGATGATAATATTACAGGAAAGAGAAGAGGTAATGAGGTGGCGGATTGAAAGGAATGAAGGATGTAGAGGTGGTGAGGATGACTGAGAGGAAGGAGGGAGAGAGGTAGTGAGAAGGATGGATAGGAATGAGGGGGAGGAAGCAAGGAGAAAAGTTGAGAGGAAGGAAGGAGAGCGGTAGTGAGGAGGATGACAGAGGAAGGAGGGAGAGAGGTAGTGAGGAGGAGGATGGAGAGGAATGAGGGCGAGGAAGGAGAGAGAGAGGCAGTGAGGAAGAGGATGGAGAGGAAAGGTGAGAAAGGTAGTGAGGAGGACGACTACTTTAATAAATTTCCCACGACAATGCATTCAGTGGTTCTTGAAAATCGATCAATCAGAATGTTCAAAGTCTCCTATCAATCTGCACCAAAGAAACAACACTTGTGTAGTACCTCATAGTGAACACCCTCAAAGTTAAATTGGTTAAATTATGTTCAGTGGTTCTCAAGGATATTACGAAAATGTAATTCATAGGTTTTCAAAGCAATTTTGACCTTCGCTGTCGACCATTTTGAATTTCCGATAGGCATAAAAACCATTATCACCTGTAAAGGACTCTGAAATATCAAGACAATGTTTACAACCATAATATGCAGGTCAAGTTCAATTTCAGCCAGATCCCATATACGGCTTGGAAGTTAGGCCCACTTATCTGAAAGCGGAGAACTCCGTGTCCTCGGACACATTCTTCTTTTATTCATTTTTTAACAAATCGGCATGAAAAGTAACAACACTTGCGTCGGACATAATAGTGAACACCTCTGCCAAGTGTGGTTAAATTCTGTTCAGTGTTTTTCAAGTAGACCATGAAAATGTTGCTTTACATATGGTTTCAAAGCAAACTTTGACCTCCGCTGGCAACGATTTTGAATTTCCGATGGGCTCAAAAAGTAACAAGACCTGTCAAGGACCTTAAAATGAACATACAAATCACGTTTCCATACCATCGCTTCAGTGGTTCTTGAAAAAAGATTATTGAAAAACTAACAATGTTTCCAATGTCTCCTGATGACCATTTGTTGACAAATCGGAAACAATCCCTCATCCGATCTAAACAAACACCAGATCCCTCAGTACAATTTCTGGTCAATATGCAAACCACAGATAAATTCAATGCAGACGAACAATTACGCATTGGTTGACCATATGCGAACGCTAACTGATTTCAAATCCGATACGACAATTATAACGGATTTAAATTCGATTTAATGATTCGATTTCAATCCGGAATACGTGTGAATATGGTATTATAGTGCTACCACTTTCGGTAGATCAATAAAAAAAGATGGAGGCAAACGCATTTATCAAGATGGCTCAATTTTATAATAATTTGATCATGAAACGAAGCAAAAAATAGTTGTGCTGATATAGTAGAGGGGGTTAGGAGGGGGTCTGACCCCGAAACCCCGAACTAAAAAACTTGAAATCCCCTTAGTCCCGAACTAAAAAAACTTGAAATCCAGAAGTCCCGAATATAATAAAATTTCAATCCCGAATCCCGAAATGGTCAATCCCGAATTCTCGAGCTTAAAAAAACACCATCCCGGAGTCCTGAAAAGGGTCCTTCCCCCCTCATAGTAGTAATTTAATTTAGAGAATACTGTTACCGTTTAGTTCATCATTTGAAATGAACATAATATGATAAATTGGTATAATTATGTTCGGTAAAACAAATCCACACTAATAATTGTATCATTCATAGTTATGCGTCATTGATGGACACTGCCATTCTATAGTTACTGATCTTTATTTAAAATGATCGATTACAAACAAACAAGCTACCACAAAATAGTTTGTTTAGTTTAAAGCTAATTATGTTGTGTCTCGGTGTAGTGTAAACAGTTAAAATTCTTAAGAATAAATTAACAGATAACCATTGGCGGCAAAATTTGAAAAATCCGTGAAATTCGGCAAAGATTAGACTGGAACCCCCCTTTTTAGCTCACCTGACTAAAAGTCAGGGTGAGCTTTTGCCATCACATTGCGTTCGTCGTCCTTCCGTCCGTCCGTTAACTTTTTACATTTTGATATTCTTCTTGAGAACCACTGAACATAATTTAACCATACTTGGTATGAATGATCCTGAGGGTGTGTAGACTATAGTTTGTGAATTATATATTCGTCGATGAAAAAATATGGCCGCCATGGCTAAAAATAGAACATAGGGGTCAAACTGCAGTCATTGGCTAATATTTCAAAAAGTATTACAGATAGAGAAAAATAGAGGTGATCTTCCTTCTTCAGCATCAAAAGCTCTACAAAAGTCTCCATAGGGTCGACCCCTTATAGGAGTTATTGCCCTTGCATAGTCTATCAGTGCAAAGGGGGAGAATTGAGTATGAGGGGGAAACTTCAGTATATACTCAGATTTCCCCCCTAAAAATCAGGGGGAAAGATGAGTATATACTGATCTTTCCGGGGGGAAAAATGAGTATATACTGATCTTTCCGGGGGGAAAAATGAGTATATACTGATCTTTCCGGGGGAAAAACTAGTATATACTCATTTTTCCGGGGGGAAAAATGAGTAGGGGGAAAAATGAGTATGTAACACCGGCTCTAAAACTTTAAACTATCGCCTTTTTAAAAATAAATTTGAATTTGAAAATCATTTCAATATCCTCGACGATAGGGATATATTTACTTTTTGTCACTTTAGGCTAAATAATCATAAACTACCTATTGAATACGGACGATGGAACAACATACCTAGGGAACTCAGAATTTGCAATTTATACAACACAGCAGATCTTGGAGATGAGTTCTATTATCTATTAAAATGTGACTATTTCAATGAAAAAAGAAAGACTTATATAGATAAAAAATACTTTAAAAATTGTAATATCCTGAAATTTGGTACCTTGATGAATCAGACAAAACAATCAAAAATAAAAAAACCTTTGCACCTTTATAAGATATATTAATGAAAATGTCTGCCCTCATGGCTGAAAAATGTAACTCTCTCTCTCATTTTGTAGATATTGTATATAGCTGTTTTCTTATTATGTATTGTATTGTATTTTATTATGTATTATGTTTGTATTTAATTTGTTATCTGTATACCAATGTACCAACAAAGGTTACCAGAAATAAAGATATATATATATATATATAAAAGAAAAATATATTGCATCTTTGAATTAGAATCTGAACTACGACGCTATGAATAAAGAATAATCACAACAATAGTGTTTATCAATCAACATATACAGTCAAACCTGTCTTATGTGACCTTCCAAGGGGACAGTGAAATATGGTCACATAAAACAGGTGGTCGCTTAATACAGGTTTAATTGATATAAATCTACTGTGAAGAAAAATCAACATTAAGGTCACATAATACAAGTAGGGACCCGGGTGGCTCAATGAGTTAGGTCACTGGATCTAACAGCTCAGCTCATGCAAGCCTATCACCAGTACGGCGTGGGTTCGCGCCCTGCTTTGTAAATTACAAAAGGGTGCACTCGAATCGTAGCCGCAAGTGATAAAGTTTACCAGTTGCTTGCCCATGGTCGATGGTTCTCTCCGGGTACTCCGGCTTCCTCGACCACTAAAACTGGTCGCCATGATATAGCTGAAATATTGCTGAAAGTGACGTTAAAACACAAAAAATAAAAAATAAATCTAATCATAATACAAGTTATTGTTTAATAGAGGTTGTCACTAAAGCAGGCAACGTGAAAAGGGTAAATTTCTGTATGATGTTTTAATAATTCTCTTTATTTTATTTCTAGTTATAAGATAAACTGTAAAAATCGTGTTCATTTTAAAATTATAAAAATCTACATATCCAATTTAGTCCTTGCGAAGATTTTCTGGAATAGCTTTCACCAAGGACGGTCATAGTAAAAAAATTATTAAAAATCTTTGAGAAGCATTGACTTTATTTTAATAAATTGTAATAATTTAATTTGATTTGAATACTGCACTCTGATTTGCTGATCCGCCTGGAGAATTTTTTGATTATACTTGATAACCTGGGTTGGTATTGTCACGTCATCAACGTATTCATTCACCAACGAAAATTCAAATAGTCACATGAAATAATCGTAGTTAAAATCTAGGAATCATTAAATTTTGTTGTAAGAATTAAATTATAAGGAATATTTGAAATATTTGAAGAGGTTATACTTGTATAACCTGGTTAGGAACAGCTTACACTTTTCATAAACCGCTTTCCATTTATATGTAGCAACATTCCAGCAGCATCTGCATATGGAGTATATATCTCTCAGTCGGTACGATATTTCAGAGCTTGTTGTTCCTATCAGGATTTCCTTGATAGGGGGTTGCTGCTAACAAGAAAACTGCTGAACCAAGGGTTCCTCTTGGTTAAGTTGAAGTCCTCACTTCGAAAGTTTTACGGTCGCCACCATGACTTGGTTGACCGTTATGGAATATCTGTGTCACAAATGACCACGGATATGTTCCACTTATCGTAAACACTTCCCGGTCCTTTCCTCATTCATGATTTATCACCGGGTTTGTAACTAGATTAACACGACGGGTGCCACTAGTGGAGAAGGAACTCCTTACCCTTCCAGAGCACATGAGTTCACCCCCGCTTTTTAGTGGGGTTCGCGTTACTCGATCCTTAGTTTTATGTGTATGTTTTGTAGATCGTTGTTTGTCCTTTTGTACTTTTTCTTTTGGCCATTGTGTTGTCTGTTCTTCTTCGTTATACGGATTCTGATTACCTCTTTGGTATCTTCAAACTCTTCTAAATAATTGTCTTTACTAGGTAAACAATACAGGTTAATGTGAGGATTTATTATCAATGTGTGCACGAACTACAAATTGACCTATCGAAATATGTTTTATTTACTGAAACTGTCATCAACCTAGATTCTTATGTGGCATTAAAAACATAATTATCTGATATTGATAAGGCTGGTATTATCTGTTGACGTCAATATCACTACATTTTAAGAGAGACTTGGCATATCACAGATGATTGCGTTAGATTTTAATTGATTATCACAGTTTTCAACAATATGTCAGTTATTTTGAGCCAGTCAGTTTTATCATATTCAAAAACCACAGATCTATATTGTGCAAGTCACATCACTAACAGAATTCGTGACATACGACAATATGTAGTATATGATCCCAGTGCCGGATTTAAACAAATAGAGGCCCTAGGCTTCTCCACTTATTAGGCCCCACCCAACCCCTCACCCTCACGACTGCAAGGAAAATTACTGAAAGATTGTTTGGAGACGATAGTTCGTTATGACATTTATATGTAAGAAAGGTTTATGACAGTGTCAAAAATATTATACACATTTGTCAGAGGCCACCTTGATTTTGAGTCCCTTGGCTTTAGCTTGCTAAGCCTATAGTTAAATCCCGCACAGAGTATATCTCACCAATAGCGTGAGACTATATCATTGAATTGTGATTGTTGCAGTGTTTGTTGCCATGGATATCACTTGAAATATCATAATATCAAGACTACAAAGCAAATAGCAAACCACAACCCCAATTTCATCATATTTTTTCCATTGTATTTTTTCAACATTTGACGATTTACTGTGAACAGTAATAATAGTTTATATCCTCTTTGCTTACATATAGAATCGTGCGACATCTCACTATTTTTTAGACATATTGTAAAATAAATTTCACAAAAGAATGTCCATACTCTGGACATTACTATTAAGTGCATTGCGTACGTATGATGATCTTAACGTAGGGGGAGGGGCTATGGTGTTTAACGTCACTTTCAACAATATTTCAGCTATATCGTGGCGGTCAATTTTATTGGTGGAGGAACCCGGATTACCTGGAGAAAACTACTGACCTGCAGCCAGTAACTGACGAACTTTATCACATAATGTTGTATAGAGTACACCTCGCCATGACCGCGAACTTAATGTAATTCCTCTTCGTGCAATTTTCGAATTAGCAATATAACCAACAAATGCGATAATTACGAAATTCTACCTGATGGACAAATGGATAAATCATTCAAGGGCGATAAGTACTTGTCAAACTTCCGGAGTGTATTGTATTTTATCACATTTTGAAGGTATTTAGCGATACCAAGGACACGAACATAGCCGGAAACCATCGAATAAACAGGAAATTGAAGTGAATATTAGGTCAATCCCCCTTTGAATCAGCTTAATTTGTAAATAGTCTGCCAAGACAAACTGCTGTCAAACTTCTACACATTTATAAATGAGTTTATTCTATTTTACATTTTCTTGTTGACATTTTAATTTTTTAAGTTATTGATTGCATTGACGTCACTACAACATAAACATATAATTATATATACCAATCAAGGCTATAATTATCATGAATTTTCATAAATAACTCATCCCCTCTCCGCTCTAAGATATTAAAAAAATATATATAAATAAATCATAAAACTGGTTTTTGCATTGAAAGGCAAATTTGTGATATATATATATACATCTGAAAATTCAGCCAAACAGTGTCAGAATTAGATCTTTGAGCTGACAATTTTTTGTTCTTCCCTCGACGGGATTTGAACTCACACCATTGATGCACTGCAGCACCAATCGCTTAGCCTTTATGTCCAGCGCCCTAGACCACTCGGCCACATTCGCTATAAAATATAGCTTCAATAGTCGAAGTGTTACCTTGTCTCGTAAGGAAAATCTAGAGATAGACATAAGACACGTGTCTAAGCGTGTGTGGATGGTACATATATACTTAATATTATAATTTGACAGCATAATCTAACTCAGTAATTTTTAATATATTGTATAGGATGATGACGAAGCCTTTTTACGTGCGGGCGGTCCGACGAACAAGAAATTAATTTGGTGTGGCCTAAATATCAAATATAGTGCCATGACTCGTTTCTGGAATAACTTTCATCAGGTATGCTCAAAACCGAAAGATTGGAAAGCCAAATAATGTAACACTATTCGAGGACGATAAACTTGAAGGGCCTAAACAGGATAACCATTGTCGGCTGAGGTCACCCATGCCTGAGGGAGGAGAACCTTAGTTTTGATCTAAACAGGATAACCATTGTCAGCTGAGGTCACCCATGCCTGAGGGAGGAGAATCTTAGTTTTGATAATAATTATACTATTTAGGAACTGTATATTTCAATAATAAATATATTTATTAAACCATGTCAGTGTCGAAACACTGACTATTGGGTGGATGACACCTACCATCGGGACTAATAGTTCACCAGCAGTAGTATCGACCCAGTGATAGTAATACAAACGTAGTTATCTAATTTAGTGCGCACGACACGTTTCTGGAACAAACTTCATCCGGTACACTCAAAATTGAAAAACTTGAACGCCAAATCATTTTTAAAAATATATATTGAACAATTTTATCCAGTTCTCGTAAATGGAAGATTTTGAAATTCATTTCCGTCATCTTAAATTAATCTGTGTATGCTCAACGTACTTGTAGAAATAAAAGGGGCAGATGTAATATGGTGGATCTACAGATGAATATTTAATAACATGCAAGGCTTACTAAATGTCAATTTTTATTAACAGTGTTGTCTCTTTGCTCAAGAAGCGTGATAATCTCAAATGTTGTATTTACAACGCACTCGTAGGGTGAGTTGATTCGTCTTGCACAACCAGTTGATGCCCATCCATTCAGGTCATATTTTATTTTATCAGTTTTCTTTGATAATTTACATTCAAAATTACTTAAATATAAGAAAAAGAGATACTTCATAATATTGAAGTTTCCAGTTGATGTTGGTAACTAAGGACATAATCCGATTTAATCAAGTATGCAAGGGAACATTTAGCTTTGCCGTTTTAGGCATACTTTTTAATCACAACTGTATATGAATGGGATTGAGCAACGTGCAGCGGGTGCTTTGCCTTGTCCTCGGATTTCTAGCACCAATGAAACAAATCGCTACAACATAACTCAAATATTTTTGAAAATGGCGTTAAAATAGATATAGCAAACTATAAGGTTTAAATATTCAGCTTACTCAGATCACTCAATAACACAGCTGTTGTATCATCAGCTGTTTATGTTGCTTATTTTTGATAATATGTGGTCTTCGTGAATGGAAGCGAGTCTGTGCATGATTTTTTTCATTGTTAATTTATATCTGTATTGTCGTTGGATATATAATTATCAAAGGATGATGTAAGGATCCTATTAGCTGGTTTAACCCCGTCATAGGTTTATGCTTGCTTCAAGGCAGAACCGCGATTTCAGTCGGCAAATGCGGAGATTTATTTTGTGTTGATTGGTTTGAGATGAGAGGTAGTTATTTGTTTTGTCAACATTTATTTCCTGAATTGTCTGCATGTGCAGCTATTTTCTAATTCAATATTTTTATATCATTTTCAAGGAATTAGGCATAGATAACAACACCTCCAGTAATACCACATACCAACCTACTTCGTTCGACAAAGATGAAATCCCAGCTAACCACAGATCATTCATGACCTCTTTAAACATTCCCTCTGGTAAAGAGTCTTAGGATTTACCCTATTTATATTGGATACCTAAACTCCATAAGACACCATACAAAGAAAGGTACATAGCGGGATCATCAACTTGTTCGACGAAAGAATTGTCCATTCACCTGACAAAGATTCTGTCTGCAGTAAAAGAGGGACAACAGAAATATTGTGAAACTGTTTACTCGCGTAGTGGCATAAATCACATGTGGATTTTGAAAAACTCTAAAGATCTTTTGGATAACCTGAAATCAAGATCTTTCTCTCAGGTATCTTCCATCAAAACTTTTGATTTTTCAACTCTATATACCACCCTACCGCATGACAAATTAAAAACCCGCTTAAAAGAAACAATTCACAAAGCTTTCAGTCATAGAAACTATGGCTCAAAATTTGTTGTGTTAGGCTACAAGTCCACATATTTTTCAAACAAAATTCAAAAAGGTAAAACATGCTACTCCGAGGAACAAGTGATCAGTATGCTGGAGTTCCTTATCGATAACATATTTGTCTCCTTTGGAGGGATACTGTTTCAGCAGGTCGTCGGCATACCAATGGGTACGAATTGTGCCCCTCTTCTAGCCGATTTATTTTTATAATCATATGAGTCGGAGTTTCTTCAAAAGCTTGTTAAAGATAAGAAGATTCATGAGGCTAGAGCCTTTAATTTCACATACAGGTATATTGATGACGTTTTATCTATCAATAATTCTAGATTTGCAGAATTTCTTCCATTGATATATCCTCCAGAGTTGGAAGTTAAAGAGACCACAGATACCGCTTCGTCTGCATCATTTTTGAACTTATACCTCGAATTTGACGACAGTGGTCAAATCAGTACTAAAATTTATGATAAACGGGACGACTTCAAAAAGTTTATATTCCGATACCAAGATCTTGTCACAATATATTCCGTCTCTGCAGAAAAGATTATAAACGATGGATTTTCATAGAGTGAAAATGTATAAAGATAAGGTGTTAACAAAATTGTCAAAACTATTTTTTATCAATGTGTGACGTAAAAGTGTCCTTGACATTTACTTCACTGAGCTTGGTGCTGCTTTGACAACTGTTTTACCTGTTTTGTTCAAGTATTGTTATAAATAGTGTTATAGTGACAGCCGGAAACTTTGAACTGTAATGAAAGCGGGAGGTTTGGCGCTTTAAAATCTGATTCAATCCACCATTTCTTTAGAAATGCCTGTACCAAGTCAGGGTCATTACGGTTTTCACAGTTTTCCGGTAGTTGACTGATTTTGTCTGTTTATATACTTATGAGTTTTGACTTTCCCCTTGTAAGATTGTTCGGAGTTCGGTAATTTTGTTATTACCCTTATTTTATACAATTATATATGATTGGCTATGCGTCGATATTTAAAGTAAATTTGCGACTGTAAAACAACAAATTGACGTCGTAGACAGAACTTTCAATGCAATGTAGTTATCTCCATGACTGTTCGACGACCACCTACATGATCTATATGCAGTGAATTTAAAATTCAAGATCCAACATACCAGTATACAAATGTACCAGTCTATCGGATTCATGTCTATGCTTATTTCTTGAAGGAGACAAAAATGGACAAGTTTAAAAATCTCTGACAAGCGCAATGAATTAAGTTTTCCCATCGTAAATCTTCCATGTTTAAGTGCCAATGCTCCTGACTTTCTCGCAATAATTGTTTACCTATCCCAGTTGTTATTGTAATCTAAATACACTTTAAATATATAAATTATATAAACTACATGTTCTTGATAAGAGATACCGATTACCTAATCTAACACCATAACTCAAGAAGATTGATGGTCATGACTTGGTCGGATATAACGGATGTCATATTTGTGAAGTTCATGTTGTCCCACTCTTTGTACTATAAATAACTTTGATTATATTGTATTTGTTGTAGAATTCAATCTTTTTTATGCTTATACAGTGAACCCTGTCTAAATTGAACCTCATTTGTGTTCGGAATAGACAGGGGTTCGGATTATACAGATTGAATTAACAAAGATTTCCTACATTGGGACTTTAATTAATGTTCGATTTAAACATGATTCTGATTTATTCAGAGTATGGTTTAGACAGGTTTCACCGTATTTGTGAAGTTTATCCCACTTTTTGTATTATGATTAACTTTTAAGGTGGTTTTAAAGTGCACTCATTTATTTATTAACAATTGGGTTATTTTTAGCTATTGTTTCTTCCAATAAATGAATTTTATTATATATTACATAAATTATATTATCAGTACGTGGTTGTAAAACTTACAATAAATTCTCTGGGGAATGTCATCATGCTATTTGACTTAGATGTTATGTAATGGTAAAGAAGTTCATATATCGACTTTGTTTGAAAATGAAAAAGGGGCAACCACGAAGAGACAATCCAGAGAAACTAGCAACATTGGGTACACAAGACACAGGACGAAGGCAAACAAAACAAATAAACGTTAGAGAAAACCAAAGGGGCAATCAAGGATGAACATTCCAGAGAAACTGGTAACATTGGGTACACAAGACACAGAACGAAGACCAGCAAAACAAATAAACGTTAGAGAAAACCAAAGGGGCAATCAAGGATGAACATTCCAGAGAAACTGGTAACATTGGGTACACAAGACACAGGACGAAGACCAGCAAAACAAATAAACGTTAGAGAAAACCAAAGGGGCAATCAAGGATGAACATTCCAGAGAAACTGGTAACATTGGGTACACAAGACACAGGACGAAGGAAAACAAAACAAATAAACGTTAGAGAAAACCGAAGGGGCAATCAAGGATGAACAATCCAGAGAAACTGGTAACATTGGGGACACAAGACACAGGACGAAGACCAGCAAAACAAATAAACGTTAGAGAAAACCAAAGGGGCAATCAAGGATGAACATTCCAGAGAAACTGGAAACATTGGGGACACAAGACACAGAACGAAGGCAAACAAAGCAAATAAACGTTAGAGAAAACCGAAGGGGCAATCAAGGATGAACATTCCAGAGAAACTGGTAACATTGGGTACACAAGACACAGGACGAAGGAAAACAAAACAAATAAACGTTAGAGAAAACCGAAGGGGCAATCAAGGATGAACATTCCAGAGAAACTGGTAACATTGGGTACACAAGACACAGGACGAAGACCAGCAAAACAAATAAACGTTAGAGAAAACCGAAGGGGCAATCAAGGATGAACATTCCAGAGAAACTGGTAACATTGGGTACACAAGACACAGGACGAAGGAAAACAAAACAAATAAACGTTAGAGAAAACCGAAGGGGCAATCAAGGATGAACATTCCAGAGAAACTGGTAACATTGGGTACACAAGACACAGGACGAAGGAAAACAAAACAAATAAACGTTAGAGAAAACCAAAGGGGCAATCAAGGATGAACAATCCAGAGAAACTGGTAACATTGGGTACACAAGACACAGGACGAAGACCAGCAAAACAAATAAACGTTAGAGAAAACCGAAGGGGCAATCAAGGATGAACATTCCAGAGAAACTGGTAACATTGGGTACACAAGACACAGGACGAAGGCAAACAAAACAAATAAACGTTAGAGAAAACCAAAGGGGCAATCAAGGATGAACATTCCAGAGAAACTGGTAACATTGGGTACACAAGACACAGGACGAAGGCAAACAAAACAAATAAACGTTAGAGAAAACCGAAGGGGCAATCAAGGATGAACATTCCAGAGAAACTGGTAACATTGGGTACACAAGACACAGGACGAAGGAAAACAAAACAAATAAACGTTAGAGAAAACCAAAGGGGCAATCAAGGATGAACATTCCAGAGAAACTGGTAACATTGGGTACACAAGACACAGGACGAAGACCAGCAAAACAAATAAACGTTAGAGAAAACCAAAGGGGCAATCAAGAATGAACATTCCAGAGAAACTGGTAACATTGGGTACACAAGACACAGGACGAAGACCAGCAAAACAAATAAACGTTAGAGAAAACCAAAGGGGCAATCAAGAATGAACAATCCAGAGAAACTGGTAACATTGGGTACACAAGACACAGGACGAAGACAAACAAAACAAATAAACGTTAGAGAAAACCGAAGGGGCAATCAAGAATGAACAATCCAGAGAAACTGGTAACATTGGGTACACAAGACACAGGACGAAGGAAAACAAAACAAATAAACGTTAGAGAAAACCAAAGGGGCAATCAAGGATGAACATTCCAGAGAAACTGGTAACATTGGGTACACAAGACACAGGACGAAGACCAGCAAAACAAATAAACGTTAGAGAAAACCAAAGGGGCAATCAAGAATGAACATTCCAGAGAAACTGGTAACATTGGGTACACAAGACACAGGACGAAGACCAGCAAAACAAATAAACGTTAGAGAAAACCAAAGGGGCAATCAAGAATGAACAATCCAGAGAAACTGGTAACATTGGGTACACAAGACACAGGACGAAGACAAACAAAACAAATAAACGTTAGAGAAAACCGAAGGGGCAATCAAGAATGAACAATCCAGAGAAACTGGTAACATTGGGTACACAAGACACAGGACGAAGACCAGCAAAACAAATAAACGTTAGAGAAAACCAAAGGGGCAATCAAGAATGAACAATCCAGAGAAACTGGTAACATTGGGTACACAAGACACAGGACGAAGACAAACAAAACAAATAAACGTTAGAGAAAACCGAAGGGGCAATCAAGGATGAACATTCCAGAGAAACTGGTAACATTGGGTACACAAGACACAGGACGAAGACCAGCAAAACAAATAAACGTTAGAGAAAACCAAAGGGGCAATCAAGGATGAACATTCCAGAGAAACTGGTAACATTGGGGACACAAGACACAGGACGAAGACCAGCAAAACAAATAAACGTTAGAGAAAACCAAAGGGGCAATCAAGAATGAACAATCCAGAGAAACTGGTAACATTGGGTACACAAGACACAGGACGAAGACCAGCAAAACAAATAAACGTTAGAGAAAACCAAAGGGGCAATCAAGAATGAACATTCCAGAGAAACTGGCAACATTGGGGACACAAGACACAGGACGAAGGAAAACAAAACAAATAAACGTTAGAGAAAACCAAAGGGGCAATCAAGGATGAACATTCCAGAGAAACTGGAAACATTGGGTACACAAGATACAGGACGAAGGCAAACAAAACAAATAAACGTTAGAGAAAACCGAAGGGGCAATCAAGGATGAACAATCCAGAGAAACTGGTAACATTGGGTACACAAGACACAGGACGAAGGCAAACAAAACAAATAAACATTAGAGAAAACCAAAGGGGCAATCAAGGATGAACATTCCAGAGAAACTGGTAACATTGGGTACACAAGACACAGGACGAAGACCAGCAAAACAAATAAACGTTAGAGAAAACCAAAGGGGCAATCAAGGATGAACATTCCAGAGAAACTGGTAACATTGGGTACACAAGACACAGGACGAAGACCAGCAAAACAAATAAACGTTAGAGAAAACCAAAGGGGCAATCAAGAATGAACATTCCAGAGAAACTGGAAACATTGGGTACACAAGACACAGGACGAAGGAAAACAAAACAAATAAACGTTAGAGAAAACCGAAGGGGCAATCATGAATGAACAATCCAGAGAAACTGGTAACATTGGGTACACAAGACACAGGACGAAGGCAAACAAAACAAATAAACGTTAGAGAAAACCAAAGGGGCAATCAAGGATGAACATTCCAGAGAAACTGGTAACATTGGGTACACAAGACACAGGACGAAGGCAAACAAAACAAATAAACGTTAGAGAAAACCAAAGGGGCAATCAAGGATGAACATTCCAGAGAAACTGGTAACATTGGGTACACAAGACACAGGACGAAGACCAGCAAAACAAATAAACGTTAGAGAAAACCAAAGGGGCAATCAAGGATGAACATTCCAGAGAAACTGGTAACATTGGGTACACAAGACACAGGACGAAGACCAGCAAAACAAATAAACGTTAGAGAAAACCAAAGGGGCAATCAAGGATGAACATTCCAGAGAAACTGGTAACATTGGGTACACAAGACACAGAACGAAGGAAAACAAAACAAATAAACGTTAGAGAAAACCAAAGGGGCAATCAAGGATGAACATTCCAGAGAAACTGGAAACATTGGGTACACAAGACACAGGACGAAGACCAGCAAAACAAATAAACGTTAGAGAAAACCAAAGGGGCAATCAAGGATGAACATTCCAGAGAAACTGGTAACATTGGGTACACAAGACACAGAACGAAGGAAAACAAAACAAATAAACGTTAGAGAAAACCAAAGGGGCAATCAAGGATGAACATTCCAGAGAAACTGGAAACATTGGGTACACAAGATACAGGACGAAGGAAAACAAAACAAATAAACGTTAGAGAAAACCAAAGGGGCAATCAAGAATGAACAATCCAGAGAAACTGGTAACATTGGGTACACAAGACACAGGACGAAGGCAAACAAAACAAATAAACGTTAGAGAAAACCAAAGGGGCAATCAAGAATGAACATTCCAGAGAAACTGGAAACATTGGGTACACAAGACACAGGACGAAGACAAACAAAACAAAAAAACACGTCGTGTTTTCTTTTCTGTTTCTTTAGTAATGAATGGTTTAAGGTGACAGATTGTTTTCATGTATACATTTGTCGAATTGATCACCATTGCTTAGACCTTCCTTTCATAATTAAGATTTGAGGTGTACTGGACACAAGCGTTTGAGGTTAGACAGGTTTTACAGTATATTGCAAAATAGTTGAAATATGTTTAAAGGTACTAAAGGTGTAACCAGAAACCGTCAATCGAAGAAAGACAGACAATGCAATGGCCAAGTGAAAAGGGACAAAAGGACAAAGAATGGTCGACAAAACATTGCACAGAAAAGTAAACATTGGACAACACGAACCACAGTAAAAACATTATATCATAAAAATATACGTATTCCCGGTTTTTACCCAAAATAGTGAAGGTATGTTGTTTGGACATGGTAGGGGCCGTCGTGGTCGTATTCCTGGTTGCATGGTAGTTTGATTTACAACTACATATGCAATTAGTGTCTATCACCACTAACGTTGTGAGTTCGAATCCCGCTCATGGCGAGGTGTACTCACCACCACAGTATGTGATAAAATTTGTTAATGACTTACGACAGGTCGGTTGTTTTCTCTGAGTATTCCGGTTTCCTTCACCAATAAAACTGACCGTCACGATATAACTGAAATATTGTTGAAAGTGGCGTAGAACAACCATAACCCTAACATTAACCCTACAATGCCATGCCTGGATTGAACATTTTACCTATATTAGAGTATGGTTGTGAACTGTGGGATGACTGTTGTATTCGTGATACCCAAAAATTAGGATGTTTGCAACTTGAAGCAGCAAGGATTGTAACGGGTCTACCTATTTATTCTAGTGCTGAAAGTTTATATTTTGAAACTGGGTGGTCTAAATTGGAAGGCTGTCGGAAGTCTAGGAAACTCAATTTATTTTATAAAATTGAAAATAATATGGCTCCCACATACTTATCTGACTGTTTGCCAACTACTATTGGAGAAACAGTAACATATAATCTCCGTAATAATGATGACTATCGCACTCAGAGGTGTCGTCTGCAAACTAGTTCCAAGTCTTTCTTTCCTTCCACTATAAAGTTGTGGAATTCCTTACCTGATAGTGTGAAATCTCTACCCACTTTTTCCAAATTTAAAAAAGCCATTCAGCCTGTCCAAATTCCAGTGGCTTCATTTTACAATATTGGCGATAGGAAAACTAACATAATACATACTAAGCTAAGACATAGATGTAGTGGCCTTAATGCCGATTTACATAGAGTAAATTTGAAGAATGATCCACGTTGTGTATGTGGTCATTTATTTGAGGATGCTATTCAATTTTTTCTTGAATGTCCACTTTATCAACACGATAGAACTTCTCTGTTTAACTATTTTAATAACATTGTTCCTATCTCTATAGAATATATACTCTTTGGATGTAACGAAATTCGTGAAGAATTAAATACTTTATTGTTCAAATCAGTGCAAAAATGTATTCGACAAAGTGGTAGATTTAATAACTAATTATCCCCAACCGTGACATTATCTCAACACAATTTATTAGATTTACCCCCCTCCTTTTTTTCTGTTAAATATTAAAATAATATTTAATATGTATGCTTAGTTTGACATGATTTTGCTTAATTTACTAATTATAATTGATATAGCCAGTCATTTGATTTGTTTTGTTTATGCTATTAATGTATTTGTATGGAGAGGAACTAGTATGCTGTAAAAACTTGTTCCCAATCCAATTCTATATATATATATATATATATATATATATATTGACAATAAAATCATTATAAAGTAAAGTAACATGAGTCTAGAGATGATAATGAAGATCAGCTATTAAAATCTGTTATTATAGAACACATATAGAGCAATATGGGTTATATATCTCAGATTTCGTCGGAATGATTATTACGGTAAAGTTTATCAGACACATAAACAATAAAAGTGTCCTTTAAAAATAAATATGTTTTCTTAATCATTTTTACAGCCATAAAACAGATACCATAGCTGTGTTTTTTTGTTTTTTGTTTTTTTTTGTTTTTTTTGGTTTTTTTTTCTCCTAATACTTTATTGTTTGACTCGCCTGTTAACAGAACACCTTATATGCCCAGGTAAGCAAAAATAATTTAAGGTTCCCTGTTTTACAATAGATCTCTTATCCAGGGTTAATAAGAGATTTATTAGAGTCCACATGATCCCATTTCAAAAATACAACTAAATTTATCAATAATAAAATCAACATGTAAGTCAATCTATATCGGCATTTTATGATAGCTTCAACATAATTTTTTATAACATTTACATACATGCATTGTACTCATATATTATAACTACTTACTAATCACTGATAGAATTGTCAAGCTTTTGGCTTTATCTATTGTATCATTATAATTGGCCGTTAGCAAAATTTTTAGTTCAGATTTTAAAGTCTGTTTCCATATATTACAAAGTACATTTTGATTGATATGAATTTTGTCATATTTAACTTTGTTTCTTGCCTTCCAAATAGACCACTTAGATATAAAAATTAATGTATTTAATAGAAGTTCATGTATACCCCCCATATTGAACCCAAACATCATATTTTTCTCATTTAAGTTAACAGTTCCCACATTTAAAGTGTTTATTAAAATTGTGATGTTTGATATGAATCGGTTAGATATAATGCATTTAAAAAACAAATGTTGGAGATCTTCTTGAATGTTCGATTCTTTACAAAGGTGACATCTTCCATTGGATAGGTTAATTTTTCTAAGTCTACTTTCGGTGTAAATAATGTTATGGTTGCATTTCCATTGGAATTCTTTAATTTTATTACTGATGTCCAGTCTTTTAAGATTATTCCAAATTTTTGGCCAGTGAAATTCTTCATTATAAACATTATTCCATTTATCTTGACATTTTGGTATTGATTTTTTATTCAATATTTTTTGTATAATTTTAATCTTCACGTCTTTTGTATTAATAATTTTGCCTCTAATATCTGTAAGTGTTAAATTATTTAACAATTTCATTTTATTTCTACTTTTAGTTTTGTTTTCTATATCATTATTTTCATTTTTTAAGAACTTTAAGTAGTCTTTTGGAATACATTTCTTAATTTTAGAGTATTCTGAGATACAGTTTCTCCTGTCTATCAGCTGAGAATATAATAAATCACAATCGATGAATTGTTTTGAGTTTTCATCCCATATGTCTTGAATAGTTTTTATATTACTTCTTAAAAATGAAGAAAATATTAAAGGTTTATTTTGGAAGGTTATATTACAATTCCCAAATAATCTAACATGCAAGATATCTGTTTTGGTTTCCACCTTTTGAACAAATTGTAAAAATTTTGTCCATGCTTGGATTGATTTTTGATAGAACAATGGATACCTGTTTAAATTTAAGGATGAAACATTTGAGCATTTGCAAATAAAAAAAGTTTCATTAGATTTAAAATCAAGTCTACTTAACCAATATTTTCCAATAGCATTCAAATTTTCAATTGGTTCGTTAATAATGCGATAAATAAATTTTATTCTTCTACTGTCAGTGTAGGAATCTAGATTAACCATACTCATGCCACCATTTTCTATATCTAAACAACATACATCTCTTTTAATCTGATTAACTTTCCCCTCCCATATAAAGTCCCACATTAATGTTTCAATTTCCTTTTTAAATTTATCAGGAATGCCCTTCATTTCAATTTCAAATCCACAATATGATAACAAAAGATTTTTCACAATTATAGTTTTACCTTTGTAGGAAAGTTTTCTGCTTTTCCAAACTTGTATACAATTTTTCATTCTATCAATAATGTCCTTCCAAATTTTATCATTGTCAACATTGTAACCATGATGTACCCCCAAAGTTTTTACATTTTCTTTAATCCATGATATTTTATTAAATTTTGGTTTTCTATGGCGGGCATTGCCAATAGAAATTGCTTTTGTTTTATTATAATTAATTCTTGATCCGGATGCTTTTTCATATTTTGAAAGTATATCGAAGGATTTCTCAACAGAGCGTTCATCTTTATTGAAAAGTTGTGTGTCAACTGCAAACATACTTATTTTGGCTTCTAATTCCTTCCCACCCGGTTCACCTGGTAATTGAATCCCCTTTATATCAATATTTCCTCTAATTGCACATTCCATGGGTTCGGCTTGCAATATGTAAATTAGCGGTGCGACGGGACACCCCTGTCTACATGAGCGAGATATGGAGAAAATTTTTGAAACAAATCCATTTGTCTTTATGGATGTTGTAGCATTTTTAACTAACATTTGAATCCACCCCCTAAATTTTTTCCCGAAGTTAAATGTTTTTAACACGAAGTCTACCCACCCCCATTCAACTCTATCGAATGCTTTTTGTTGATCTAAGAAAACTATTATGCCTTCTTCATTTTCGTCGTCTGCGTATTGTATGACGTCTTGTATCATTCTGTTTGCTTCACTTATGTTCCGACCCTTTACAAACCCTTTTTGATTCGGATGAATTAGCTTAGTTAAAACATTTTTTAATCGTTCGGCCAAAAGCTTCGAAATTATTTTATAATCACAATTCAGTAAGGTCAATGGTCTCCAGTTTATTATGTCTTCCCGTTCCCCTCCCTTATGTAATAAAGTCAAGACCCCCTTGTACTGTGATGCGCTTAAAGTATATTCGAATTTGAAATTTTTTTCAATCACTTCAAAGAATTCGTTTTTTATATCTTGCCAAAAAAGTTGATAAAATTCTGAAATAATACCATCTTCTCCTGGGGATTTATTTGGTTTTAATATTTCAATAACTTTACTAATTTCATCTAAGTTAATGTCCTCGTCAAGCGTTTCTTTTTCGTTATTGTCCAATTTATTAACAATATACCTTGTAAGTTCGTGAGCACTATTTTCATCCCACCCTTCTGATTGGAAAAGTTTGGAGTAAAAATCAACCTGCTCATTCATTATCGAGTCAATGTCATACTTGTAATTACCGTCTGTCGTTTTAATCCTATACCATAACTTTTCTTGGCCCCGCTTTTTTTCAAGGTTAAAGAAATATCTCGTTGATTTTTCCCCTTCTTCCGCCCATTTAACACGAGATCTAATTTTCGCTGCTTCTGTTTTTTTATTATAATAGTTTTTAATTAAGCCCTCTAATTGCTTTATTTGCGTGTTTATTTCATCCGTTTCATTCGCTATTAGTTTTAATTTATCGAGTTTCCTTTCTAATCTATCGATTTCTTTTTTGTTTTGCTTACAATTTAAGTTTCTACTTATTTCCATTGTTAACAATTTTATTTTGTTTTTCGCAAGATCCCACCATTCCCGTATATCACTGTATTTATTTTTCTCAATTTTCCAGTTATCCCACCAAATTTTAAAAGCATGTCTAAACTGCTCAGATTTTATTGTTTCAAGATTCATTATCCACATACCTGGACCTCTATTAATATCTTCAGTTTTTAATTTTGTTATTATGATATCATGATCACTAAATGGGAAATGATTAATCCGAGTACCAAACACCTTACTGCTTACGGCGTTACTACATAAAATATAATCGATTCTTGATTTCGATTTACCGCGTTTAAAAGTATATCTCTTAGTTTCTGGATTTAACTTTCTCCACACATCAAATAAATCATTTCTATGTAACATGCTTTGGAATTCTCCGACTGATATGTCGTCTAATTGTTGAGGAGGATTGCGATCTAAGTTTTTTTGAATAGCGCAATTAAAATCACCCAAAATTAAACTGCAGTTTTTATCGGAATCGTCCGTATATTTGAACAGTGTATCGTTAATTGCATTAAAAAACGATTTTCTTTCTTTACCATTATTCGGCGCATATATATTTGATATACAAAAAGTTGAGTCGTTTATTTTTAATGTACTACGTAAAATGCGACCAGAATTATCCTGAGAAAAGAATTCTACATTTTCTTTAAATTTTTTGCCCAATAAAATTCCCACACCCCTTGAGTCACTCGTACCACAATTAAAAAAGCTATTGCCACCCCCACAGTTTTTCCATTCATTTTGCCATCGAATCAAATCATCTTTTGTTGAATGAGTTTCTTGTAAACAAATTACGTCAATTTTTTTGGCTACCAGCCAGTTAAAAACCAAGTCACGTTCTTTTTTGTCTCTTAAACCGTTAACATTTATTGTAGCTAGGGACAAGGTCATTTAGACAATAATATGTAAGTAGTTTGTTTACTCTACCGTGAAAGAGTATGTGTATTGCCCTATTTATAACTTTACTACGGTTTGTTCGATTAGCATTCATCTTCAATATTTTAACTTTATAATGTTTACAAACAGTTGCATTTACAAATAGTGTATACAACATAAATATGAAATAAATATAATGCATAAAAATAATTCTATTTACAACAAATGTTTTAAATACTATATTGGTAACACAAAATTTGTTCTTTACAAAAAATGTGTGGACTTTGCATATTTTACAATGCATATAATAAGTTACAATTGTACAATAAATTACACACAAGATCACTGTAATAATGTAAAGGTAACAAAAAGACATTATTTTTTTTATTATTATTTTTTTTTTCTTTTAAGTTTCTTGAAAAATAGTTAAAATGAATAACACATATATACACAAGCATAAATTTACTAAGCATTGATAAGAGTTTATCTGTTTAGGATGCCAGACATCATTGGCGATCCCGCTTTTGTGTGCTTAGGTTTGGCCTCGGCTGAAGACGAACTTATTGTAATATCACTAAGATTACGTTTTTTGTCGTGTTGTGGTGTTACTGGAAATTCACTTTTCCCCGGTAGCGCTGTCAAGTATTTGGAAAATATCTCGCATAGTTTTTCTTCACCAGCGCTACTGATGTGTACTCCGCTGACGTCGTTAGTATCAAACAAGGGTGTTAATACAGCTAACATCCATCATATTCTATTTAAAAAAAAAACCTGTACTACATGTATGTATAGAAGAGTTTGAAGATACCAAAGAGGTAATCACAGTTCACGCCAATTTTGATTAGCGGCTATGTAAGACTTGTGCATGGTACCAGTGGCGTAGCTACCATTGACGCAACAACGCACTTGCGTGCACAAACAAATCAGCCAACAAAAATATTGTTACATTTTGTAGTAAGACTAAAAATAAACCGTTTTATTAACTAATTGTACGAGTTTAATCAAATGGCTGAAATGCTGTAAATCTGTGCAGTCAAAAGGAAATGTTCTATTCAGTGGCTTAAAAAGACTCCTTCAAAGGATGCTGTTTATCGCCCTTCTTGTGTTTTATTTGGCAGTACAAAACTTTTGCATCTACCCCTTAAGCGATTGGTCCAACATTCATAACTATATAAAAAGTCACGAAGTACTGAGTTTTCATACAGTTAGTCAGCCACACATTTTCTTGATGTTAAGTCCAAAACGTCAACGACGGAGTCCATTACTTCAATGCTATCGTCTCAGCATAAAGAGGATATTGCCAGAAACAGACACAATTTGAGGGATATAATCGATCTATTGATTATTTGCGGTCATCAAAATAGTGTAATTAGGAGGGGGCATACCTAAGACAAAAGTTATTCCATGGCAATTTTGCGTCATGTGTCCAAACACGACCAAATCCTACAGTCTCACCTGTATAACACAGAACCTAATTCGATGATAAAATACACATCTCCAGATATCAAGATAATCAAAATTAGCAGTGAAATGGTAGGTGAGCTTGTAATGACTTTGAATACTTTGGTTTAATTGGCGATGAAGCAACTGGTGTTTCAACACATAAACAAGTCTCCGTGTGTGTAAGGTTTGTTGAATGTACTGGCGGTAAAGTCATACTTTGTGAGGAATTTCTTGGTTCTGTGAGTGCCAGCGAAACTATCGGTGAAAATCTTTATGAGCTGTTTTATCTAGTCTTGTGAATTTCGGCATATAATTTATTGATAATACGAGAGCATAAGGGTATAATGGAACAGCAAACATGTCAGGTATTCATAGAGGTGTTCAGGCCAGTATTAGGGAACGGATTCTAATAGGGCAATACGTACATTCTAAAGCATATTTTTTAAGCTTAGCTATTGTACATTCCTCATCAGATGTATCAGTAAGGACCATGACGGCTACTATGCAAGTAATCGAATTCGCCTTCCAATAATCTTCTAAAAATGAATAAATTTGAGTAAGAATTATGTGGCAACGACGGGGAAAGTAAACTGAACACCTCGTGTGAAACTGGTTGGTGTATTCGTGCAAATGCATTAGCAACTTTTAAAGCTACATTTCCTGTTATAGTTGGTAATCTAGAGTATTTACAAACCAATGGTGACGCAAAAGATTTTACTTTATTTTGCCACTAGTGGTTTACAGTCATATTTAGCACGTTGTTGTTTCGATAACAACAATGTTACAGATGATCTCCTGTGATTTAATAGAGGCTTTAAGTGAATGTCAAACATTGATTCGACATTTTGAGACAGAGAAATGTCATTAGTGTTTACAACACTTAATATGATAAAGCTGTAGATTTAGCGGTGCAATTTGGTGTTGTATCGTCTAAGCGGCGGACAACCGGTAGACAACGAAATCGTGCCAATCCACAGGTAGCAGACACCAAGGATTACTGGTTCCTAGATCACTTTGTTAATCGAATTAAGGTGCCGTTCGGTGAAAAACGGAGATCAATTTCTGGCACAGTTATTGATACCGATCAATTTAAATAAACTAAAACGGGAGGATGAATTGAATATATATGATGCTTATAGTGCAGATTTACACTTGAAGTAAAAAGATGGAAAGCAAGGTGGGAATTATATCCCACAGACCAGGTAAAACCAAGCCATCTTTGTGAGACGTTGGAACTTGTAGGCAAAAAATGGTATCCGCATCTCTATTGTATTTTGAAAATTTACCTTGCAATGCCAACCTCTACAGAAACAACCGAACGATCTTTCAGCGTTTTGAAACGTGTAAGGACATATTTACGCGCCACAGTGTGACAGGAAAGATTATCAGCCTTGGCATTGCTGCAAATTCACAGACATTCAGCTCCCATTGAATGCAGTCGTATTTGATAATACCAGACAAAGAAATCTGCTTTCTGCGTGGTTGTTTGTAACCATCCATTACATTATTAAAATGATTAAAGGATATTAAAAGTAGTTTTAAATATATTTTCCTGCTCTCTATATATCAAACTTTTAAAATATACGGTACCCCTATACCTTGGAGGGAACAACCTCCAGTGCGTGCACTTTTAATAACCCCTTCCTACGCCACTGGGTACGAAGTGTTGTTTCTGTGGCATAAATCAAACGATAATTCAAGGTTAATCATCTATCGTGCTTACAACCACACACAGACTACAGCTGTGCAGGTGTTTGTTTAGAACTTTGTCGCCATCAGTTCAGATAAAGTCGCTCCCCATCACATTCTTTAATATAATTGTTTTAGCACTTGTTTGTATCATAATATAAGTCTGTATTATACGGTAATAAATAGTCTAGCTTATAATGTAGTTGAGTCAATACGCTCCCAAAACATGGTGGCCATATGAAAAATAAACATTGTTTTGGTGGATATGTGCAGTATCATTATGCTCTGTATAATAAGATATTATTAATAAATTAAAAAAAAACCATATATATTTAAACTTAGTGTGTAAGTTGCGTTTCAGGTACGTTCAAAGTGATATGACTGGGAAGCCAAATGTAATGTAATTTAATAGTCCTCTGGAGCAACGAAACAATAAGGTCTAAACAGGAAAGCCTAAATCAACTTTAGTGGTGATAGGCATTGATGGCACATATAGTTGTAGATCCAACTACCATACAATTACTACAATGACGATCTTACTATTGTACTGTCCTTTTCTATGTTGTCATTCCATTCCTGTTTATGATATTATGTGGTCTGTTCGAGTGGAAGCAACTCTGTCCATATCTTTATCGTTTGTTTATATCTGTGTTTCCGTTGGGGATCCAAATATAAAGTGGTGAAGGCTATGGTCCCTTTAGCAGGTTTAACCCCGCCACATGTTGTGTGCATGTTCCCAACATGTATTTCCACCATCGTATGACGTGGTTCCTGTTTATGTTCATTGAAGTAGTTATTCATTTTGCTGATAATGGTGGAATTGTTGACCATCACTGTTTATACTTTCTTTTTAAAATAAATCTTATTATCATGTTGCCTTGGTTGTTATTTTGTGCAATGCTTCCCTGAACCAATACGAATCGATTGTTAAATGTACATTTATATACCTATTTACACATGGCACTAGGTTTTTAAAGCCATATCTCAAAATAGCTAAAATACGTTTGAGGATTGCAAAGGGGAAATCAGAAGTCATAAATTGAAGGACATACGATGCAATGGCTAAAAGAAACAAGACAAATAATAATCTACAAAAACATAATGATTGGGCAACACGAACCCCACTACATAACAATGGTAGCATCTGCAGGATAGTCAGTACTTTGGCACCTGTATAATTTATTAGATGTATATTTGTTTGAAATTTACACTTCCTAAAATATATAATTTATCAAAACTAAGGTCAAACAACTCCCGAGGCATACCAAACCTTAGATTTGGATTAAACATATCTTATTGCTAAATAGTATAACAATTGGATTGGACACAAATTATAACAATTTACAAGGGTCCTCTATAATAAATATTTACAATAGTACATGCGTCAGTAATAGTAAAATACAATATACAACATTATAAATAAATTCTTGTCACTTATGAAAAATGAAAGAAGAAAAAAAAACAAAAACAAAAAATACAAAACAAAAAGCATGAAATTATATAAAATAAGCATTGTTTTTATACTTGTATGTGAAATGAAAGCAACGAAGAACTTATTGAATTAAACAAAACAAAACTTACTTAGTTTGTTTTACTGTGTTGTTTAGGAAATTTACCTACTCCAAAAGACTATAAGATTATTTGGCTCTCCTCCAATCTATTGACCTTCAGCGTTTTTCTATAAAATCATCCTGCGCGCTAAATTAAATGTTTACTTTTTTTTTCTACATTGTTACTTTTAATTTAATCATATATAAATTTTAACTCACAAAATTAAGCACAAATCTTAGGCGCGTAGAGTGGAAATGGAAGACGTCGCTTGTTGCATATGTTCGTTTTTATATTCACGCTCCAACTTCCCACAAACTTTAATAACAGTAAAAGATATATTAAATGAAATATATAAAATGGGAGTAAAACAATGTGATTTCTGTCTGTTTGAAACTATTTTGGGAATCTTTTAATCACTGGCCATCAAATACATTCAACTTTGACCCCATAAACCTAAATGTGCAAAATGTTTTTATAGGAATGTTGAATAAGGAAAAAAATAAAGAAAATTCTTTGATCCCATTTCTGTTTCTTTTTGCCAGAATTATCTATACATTGATGCATGTGGTGTGGCAACAGACCATTCATACAGGTTTTCTATTGCCAGAGAGACCGGTTCGTTGACTAGTGCCAGTTTTGAAACTGGTTTGGACTCTTGTGAATAACCCTAAGTGTTCGTGGTATTATACATGTATATGAAATTGCGTATTAGGGTTCGTGTCACTCGAACTCTCTATTTCTATGGAGGTTCTTATGTCTTGATTGTTACCAGTGAAGCACAGACTAATCCAAACTTCAAGTTATCGGCGGTTTGTTTCCTTTTGTCAGATCCTGTTTTCGTTATTAAACTATGACCGTATCTTCGGTTTCACTTTTTTCTTGCCTTGACTCTGTCCGTATTTGTGTTTGTTTGCGCATAGTTGTGTCCTACATATTTTGTGTTGTGTTTTTGTGTGTTTATCTTCGTCTTGTGTCTTGTGTATGATGGTGTCCAACACATATTGTGTTGTGTTTTTGTGTGTTTGTCTTCGTCTTGTGTCTTGTGTATGATGGTGTCCAACACATATTGTGCTCTGTTGTTTTTGTGTGTTTATCTTCGTCTTGTGTCTTGTGTATGATGGTGTCCAACACATATTGTGCTCTGTTGTTTTTGTGTGTTTGTCTTCGTCTTGTGTCTTGTGTATGATGATGTCCAACACATATTGTGTTGTGTTTTTGTGTGTTTATCTTCGTCTTGTGTCTTGTGTATGATGGTGTCCAACACATATTGTGCTCTGTTGTTTTTGTGTGTTTGTCTTCGTCTTGTGTCTTGTGTATGATGGTGTTCAACACATATTGTGCTCTGTTGTTTTTGTTTGTTTGTCTTCGTCTTCTGTCTTGTGTATGATGATGTCCAACACATATTGTGCTCTGTTGTTTTTGTGTGTTTGTCTTCGTCTTGTGTCTTGTGTATGATGGTGTTCAACACATATTGTGCTCTGTTGTTTTTGTGTGTTTGTCTTCGTCTTGTGTCTTGTGTATGATGATGTCCTACACATATTGTGTTGTGTTTTTGTGTGTTTGTCTTCGTCTTGTGTCTTGTGTATGATGATGTCCAACACATATTGTGTTGTGTTTTTGTGTGTTTGTCTTCGTCTTGTGTCTTGTGTATGATGATGTCCTACACATATTGTGTTGTGTTTTTGTGTGTTTATCTTCGTCTTGTGTCTTGTGTATGATGATGTCCAACACATATTGTGTTGTGTTTTTGTGTGTTTATCTTCGTCTTGTGTCTTGTGTATGATGGTGTCCAACACATATTGTGTTGTGTTTGTGTGTGTTTGTCTTCGTCTTGTGTCTTGTGTATGATGGTGTCCAACACATATTGTGCTCTGTTGTTTTTGTGTGTTTATCTTCGTCTTGTGTCTTGTGTATGATGGTGTCCAACACATATTGTGCTCTGTTGTTTTTGTGTGTTTGTCTTCGTCTTGTGTCTTGTGTATGATGGTGTTCAACACATATTGTGCTCTGTTGTTTTTGTTTGTTTTTCTTCGTCTTCTGTCTTGTGTATGATGATGTCCAATACATATTGTGCTCTGTTGTTTTTGTGTGTTTGTCTTCGTCTTGTGTCTTGTGTATGATGATGTCCTACACATATTGTGCTCTGTTGTTTTTGTATGTTTGTCTTCGTCTTGTGTCTTGTGTATGATGGTGTTCAACACATATTGTGCTCTGTTGTTTTTGTGTGTTTGTCTTCGTCTTGTGTCTTGTGTATGATGATGTCCTACACATATTGTGTTGTGTTTTTGTGTGTTTGTCTTCGTCTTGTGTCTTGTGTATGATGATGTCCAACACATATTGTGTTGTGTTTTTGTGTGTTTATCTTCGTCTTGTGTCTTGTGTATGATGATGTCCTACACATATTGTGTTGTGTTTTTGTGTGTTTATCTTCGTCTTGTGTCTTGTGTATGATGATGTTCAACACATATTGTGCTCTGTTGTTTTTGTGTGTTTGTCTTCGTCTTGTGTCTTGTGTATGATGATGTCCTACACATATTGTGTTGTGTTTTTGTGTGTTTGTCTTCGTCTTGTGTCTTGTGTATGATGATGTCCAACACATATTGTGTTGTGTTTTTGTGTGTTTGTCTTCGTCTTCTGTCTTGTGTATAATGATGTCCAACACATATTGTGTTGTGTTTTTGTATGTTTATTTTCGTCTTGTGTCTTTTGTATGATGATGTTCAACACATATTGTGCTCTGTTGTTTTTGTTTGTTTGTCTTCGTCTTGTGTCTTGTGTATGATGGTGTCCAACACATATTGTGCTCTGTTGTTTTTGTGTGTTTGTCTTCGTCTTGTGTCTTGTGTATGATGATGTCCTACACATATTGTGCTCTGTTGTTTTTGTGTGTTTGTCTTCGTCTTGTGTCTTGTGTATGATGGTGTTCAACACATATTGTGCTCTGTTGTTTTTGTTTGTTTGTCTTCGTCTTCTGTGTTGTGTATGATGATGTCCAACACATATTGTGCTCTGTTGTTTTTGTGTGTTTGTCTTCGTCTTGTGTCTTGTGTATGATGATGTCCAACACATATTGTGCTCTGTTGTTTTTGTGTGTTTGTCTTCGTCTTGTGTCTTGTGTATGATGGTGTTCAACACATATTGTGCTCTGTTGTTTTTGTGTGTTTGTCTTCGTCTTGTGTCTTGTGTATGATGATGTCCTACACATATTGTGCTCTGTTGTTTTTGTGTGTTTGTCTTCGTCTTGTGTCTTGTGTATGATGGTGTTCAACACATATTGTGCTCTGTTGTTTTTGTGTGTTTGTCTTCGTCTTGTGTCTTGTGTATGATGGTGTTCAACACATATTGTGCTCTGTTGTTTTTGTTTGTTTGTCTTCGTCTTCTGTCTTGTGTATGATGGTGTCCAACACATATTGTGCTCTGTTGTTTTTGTGTGTTTGTCTTCGTCTTGTGTCTTGTGCATGATGGTGTCCAACACATATTGTGTTGTGTTTTTGTGTGTTTGTCTTCGTCTTGTGTCTTGTGTATGATGATGTTCAACACATATTGTGCTCTGTTGTTTTTGTGTGTTTGTCTTCGTCTTTTGTCTTGTGTATGATGATGTCCAACACATATTGTGCTCTGTTGTTTTTGTGTGTTTGTCTTCGTCTTGTGTCTTGTGTATGATGATGTCCAACACATATTGTGTTGTGTTTTTGTGTGTTTGTCTTCGTCTTGTGTCTTGTGTATGATGGTGTCCAACACATATTGTGCTCTGTTGTTTTTGTATGTTTGTCTTCGTCTTGTGTCTTGTGTATGATGGTGTTCAACACATATTGTGCTCTGTTGTTTTTGTGTGTTTGTCTTCGTCTTGTGTCTTGTGTATGATGATGTCCTACACATATTGTGTTGTGTTTTTGTGTGTTTGTCTTCGTCTTCTGTCTTGTGTATGATGATGTCCAACACATATTGTGTTGTGTTTTTGTGTGTTTATCTTCGTCTTGTGTCTTGTGTATGATGATGTCCTACACATATTGTGTTGTGTTTTTGTGTGTTTATCTTCGTCTTGTGTCTTGTGTATGATGATGTCCTACACATATTGTGTTGTGTTTTTGTGTGTTTGTCTTCGTCTTCTGTCTTGTGTATGATGATGTCCAACACATATTGTGTTGTGTTTTTGTGTGTTTATCTTCGTCTTGTGTCTTGTGTATGATGATGTCCTACACATATTGTGTTGTGTTTTTGTGTGTTTATCTTCGTCTTGTGTCTTGTGTATGATGATGTTCAACACATATTGTGCTCTGTTGTTTTTGTGTGTTTGTCTTCGTCTTGTGTCTTGTGTATGATGATGTCCTACACATATTGTGTTGTGTTTTTGTGTGTTTGTCTTCGTCTTGTGTCTTGTGTATGATGATGTCCAACACATATTGTGTTGTGTTTTTGTGTGTTTGTCTTCGTCTTCTGTCTTGTGTATGATGATGTCCAACACATATTGTGTTGTGTTTTTGTGTGTTTATCTTCGTCTTGTGTCTTGTGTATGATGATGTTCAACACATATTGTGCTCTGTTGTTTTTGTTTGTTTGTCTTCGTCTTGTGTCTTGTGTATGATGGTGTCCAACACATATTGTGCTCTGTTGTTTTTGTGTGTTTGTCTTCGTCTTGTGTCTTGTGTATGATGATGTCCTACACATATTGTGCTCTGTTGTTTTTGTGTGTTTGTCTTCGTCTTGTGTCTTGTGTATGATGGTGTTCAACACATATTGTGCTCTGTTGTTTTTGTTTGTTTGTCTTCGTCTTCTGTCTTGTGTATGATGATGTCCAACACATATTGTGCTCTGTTGTTTTTGTGTGTTTGTCTTCGTCTTGTGTCTTGTGTATGATGATGTCCAACACATATTGTGCTCTGTTGTTTTTGTGTGTTTGTCTTCGTCTTGTGTCTTGTGTATGATGGTGTTCAACACATATTGTGCTCTGTTGTTTTTGTGTGTTTGTCTTCGTCTTGTGTCTTGTGTATGATGATGTCCTACACATATTGTGCTCTGTTGTTTTTGTGTGTTTGTCTTCGTCTTGTGTCTTGTGTATGATGGTGTTCAACACATATTGTGCTCTGTTGTTTTTGTGTGTTTGTCTTCGTCTTGTGTCTTGTGTATGATGGTGTTCAACACATATTGTTCTCTGTTGTTTTTGTTTGTTTGTCTTCGTCTTCTGTCTTGTGTATGATGGTGTCCAACACATATTGTGCTCTGTTGTTTTTGTGTGTTTGTCTTCGTCTTGTGTCTTGTGCATGATGGTGTCCAACACATATTGTGTTGTGTTTTTGTGTGTTTGTCTTCGTCTTGTGTCTTGTGTATGATGATGTTCAACACATATTGTGCTCTGTTGTTTTTGTGTGTTTGTCTTCGTCTTTTGTCTTGTGTATGATGATGTCCAACACATATTGTGCTCTGTTGTTTTTGTGTGTTTGTCTTCGTCTTGTGTCTTGTGTATGATGATGTCCAACACATATTGTGTTGTGTTTTTGTGTGTTTGTCTTCGTCTTGTGTCTTGTGTATGATGGTGTCCAACACATATTGTGTTGTGTTTTTGTGTGTTTGTCTTCGTCTTCTGTCTTGTGTATGATGATGTCCAACACATATTGTGTTGTGTTTTTGTGTGTTTATCTTCGTCTTGTGTCTTGTGTATGATGATGTTCAACACATATTGTGCTCTGTTGTTTTTGTTTGTTTGTCTTCGTCTTGTGTCTTGTGTATGATGGTGTCCAACACATATTGTGCTCTGCTGTTTTTGTGTGTTTGTCTTCGTCTTGTGTCTTGTGTATGATGATGTCCAACACATATTGTGTTGTGTTTTTGTGTGTTTATCTTCGTCTTGTGTCTTGTGTATGATGGTGTCCAACACATATTGTGCTCTGTTGTTTTTGTGTGTTTGTCTTCGTCTTGTGTCTTGTGTATGATGGTGTTCAACACATATTGTGCTCTGTTGTTTTTGTTTGTTTGTCTTCGTCTTCTGTCTTGTGTATGATGATGTCCAACACATATTGTGCTCTGTTGTTTTTGTGTGTTTGTCTTCGTCTTGTGTCTTGTGTATGATGATGTCCTACACATATTGTGTTGTGTTTTTGTGTGTTTGTCTTCGTCTTCTGTCTTGTGTATGATGATGTCCAACACATATTGTGTTGTGTTTTTGTGTGTTTGTCTTCGTCTTGTGTCTTGTGTATGATGATGTCCTACACATATTGTGTTGTGTTTTTGTGTGTTTATCTTCGTCTTGTGTCTTGTGTATGATGATGTCCAACACATATTGTGTTGTGTTTTTGTGTGTTTATCTTCGTCTTGTGTCTTGTGTATGATGGTGTCCAACACATATTGTGTTGTGTTTTTGTGTGTTTGTCTTCGTCTTGTGTCTTGTGTATGATGGTGTCCAACACATATTGTGCTCTGTTGTTTTTGTGTGTTTATCTTCGTCTTGTGTCTTGTGTATGATGGTGTCCAACACATATTGTGCTCTGTTGTTTTTGTGTGTTTGTCTTCGTCTTGTGTCTTGTGTATGATGGTGTTCAACACATATTGTGCTCTGTTGTTTTTGTTTGTTTGTCTTCGTCTTCTGTCTTGTGTATGATGATGTCCAACACATATTGTGCTCTGTTGTTTTTGTGTGTTTGTCTTCGTCTTGTGTCTTGTGTATGATGATGTCCTACACATATTGTGCTCTGTTGTTTTTGTATGTTTGTCTTCGTCTTGTGTCTTGTGTATGATGGTGTTCAACACATATTGTGCTCTGTTGTTTTTGTGTGTTTGTCTTCGTCTTGTGTCTTGTGTATGATGATGTCCTACACATATTGTGTTGTGTTTTTGTGTGTTTGTCTTCGTCTTCTGTCTTGTGTATGATGATGTCCAACACATATTGTGTTGTGTTTTTGTGTGTTTATCTTCGTCTTGTGTCTTGTGTATGATGATGTCCTACACATATTGTGTTGTGTTTTTGTGTGTTTATCTTCGTCTTGTGTCTTGTGTATGATGATGTTCAACACATATTGTGCTCTGTTGTTTTTGTGTGTTTGTCTTCGTCTTGTGTCTTGTGTATGATGATGTCCTACACATATTGTGTTGTGTTTTTGTGTGTTTGTCTTCGTCTTGTGTCTTGTGTATGATGATGTCCAACACATATTGTGTTGTGTTTTTGTGTGTTTGTCTTCGTCTTCTGTCTTATGTATGATGATGTCCAACACATATTGTGTTGTGTTTTTGTGTGTTTATCTTCGTCTTGTGTCTTGTGTATGATGATGTTCAACACATATTGTGCTCTGTTGTTTTTGTTTGTTTGTCTTCGTCTTGTGTCTTGTGTATGATGGTGTCCAACACATATTGTGCTCTGTTGTTTTTGTGTGTTTGTCTTCGTCTTGTGTCTTGTGTATGATGATGTCCTACACATATTGTGCTCTGTTGTTTTTGTGTGTTTGTCTTCGTCTTGTGTCTTGTGTATGATGGTGTTCAACACATATTGTGCTCTGTTGTTTTTGTTTGTTTGTCTTCGTCTTCTGTCTTGTGCATGATGATGTCCAACACATATTGTGCTCTGTTGTTTTTGTGTGTTTGTCTTCGTCTTGTGTCTTGTGTATGATGATGTCCAACACATATTGTGCTCTGTTGTTTTTGTGTGTTTGTCTTCGTCTTGTGTCTTGTGTATGATGGTGTTCAACACATATTGTGCTCTGTTGTTTTTGTGTGTTTGTCTTCGTCTTGTGTCTTGTGTATGATGATGTCCTACACATATTGTGCTCTGTTGTTTTTGTGTGTTTGTCTTCGTCTTGTGTCTTGTGTATGATGGTGTTCAACACATATTGTGCTCTGTTGTTTTTGTGTGTTTGTCTTCGTCTTGTGTCTTGTGTATGATGGTGTTCAACACATATTGTGCTCTGTTGTTTTTGTTTGTTTGTCTTCGTCTTCTGTCTTGTGTATGATGGTGTCCAACACATATTGTGCTCTGTTGTTTTTGTGTGTTTGTCTTCGTCTTGTGTCTTGTGCATGATGGTGTCCAACACATATTGTGTTGTGTTTTTGTGTGTTTGTCTTCGTCTTGTGTCTTGTGTATGATGATGTTCAACACATATTGTGCTCTGTTGTTTTTGTGTGTTTGTCTTCGTCTTTTGTCTTGTGTATGATGATGTCCAACACATATTGTGCTCTGTTGTTTTTGTGTGTTTGTCTTCGTCTTGTGTCTTGTGTATGATGATGTCCAACACATATTGTGTTGTGTTTTTGTGTGTTTGTCTTCGTCTTGTGTCTTGTGTATGATGGTGTCCAACACATATTGTGTTGTGTTTTTGTGTGTTTGTCTTCGTCTTCTGTCTTGTGTATGATGATGTCCAACACATATTGTGTTTTGTTTTTGTGTGTTTATCTTCGTCTTGTGTCTTGTGTATGATGATGTTCAACACATATTGTGCTCTGTTGTTTTTGTTTGTTTGTCTTCGTCTTGTGTCTTGTGTATGATGGTGTCCAACACATATTGTGCTCTGTTGTTTTTGTGTGTTTGTCTTCGTCTTGTGTCTTGTGTATGATGGTGTTCAACACATATTGTGCCCTGTTGTTTTTGTGTGTTTGTCTTCGTCTTGTGTCTTGTGTATGATGATGTCCTACACATATTGTGTTGTGTTTTTGTATGTTTGTCTTCGTCTTGTGTCTTGTGTATGATGGTGTTCAACACATATTGTGTTGTGTTTTTGTGTGTTTGTCTTCGTCTTGTGTCTTGTGTATGATGATGTCCTACACATATTGTGTTGTGTTTTTGTGTGTTTGTCTTCGTCTTGTGTCTTGTGTATAATGATGTCCAACACATATTGTGTTGTGTTTTTGTGTGTTTGTCTTCGTCTTGTGTCTTGTGTATGATGATGTCCAACACATATTGTGTTGTGTTTTTGTATGTTTGTCTTCGTCTTGTGTCTTGTGTATGATGGTGTTCAACACATATTGTGTTGTGTTTTTGTGTGTTTGTCTTCGTCTTGTGTCTTGTGTATAATGATGTCCAACACATATTGTGTTGTGTTTTTGTGTGTTTGTCTTAGTCTTGTGTCTTGTGTATGATGGTGTCCAACACATATTGTGCTCTGTTGTTTTTGTGTGTTTGTCTTCGTCTTGTGTCTTGTGTATGATGATGTCCAACACATATTGTGCTCTGTTGTTTTTGTTTGTTTGTCTTCGTCTTGTGTCTTGTGTATGATGGTGTCCAACACATATTGTGCTCTGTTGTTTTTGTGTGTTTGTCTTCGTCTTGTGTCTTGTGTATGATGGTGTTCAACACATATTGTGCTCTGTTGTTTTGGTTTTTTTTGTGTCTTCGTCCTGTGTATTGTGTACCCAATGGTGCCAGTCCATTCTTGAATGCTCCTTCGGTTTCTCTAACGTTTACTAGACTATGAATCTTGCATTAATGTTCATTTATACATATGCATACAATATCATTTTATATGTATATTTAGCATTCTTCATTTTCGCTAATATATCTTTTTCTTCAGTCCGAATAAATGTTGTTAATGTATCTCATGTTCATAAATCATGAGGCCTTGTAGAACTTATTTTTCTAAATATGAAGTGAATCATGGTTTTTAGCTCGACTTTTCGAAGGAAAAAAAGTCGAGCTATTGTCGTCACTCCGGCGTCAGCGTCAGCGTCTGGGTCGGTTAAGTTTTTTGTCAGAGTCCATTTCTCAAAAACTATCAAAGGTATCCATTTGAAACTTGGAATACTTGTTCACTATCAAAAGAGGAACCAACTACAATAAGGCAGATGACCCTGTGATTTGCATATCCAGAGTTATCTGCCCTTGTTTCGACATAGTACATAGAAATTTGGGATATTGTTTTAGTATAATTAAAATTTCTCAATAACTATCAAAGTTATTAACTTGAAACTCAATACACTTGTAGAAAGTGTTGACCCCGTTCTGTTGACAAGAGAAGACAACTCTATCCAGCATTTTATTTGACTTATTTCCCTTTTATTACTTGCATTTTTTTTCTAAAAATACAATTTTCTCAATATAAACTATGATAGGCATTAAAATGAAACCCAACATACCTGTTCGCTATCAAAAGGGGAACACATTACAGAAGGGTAACCCCCCACTCCCAACATACAACCCCCTCCCCCAAATTTTATTTTTTATTTTTATTTCATATGCACTAAAATAGTGTTACAAGAACAGATTATACCCCCATAGAAGTATGTATAACTTTGCAAATTGCTTGCAGTTTAATATCAGATACGAAAAAGTCGAGCGTCCAGCACCCGTGGGCGGTGCTCTTGTTTTTCTGTACGTTTCTACGTATATCACTAAACAAATGTCAAATTCAAATGTCAGAAGTTATTATGACAGGTATATATATATATATATGTATATATATAGGTGGTTGTCTATGTTTTCATTGATCCACTACACGTATCGTGTGACCTTCCTTGCTAATTGAGAAGAAAACATGTTACATTATGAAAGAGGATGGAATCTATGGGTAAGTTAAGACAGAAAGTGACCTACAACATTATACATTATATGTTACTTTTCTTATAACTGTTTCTTATTGCATTGATCAGAGCAACATGTACCCTCATTAATACGAGTTTTATTGGTGGAGGAAATCACCGACCTGTCGCAAGTCACTGACAAACTTTACCACATAATGTTGTATCGAATACACCTCGCCTGAGTGGGATTCAAACTCACAACGCTATAGTGGTTATTGGCACTGACTGCACAGGTAGTTGTAAATGCAACTACTATACGATCACGACCACGGCTGCTCCTCGTAGAATGAAGCAAAGTCGATACCCCTATCACACAAAAATATGATTACTTAGTTTCCTGGTTTGGTATATACACTTCAATGAAAAGTGGCGGGGCTAAGCTAGTTTTATAGACCGAAACGTCACCTCTTAAAACAAAACAATAATTAAAGATACAGTTAAACTTCGCCGGGTCTATAGATTATCAAATGTTAATATATCCTGACACCTGCTCAAGGCTGGGGGTTTCCTCGTTTATTTCCTTATGCCTGTCCAAACATTCCACCCCTTCCCCCTCACCTCAATAAATCTGGTCGTCATGATATAGATGATACATTTTCGCAAATAACGATCAATACAAACGCCCCCGAATGAGAGAGCAATACGGGAGTTAAGAGTTAGAAAGTCTTTTGTGAAGGAGGTAAAATAGTACTATTTATATTTCCCGCCGTTGGACGTTTATTCAAAATGGCGGGTTTTACTCTGTATTATGTTCCTTTGAATTGAACATTGATGCAGGAAAATATTTAAAAAATAATAGCCACAGCTATTTATGTATTCTTTCTAATATGACAAATAATAATTGGTTTGTCTGTATATTATGTTACTGTAAATCTAACATTGATACAGGGAAAATACCTTCGTAAAAAAAAGAAGTATGTTTTTTTAATGTGACAACTAAAATCATAAAATGTCAATCATTTTCATTAAATATAGTCTGCTCAATTTTTTTTTTTATAAAGCAGGTAATTTTACACCTGAAATGTTCAGTGTCATCTAAGGTTACTAAATTTGAACATTGTCATTACATCCGATGCGGCGATACTGCACAATATAGCAAAGTTTCTTTATCTCCAGTTTCAACTTCTGATGAATAATCCTAACCTAGTCAGGCAATGATCAGTGATAAAATAGAATATGAAATTAACACGCAACCACTACCCAGTAAGGAATAAAAGGGAACGTTTTTTCTCTGCTGATAATGACAGCTATGTTGTAACAAAGGGCGGCAGCCATCTTAAAAAAGTGTCCGAAAATGAGACCCCGATGTACACCTTATGCACTCTTAACGGCAAAGAGCTAGACACGGGACATAGCTCTTCCCCTAACTCCGAACTGTCGTATTACACAGACTATTACAATAATATTTACGATTCTGTTTCCTCTGGGGAAACATTTCACGTTTTATCTAAATATGTACAGATTTTAATGATGATGTAATTTTGTAACAATTTCTGATTTAATAAATAATAATGATATTTTAATGTTGTAACTTTCATAATAACTATTGTTGATATGAATATTTTTGCTATATTTAAATTGTTATGGAAAATACTTATTCTTTGATACCTTACAAATATTTTATTCCAGAAACGTGTCGTGTGCACAAAATTTGATATCGACGTTTTTATTAGTAATCAGTGTTTCGTAACTGACATGGATTATGAGATATATGTAACATTGAAATTTAGAGATCCTGCAAAATGTGTAATTATCAATCAATCGAATGTTCACCTTTCTAATACATAGGTGAACTTAACAAATTTTGGCTATCCTGTTAGGCTTCTTGGTTTATAGCTCCCGAATATTTTTTTGCCAATTTGTTTTGTTTTCCAATCTTTTGACTTTGATCGTACCTGATAATGGTTGTGATTGATTGATTGATTGATTTTATTTTTGGCGCTTAACGCCACTTTCAGTAATATTTCAGCTATATCATGGCGACCAGTTTTAGTGGTGGAAGAAGCCGGAGTAGCCAGAGAGACCCACTGACCATGGGAAAGCAACTGATTAGCTCTACCACTTGCAGCTGCGAGTCGAGTGCACCTTTTTTGTAATTTACAAACCGGGCGCGAACCCACGCCGTATTGGTGACAGACTTGTATGAGTTGTTAAGTAATCCAACTACCTAACTCATTGAGCCACCTGGGCCCTGATAATGGTTGTAGCTGCACTCGAACATATCTTCCTCATCCTACCAATATTGTTGTCTTACTCTGTAATGCTGCGTGTTTAGCAGAAAAGGAGCAAGTACAAATTATAACATGCATGGTTAGATCCAATCGGGGGTCAAATTCACTATTTATCACACCAGAGGAGAGTATGGTAACGATGCAGTTCATTTTAACTGCGGATAGTCGTATGTATTGTAGGTACACTTTATTTCTTGTTCGTAATTAAACGTTAGAGTAACTCGAAGGGGGCAATCAAAAATGGACAATTCAGAAACACTGGCAACACTTGGGTACACAAGACCCAGGACGAAGGCAAACAAAACAAATAAACGTTAGAGAAAACCGAAGGGGCAATCAAGGATGGGCAATCCAGAGATACTGGCAACATTGGGTACACAAGACCCAGGACGAAGGCAAATAAAATGAATAAACGTTAAAGAAAACCGAAGGGGAAATCAAGAATGGACAATCCAAATATACTGGCAACATTGGGTACACAAGACACAGGACGAAGACAAAGAAAACAAATAAACGTTAGAGAAAACCGAAGGGGCAATCAAGAATGGACAATCCAGAGAAACTGACATTAGGTACTCAAGACACAGGACGAAGGCAAACAAAACAAATAAACGTTAGAGAAAACCGAAGGGGCAATCAAGAATGGACAATCCAGAACCACTGGCAACATTGGATACACAAGACACAGGACGAAGACAAACAAAACAAAAAACACAACACAGTAAACAGAAACGCTAGAGAAAACCGACGGGGCAACTAAGAATGGACAATCCACAGACACTGGCAACATTAGATACCCAAGACACAAGACGAAGGCAAACAAAACAAATAATAAAGGGGTAATAACAAAATTACCGAACTCCGAACAATCTTACAAAGGGAAAGTCAAAACTCATAATTATATAAACTGACAAAATCAGTCAACAACCGGAAAACTGTAAAAACCGTAATGACCCTGACTTGGTACAGGTATTTCTAAAGAAATGGTGGGTTGAATCAGATTTTAAGGCGCCAAACCTCCCGCTCTCATTACGGTTCAAAGGTTCCGGCTCTCACTATAACAGTATTTAAATACAGGAACAAAATAGGTAAAATAGTTGTCAAAGCAGTACCATATTCGGTGACGTAAATGTCAAAAATATTTTTACGTCACACATTGATAAAAAAATATCCTTGACATTTTTCTTGATTTCTTTATCTTTATACATTTTCACTATATGAAAATGCATCGTTTATAATCGTTTCTGCAGAGACGGAATATATTTCGACAGATCTTGGTATCGGAATATAAACTTTTTAAGAGATCGAATAAGGCGAATCTTTTAATAGCCCTGGTCCAGTAGCCTGTTTCTCAGATGAAGATGACGTTTCAGGAAATCAGAATAATTGCTACTGGCCATAGCATAGCGAATCCATTGCGAGATGTAAACACCATATGCATAAACGTTAGAGAAAACAGAAGGGGCAACTAAGAAAGGACAATCCACAGACACTGGCAACATTAGATACTCAAGACAGAAGACGAAGACAAACAAAACAAATAAACGTTAGAGAAAACCGAAGGGGCAACTAAGAATGGACGATCCACAGACACTGGCAACATTGGCAACACAAGACACAGGACGAAGACAAACAAAACAAATAAACGTTAGAGAAAACAGAAGGGGCAACTAAGAAAGGACAATCCAGAACCACTGGCAACATTGGGTACACAAAACACAGGACGAAGACAAACAAAGCAATAAACACAGCACAGTAAACAGAAACGTAGGAGAAAACCAACGGGGCAACTAAGAAAGGACAATCCACAGACACTGGCAACATTAGATACTCAAGATACAAGACGAAAGCAAACAACACAATAAACACAACACAGTAAACAGAAACGTTAAAACCGAAGGGGCAACTAAGAATGGACAATACACAGACACTGGCAACATTATATACCCAAGACACAAGACGAAGGCAAACAAAACAATAAACACAACACAGTAAACAGAAACGTTAAAAACCGAAGGGGCAACTAAGAATGGACAATACACAGACACTGGCAACATTAGATACTCAAGATACAAGACGAAAGCAAACAACACAATAAACACAACACAGTAAACAGAAACGTTAAAAACCGAAGGGGCAACTAAGAATGGACAATACACAGACACTGACAACATTATATACCCAAGACACAAGACGAAGGCAAACAAAACAATAAACACAACACAGTAAACAGAAACGTTAAAAACCGAAGGGGCAACTAAGAATGGACAATCCACAGACACTGGCAACATTAGATACTCAAGATACAAGACGAAGGCAAACAAAACAAATAAACGTTAGAGAAAACCGACGGGGCAACTAAGAATGGACAATCCACAGACACTGGCAACATTAGATACTCAAGATACAAGACGAAGGCAAACAAAACAAATAAACGTTAGAGAAAATCGACGGGGCAACTAAGAATGGACAATCCACAGACACTGGCAACATTAAATACTCAAGATACAAGACGAAGGCAAACAAAACAAACAAACGTTTTAGAAAACCGACGGGGCAACTAAGAATGGACAATCCACAGACACTGGCAACATTAGATACTCAAGATACAAGACGAAGGCAAACAAAACAAATAAACGTTAGAGAAAATCGACGGGGCAACTAAGAATGGACAATCCACAGACACTGGCAACATTAAATACTCAAGATACAAGACGAAGGCAAACAAAACAAACAAACGTTAGAGAAAACCGACGGGGCAACTAAGAATGGACAATCCACAGACACTGGCAACATTAGATACTCAAGATACAAGACGAAGGCAAACAAAACAAATAAACATTAGAGAAAACCGACGGGGCAACTAAGAATGGACAATCCACAGACACTGGCAACATTAGATACTCAAGATACAAGACGAAGGCAAACAAAACAAATAAACGTTAGAGAAAACCGACGGGGCAACTAAGAATGGACAATCCACAGACACTGGCAACATTAGATACTCAAGATACAAGACGAAGGCAAACAAAACAAATAAACGTTAGAGAAAACCGACGGGGCAACTAAGAATGGACAATCCACAGACACTGGCAACATTAGATACTCAAGATACAAGACGAAGGCAAACAAAACAAATAAACGTTAGAGAAAACCGACGGGGCAACTAAGAATGGACAATCCACAGACACTGGCAACATTAGATACTCAAGATACAAGACGAAGGCAAACAAAACAAATAAACGTTAGAGAAAACCGACGGGGCAACTAAGAATGGACAATCCACAGACACTGGCAACATTAGATACTCAAGATACAAGACGAAGGCAAACAAAACAAATAAACGTTAGAGAAAACCGACGGGGCAACTAAGAATGGACAATCCACAGACACTGGCAACATTAGATACTCAAGATACAAGACGAAGGCAAACAAAACAAATAAACGTTAGAGAAAACCGACGGGGCAACTAAGAATGGACAATCCACAGACACTGGCAACATTAGATACTCAAGATACAAGACGAAGGCAAACAAAACAAATAAACGTTAGAGAAAACCGACGGGGCAACTAAGAATGGACAATCCACAGACACTGGCAACATTAGATACTCAAGATACAAGACGAGGGCAAACAAAACAAATAAACGTTAGAGAAAACCGACGGGGCAACTAAGAATGGACAATCCACAGACACTGGCAACATTAGATACTCAAGATACAAGACGAGGGCAAACAAAACAAATAAACGTTAGAGAAAACCGACGGGGCAACTAAGAATGGACAATCCACAGACACTGGCAACATTAGATACTCAAGATACAAGACGAGGGCAAACAAAACAAATAAACATTAGAGAAAACCGACGGGGCAACTAAGAATGGACAATCCACAGACACTGGCAACATTAGATACTCAAGATACAAGACGAAGGCAAACAAAACAAATAAACGTTAGAGAAAACCGACGGGGCAACTAAGAATGGACAATCCACAGACACTGGCAACATTAGATACTCAAGATACAAGACGAAGGCAAACAAAACAAATAAACATTAGAGAAAACCGACGGGGCAACTAAGAATGGACAATCCACAGACACTGGCAACATTAGATACTCAAGATACAAGACGAAGGCAAACAAAACAAATAAACGTTAGAGAAAACCGACGGGGCAACTAAGAATGGACAATCCACAGACACTGGCAACATTAGATACTCAAGATACAAGACGAAGGCAAACAAAACAAATAAACATTAGAGAAAACCGACGGGGCAACTAAGAATGGACAATCCACAGACACTGGCAACATTAGATACTCAAGATACAAGACGAAGGCAAACAAAACAAATAAACGTTAGAGAAAACCGACGGGGCAACTAAGAATGGACAATCCACAGACACTGGCAACATTAGATACTCAATATACAAGACGAAGACAAACAAAACAAATAAACGTTAGAGAAAACCGACGGGGCAACTAAGAATGGACAATCCACAGACACTGGCAACATTAGATACTCAAGATACAAGACGAAGGCAAACAAAACAAATAAACATTAGAGAAAACCGACGGGGCAACTAAGAATGGACAATCCACAGACACTGGCAACATTAGATACTCAAGACACAAGACGAAGACAAACAAAACAAATAAACGTTAGAGAAAACCGACGGGGCAACTAAGAATGGACAATCCACAGACACTGGCAACATTAGATACTCAAGATACAAGACGAGGGCAAACAAAACAAATAAACATTAGAGAAAACCGACGGGGCAACTAAGAATGGACAATCCACAGACACTGGCAACATTAGATACTCAAGATACAAGACGAAGACAAACAAAACAAATAAACATTAGAGAAAACCGACGGGGCAACTAAGAATGGACAATCCACAGACACTGGCAACATTAGATACTCAAGATACAAGACGAAGGCAAACAAAACAAATAAACGTTAGAGAAAACCGACGGGGCAACTAAGAATGGACAATCCACAGACACTGGCAACATTAGATACTCAAGATACAAGACGAGGGCAAACAAAACAAATAAACATTAGAGAAAACCGACGGGGCAACTAAGAATGGACAATCCACAGACACTGGCAACATTAGATACTCAAGATACAAGACGAAGGCAAACAAAACAAATAAACGTTAGAGAAAACCGACGGGGCAACTAAGAATGGACAATCCACAGACACTGGCAACATTAGATACTCAAGATACAAGACGAGGGCAAACAAAACAAATAAACATTAGAGAAAACCGACGGGGCAACTAAGAATGGACAATCCACAGACACTGGCAACATTAGATACTCAAGATACAAGACGAGGGCAAACAAAACAAATAAACATTAGAGAAAACCGACGGGGCAACTAAGAATGGACAATCCACAGACACTGGCAACATTAGATACTCAAGATACAAGACGAAGACAAACAAAACAAATAAACGTTAGAGAAAACCGAAGGGGCAATCAAGAATGAACATTCCAGAGAAACTGGTAACATTGGGTACACAAGACACAGGACGAAGGCAAACAAAACAAATAAACGTTAGAGAAAACCGACGGGGCAACTAAGAATGGACAATCCACAGACACTGGCAACATTAGATACTCAAGATACAAGACGAAGGCAAACAAAACAAATAAACGTTAGAGAAAACCGACAGGGCAACTAAGAATGGACAATCCACAGACACTGGCAACATTAGATACTCAAGATACAAGACGAAGGCAAACAAAACAAATAAACGTTAGAGAAAACCGACGGGGCAACTAAGAATGGACAATCCACAGACACTGGCAACATTAGATACTCAAGATACAAGACGAAGACAAACAAAACAAATAAACGTTAGAGAAAACCGACAGGGCAACTAAGAATGGACAATCCACAGACACTGGCAACATTAGATACTCAAGATACAAGACGAAGGCAAACAAAACAAATAAACGTTAGAGAAAACCGACGGGGCAACTAAGAATGGACAATCCACAGACACTGGCAACATTAGATACTCAAGATACAAGACGAAGACAAACAAAACAAATAAACGTTAGAGAAAACCGACGGGGCAACTAAGAATGGACAATCCACAGACACTGGCAACATTAGATACTCAAGATACAAGACGAAGGCAAACAAAACAAATAAACGTTAGAGAAAACCGACGGGGCAACTAAGAATGGACAATCCACAGACACTGGCAACATTAGATACTCAAGATACAAGACGAGGGCAAACAAAACAAATAAACGTTAGAGAAAACCGACGGGGCAACTAAGAATGGACAATCCACAGACACTGGCAACATTAGATACTCAAGATACAAGACGAGGGCAAACAAAACAAATAAACGTTAGAGAAAACCGACGGGGCAACTAAGAATGGACAATCCACAGACACTGGCAACATTAGATACTCAAGATACAAAACGAAGGCAAACAAAACAAATAAACGTTAGAGAAAACCGACGGGGCAACTAAGAATGGACAATCCACAGACACTGGCAACATTAGATACTCAAGATACAAGACGAAGGCAAACAAAACAAATAAACGTTAGAGAAAACCGACGGGGCAACTAAGAATGGACAATCCACAGACACTGGCAACATTAGATACTCAAGATACAAGACGAAGACAAACAAAACAAATAAACGTTAGAGAAAACCGACGGGGCAACTAAGAATGGACAATCCACAGACACTGGCAACATTAGATACTCAAGACACAAGACGAAGACAAACAAAACAAATAAACATTAGAGAAAACCGACGGGGCAACTAAGAATGGACAATCCACAGACACTGGCAACATTAGATACTCAAGATACAAGACGAAGGCAAACAAAACAAATAAACATTAGAGAAAACCGACGGGGCAACTAAGAATGGACAATCCACAGACACTGGCAACATTAGATACTCAAGATACAAGACGAAGGCAAACAAAACAAATAAACGTTAGAGAAAACCGACGGGGCAACTAAGAATGGACAATCCACAGACACTGGCAACATTAGATACTCAAGATACAAGACGAAGACAAACAAAACAAATAAACATTAGTGAAAACCGACGGGGCAACTAAGAATGGACAATCCACAGACACTGGCAACATTAGATACTCAAGATACAAGACGAAGGCAAACAAAACAAATAAACGTTAGAGAAAACCGACGGGGCAACTAAGAATGGACAATCCACAGACACTGGCAACATTAGATACTCAAGATACAAGACGAAGGCAAACAAAACAAATAAACGTTAGAGAAAACCGACGGGGCAACTAAGAATGGACAATCCACAGACACTGGCAACATTAGATACTCAAGATACAAGACGAAGGCAAACAAAACAAATAAACATTAGAGAAAACCGACGGGGCAACTAAGAATGGACAATCCACAGACACTGGCAACATTAGATACTCAAGATACAAGACGAAGGCAAACAAAACAAATAAACATTAGAGAAAACCGACGGGGCAACTAAGAATGGACAATCCACAGACACTGGCAACATTAGATACTCAAGATACAAGACGAGGGCAAACAAAACAAATAAACGTTAGAGAAAACCGACGGGGCAACTAAGAATGGACAATCCACAGACACTGGCAACATTAGATACTCAAGACACAAGACGAAGGCAAACAAAACAAATAAACATTAGAGAAAACCGACGGGGCAACTAAGAATGGACAATCCACAGACACTGGCAACATTAGATACTCAAGATACAAGACGAAGGCAAACAAAACAAATAAACGTTAGAGAAAACCGACGGGGCAACTAAGAATGGACAATCCACAGACACTGGCAACATTAGATACTCAAGATACAAGACGAAGGCAAACAAAACAAATAAACGTTAGAGAAAACCGACGGGGCAACTAAGAATGGACAATCCACAGACACTGGCAACATTAGATACTCAAGACACAAGACGAAGGCAAACAAAACAAATAAACGTTAGAGAAAACCGACGGGGCAACTAAGAATGGACAATCCACAGACACTGGCAACATTAGATACTCAAGATACAAGACGAAGGCAAACAAAACAAATAAACATTAGAGAAAACCGACGGGGCAACTAAGAATGGACAATCCACAGACACTGGCAACATTAGATACTCAAGATACAAGACGAAGGCAAACAAAACAAATAAACGTTAGAGAAAACCGACGGGGCAACTAAGAATGGACAATCCACAGACACTGGCAACATTAGATACTCAAGATACAAGACGAGGGCAAACAAAACAAATAAACATTAGAGAAAACCGACGGGGCAACTAAGAATGGACAATCCACAGACACTGGCAACATTAGATACTCAAGATACAAGACGAAGGCAAACAAAACAAATAAACGTTAGAGAAAACCGACGGGGCAACTAAGAATGGACAATCCACAGACACTGGCAACATTAGATACTCAAGATACAAGACGAGGGCAAACAAAACAAATAAACATTAGAGAAAACCGACGGGGCAACTAAGAATGGACAATCCACAGACACTGGCAACATTAGATACTCAAGATACAAGACGAGGGCAAACAAAACAAATAAACATTAGAGAAAACCGACGGGGCAACTAAGAATGGACAATCCACAGACACTGGCAACATTAGATACTCAAGATACAAGACGAAGGCAAACAAAACAAATAAACGTTAGAGAAAATCGACGGGGCAACTAAGAATGGACAATCCACAGACACTGGCAACATTAGATACTCAAGATACAAGACGAAGGCAAACAAAACAAATAAACGTTAGAGAAAACCGACGGGGCAACTAAGAATGGACAATCCACAGACACTGGCAACATTAGATACTCAAGATACAAGACGAAGGCAAACAAAACAAATAAACGTTAGAGAAAACCGACGGGGCAACTAAGAATGGACAATCCACAGACACTGGCAACATTAGATACTCAAGATACAAGACGAAGGCAAACAAAACAAATAAACGTTAGAGAAAACCGACGGGGCAACTAAGAATGGACAATCCACAGACACTGGCAACATTGGATACTCAAGATACAAGACGAAGGCAAACAAAACAAATAAACGTTAGAGAAAACCGACGGGGCAACTAAGAATGGACAATCCACAGACACTGGCAACATTAGATACTCAAGATACAAGACGAAGGCAAACAAAACAAATAAACATTAGAGAAAACCGACGGGGCAACTAAGAATGGACAATCCACAGACACTGGCAACATTAGATACTCAAGATACAAGACGAAGGCAAACAAAACAAATAAACGTTAGAGAAAACCGACGGGGCAACTAAGAATGGACAATCCACAGACACTGGCAACATTAGATACTCAAGATACAAGACGAGGGCAAACAAAACAAATAAACGTTAGAGAAAACCGACGGGGCAACTAAGAATGGACAATCCACAGACACTGGCAACATTAGATACTCAAGATACAAGACGAAGGCAAACAAAACAAATAAACATTAGAGAAAACCGACGGGGCAACTAAGAATGGACAATCCACAGACACTGGCAACATTAGATACTCAAGATACAAGACGAAGGCAAACAAAACAAATAAACGTTAGAGAAAACCGACGGGGCAACTAAGAATGGACAATCCACAGACACTGGCAACATTAGATACTCAAGATACAAGACGAGGGCAAACAAAACAAATAAACATTAGAGAAAACCGACGGGGCAACTAAGAATGGACAATCCACAGACACTGGCAACATTAGATACTCAAGATACAAGACGAAGACAAACAAAACAAATAAACGTTAGAGAAAACCGACGGGGCAACTAAGAATGGACAATCCACAGACACTGGCAACATTAGATACTCAAGATACAAGACGAAGGCAAACAAAACAAATAAACATTAGAGAAAACCGACGGGGCAACTAAGAATGGACAATCCACAGACACTGGCAACATTAGATACTCAAGATACAAGACGAAGGCAAACAAAACAAATAAACGTTAGAGAAAACCGACGGGGCAACTAAGAATGGACAATCCACAGACACTGGCAACATTAGATACTCAAGATACAAGACGAAGGCAAACAAAACAAATAAACGTTAGAGAAAACCGACGGGGCAACTAAGAATGGACAATCCACAGACACTGGCAACATTAGATACTCAAGATACAAGACGAAGACAAACAAAACAAATAAACGTTAGAGAAAACCGACGGGGCAACTAAGAATGGACAATCCACAGACACTGGCAACATTAGATACTCAAGATACAAGACGAGGGCAAACAAAACAAATAAACATTAGAGAAAACCGACGGGGCAACTAAGAATGGACAATCCACAGACACTGGCAACATTAGATACTCAAGATACAAGACGAAGACAAACAAAACAAATAAACGTTAGAGAAAACCGACGGGGCAACTAAGAATGGACAATCCACAGACACTGGCAACATTAGATACTCAAGATACAAGACGAAGGCAAACAAAACAAATAAACGTTAGAGAAAACCGACGGGGCAACTAAGAATGGACAATCCACAGACACTGGCAACATTAGATACTCAAGATACAAGACGAAGGCAAACAAAACAAATAAACATTAGAGAAAACCGACGGGGCAACTAAGAATGGACAATCCACAGACACTGGCAACATTAGATACTCAAGATACAAGACGAAGGCAAACAAAACAAATAAACGTTAGAGAAAACCGACGGGGCAACTAAGAATGGACAATCCACAGACACTGGCAACATTAGATACTCAAGATACAAGACGAAGACAAACAAAACAAATAAACATTAGAGAAAACCGACGGGGCAACTAAGAATGGACAATCCACAGACACTGGCAACATTAGATACTCAAGATACAAGACGAAGACAAACAAAACAAATAAACGTTAGAGAAAACCGACGGGGCAACTAAGAATGGACAATCCACAGACACTGGCAACATTAGATACTCAAGATACAAGACGAAGGCAAACAAAACAAATAAACATTAGAGAAAACCGACGGGGCAACTAAGAATGGACAATCCACAGACACTGGCAACATTAGATACTCAAGATACAAGACGAAGGCAAACAAAACAAATAAACGTTAGAGAAAACCGACGGGGCAACTAAGAATGGACAATCCACAGACACTGGCAACATTAGATACTCAAGATACAAGACGAAGGCAAACAAAACAAATAAACATTAGAGAAAACCGACGGGGCAACTAAGAATGGACAATCCACAGACACTGGCAACATTAGATACTCAAGATACAAGACGAAGGCAAACAAAACAAATAAACGTTAGAGAAAACCGACGGGGCAACTAAGAATGGACAATCCACAGACACTGGCAACATTAGATACTCAAGATACAAGACGAGGACAAACAAAACAAATAAACATTAGAGAAAACCGACGGGGCAACTAAGAATGGACAATCCACAGACACTGGCAACATTAGATACTCAAGATACAAGACGAAGGCAAACAAAACAAATAAACGTTAGAGAAAACCGACGGGGCAACTAAGAATGGACAATCCACAGACACTGGCAACATTAGATACTCAAGATACAAGACGAGGGCAAACAAAACAAATAAACATTAGAGAAAACCGACGGGGCAACTAAGAATGGACAATCCACAGACACTGGCAACATTAGATACTCAAGATACAAGACGAAGACAAACAAAACAAATAAACGTTAGAGAAAACCGACGGGGCAACTAAGAATGGACAATCCACAGACACTGGCAACATTAGATACTCAAGATACAAGACGAAGGCAAACAAAACAAATAAACATTAGAGAAAACCGACGGGGCAACTAAGAATGGACAATCCACAGACACTGGCAACATTAGATACTCAAGATACAAGACGAAGGCAAACAAAACAAATAAACGTTAGAGAAAACCGACGGGGCAACTAAGAATGGACAATCCACAGACACTGGCAACATTAGATACTCAAGATACAAGACGAGGGCAAACAAAACAAATAAACATTAAATGGCAACATTAGATACTCAAGATACAAGACGAAGACAAACAAAACAAATAAACGTTAGAGAAAACCGACGGGGCAACTAAGAATGGACAATCCACAGACACTGGCAACATTAGATACTCAAGATACAAGACGAAGGCAAACAAAACAAATAAACATTAGAGAAAACCGACGGGGCAACTAAGAATGGACAATCCACAGACACTGGCAACATTAGATACTCAAGATACAAGACGAAGGCAAACAAAACAAATAAACGTTAGAGAAAACCGACGGGGCAACTAAGAATGGACAATCCACAGACACTGGCAACATTAGATACTCAAGATACAAGACGAAGGCAAACAAAACAAATAAACGTTAGAGAAAACCGACGGGGCAACTAAGAATGGACAATCCACAGACACTGGCAACATTAGATACTCAAGATACAAGACGAAGACAAACAAAACAAATAAACGTTAGAGAAAACCGACGGGGCAACTAAGAATGGACAATCCACAGACACTGGCAACATTAGATACTCAAGATACAAGACGAGGGCAAACAAAACAAATAAACATTAGAGAAAACCGACGGGGCAACTAAGAATGGACAATCCACAGACACTGGCAACATTAGATACTCAAGATACAAGACGAGGGCAAACAAAACAAATAAACATTAGAGAAAACCGACGGGGCAACTAAGAATGGACAATCCACAGACACTGGCAACATTAGATACTCAAGATACAAGACGAAGGCAAACAAAACAAATAAACGTTAGAGAAAACCGACGGGGCAACTAAGAATGGACAATCCACAGACACTGGCAACATTAGATACTCAAGATACAAGACGAAGACAAACAAAACAAATAAACGTTAGAGAAAACCGACGGGGCAACTAAGAATGGACAATCCACAGACACTGGCAACATTAGATACTCAAGATACAAGACGAGGGCAAACAAAACAAATAAACATTAGAGAAAACCGACGGGGCAACTAAGAATGGACAATCCACAGACACTGGCAACATTAGATACTCAAGATACAAGACGAAGACAAACAAAACAAATAAACGTTAGAGAAAACCGACGGGGCAACTAAGAATGGACAATCCACAGACACTGGCAACATTAGATACTCAAGATACAAGACGAAGGCAAACAAAACAAATAAACATTAGAGAAAACCGACGGGGCAACTAAGAATGGACAATCCACAGACACTGGCAACATTAGATACTCAAGATACAAGACGAAGGCAAACAAAACAAATAAACGTTAGAGAAAACCGACGGGGCAACTAAGAATGGACAATCCACAGACACTGGCAACATTAGATACTCAAGATACAAGACGAAGGCAAACAAAACAAATAAACATTAGAGAAAACCGACGGGGCAACTAAGAATGGACAATCCACAGACACTGGCAACATTAGATACTCAAGATACAAGACGAAGGCAAACAAAACAAATAAACGTTAGAGAAAACCGACGGGGCAACTAAGAATGGACAATCCACAGACACTGGCAACATTAGATACTCAAGACACAAGACGAAGGCAAACAAAACAAATAAACGTTAGAGAAAACCGACGGGGCAACTAAGAATGGACAATCCACAGACACTGGCAACATTAGATACTCAAGATACAAGACGAAGGCAAACAAAACAAATAAACATTAGAGAAAACCGACGGGGCAACTAAGAATGGACAATCCACAGACACTGGCAACATTAGATACTCAAGATACAAGACGAGGGCAAACAAAACAAATAAACGTTAGAGAAAACCGACGGGGCAACTAAGAATGGACAATCCACAGACACTGGCAACATTAGATACTCAAGACACAAGACGAAGACAAACAAAACAAATAAACGTTAGAGAAAACCGACGGGGCAACTAAGAATGGACAATCCACAGACACTGGCAACATTAGATACTCAAGACACAAGACGAAGGCAAACAAAACAAATAAACGTTAGAGAAAACCGACGGGGCAACTAAGAATGGACAATCCACAGACACTGGCAACATTAGATACTCAAGATACAAGACGAAGGCAAACAAAACAAATAAACATTAGAGAAAACCGACGGGGCAACTAAGAATGGACAATCCACAGACACTGGCAACATTAGATACACAAGACGAAGGCAAACAAAACAAATAAACGTTAGAGAAAACCGACGGGGCAACTAAGAATGGACAATCCACAGACACTGGCAACATTAGATACTCAAGATACAAGACGAAGGCAAACAAAACAAATAAACGTTAGAGAAAACCGACGGGGCAACTAAGAATGGACAATCCACAGACACTGGCAACATTAGATACTCAAGATACAAGACGAAGACAAACAAAACAAATAAACGTTAGAGAAAACCGACGGGGCAACTAAGAATGGACAATCCACAGACACTGGCAACATTAGATACTCAAGATACAAGACGAGGGCAAACAAAACAAATAAACGTTAGAGAAAACCGACGGGGCAACTAAGAATGGACAATCCACAGACACTGGCAACATTAGATACTCAAGATACAAGACGAAGGCAAACAAAACAAATAAACGTTAGAGAAAACCGACGGGGCAACTAAGAATGGACAATCCACAGACACTGGCAACATTAGATACTCAAGATACAAGACGAAGACAAACAAAACAAATAAACATTAGAGAAAACCGACGGGGCAACTAAGAATGGACAATCCACAGACACTGGCAACATTAGATACTCAAGATACAAGACGAAGGCAAACAAAACAAATAAACATTAGAGAAAACCGACGGGGCAACTAAGAATGGACAATCCACAGACACTGGCAACATTAGATACTCAAGACACAAGACGAAGGCAAACAAAACAAACAAACGTTAGAGAAAACCGACGGGGCAACTAAGAATGGACAATCCACAGACACTGGCAACATTAGATACTCAAGATACAAGACGAAGACAAACAAAACAAATAAACGTTAGAGAAAACCGACGGGGCAACTAAGAATGGACAATCCACAGACACTGGCAACATTAGATACTCAAGATACAAGACGAAGACAAACAAAACAAATAAACGTTAGAGAAAACCGACGGGGCAACTAAGAATGGACAATCCACAGACACTGGCAACATTAGATACTCAAGATACAAGACGAGGGCAAACAAAACAAATAAACGTTAGAGAAAACCGACGGGGCAACTAAGAATGGACAATCCACAGACACTGGCAACATTAGATACTCAAGATACAAGACGAAGGCAAACAAAACAAATAAACGTTAGAGAAAACCGACGGGGCAACTAAGAATGGACAATCCACAGACACTGGCAACATTAGATACTCAAGATACAAGACGAAGGCAAACAAAACAAATAAACGTTAGAGAAAACCGACGGGGCAACTAAGAATGGACAATCCACAGACACTGGCAACATTAAATACTCAAGATACAAGACGAAGGCAAACAAAACAAATAAACGTTAGAGAAAACCGACGGGGCAACTAAGAATGGACAATCCACAGACACTGGCAACATTAGATACTCAAGATACAAGACGAAGGCAAACAAAACAAATAAACATTAGAGAAAACCGACGGGGCAACTAAGAATGGACAATCCACAGACACTGGCAACATTAGATACTCAAGATACAAGACGAAGACAAACAAAACAAATAAACGTTAGAGAAAACCGACGGGGCAACTAAGAATGGACAATCCACAGACACTGGCAACATTAGATACTCAAGATACAAGACGAAGACAAACAAAACAAATAAACGTTAGAGAAAACCGACGGGGCAACTAAGAATGGACAATCCACAGACACTGGCAACATTAGATACTCAAGATACAAGACGAGGGCAAACAAAACAAATAAACGTTAGAGAAAACCGACGGGGCAACTAAGAATGGACAATCCACAGACACTGGCAACATTAGATACTCAAGATACAAGACGAAGGCAAACAAAACAAATAAACGTTAGAGAAAACCGACGGGGCAACTAAGAATGGACAATCCACAGACACTGGCAACATTAGATACTCAAGATACAAGACGAAGGCAAACAAAACAAATAAACGTTAGAGAAAACCGACGGGGCAACTAAGAATGGACAATCCACAGACACTGGCAACATTAAATACTCAAGATACAAGACGAAGGCAAACAAAACAAATAAACGTTAGAGAAAACCGACGGGGCAACTAAGAATGGACAATCCACAGACACTGGCAACATTAGATACTCAAGATACAAGACGAAGGCAAACAAAACAAATAAACGTTAGAGAAAACCGACGGGGCAACTAAGAATGGACAATCCACAGACACTGGCAACATTAGAAACTCAAGATACAAGACGAAGGCAAACAAAACAAATAAACATTAGAGAAAACCGACGGGGCAACTAAGAATGGACAATCCACAGACACTGGCAACATTAGATACTCAAGATACAAGACGAAGGCAAACAAAACAAATAAACGTTAGAGAAAACCGACGGGGCAACTAAGAATGGACAATCCACAGACACTGGCAACATTAAATACTCAAGATACAAGACGAAGGCAAACAAAACAAATAAACGTTAGAGAAAACCGACGGGGCAACTAAGAATGGACAATCCACAGACACTGGCAACATTAGAAACTCAAGATACAAGACGAAGGCAAACAAAACAAATAAACATTAGAGAAAACCGACGGGGCAACTAAGAATGGACAATCCACAGACACTGGCAACATTAGATACTCAAGATACAAGACGAAGGCAAACAAAACAAATAAACGTTAGAGAAAACCGACGGGGCAACTAAGAATGGACAATCCACAGACACTGGCAACATTAGATACTCAAGATACAAGACGAAGGCAAACAAAACAAATAAACGTTAGAGAAAACCGACGGGGCAACTAAGAATGGACAATCCACAGACACTGGCAACATTAGATACTCAAGATACAAGACGAAGGCAAACAAAACAAATAAACGTTAGAGAAAACCGACGGGGCAACTAAGAATGGACAATCCACAGACACTGGCAACATTAGATACTCAAGATACAAGACGAAGACAAACAAAACAAATAAACGTTAGAGAAAACCGACGGGGCAACTAAGAATGGACAATCCACAGACACTGGCAACATTAGATACTCAAGACACAAGACGAAGACAAACAAAACAAATAAACGTTAGAGAAAACCGACGGGGCAACTAAGAATGGACAATCCACAGACACTGGCAACATTAGATACTCAAGATACAAGACGAAGGCAAACAAAACAAATAAACATTAGAGAAAACCGACGGGGCAACTAAGAATGGACAATCCACAGACACTGGCAACATTAGATACTCAAGACACAAGACGAAGACAAACAAAACAAATAAACGTTAGAGAAAACCGACAGGGCAACTAAGAATGGACAATCCACAGACACTGGCAACATTAGATACTCAAGATACAAGACGAAGGCAAACAAAACAAATAAACATTAGAGAAAACCGACGGGGCAACTAAGAATGGACAATCCACAGACACTGGCAACATTAGATACTCAAGACACAAGACGAAGACAAACAAAACAAATAAACGTTAGAGAAAACCGACGGGGCAACTAAGAATGGACAATCCACAGACACTGGCAACATTAGATACTCAAGATACAAGACGAAGGCAAACAAAACAAATAAACATTAGAGAAAACCGACGGGGCAACTAAGAATGGACAATCCACAGACACTGGCAACATTAGATACTCAAGATACAAGACGAAGACAAACAAAACAAATAAACGTTAGAGAAAACCGACGGGGCAACTAAGAATGGACAATCCACAGACACTGGCAACATTAGATACTCAAGATACAAGACGAGGGCAAACAAAACAAATAAACGTTAGAGAAAACCGACGGGGCAACTAAGAATGGACAATCCACAGACACTGGCAACATTAGATACTCAAGATACAAGACGAGGGCAAACAAAACAAATAAACGTTAGAGAAAACCGACGGGGCAACTAAGAATGGACAATCCACAGACACTGGCAACATTAGATACTCAAGACACAAGACGAAGACAAACAAAACAAATAAACGTTAGAGAAAACCGACAGGGCAACTAAGAATGGACAATCCACAGACACTGGCAACATTAGATACTCAAGATACAAGACGAAGACAAACAAAACAAATAAACGTTAGAGAAAACCGACAGGGCAACTAAGAATGGACAATCCACAGACACTGGCAACATTAGATACTCAAGATACAAGACGAGGGCAAACAAAACAAATAAACGTTAGAGAAAATCGACGGGGCAACTAAGAATGGACAATCCACAGACACTGGCAACATTAGATACTCAAGATACAAGACGAAGACAAACAAAACAAATAAACGTTAGAGAAAACCGACAGGGCAACTAAGAATGGACAATCCACAGACACTGGCAACATTAGATACTCAAGATACAAGACGAAGACAAACAAAACAAATAAACGTTAGAGAAAACCGACAGGGCAACTAAGAATGGACAATCCACAGACACTGGCAACATTAGATACTCAAGATACAAGACGAAGACAAACAAAACAAATAAACGTTAGAGAAAACCGACAGGGCAACTAAGAATGGACAATCCACAGACACTGGCAACATTAGATACTCAAGATACAAGACGAAGACAAACAAAACAAATAAACGTTAGAGAAAACCGACAGGGCAACTAAGAATGGACAATCCACAGACACTGGCAACATTAGATACTCAAGATACAAGACGAAGACAAACAAAACAAATAAACGTTAGAGAAAACCGACAGGGCAACTAAGAATGGACAATCCACAGACACTGGCAACATTAGATACTCAAGATACAAGACGAAGACAAACAAAACAAATAAACGTTAGAGAAAACCGACAGGGCAACTAAGAATGGACAATCCACAGACACTGGCAACATTAGATACTCAAGACACAAGACGAAGGCAAACAAAACAATATACACAACACAGTAAGTAAAGTAAGTATGGTAAAGGACAATTCACACTGCTGCATGAGGTGAATCCCATTTTGTTGATATAAAGGTCAGTGACTTGATAAAACTAAATATTATATAACATCTCGTTTATATTTGCGTCACAAAGAGATATAATACATAAATATTGAATTATTTTTGTTAATGAACATATTGTATAATATGCAAGCTATTAGAATATTAATATAATTAACATAATTGCAAAACAAATTTGCGATATATGGAATGAGGCCATAATTTTTGTACATTTTGCATATTAATCAGTACTTCGAGGTCACATTTTATTTAATTATTAAGTATATTGTATCTTAGAGATGTTACATAATTCATGCTTCGTGCACAAAGATCATCGAAACTGGGAGAAGAAAAGTCAAATAAACAAATACAAGCATGGACAACATTCAGTCCTGGGCATATGGTGCTAAGATGAGAATGGGATTATTGCTATGTTCGATAAATAGTGGTTCAGACCGAAAATCCAAAAGGGGAAATCAGATGGCACTTGAATATCACAAAATGATGAGATTGCTGATGCTTTTAATTACTTTTTCTGTAATATTGGACATAATTTAGGCAAAATTTTGATGATAAGCTACCAGATGTTGAACAGCTTATGCCATATGGTTCTTTTAAAATACCAAAAATGTCTGTAGATTTTGCTACAAAGCAAATTTCTGGAATTTCAACTGCTAAGGCAACAGGGTTAGATGGTATATCTGTAATATTACCCAAATTAACATCATATGCAAGTGTAGATATTTTAACATGTGTTTTGAATTTTTCTATAGAAACGAATAATTTTGAAAATGACTGGAAAAGGGCTAAAGTGTCATCTATCTTTAAGACTGGTGTCGAACATATGGTAAACAATTATAGACTAGTTTCAGTTTTACCAATTATAAGCAAAATAATCGAAAAACATGTTATTAATTCATTTTATGAGTATCTATCTGAAAATCATCTCATTACAAGTAGCCAATCGGGATTTAGGCCAATACATTCTTGCGAAACGGCTTTTAATTGTTTAATTGATAGATGGCTCAAAAACATTGATCAAGGAAAGTTAACTGGTGTACTATTTATCGACCTGAGTAAGGCGTTCGATACTGTCAATCACAATGTTTTAATCCATATATTGAAATCATTTGGTATATGTGAAAATACTGTTTCATGGTTCAAATCATATTTATCTAGAAGAGAACAAAATGTAGGATGGAAATGTTTTATCAAAACCTAACAATATTACTATTGGTGTACCACAGGGATCAATATTAGAGTCCTTGTTTTTTTTTATATTATTTGTAAACGATTCTCCTAAATGTTTGAAATATTCTAATGTAACTATATACGCAGATGATACTTCACAAGACGTTACAGATACATATGTTGATATAATAGAAACGAAGTTAATATGTTATCTCAAAAGCAGTATGAACTGGATGAATGAAAACAAATTAACAATGAACTTGAAAAAAACACAGTGTATGTTGGTTGGAACAAAACAAAGATTGTCAAAATGTAGAAAAATTAATATTAGAATTGAAAATATTATATTAGAAACTGTAGAAGAATTTAAACTTGTAGGTGTTAATATTGATTATCACATATTTATAAGTAATAACGTCAATTTGACCCATACGTAAACACCAGAAGTGCCACAGCGATATCCGCCATCGGGGCAAAACTCGATAACACGATATGAAGCCTCTCGTGAGCCCCATGACGTCACTTCCGCCCAACTGTCAATTGTCGTTTGGAAAATGTCGAAGTACGGCGAGGAAAGATTTGTTGGCGATTCGGAAGCAGAACCCTCAACCGATATAGATCATTCATATCCAGAAGTTTGGTGTCTGTTTGGGAAGTCAATTTTGTTCTTTTTAATTCAATTTTGAAATATGTGATAAATAGATTAATGCATGCCTTTTTCCATATCAGAACTGTTATCATCCCTCGACCGATATCGACCCTCGGGCTAAAGCCCTCTGGCCGATATCAGTCTCTCGGGATGATAGCAGTCTTGATATGGAAAGGGAATGCATTAATCTATAATTGTTGTCTTATATGGTCAAATCATTTAGAAATATTAGCGAATAAAATTTCTAAGAAACTTGGTGTTCTAAAACGTCTGAAACCATTTATGTCAGGTGATGATTTGCTTAAAAGTATATAACTGTATTATATTTCCTCATTTCAATTACTGCTGCACTGTATGGTCAGGAGCAAAAAATAGCTCAAATATTGATAGACTGTTAAAGCTTCAAACAAGAGCCGCTCGTATAATTTTAAATGTTAGTGAAATTACGACACCGTCGTTTATTCTTTTTCAAAATTTGAAATGGATGCCCATAAATGACTATTTTGTTCATAGAAAATGTATTTTAACTTATAACGTGTTGAACAACTTAACACCAGAGTATTTGAATGTTTTTCAGTATGTTAGTCAAGTAAGTTCAAGAATAACTAGACTAATAAGTGTTAACAATTTACTTTTTGTACGAAAAGCTAAACCAGAATATTATAGACGTTCTTTTGTTATATCGTCATGCAATCTTTGGAATAATATGTCAAATGAAATGAGAGAAAGTACATCTTTAGAAATTTTTAAGACCAAATATTTAAAGGAATATTTCAATTGAAATATACTCATTATCTATTGTTTAACACAGTTTTTATATTGATTTTATAGTTTTATAATTTATTGTGTAAATACTGTATATAATGCAGGACCACATTGTAAACTAGTTTGTATAATTAAATGTGCTATTCATCCTGTTGAAATAAAAGACGTCATTATTATTATTATTATTATTATAGAAGACGTAAATCGAAAAAAGGACAATAAAAAGGAACAAAAAGACAAACAATGAACCACAAAACGCCATTCGGAATACCAAAACACTGAACAACGTAACAAGAATCCCACAAAAATAGGAGAATCTTATTCTTTTCATTCGTTCGTGCACCACCATCTTTATTATTTTAGTCATGTGTAATGGTGCTGGTGTTTCTAACTGGATATTTATTATTATTTTTTTTTTTATGGTAACGATCCTTCTGATTTACATTTTTACTCTGGGATGGAAATATTCGAGATGCGTAACATTATTTTATTGTCAGTTTCAAAGTTATCAACGTATACACAGCGTTGAAAAGCCACTCGGTTGCCTATGCATTTCTTGCTTTTATTTATTTATTTATTTATTTAATCATTCTATATTATATTTTGCTTGATGAGTTGTTTTTCTGGTTGTTTAGTTTGTTTGTTTGCTTGTTTTGTTACGTATTATTTTGTGCTTTATTTGTTCTTTTTTTTTGCTCTTTTTTTTTCTGTTAATTTAATGTTTGATTTGTTTGTTTTGTTTTGTTTTGTTTTTTGTTTTTGCTTCCTGTGAGAATAAGGTCATTCGAAGTATATTTCTTAGTACAAAATTTTACTTATAATTCACCAAATTTATTAAATGTCAAGGATTCGGTTTTGAGTTGATCATTTTTCAAATAAATGCTCGACATTTATCATTTATTATAGACACTTTCTCATGTCATATATATTATGAATTCTGTAATTACTTTACAAAGCGATGACTTCATAAGTTGTCAATCTCTCATTGCTAATCCATTTCATCCCTTGATGAATAAAATATGCTTAAGTCAACATTTATTAAAATTTATTGCTTTTCTAATTATGCATTAAATATTTAAGAATTTGGGACATAAATCTTCAATACCACTGTTATATTAATGATCATGTAATGTATTTGATATCATTGCTCATAACTTCTACCTCCTACGACATAAATGTGGATGTTCTTACAATCTTCATTACATATTTGACAAATTATGTTGCATTATGTTTTCTTTAGGGATCACTCATTTGCGATTTCACAGAGGATTTGTTCGTATTTCTGTTGTTGGTTATATAGCCAATTATTACTGTTAATCTTTACATATTTGATAAATTATGCAACATTATGTTTTTCTTAAGGGATCACTCATTTGCGATTTCACAGAGGATTTGTTCGTATTTCTGTTGTTGGTTATATAGCCAATTATTACTGTTAATCTTTACATATTTGATAAATTATGCAACATTATGTTTTTCTTAAGGGATCACTCATTTGCGATTTCACAGAGGATTTGTTCGTATTTCTGTTGCTGGTTATATAGCCAATTATTACTGCTAATCTTTACATATTTGATAAATTATATCTTATGTTTTTTTAAGGGATCACTCATTTGCGATTTCACAGAGGATTTGTTCGTATTTCTGTTGCTGGTTATATAGCCAATTATTATTGCTAATCTTTACATATTTGATAAATTATATCTTATGATTTTTTAAGGGATCACTCATTTGCGATTTCACAGAGGATTTGTTCGTATTTCTGTTGTTGGTTATATAGCCAATTATTACTGTTAATCTTTACATATTTGATAAATTATGCAACATTATGTTTTTCTTAAGGGATCACTCATTTGCGATTTCACAGAGGATTTGTTCGTATTTCTGTTGCTGGTTATATAGCTAATTATTACTGTTAATCTTTACATATTTGATAAATTATGCAACATTATGTTTTTCTTAAGGGATCACTCATTTGCGATTTCACAGAGGATTTGTTCGTATTTCTGTTGCTGGTTATATAGCCAATTACTACTGTTAATCTTTACATATTTGATAAATTATGCAACATTATGTTTTTCTTAAGGGATCACTCATTTGCGATTTCACAGAGGATTTGTTCGTATTTCTGTTGCTGGTTATATAGCCAATTATTACTGCTAATCTTTACATATTTGATAAATTATATCTTATGTTTTTTTAAGGGATCACTCATTTGCGATTTCACAGAGGATTTGTTCGTATTTCTGTTGTTGGTTATATAGCCAATTATTACTGTTAATCTTTACATATTTGATAAATTATGCAACATTATGTTTTTCTTAAGGGATCACTCATTTGCGATTTCACAGAGGATTTGTTCGTATTTCTGTTGCTGGTTATATAGCCAATTATTACTGCTAATCTTTACATATTTGATAAATTATATCTTATGTTTTTTTAAGGGATCACTCATTTGCGATTTCACAGAGGATTTGTTCGTATTTCTGTTGCTGGTTATATAGCCAATTATTATTGCTAATCTTTACATATTTGATAAATTATATCTTATGATTTTTTAAGGGATCACTCATTTGCGATTTCACAGAGGATTTGTTCGTATTTCTGTTGTTGGTTATATAGCCAATTATTACTGTTAATCTTTACATATTTGATAAATTATGCAACATTATGTTTTTCTTAAGGGATCACTCATTTGCGATTTCACAGAGGATTTGTTCGTATTTCTGTTGCTGGTTATATAGCTAATTATTACTGTTAATCTTTACATATTTGATAAATTATGCAACATTATGTTTTTCTTAAGGGATCACTCATTTGCGATTTCACAGAGGATTTGTTCGTATTTCTGTTGCTGGTTATATAGCCAATTATTACTGTTAATCTTTACATATTTGATAAATTATATCTTATGTTTTTTAAGGGATCACTCATTTGCGATTTCACTGAGGATTTGTTCGTATTTCTGTTGCTGGTTATATAGCCAATTATTACTGTTAATCTTTACATATTTGATAAATTATATCTTATGTTTTTTAAGGGATCACTCATTTGCGATTTCACAGAGGATTTGTTCGTAATTCTGTTGTTGAAAATATAGCCAATTATTACTGCTAATCTTTACATATTTGACAAATTATGTAACATTATATTATATTTACATTAACCAGGAAAATAACAAAACAATTTGAAAAACAAATAGCACAACAAGTCAAAACAAACCCCAAGAAATTTCGGAAGTATGCCAGATCCAAGTCAAAAACGAAAAGTAGTATACCTGACTTATTTAAAGACAATAATAAGACTGAGTCCACTAACTCAGATAAGGAAAAAGCCAACGTACTAGCTGATTTTTTCACATCTGTATTTACTATCGAAGGTGATGAAGAAATGCCTGATATTGAGAAAGTTGATGTTCCGCCCTTGGAAACCATGATTATTATAAAAGACAAAGTTAAGAAAAAACTTGATAAGTTGAACATTTCAAAATCACTAGGTCCAGATGGAATACATCCTCGAGCACTAAAAGAAGTAAGCATGTTACTATGTACCCCTTTAGCCAGAATTTTTGAAACTTCGATCAAAACTGGACTATTACCAGAAGATTGGAAGTGTGCAAATATTATCGCCATATTCAAGAAAGGAAATAAGAAAGTAGCTGGAAATTATAGACCAGTCAGCCTAACAAGCATTGTGTGTAAATTATTGGAGACACTTGTCCGAGAAGAAATAATAGAGCATATGAAACGAAACAAACTATTCAGTAAAACACAGTTTGGATTTATAAGTGGAAGATCAACGGTACTACAACTACTACAAGTTTTGGACAAATGGACGAAAATTTTGGATAAAGGTGATTGTGTTGACATTATTTATTGCGACTTTATGAAGGCGTTCGATAAAGTCCCTCACCTAAGACTAATACACAAATTAGAAAAATATCAAATAACTGGGCAATTTAGTGGATGGATAAGATCATTCTTACTAGGAAGAAAACAAAGGGTCATAGAAAATGGTGAAAAATCAGAATGGAGCGATGTGACCAGTGGAATACTGCAAGGGTCTGTACTTGGACCAATATTATTTGTCTTGTACATTAACGACATGCCAGAAGTCACCAGCGTAGGAACACATACATACTTATTTGTGGACGACACCAAAGCATTCAGGGGTATATTTCAACAATCCGACTGTGTAGGCTTACAAATGGACATACATGCATTACAAGAATGGTCTGATAAATGGCTCTTGTGCTTCCATCCAGTAAAATGTAAAGCAATGAGAATAGGAAAATCACGGATAGATAAGATGGATTACACCTTTCAAGATGGATTACCACCAATGGAGTATGTAGAATCAGAGAAGGATATCGGGGTTATAATAGACGACAAATTAACATTCAACCAACATATTTCCGAAAAGATCAACAAGGCTAATTCGATAATGGGAGTCCTTCGTAGAACTATGGAATACATGGATTGTACAACATTCAAACTATTATATACAGCTTTAGTAAGGTCACATTTAGAATATGCCAACCACGTATGGTGTCCATTTCTTAAGAAACATATATTGAGGCTATAGAGAATGTACAAAGAAGAGCCAGCAAACAAATACCGGGGCTATCATCACTATCCTATGAAGATCGACTTAGGAAATTGAAATGACCAACTTTAGCGTACAGAAGATCACGCGGTGACATGATAGAACTCTATAAGATTCTAACCGGTAAATACGATGAAGATGTATTTAACCTCCTACGCACAAGAGATGAATCAACAACAAGAGGCCGTCAATACAAACTGTATAATAAGGGTAATAACAAAATTACCGAACTCCGAACAATCTTACAAAGGGAAAGTCAAAACTCATAAGTATATAAACAGACAAAATCAGTCAACAATCGCAAAATTGTGAAACCCGTAATGACCCTGACTTAGTACAGGCATTTCTAAAGAAATGGTGGGTTGAATCAGATTTTAAAGCGCCAAATCTTCCGCTTGCATTACGGTTCAAAGTGTCCGGCTGTCACTATAACAGTATTTATAACAATACTTGAACAAAATAGGTAAAATAGTTGTCAAAACAGCACCAAACTCAGTGAAGTAAATGTCAAAGACACTTTTACGTAACACATTGATCACACTCAGGACTAGACATTAGAAAATACTAATTCACACAAAGAACTGTTGAAATATGGAACAATTTACCATCTAAAGTTGTCACAGCACCAACCATCATGTCATTTGAATCACGACTAGACAAATTCTGGGAAAATCAGCCAAGAAAATACAACAACAGCCATGAAATTGTGATAAACACGACCGGACACGACCTAAATATAACTAGTTTAGACGAGGAGCTGACAGAAGAGGCCTCCTGCGGAGACCTACAGTCAGAAGAGGATCTGTGAGTATCTGTGAGTATTATGTTTTTTTAAAGGATCACTCATTTGAGATTTCACAGAGGATTTGTTCGTATTTCTGTTGTTGGTTATATAGCCAATTATTACTGCTAATCTTTACATATTTGACAAATTATGTCTTAATATGTTTTTTTAAGGGATCACTCATTTGAGATTTCACAGAAGATATGTTCGTATTGTTGTTGTTATTTATATAGTCGAATATTAATGCTAATCTTTACACGTTTCAATTATGTTCACATATTTCCATTGGAAAGTTTACAGAGAAGATTTTGAGATCTTACTGGAATTAACCTGTTTCTCTTTGGGCCCACAACACTAGTCTAACCCCGTCACTTTTTATTGAAGTGCTTGTAATTAGCCAGGAAAGTTAGAGGTCATGTATATATGTGCAAGGGGTATCGAATTTGCCTCTTCCTACGGTTTTTGATTGTATTTTAGAACAGTTCCGACAGTGTTGTATTTTTTTTTTCATTATTACTGCTAAGCATTATATTTTTTATATTTTTCAATTATTTTCACATATTTACACTGAAGATTTTGATAGCATACATAACAGTGAAAATGTCTTGTAGTGAGAAAGGATATGAGCAAGTGCTTTTTTTATATGATGCTAATATAAACGTAGATATCAAATTTAGTGCACCCGACGGGTTTCTGAATAAACCTTCCATCAGTTACAGATTGGAAAGCCAAATAATTTAATGTTTTGGGAGCAATAAAACAAAAGGCCCTAATGATGCATCGTCCAACGTTTGCAGTATCCAATACAGACCATATTTGATTATGATTAATTATTATTGCTTAACGTCAACCTAGCATATATTTTTTTGCTATATACAGGACGAGAACATGAAAGGTTTCAAGATATCAAAGGGGTAATTCAGAAGCCAAATTCAAAGGACAGATAAAACAATGGCCAAAATAAAAAGGACAAAAGGACAAACAATGTTCTACAAAATATTATACAGAAAACTCAAGATATCACATAACTCTGACGCCCAGTTTATCATGTAGATAGTTGTATTGAATTAACTTCGCTATGGACAGGAATCGAAGTCCCAAAACTTAACTGTTGACAGGGTCTGATTGTATAAGGGTAATAACAAAATTACCGAACTCCGAACAATCTTACAAAAGGAAAGTCAAAACTCATAATTATATAAACAGACAAAAACAACCGGAAAACTGTGAAAACCGTAATGACCCTGACTTGGTACAGGCATTTCTAAAGAAATGGTGGGTTGAATCAGATTTTAAAGCGCCAAACCTCCCGCTTTCATTACGGTTCAAATGTTCCGGCTGTCACTATAACAGTATTTATAACAATACAGGAACAAAATAGGTAAAATAGTTGTCAAAGCAGTACCAAATTCAGTGAAGTAAATGTCAAAGACACTTTTACGTCACACATTGATAAAAAATATTTATTTGTATAAGTAGAGATAATCTCAACGACCATGCTTTTAGAATAATCTTTTACTCAATTTTCATATAAATTTAAGCTTTAAAAGCAGAAATCAATCTAGTTTGTTCCTTTTATAATATAATCGTATTTCAACTTTACCTAAGAATATGATTTTGAATGTGTTAATGCGGAATATGAATTTAATTAACTTGTTCAATGAGTAGCCTTGGACATTATTTTATTCTTGAATTATTTATAAAGAAAATATATTTTGATATTAGTACATAATTTAAAAAAAAAAATCAATTCATGAATCAACCAGACTAGCTGGAGAAAACAATCCCGACATTCTATAAATCACTGACTAGTACATGTTAAGTCGATTTATGTATATTTACCTAATTTACATAATGTTTATCATAATATTTGTAATTTGTTATTGACATTGATAAACCACAAACAATCAATCTTCTTATCAGTATGATCATGTTGTTATATAGTTTGTGTAGTAAATTGTAAAAAAACACATATTTTATAAATCTTGTTTACTTTTAAGAAAAGTTTGAAAATACCAGAAGGGTAATCAGAAGCCGTACGTCGAAGGTCAAACGGGAAAAAAAGACAAACAATGATTTCTCAATTGATCCGATATTCCAGAGCTTGTGGTTCCTACCATCATTTCCTTGATAGAGCGTGTCTACTAAGAAGAAAGCTACAGCACCAAGGGTTAAGTTGAAGTCATTACCTCGAATGTTTTACGGTCGCCACCATGAGTTGGTTAACCGTTACGGAATATCTGTGTCACAAATGAACACGGATATGTTCCGTTTGTCGTAATCACAATCCTGCTCATTCCTGACTTATCACCAGGTTTGTGACAAGAGTAATACGATGGGTGCCACATGTCGAGCAGGAACTAGGGCCGTCTTAACAAAAATAACAGGCCCCGGGCAAAGCAGTGCACCGGAGCCCATACCTACACAACCACTCACAGGAATAAAACTGTAAATGTCGATAAAATTAAACATATATTTATTGTATTGGTACATCCAACAAAATCAGTGTTTAAACATTAAAAAGTATGTCGTACACAACATGCATAGATTAGTATGGGACACCTATGTTCGTAGGGCCCCCGGGCAACTGCCCTGCGTGCCCATGCGTTAATACGGCACTGGCATGAACTGCTTACCCCTCCGGAGCACCTGTGTAATGTTTTGTAGAGCGTTGTTTGTTCTTTTCCTTTGGTCATTATGTTGTCTGTCCTTCGGCGGCTTACGGCTTCTGATCACCCCTTTGCATCTTCAAAGTTTTCCTACAAAACACAGAATTTCAGAATAGGAAAGATAAACTCATGACGTTATCATGAATTAACATACGAATATATCGATAAATTTCTGTCAGTTTCAAGAAACTGATCCAAAACGGAATAGATATATTTATCACTTATTAACTATTTCAATACAAAAAAAGAAAACTTGTATGACCGGCTAATGTGATGTATGATAATTTTGTGAAACACCCGTGATAAATAAATAATAATAGGTTTAGGTTTATGTATTACTTAACGCCACTTTCAACAATATTTCAGTTATATCGTAGTGGTCAGTTTTATTGGTGGAAACCGGAGTACCCGGAGAAAATCACCGACCTGTCGCAAGTCACTGACAAAAAACTGTATCACATAATGTTGTATCGCCTGAGTGGGATTCGAACTCACAACGTTAGTGGTGATAGGGACTGATTGCATAGATAGTTGTAAATCCATCTACTATACGATCACGACCACGACGACCCCTAAATAATAATAAATATTATCTGATGTTCTCGTGGCAAGTAGAATTTTGATTGGCTAAAAGGGTACTTTTAAAACTTCAGGGAAGCCGTGTAGTGACAGAAAATCAATAATCGCTCTCACTATAATAAGGACATACTTATTAATGTTGGAACATTCAGATAAAAATGTTATCAGTCTCTAGATGTTATATATCCCGTTTTAAAGGGAAGTGGTTTTGTTAAAAGGACGCCTCACCTTTTAACAAAACCACTGCCCTTTAAAACGAGATATATAACATCTCGAGAGTGATAACGTATATAATCTTCAGTGACTAATATATTTAAGCACTTTTACTAGTTCATTTTCCAGGAAAAGTAATGTAAAAACATTATACCGTACTTCTAATTTAACTTCCGTGAACCAATCAGTCTTTCGTCAACCTTTAACCTTCCAATCAACACGCTAAGATTTTTTTTGTCTTGTTTGTTACTAATATTATTTACCAAACATGTGTGGTAAAGGAAGCACGCATTAGAATTTTAATCATTTTTTACGATATACAAATATTTTCAGACCAATTGTAGATATGAAATTTATTAATTATTGAAAACCGCGGAAATGCATTTCTGGCCAATCTGGGACGTTTCCTTGACATTATTTTATAGAAATACCTTTCCTTCCCTTTTATACAAGCCAATAGTGTATAAATCTAGTGAAAAGCGTTCTTAAAATAAAACCGCAAATATTCCTAATTATAATGATGACAATATGTTCATGTGGGCAATAAAAAAGAACACACTAAAAAAAGATTTTCCAAATCAGTAAAGTTAAATTTGTTCAACCTATAGCCGTAGGCTGATTGATAAAGTTAGAACAATTTGCGATTGATGCACATTTTAAAGTTTTTAATTGCTACATGCACTGCACGCTGCTAACCTTGTGTCAGTAAATAAAACGAATTCATGGAACATTTAACAGTGTAATGACAGCCTCCATTGTTTGATAGACGGTGAGTTTAACATCTGTCTTAAGCGTATCAGGAAATGATTAGCGTAATTTGCATGCAAATATTTAATTTCATAAATATTAATTATTTCTAATTAATTTTATATTGATCCGTCCTGAATATTGATCTCTTTGTCTCCCCCTTTGTTCTTTGTGACGTATATATGTTGACAAATCGTGCATTGAAGTTTAATGAGATGCACATTATAAGGCATGTGCACACAAATTTTATTTTATTTTTGCTTTTAATTTTCAATAAGTTCAAACTTCATTATCTTTTTCCGTGCATTTTTTCCATGAAATAATTAGGAATATTTATTTGTTCTGTTAGTAACATATTTCTAGAAGGTAGGATTCGTATGTTTACAAATATTACAATAATAGTTTATGATTTATTGAGCCCATGAAACCAGCTTAATCACGCCACTTGTTATTGGAGTGTTTAGTTTAAGCATATTTTATATGCCAATTAAGTAGACAAAATGGATTAGACACAAGATAAGCAAACTTATGAAGTCTTCTCCAAAGCCAAGAAAGTGAACCGTCATATATGTGTGTGTTAGGGGAAACAATTTGTACCATTTTCTACGTTTTTCCTGTTGGATTGTGGGGTTGTTTCAACAGTGTGTATTTGTTGTTTTTCCTTTCATTGTTTTATTTGTTGTTTGTGTTAGTTTGCCGTATAGTGGTGTCCAACATTCTGTCCTATTTACATCTTTACGTTCTTAGTTCCGAGTTGTGGTGTTCGCTACAATGTCCGCATAATTTTTGGTTCGTAGCTACGCTAGTTGTTTGTAGCATGGCTGATGTCTTATTTATGTTTGCTAGCGTAAAGTAGTGTCCAACACGTTTTGACTATGAGTGACATGGCGGGTGTCTTATAAGAGAACTGTTTATCCTTCACGGGTACCTGGGTTTACCCCCGTTTTTCTTTTTATATTTCATTTTTTTTTGGGGTGGGTTCGTGTTAGTGATCTTTTTAGTTTTCTGTGTTGTGTTGTGCCTTTTTGTTTTGTTTGTCTTCGTCCTGTGTCTTGTGTACTCAATGTTGTCAGTGTCTCTAGTTTGCCCATTCTTGATTTCCCCTTCGGTTTTCTCTAGAATTTATTGATAAATTGATTGATTAATTTATTGATTAATCGATAGATTAATTTAATTGATTGGTTTATTAATTTACTGATTGATTGCATAACATCAACTGAATAGCAGTTTAGCTATGTTCATAACAAGAATAGTTGTACAAACAATAAGTCATTAAGGTAACATCCAGTAACCCACTAGTGGAGTCGGAACGGCTTATCTTTCTGGAGCACCTGAATTCACCCACCCACCCCATTTTAGAGGAGTACGTATAGATTAATTTAGAAATAACTCATGGAAGCCAGAATGTGTTTTGAGTTTTAACATGGATTGCCGGGTATTAGTATCTTATCTCGAGCCAGAGCCGATTCTGATATGTCTAAGAGTACAAATACGGTAGTATACTTTGATTGGAAGACGGTAATTCATATATACTTTTGCGGAAAATGTCGCACACAATTTATGCTGCCAATGGAAAAGTCAGTCACATTCACCGGCGCATGTGCGAATGAGATTATACCATCGATAAATCGCTCGTTTGTCTACAAAGCGAAAGAAGGAGGTGATGTTAGAATCTTTAGTATTCTGTGTAGCGTTTGTCTTTTCTTTTGACCATTGTGTTGTTCGACCGTCAACCTACGGCCTCTGATTACTCCTATGGTACCATAAACAAAATTTTCTTACGTAATAAGATAACAATGCGATTGGTATAAACATATATCTTTTAGCTGCCACAAGTAAATTGATAAATAGGTGGTAGTGTTAGAAACTGTTGCCCAATATGAGCTTTAAGTTGTTTTGAACTGTGTTAATATTCAACACGAGGCATTCATGTATACTGTGTCAATAGGGCGAGCTATATATATGATTATCCCCGCACACCAAGCGTACACATATTTGGTAGGGAGTTGTACATCGCAGGGAAGGAAGTGTGTCCTATTTCTATTCCTGTTAAATTTAAACATATTTTATTGTCTAAATAATGACAAAAGGATCAGACACAAGTTTTTCAACTTAGTATTGTCTTCTCCATATACATACAATATACAATATACAATATGATATGCATTATTATTACATAATTTCTCTAAACAATTTAACATGAAGACATGAAAAAATAAATGTAGCAATAAAGCAGAATGCGACAATGGAATATCATTAAAAGTAACCAATCAAACAGACCCGAGTATTAAAAAACTGGGACATAGAGAGTAGCATGTGTTGTTAGTTATTGGATTAATAATACATTATTTCGCTAAATGTAAGTAATTATAGTTCACTTTGTGTATTATAATATGGTATTAAATATGAGTTATCCATTGTCGCATACTGTTGTAAACAAAATGAACAAAAAAGAACAATAAAAATAATCTTTCGAGGTCAGTCACGAACGGTAAACAATATAAACATCAAAACACTTTATCATACAGTAGTCAATTTATGGTGAAACGACCTGTGTCTTGAATGAATTTTTGAACTTGCAAGAAAATTCCTGTGTAACTGTCTTAAAGGGTACATCTATATAACAAATCACTGTCTTTAAAGGTTTTTTTCCCCATTTATCATTAGTGCATATGATTTTAACCTGTATATAAAAGGCAACTGCTCATAAAGGCCACATTTAAAGTTCCCTTTAGTGGCCTTAATATACAGGTTAGACCGTATTTGAATTGACATATATTTTATACATAAGTCTGAAAATTCAACCCAACAGTGTTAATGATGTTTTAAAATAATTGACAATTTAATTCAGTTTTTTTTTCTTACACTTACTTGAAACCATCAATCTTTTGTGTACTAATTTGACCACTTAATAAGATTTTAGTGACAGCCCTCTATTCTTCTAATAAGTCTTGTAACCATCAGTTATATTGCCACAGTGATCAATACTCTATGACACATGAGTGGGTTTGAGTTTTTTATTGGTATTTATAGCCCCTTTCAGAATTGTTTTAGCTACATCGTGACTGCCAGACTTATTATGGCACGAAAATCTGGATATAACGTACTGATCGATGAACCCTCTGGTCACGTGTAGGTGTCTAGAAACGGTAACACTTTAGAGGAGTACTTGGACTCGACTTCATGTCAGTGTTGATAAGCAAGTGATCAGTAGTAAATGACCTTAGCCACCTGATCCCAAGAGATATTAATCTATATGCTTAAATTGGGATGAAGTAGAGGATGGAATTCATTTCTTTTTCCAATGTTGACAAAGCTCAAATTTAATATCAAACCCTTTTTTCAAAATATACAAATGGTTTATGAATATTTTGATGACTCTGGACTCTGGAATATTTAATGAGATAATAAAGCCTAAATCAATTAATTACTCGATCTTTAGTTTTATGTGTATGTTTTGTAGATCTTTGTTTGTCCTTTTGTACTTTTACTCTTGGCCATTGTGTTGTCTGTTCTTCTTCGATATACGGATTCTGATTACCCCTTTGGTATCTTCAAACTCTTCTTTTAGCTTAAATGTATAGTGTCCTTTATAAGACAGTTATTATAATTGACTAATAGGAGATTATTCAGTAAAGTATAACACTTGATAATTGAGAACGCAAAACCAAACTGTTTACGAAATTTAGAAGAAAAAAAAATACGCTGTTTCCTTTATCTATCTTGGTGCAATGCGCATGGCAATACACACATTTACAAACAACGATAATTTATCCTGACTCCGCTTGTTATAGATGCACAAGGCAATACAGCTATATACAAAACCACGACTGTTCAATTACTAGGTAAAGTACAAGAACTTTACGATCCAACACCACATAATCCATCTTTATAAAATCATGCTAAATTATTACCTACATTTTGGGTTTTCAACGTCGACCAACAAACTGATTATTATTCATCTCACAACAATTATCAACAAAAATATTCAAACAATGCTATTGGTTTTATTTTATATATCGACATAATTCACAATTTACATGTTTCGTTGTATAGGTATGACATCTTCACGAACATCATTGTAGGACCGGATAATCAGCATCGGAGACATACCGAATGGACAATCTAGGATATATTATAATGTCCGAGGATACCGATAGCGAAAATGAGGGTTCATTCGAAATTCGACCAATGAAACATAAAGACAGTATAGTATCATGTGCCTCATTTGAACGAGATAGTTTCCTTAATTTGCTTGGGAGAGCAGAAAATGATGTAAGAAAAGACAGGGGTTTTTCATTCCAGGAGGAATATCTTCTAGACAATTATAGATTTAAAACATGTTTACATAATAGATTTGGACATAACGGATCCGAACAGGGACAGATACGTAATGGATCCGGAATTTATCATATTTATAATGGTACTGTTGTAGTAACGGATGTTTTAAATAGTTGTTTATTTATTTATGGTGCTAGTGGACGTATGATCAAATGCATTGACATTCCGAAAGGATCCGAGCCTTGGACTACTGCAGCGACACCAAGCGGAGTCTTTGCTGTTGCATTAAGCAGGGAAAAATGTGTTTCGATTTTGACATGCGCAGGAATAGAAAAGTTCCGAATAGGAAAGGATGTACTTGATTATCCGAGTGGAATCATAGTTGATAGAAGAAATAGATACATAGTGACGGATATTAAACAAAATAAAATACACATATTTTCTGACAGTGGTAAATTAATACGCTCGATTCCAGACAATGAACAAGGTGTTTCATTAAAAACACCACGCCATGTAACACTGTCTCATTCAGGTGATATTATTGTGTCGGACTCCGGAAATCATTGCGTAAAATTATTCGATCGTCATGGTGATCACGTTAGAACATTCGGTAAATACGGAGTCAATGACGGAGAGTTAAAATTTCCGCACGGTATTTGTACGGACAGTCAAGACAATATTATCGTTGCAGATTATTATAATAACCGTGTGTCTATGTTCTCTAAGCAAGGAAAGTTTTTGCAACATCTCGTTACAGCCACCATTGGATTAAATAGACCACAAGGTGTGGCAATACGTAATCACCCGTCCTACTTTATATTATATATTACATATGGAGACATGAAAGCCAATAAAGTTGTCGCATATAGAATAGTTGACTCAGAAAATGAGAAAAAGGTAGTGATTAGTGCCACTGTGTGATTGGACTAAAACATAGGGCAACATTTAAATTATATATTTTTATACCAAGCAAAATGAATAATTTTTGATGAATCATATCTTCATATATATGAATCATATCTTCATATATGTTATCATAATTGTCTTAATCAGTCAAATTATAAGGACGTGACAGATTAAACTGTGAAAATATTATGAATATGTGTTATTTTCAAATATATCATATTAAATATATGCAATAGACAAAGTTTGGATTTAAGTGCAATGATATGCATACAGACAACACAGTAATAGGGCATGCAAACGTGAGAAGATGCATCAATAATGTCAAAAATAGCTATTAAGATATGCAGTTAAAATGAAATTATGTACATATCATATTTTATATATCAATTTATTTGATGAAATGTTTATATAAATATACTATTACAAACACGAATCATCATATTTTATCATTGCTTTCTTTTATTCCGCAATGTTTTGTCGACAATTACTTATCTAATTGTCCTTTTTCTATTGGCCATTGTAATGTCTTCCCTTTTTCGATTTATGGTTTATGGTTACCTTTTTGGTATCTTCAAACTTTTCTTTGTCTTTTTTCTATTGGTCATTGCATTGTCTGCCCTTCTTTGATTGGCGGATTATGGTTACCCATTTGGTATCTTCTGATTTCTCTGACCAACTTTACTTATTGCGTTGGTCATATTAAGTTGTGGTTGATATAACGGTTAAAATTTATAACTGTAGAAAGCAATTATTATATTTTTAATGAATATTGTGTTCTCATTAATTTGTTGATTTTCAACTTGTTCAATTAAATAGATATTTATTTGTCGTTAACAAGAGTACTAATAATAAAATAAAAGGAATGGTCTCATTAAATATATAAATATAGTTGCTGTAAATGTTCTTTGACGTCATATTGTTTTTGTTTTGAAATCCATAGGTTAAAGGTCAGGAATATAAATACTACAGCAGCACATGATAACAGCATTTAGTCGAAGAAAGGTATAGTTAGTACCTGCAATACATACAAGTCCGGATTATGACCTTTTGGGACCACTAGACTATATGAACAAAATGGGGCCCCCTCAGACGGAGCCACCCTCTAACTCGACCGCACCCGTCTTGAATATGTTGAACTCGTGATATATTTTAGCGACATTTACATAGCTTGAGGTAACGCATTGCAAATTCTTTAAATAAACTAGCTTGAGGTTAACAGGCTTGATGGGCCCTATGCTACTGTCTATACTAGCCTATAGGACAATCCGGCTCTGAATATATGGGTTATTGTTTCGAACCACAAATTGCAAGAGGCAGTTTAAATACTTAAATATTTCTTTTTATCTGAGTACGTTTATATGTAATACGAACGTAGGTATGTAATTCAGGGCGCAGCTTCTGGAATAACCTTCACCAAGCAAACTCAAAGTAAGCAATCTTCGTAAGCTGTTTAGAATTAGAATTTTGGTGTTTTAACGCCACTTTCAACAATATTTCAGCTATATCATGGCGACCAATTTTAGTGGTGGAAGAAGCCGGAGTGCCCGGTGAGAACCACCGACCATGGGCAAGCAACTGGTAAACTTTATCACTTGCGGCTGCGAGTCGATTGCACCCTTTTTGTAATCTACAAAGCCGGGCGCGAACCCATACTGTATTGGTGATAGGCTTGTATGAGTTGTTAGGTAAATCCAACTACCTCACTCTTTGAGCCACCCGGGCCCTATGCAAGCTGTTTACTAACACCTTATCTCATTATGCTAGTAGTTACTAATGTGTCTTTGTGGCCCCCATCACATACTTCACGTAAAATAGTAGTCGTACCGTTCCTTCAGTCTTAGCGTAGATCATACCTAATTTACGGCACACGAAACATTTTTGAATCATCATCACAAAATTCGCTCATGATCAAAAAATTGGAGAGCCAAAGATATTAAAAGTTTTTGGGAGCAAGAAAACCATAGGGCCTAAATCAGATAGCCAAATTCGCCTATAGACATATATGTCTGAGGGAGGAGAACCTTAGTTTTAATAATTACATTGTTTTTGATATCAAATATATACTACTGGGCGGATGATACCCTTTTTTATTCAATCTAATTAGAGTATCCATCTTTTCTTTCAGAAGAATTGATTAATAAATTAAGTACACTGGGCGTGAATCTTAGAATGGATCAATGTTAGAAGGGTTGTGAGTTCAAACATAACCATTGTCATGTTTATTCGAAACAAATTTTAAGCTAATTGCATGGGGTCGGTGATTTAACGTGGCTACCAGTGAAACTGACCGCCATTGAAGTGTTATTTAAATTGACGTTAGCTATTCGTGAAATCTAACTTGTTGAAAGTTTAATTTCCACAATTGTTATATTTTACAATTAATAATTTCCATCTATTAATAATTCTAACATAACGTCCTTCTTTCGCTTTGTAGACAAACGAGCGATTTATCGATGGTATAATCTCATTCGCACATGCGCCGGTGAATGTGACTGACTTTTCCATTGGCAGCATAAATTGTGTGCGACATTTTCCGCAAAGGTAAATATAAATTACCGTCTTCCAATCAAAATATACTACCGTATGTGTACTCTAAGACATATCAGAATCGAAATAAATCATGGAAGCCAGAATGTGTTTTGAGTTTTAACATGGGTTGGCGGATATTAATAAATTTTATCCGCCAATCCATATTAAAACTCCAAACACATTCTGGCTTCCATAATTTTTTCTTAATTTTACTATTTTGAGTGACTGTTTTCGGTGAATTTTTTGACACGAAGCTAACGTGGGTTTCTGTACTGGTACCAACCACAAATGTTATTAGTTTAATCACACACATACACAATGATGACTGGTACACTGGTATACCTGTTATACTTGCTCCTTTTGAAGTGATGATACAACTGAAAATTTGCTAAATGTATCGAATAACCCAACTCAACCAGAATTGGGATTCCAATTTCTGCTAGTAGATATTGGAATACTTATTTATACTAACTTTAATCCAGTACAGATATTAATTCCAATATCTACTTGTAGAAATGGGGATATCGAGATATGTACTAGGAGGATCCAGAATTGTGCTATATATATATTATTTTTGAACAGTACACTTGACAACGGGTGACTATACCTAGCGACGGGGACTATGCCAGTTTCAAACGATTTCCAGAGGGGACTATACCTGTGGCATAGATTTTCCCGCGTAATTATTATATATTTTTGTCAAGATTTATCTCCCTTAAAATAGACCCGCGCTGTACATAGTCTGCTTTCAACTTGGCCAGGTTTGGCAATACAAATATAATATTACATTGTAAATTTTATTATTATTATTATATTGAATTTGAGTGTGGTTTTCTTTTATGTCTAGAATGGGATGCTATGCACTAAATATATTATTGTCTTCTCCCTCGAGAACAGTTTTCCTATAATAGTGTTGTCTGGTGAGATATAGTGCCCTCGTCGTTGGCTCAGGCACTATACCTCACCAGACAACACTATAGGAGAACAGTTCCCTCAGGAGTAGACAATAATATAATAATAGTCCACACTACCAATCCCTTTGTTGAGAAATAACATAGTCCCTGGTTGTAGTTTTTCAACATGGTATATTTCATTACTTTGCTGTCTAAAACATTTAAATAATGTGTTGATAGATTAACCCTAATTGCACCAGTGATTAGACATCAATCATGATTTTTGTTGCTTTCAGAAATGAATATTGATAATGAAATATACTGAAACATTGCCAACGTTAATGGACTTTCTTGTTATTTGTAGGTACAAAACTATTAAAACTAAATTTATTTCATGGTAAAATAGATCTACATTTAATAAGGCGTTTTGTTACGATACAGGAACGAGTTGTTTTGTTTTGTTTTCTTCAACATTTTTACGTTTTTGTTTTGTCATGCGCTTTGCGTAATAATCTTACTTTAAAATTAATTTTAGTTCCCCTTCCACACTTTCAGCTGCATCAAGTTACCATCTTTTCTAATACACTTGATCGCCTAAAATTCAAATAAAGAGTTTATAAACGTTATATATTTTTGGTTAGATATTAAATGTCTGAATGTAAATTTGAGCACTCCAGTTATTATAATCTCGCTACGATTTCCGCATAAAAATGATTTTCAGTTCGTCTGTACTTCCAATTGTTTGTTGGAGGGCTCATGTCTTATATACGTTACTTGGGTTTTGTTTTTGCGCATAGTAGTGTCAAACATATAGTTAATTACATGACTAACATGACGGGTGTCTCAAGAGTCAGGAATTGCTTGCTCTTTGCGGGTACCTTGGTTACCTCCGGTTTTTGGTGAGGTCCGTGTTGCTGTTTTCTGTGTTATGTATTTGTGTCTTGTTTGTCTTCGTCTGTGTCTTGTTTGCCAAGTGTTGCCAAGTTTTTCTGGATCGTCCATTTTTGGTTGCCCTTTCGGTTTTCGCTAACGTTTATTTTATATCGGTTTCAGATTGCATTGTTCAAATACATAAATAGCGTGGGAGATCGTGGGTTCGAGCCCCATTCAGGTTAAACAATAGAGTATACAATTGGTATTTGCTGCTTTTGCGCTAAGCAATCAGCATTAAGGAGCAAGAACAAAGACTGATTGACTCGGAATCAGGATCATGTGTCTGAAAGGTGCGACATGTCCGCACTGTTGTTTCGGTGAGCTAGCACTATTAAAATCCAACATAGCGTATTGGTCTAGCACAAATCCAACACAATCATCGAATGCAACTTGTGCTCCACATGATACAGCTTGCTCGCAATTGTTCATTTGTCGTTAAACAACAATCACTCACTTAATATAAAATATATAGAAAATCTTTAAATTTTATTCAATGTTGTCCGTAGCTATATATTATTGATATACGGTTCCTATTAAGAAGAGCGCTACTGAATCAAGAGTTCCTAGTAGTCAAGTTAAGATCAAGACTTCTAATGTGTTACGGTCGCCATCATATAATTGTCAATCGTTACGGACTATCTGTATCGGAGACGACCACCGATATGTTCCGTCTGTCGTAGTCAAAGTACTCCTTTCCTCTTTCATGATTTATCGTCGCATTTTTAACACGAGTAACTGGGTCTATCACTATCAGATATGAATTTATTGGCATTTCAGGAGAGGCGGGATGTCACAGAAACTTAGTGATAAAATATGGGTGGACCCGTTTGTTCCAACTTGAATAGCAACAATCTGTTGAAAACTCCTTCCAATCTTCTTCCAAATACAAGACTAGACTCAAAGGTTTGAGTGTGTAAATTTGTTATAAATTTGAGGAATAAACTTTAAAAAGACATCTAAAAATTAATTAAAAATAATTAATGTCTACCATATCTGGAAAATATGGAGCAAATGATGTAAATTACCTTGTGGGAATACATAAAACAAAGTCGATTAGTGGACAGCTTGTTCTACAGTTGTTTCGAATCATGTCAATTGTCTTGACGTCTGAACAAATCGGCAGGCGACTTCCGGTGTTTACGCTATTACTGTGACAACGTCAGCATATCATAGTCGTAGATGCGGTAGATTATAAGTAATTGTAATATGGAGACGCCAAGGAAACCGCTGAATAAATACTGGTGTTCGGTACCTCACTATCTGTCTGATAACAGAAATATATACATAAAGGCAGATCGTTTTCCTTTGATGATTCTGACAGCCGCAATTAAAGAAAGCAAACAAATTTAATTTTAAAGAAGTATTTGTCTCTGCATTGAAGTCTTTGATACAAATAAAATAATTTAATTGATATCTGTCTTTTAGAGAAAATGTTAAGATTTGTTTAAGTTGAGGATCGAACGTTAAAACGGCAGATGTCGATTGGAGTTTTTGTTGTGTACTTTGACACCGGAAGTTCAATGCCGATTAGTCCATCGAAATCACGTGATCTGGCGGACGAAAATAACAATTTTCTTACGGAATGGAAATGATTCGAAACAACGTATTGGAATATAAACAGTTTAAAAAAATCCCCATTAAAATATCAAAATTAATTAAAAAAAAACCATATTTCTCCCAATAAACTCGCCTAATAAATAAAAAGACATATAATTAATTAGATATTGTTGACATCTAACGGAAAATATAGATATTAAGTGATAAACGATGTTTTTTTTAAAATGAGATGACGTTTCTCAGTCATCTCTCATCGAAGGGCGAAGGCGAAGCCCCTGAGATGAAAGATGACTGAGAAACGTCCTCGAGTTTTAAAAAGCATCTTTAATTATTTTATCGCTATTTTGTATTCATAATTATATATTTTTAGTTGAGATACTGACATTTTTTAAACACAATTAATATTTTATATCGTTAATCACTTATCATCAAGGATTTGGTAATGTGACGTCATTATAACGTCATATTAGAAAACAGCGATAATACTACGTGCGTCCTTGACAACGCTTAGCGATTAGCGATAATTGGAATCATCTCAGCGCTTACGTGATATGAAATATATTGGTTTTAAGCATCAAAGGGAAAATAAACAAAATAGCGATAAATAAATATATAAAGTTTATTTGGATGTAAAAGAAGTATCATACATAGATCACATGAAGAAGGTAAAGCATACACTATGTTTTATGTGAAAACTATTAACATAAGAAAACAATAATATAAAACAGTTTTATATCGAAGGCAAAGAGTATTCTAGATATTAGAAACAATATACCTTATATTCTTAGATCCTTAAACATACACTATGTTTTATGTGATTCAATTAAAACTATTAACACACGAAAACAATAATATAAAACAGTTTATATCGAAGGCAAAGAGTATATAGATATTAGAAACAATATAGCTTTGTACGTCTTAGATCCTTAAAGAGTAGCAAATAAATCCTCCATGTTAACGTTATATTTTATATTATCATCCTCTAAAGAGCTACCATCGTGGGTTAAGCTGCAAGTATAAATCTTTTGTAAGGCAAGCTTAACCCACGATGTTAGCTCTTTTCAGGATGATAATGTTTTTGTCTTCTGTGTAGCGTTTTTTTAGTGTTCGTGTTCTATATTGTCGTTTGCATAACGATCTTAGTGCATCTGCTGTATAATAAATGACCCATTTCCATGTGACATTTACCAATGTTTTAAATAACACGTCACAGCTTGTGTTGATGTGAATGTTCTAAAAATAGCCATCCAATAGCTATAGGTGACTTAATACCACTGCTCTTATAGCCCAGTTCAGATATCTTGCATAATATATCACACTGCACACATGATACACGTTATATTTTCTTTTGAAATAAGTAATCCTTCAAAATAGCCGCAGCTGCTTTATTTTGTTTTATTGTTCTTTCGGCATTTAATTTTAAAAGTTTTTCTTCAATTTCAGCTTCTGTTGTAGCAAATCTTTTACAACCTTTACGCTCCATTGTTTATACTTTTATTGATTATAAATGCACTCAATACACAGCATGACCTAATTCTTGTGCTTGGTAATCCTGTCAATCAGGGAGAGGCGTGTCTTTGATGAAAATTCATTGATAGAACCCACGTGGTTGCGTTTTTGTAAGTAGAAATACGGGGTATAAATAATTTCGCGTGCAAACATCGGAGTTTGTCTCCGCTGCATACACCAATCACCGTTTAGAAAAAACGCTACACATAAGAAAAATATATATAGATGCCTATTAACGTGACCACAGAAAGCAATTGTCTTGAAAAAAAATGTTCTTACCAGACGTCTCTTGTGTTCCATCAGCAGACATTAGAGAAAGATTATATGGGGTCCGTTGTTGATCTTGTGAATAAACTAATCATATGATTAGCCCTAATTACATTTTTGATTCCTAATCACATACTTAACTAATGCAATGATTAAATTCTAATCATATTTAATCATTGCATTAGCTAATTATGTGATTAGGAATTAAAAATGTAGTTAGGGCTAATCATATGAATAGCTTAATCACAAATTCAACAACGGACCCCAGGTTTATTAATCCAAATCTGTAGAGTAGTTAAATAACCGGTTACTTTAACCGAAGCCGTCTCATGTTCATAAGATGATTTAGTTCCAATCTTTGACATAAAGACAGATGTAGATTCAGTGAATGATCATAGTTAACTGATTTCTTATTAAGAAGGCAGCAGCATATGTTGATCATAGACCATTACTAAAAACTGATAAACTACAATTGCGTTTTCTAATATGTTTTAGTGGGTGTACCTGTTGCTCAGTCTGCAGTTTTCTGTGTGATGTTTTGTAGATCATTGTTTGTCTTTTTGTCTTTTTTGGTTTTGGCCATTGTAATGTTTGTTCTTCGATCTACGACTTCTGATTACCACTTTCGTATCTTCACACTTTTCGTACTGTTCTGTATAGTGTTTTGTAAATCATTGTTTGTCTTTTTGTCATTTATCTTTTTTGGTCATTGTAGTGTCTGTCCATCTTCGATTTACGACTTTTGATTACCATAGTGACGTCTTCAAACTTTTCTTAAGATCATTTAGTTATAAATGCTTTAGCTTAGACATATTAATTGTCTGTATGATATCCAGACGTATAATATCCACCTCAAGTGTTAAGGTTTCCAGACACCTATACACATGACCTGACCAGCAATGTTGTCAGTTCGTCATAGCAGTCATGTATTTCCTCTCCCATTTGGTTCGGCATCCACGATAGAGCTGTCCACTTGCTAAAAGTGTCAATAAACTCAAATGACACTAAAACCAACTCTTACAGAACGATTTACGTATATGATTTATCCACGTAGGACCAGTATACTCCAATGTTATAGGCAGTGCCGGATTTAGGACAAATGAGGCCATGTGCTAGTTATGTTATGAGGCTCCTTACTTGGGCCTCTGAAGGAGGTAGACTCGGTAGGCCTATACAGGCAGTCAACTCTATCATTATGTCTGCAATCGCTCCGATACGCCTTCAAATTTAAAATTGCACCACATAAGCAAAAATCCATCGTAAAAGAAAATTGGCAGGAAGATGGGGCCTTCTGGCAAACGGGACCCTGTGCTTAAGCACACCTAAGCACAATGGTAAATCCGGCACTGGTTATATGGATGGCATTTCGTAGGTAGTGGAGAACATACGTCCTAGTTCAATATCCCAGTGTCATTTGTAGCAATAGAAAGATATTAACGTAATCTTAAATGGAACGATTGACATGGACACAACATGCAGAAACAAGGACATAATTACAACGAAACGTTCCACTTAAATGTTGGAAGAAAAGTTTGAAGACACCATAAACGGGTGATCAGAAGCCGCAAATCAAAGAAGGGCAAACAATACAATTACCAAAAGAAAAAGGACAAACATTGATCTGCAAAACACAGAAGCATCCACAAATAAAAACATAGATGTCGAGCGAATGTATCAACTTATCAAATGGATTAGTCCTCAAATCTTTGTGATTACGAGATGCTAGCATTTATCCCAAATTCCAATGGAAGTCTAACTATGTTTGGCTTAAGCATATTTTATTAGCTAAAATATGCAAAAAGAATAAGGCAAACGTTAAACAACTTATGAAGTATTCTCTTATATACAATAAGTTACAACAATATTTGATAGAGCATGCATGTCTTTCATCAATTATGTGTAACTTCAACAAGAAAAGAGAATGAAGAAAGAAATAAGAGAGAGAGTTGGTGGTGGTGGTGTGTGTGGTTCTTCTCTTGGTGAACCACTTAGACAACAAGAAACCTTTCAGACCTCTTTATATATTCAAGCAAATGTCTAAAAAATAATTTCGTATTCATTTAACTTTAAAGCATGTTACATTGCGCAATGTGCTGTTTCCAGAATCTTTAGAGTTTTAATAAAACCGTGGACATCTAATTTTCTACAATAACCTTCATCATGTACGCTGATAGTTGTTTGTAATGGTGTCAAAAGCTTGGCCTATATTGTCACATACTTAAGCACATATATAAATGTCATTTTACCTTGGGTCAAAGACATGACACGCCATTAAAATGGTCATTAACCTCCATATATTCTGATATAAAATGTCATGAAACATTGGACAGGTCGTTCAAATCAAAATAAAATGTCACTATATTGGATACATATAGTAAATGGTGTCGTGCAATGACCGAAAGCCAACATCATAATAATTGAAATATATTTACACTTACCGACCTGGCGGAAGTCACTGACAATATTTATCCCATAAAGTTGTATCGAATACACCTCGCCATCAGCGGGATTCGAACTCACAACTTTAGCAGCAAAAACGAATATGAATTTAGAACCCCTATGCTCACAAAACATGGCATGGCATTTTAAATAAAATTATGAAGGGTGGTTATTTCGTGATTCGAAAGAATGAAATGGAAAACAAATAATACCACACTATCGCAAAAGATTCAAAATCCTATCAAAAAATCATAGAAACAGAAGAAAACTCGATACCTCTAACACATGTATATATGAACTTTCACTTTCTGATTACTCCTTTGGTATCTTCAAACTCCTCTTATTTGATATTTGACTGGAACCGACTACAACAACCTAGGGTTATTTGTCGTTTCTTTGAAACATTCGAGGATGCTGTATCCACCATCACATACTAGTTTATATGAAACATGTAAGTATTTTTTTCCTCTTCAATTGTGCTGTGCAACTTCTGACATAATCTTCAACTTGTTACAGGCGATCAGTATTTGGTAGAAGTAGATGTGGGTTGCTCCGTTAAATATACTAACCAAACTTACTGGATCTCCGTCTGAAAATACTCGATACAACATTAAGTGATCAAGTTTGTTAGTGACTTGCGACAGGTCTGTGGTTTTCTCCAGGTACTCCGGTTTCCTCCAACAATAAAACTAACCGCCACGTTATAGCTGAAATATTGTTGAAAGTGGTATTATACCCTAACCCGTAACGCCCGTCTAGATAAAACTTCCAATGTCAGGATATAGAAAGCAGCCTTGTACATGCATGTCGATAGAAATGAACACCAATGAATGCTATTGATGTGTTTTTTGTAATCGACATCGACATCTGACTATAATTGAGCGCGTGTTGAAGCTCAGCATCATTTCAAATAATTTCCCAAGCTAGAATTATATTCACTCATAATATCATAACAATGATGTATTAAAGAGAAACACAATTGTTTTAAATTAAAATAACAGTACAACATATTTATGTATTTACATTAATGCAATTTTGACAACTTTCAACCAAATTCAGATACGAATTCTGTTTATTTCAACTGCTAAATACATCGTAACATGCAATCATATTTGAAAATCCAGTTTTATATTGGTCGTCTGCTAGATTCGTAGTAATCTAATTATAATGCATTTTTAAATATCAAGGTGAAAAGCTTTTTATTAAGAAATAGGGATTAATATGAATATTGAAAAAAGGCAAAATGAGCGAAGTGCAACCTTTGAATTATAAAGTACTATATTTTTGTCGATTATAGTATAATTATGTCTGTGATACACAATTTGTGTCTGACTTATTATTTATGTTTCTTTTCATGTATGCGGAAACAAGTTAATTTTCAATGAGATGATGATAAGGTCAGCTTTGTTCTAGACCAACACCCTTAGTTGGATTTTTATGGTGCTAGCTCACTGAAAAAACAGTCCGTGGATAGACATGTCGTACCACTCGGACACATTATCCTAATTCCGAGCCAACCAGTATTCGCTCTTTATCCCAAATGCTGCGTGTTTTGCGGAGAAGCAACAAATACCAATTTCATAGTCTTTGGTTTGACCCGATGGGGGCTTGAATCTTAGATCTACAGCGATCGAGGCAAGCACGCTAACCATTACACCACTGATACGGTTGACTGATAGCATAATGCGTAATTGAAGAACCGGGATAGCATCTTTACTCCACTTCGTAGAGTTCTAAGAATAAAAAGGGTAAATCGCCAACGAGAGGAGCACCGATGGTACACATACGAATTCCGACCGTCTCTTAACAAATACGTCAACTAAACCAAAAAAACTTATCATTATGCTTCATGACAAACCTTCTTTATTCTTTAATAATAAAAAAAAACTTTTTACATTAAAAGTGATCTACCGATACAGTTGAAAACATAAATGTTTTGATCATTTTTTTCATCGATTTTATCACTGATACATTAAAAACTATTGTAACCAGCCAATCGAACACACCAATTCTCTTACTAATCGAATGTACTTTATGTTTTGAGATTATCCGACCAGTCAGTGTTTCGGCACTGAAATTGCTCATGAAATACATGTAAATTTAGTATTGACATTTTCATTTCCCAACTAAGATAATTATACTCGGGCATAGGTGACCTTAGGGGATTTTAGCTAACTCTTGGGGTTTATTGGTCCCAAATACCTTTAATTTATTGGCTTCCCAATCGTTTGGCTTAAGAGGTGGTACCATACACTACAGGGAGATAACTCTTTAAAATCAGTTGAACGTTTTGATCATATGATATTTCTATGCAGATTTCAAGCATCTCGGTGATCAAAACCACAGAGAGAAAAGCTGCTATGTGGCTAGTGAATTTATAGCTCTGAGTCTGTTGGTTGGAATTAGCTAAAATTTTGATATTTATTACAGTGGATATATTCAAACACACTGCCAAATAAAATAAGAAAATTAAACGAGCAGATCAAATTTTACCTGAAGTGTATGGTACCACCTTAAAGTACATTTGAAACGCGTTGTGTGCACTAAATTAAATATCTACGAACTACTACTATCACTGGGTCAATACCTCTGCTGATGGACTATTAGTCCCGATAGTATCATGCACCCAGTAATTAATGTTTATGCACTGACATGGTTTATAAGATACATCTATTATTGAAAATTACAGCTTAAAAATGTAATTATGAATACAACTAAGGTTCATCTACTTAGTTACAGGCAACTTCAGCCGATTTAGGTCATTTTGTTTTTTGCTTCTTTTAATTTCGACTTTATTTTGCTTTCCACTCTTCTAACGTTGGACCATTGGGTATTATAATACTAGTATCGCCGAACCATTTTACGCCTTCATGTGCTTTGTCAACAAACGTGGTCACCAACTGGTAGCACATGTTCTAAGAGACAAAGTGAAAGAATAGTGCATCTAGACTTTCTAGTACAACTAAGTGACTTATGTAGCAAGATTTTAACGACTAAGCTGCTTAGCAAACCCCATGGTAACACTATACTTACAAATCACTTAAAACTATATACATTTTTTTCTAAAATAGTTATTCCTAGTATCTTTCCGTGGGAGATCTTCTGTGACATGATTTTTATAATTCTGTAATATTCTTGATTTAGGAGACAAGTTTAATTGGCTCATAACAAGAAACGTTACAAATTTGGATTTCTAATCCGACCACAGGCAACATTAAAAGTTTTAATCCATTAAAATGTATATTGCCGGCTAGAGGATTAGTTATTGGATAAGAATTGTGTTGCTCAAGGCCTCTTTAACCGCTATTTCGGTGGATGTCAGTTATATTGATAAATGAATTCGGAATATACGGAGAATACCCACCGAAGCAACGTGCATTGTAGTATCGAGTACACCTATCCATTGGCGGGAGTCAACTATTATTGATGATAGACCCTTATGTAGATCACCCATCATCCGCACGATCGGAGGCACCTTCCTAGATTTTGATGTACCAGAAACTGCCAATCTTCCGGAGCACCTGAGTTCACCCCTGGATTTTAGTTGGATTCATGTTACTCGATCTTTAGTTTGATGTGTATGTTTTGTTGATAGTTGTGTGTCCTTTTGTCCTTTTTGGCCATTGTGTTGTCTGTTCTTCGATTTACGGATTCTGATTACCCCTTTGGTATCTTCAAGCTCTTCTTATATTTTATCCTCACTACCTGTTCTAATTTTATTTTTCAGGAACTCTATGTATATTAGCTATATAATGTAACAACATTGAACGAGATTTACAGCCTAATTCATTATATTGTTGATAGAATAAGCGTAAAGGGAATAAATAATTGACAAGCTAAAGGCACAGGCAACATTGAGCTCAAAGCACAGGACGAAGACAAACATTACAGAAGACTATTATTTTTTTAATGGGCAATGCACCCACACGAAAAAAATAGGGATGAGCCCACGTGCTCGCCAATGGTAAGTAGTTCCTTTTTCAGATGGGATGCCCGTTGTGCTACTTAGTAATGCTCAGTGAAAGCCTTATCGAAAATAAGACGTCTATGTAACAGGGTAAGACCAATAGTGACATTTCAGAAGTAACAGGGTAAGACCAATAGTGACATTTCAGAAATGAATATTTCTTAATGGTCAACCAATTCATAATGACGACTATAATCTGTTTTAACTTTCACAAAAAGAGTATGATATGTCAAATTTGTACTAATCGTGTGTTGTTTCAGAAATACTGTTGCATCAGAATAAATAAATAAATAAATACATATGCTATAATCATCTGATTCACATATTGTGAAAAAAGTTACACAACCAGGGCCCGGGTGGCTCAATGAGTTAAGTAGTTGGATTACCTAACAACTCATACAAGCCTATCACCAATACGGCATGGGTTCGCGCCCGGCTTTGTAAATTACAACAAGGGTGCACTCGCCTCGCAGCCGCAAGTGGTTCTTTCCGGGTACTCCGGCCTCTTCCACCACTAAAACTGGTCGTCATGATATAGCTGAAATATTGCTGAATGTGGCGTTAAACACCAAAAATAAATCAATCAATCAATCAACCCAAAATGACTTACAGCACGTCTAAATGTTTTACTGTTAATTCATTTGTAATCCTTGAATAACAATTGTTGTGGTTTTCTTTGGTACTATGAAATGCTCATATTACTAGAGACATTATTAGCAAGTATCGTGGCCATCATGGTTCGTCATCGTATGGTAGTTGGATTTACAACTACCTGTGCAATCAGTGTTTATCACCACAAAAGTTGCGAGTTCAAATCTTGCTCATGGCGAGGTGTATTCGATACAACAATATGTGATAAAGTTTGTCAGTGACTTGCGACAGGTCGGTGGTTTCCTCAACCAATTAAACTATAGTTTGTTTAAATATGGAAACTTAGACACGAAAACGAATAAAATATTTAATAGTGTAGGAGTGGGCTGCCTATTATGGCAGGTTTTTTAGTTACTCATAAGGGTAGATATATGAAGAGGGTCAATCAACAATTACTCTTTTAATGGTTCCATAAAGGTTATGTGTGTTTTAGGAGTTTAATTCTCATAAATTCCACAAATTTATGATGAAAAAAGGTTTAAATCAATGCATTGCATCTACAAAACGTCAACCACCTCTCACCTGAAAGCATAAACACCAAAGACACCATCACATATCTTACTATATTCCGAATTGTTCAATGATCATGTCATTGCACAATATCCAATATTACCTAGTAACCGAATTGCTATTAACTTTCAGATTAAATGAGATTTGTTAATTCCAGAAACGTGTCGTGTGCACACAATTAGATATCTACATTTTTATTAATAAAGCAAATGTCAAATCATTACGACAATTATATTCGCTGTCAGTTTTACATAACATATTTAGAGGATTAAGGGTTAGGACGTTTAACGACACTTTCAATAATATTTCAGCTATATCGTGCCAGTCAGTTTTATTGATGGAGAAAACCGAAGTCCCAGGAGTGAAACCACAGACCCGCCGCAAGTCATTGACAAACTTTATCACATAATGTTGCATCGAGTACACATCACTTGAGCGGGATTCAACCTCACAACTTTAGTGGTGATAGGCACTGATTGCATAGGTAGTTGTAAATCCAACTGATATGCGATCACGACCACGATTGCCCCTTGCATGCTTAGATATATATACATATATAGATCTAACTCCATAAGGCATATAACTTTAGTTTTATTTGTTTATCATGAGACATATATAGTGTTGGTTTTTTTTGCTATAGCTTTATTTTCTAAGGCATATATAGCATAATACTTGGATGCAGTGTTGGTTTGGTTTATCTATAGTTTTATTTCCGACGGCACATATAGCATTACTTTGAATTGGCTGTAGCGATGGTTTGGTTTAGCTACAGATTTATTTCCTATTTCCTAAAGTATATATATCATTACACTGGCTTTGCTGTAGCGTTGGTTTGGTTTAGCTATAGACTTATTTCCTATTTCCTAAGGTATATATATCATTACACTGGCTTTGCTGTAGCGATGGTTTGGTTTAACTATAGACTTATTTCCTATTTTCTAAGGTATATATACCATTACACTGGCTTTGCTGTAGCGTTGGCTTGGTTTAGCTATAGACTTATTTCCTATTTCCTAAAGTATATATATCATTACACTGGCTTTGCTGTAGCGTTGGTTTGGTTTAGCTATAGATTTATTTCCTATTTTCTAAAGTATATATATACCATTACACTGGCTTTGCTGTAGCAATGGTTTGGTTTAACTATAGACTTATTTCCTATTTCCTAAGATATATATACCATTACACTGGCTTTGCTGTAGCAATGGTTTGGTTTAACTATAGACTTATTTCCTATTTCCTAAGATATATATACCATTACACTGGCTTTGCTGTAGCGATGGTTTGGTTTAACTATAGACTTATTTCCTATTTCCTAAGATATATATACCATTACACTGGCTTTGCTGTAGCGATGGTTTGGTTTAACTATAGACTTATTTCCTATTTCCTAAGATATATATACCATTACACTGGCTTTGCTGTAGCGATGGTTTGGTTTAGCTACAGACTTATTTCCTATTTCCTAAGGTATATATACCATTACACTGGCTTTGCTGTAGCGTTGGTTTGGTTTAGCTATAGACTTATTTCCTATTTCCTAAAGTATATATACCATTACACTGGCTTTGCTGTAGCGTTGGCATGGTTTAACTATAGACTTATTTCCTATTTCCTAAAGTATATATACCATTACACTGGCTTTGCTGTAGCGTTGGCTTGGTTTAGCTATAGACTTATTTCCTATTTCCTAAAGTATATATATCATTACACTGGCTTTGCTGTAGCGTTGGTTTGGTTTAGCTATAGACTTATTTCCTATTTCCTAAAGTATATATATCATTACACTGGCTTTGCTGTAGCGATGGTTTGGTTTAACTATAGACTTATTTCCTATTTCCTAAGATATATATAGCATTACACTGGCTTTGCTGTAGCGTTGGCTTGGTTTAACTATAGACTTATTTCCTATTTCCTAAGATATATATACCATTACACTGGCTTTGCTGTAGCGATGGTTTGGTTTAGCTATAGACTTATTTCCTATTTCCTAAGGTATATATACCATTACACTGGCTTTGCTGTAGCGTTGGTTTGGTTTAGCTATAGACTTATTTCCTATTTCCTAAAGTATATATACCATTACACTGGCTTTGCTGTAGCGTTGGCATGGTTTAACTATAGACTTATTTCCTATTTCCTAAAGTATATATACCATTACACTGGCTTTGCTGTAGCGTTGGCTTGGTTTAGCTATAGACTTATTTCCTATTTCCTAAGATATATATACCATTACACTGGCTTTGCTGTAGCGTTGGCTTGGTTTAGCTATAGACTTATTTCCTATTTCCTAAGATATATATACCATTACACTGGCTTTGCTGTAGCGATGGTTTGGTTTAGCTACAGACTTATTTCCTATTTCCTAAGGTATATATACCATTACACTGGCTTTGCTGTAGCGTTGGCTTGGTTTAGCTATAGACTTATTTCCTATTTCCTATGATATATATACCATTACACTGGCTTTGCTGTAGCGTTGGCTTGGTTTAGCTATAGACTTATTTCCTATTTCCTAAGGTATATATACCATTACACTGGCTTTGCTGTAGCGTTGGCTTGGTTTAACTACAGACTTATTTCCTATTTCCTAAGATATATATACCATTACACTGGCTTTGCTGTAGCGTTGGCTTGGTTTAGCTATAGACTTATTTCCTATTTCCTAAGATATATATACCATTACACTGGCTTTGCTGTAGCGTTGGCTTGCTTTAGCTATAGACTTATTTCCTATTTCCTAAAGTATATATAGCATTACACTGGCTTTGCTGTAGCGTTGGCTTGGTTTAACTATAGACTTATTTCCTATTTCCTAAGATATATATACCATTACACTGGCTTTGCTGTAGCGTTGGCTTGGTTTAGCTATAGACTTATTTCCTATTTCCTAAAGTATATATAGCATTACACTGGCTTTGCTGTAGCGTTGGCTTGGTTTAGCTATAGACTTATTTCCTATTTCCTAAGATATATATACCATTACACTGGTTTTGCTGTAGCGTTGGCTTGGTTTAGCTATAGACTTATTTCCTATTTCCTAAGATATATATACCATTACACTGGCTTTGCTGTAGCGTTGGCTTGGTTTAGCTATAGACTTATTTCCTATTTCCTAAAGTATATATAGCATTACACTGGCTTTGCTGTAGCGTTGGCTTGGTTTAACTATAGACTTATTTCCTATTTCCTAAGGTATATATACCATTACACTGGCTTTGCTGTAGCGTTGGCTTGGTTTAACTACAGACTTATTTCCTATTTCCTAAAGTATATATACCATTACACTGGCTTTGCTGTAGCGTTGGCTTGGTTTAACTATAGACTTATTTCCTATTTCCTAATGTATATATACCATTACACTGGCTTTGCTGTAGCGTTGGTTTGGTTTAACTATAGACTTATTTCCTATTTCCTAAGATATATATACCATTACACTGGCTTTGCTGTAGCGTTGGTTTGGTTTAACTATAGACTTATTTCCTATTTCCTAAGGTATATATACCATTACACTGGCTTTGCTGTAGCGTTGGCTTGGTTTAGCTATAGACTTATTTCCTATTTCCTAAGGTATATATACCATTACACTGGCTTTGCTGTAGCGATGGTTTGGTTTAGCTATAGACTTATTTCCTATTTCCTAAGGTATATATACCATTACATTGGCTTTGCTGTAGCGTTGGTTTGGTTTAACTATAGACTTATTTCCTATTTCCTAAGATATATATACCATTACACTGGCTTTGCTGTAGCGTTGGCTTGGTTTAGCTATAGACTTATTTCCTATTTCCTAAAGTATATATAGCATTACACTGGCTTTGCTGTAGCGTTGGCTTGGTTTAACTATAGACTTATTTCCTATTTCCTAAGATATATATAGCATTACACTGGCTTTGCTGTAGCGTTGGCTTGGTTTAACTATAGACTTATTTCCTATTTCCTAAGATATATATAGCATTACACTGGCTTTGCTGTAGCGTTGGCTTGGTTTAACTATAGACTTATTTCCTATTTTCTAAGGTATATATACCATTACACTGGCTTTGCTGTAGGGTTGGTTTGGTTTAGCTACAGACTTATTTCCTATTTCCTAAGGTATATATATCATTACACTGGCTTTGCTGTAGGGTTGGTTTGGTTTAGCTATTGACTTATTTCCTATTTCCTAAGGTATATATACCATTACACTGGCTTTGCTGTAGCGATGGTTTGGTTTAGCTACAGACTTATTTCCTATTTCCTAAGGTATATATATCATTACACTGGCTTTGCTGTAGCGTTGGCTTGGTTTAGCTATAGACTTATTTCCTATTTCCTAAGATATATATACCATTACACTGGCTTTGCTGTAGCGTTGGTTTGGTTTAGCTACAGACTTATTTCCTATTTCCTAAGATATATATACCATTACACTGGCTTTGCTGTAGCGTTGGGTTGGTTTAACTATAGACTTATTTCCTATTTCCTAAGGTATATATACCATTACACTGGCTTTGCTGTAGCGTTGGTTTGGTTTAGCTACAGACTTATTTCCTATTTCCTAAGGTATATATACCATTACACTGGCTTTGCTGTAGCGATGGTTTGGTTTAGCTACAGACTTATTTCCTATTTCCTAAGATATATATACCATTACACTGGCTTTGCTGTAGCGTTGGTTTGGTTTAGCTACAGACTTATTTCCTATTTCCTAAGATATATATACCATTACACTGGCTTTGCTGTAGCGTTGGGTTGGTTTAACTACAGACTTATTTCCTATTTCCTAAGATATATATACCATTACACTGGCTTTGCTGTAGCGTTGGTTTGGTTTAGCTATAGACTTATTTCCTATTTCCTAAGGTATATATACCATTACACTGGCTTTGCTGTAGCGATGGTTTGGTTTAGCTACAGACTTATTTCCTATTTCCTAAGATATATATACCATTACACTGGCTTTGCTGTAGCGTTGGTTTGGTTTAGCTACAGACTTATTTCCTATTTCCTAAGATATATATACCATTACACTGGCTTTGCTGTAGCGTTGGTTTGGTTTAGCTACAGACTTATTTCCTATTTCCTAAGGTATATATACCATTACACTGGCTTTGCTGTAGCGTTGGTTTGGATTAGCTATAGACTTATTTCCTATTTCCTAAGATATATATACCATTACACTGGCTTTGCTGTAGCGTTGGTTTGGTTTAGCTATAGACTTATTTCCTATTTCCTAAGATATATATACCATTACACTGGCTTTGCTGTAGCGTTGGTTTGGTTTAGCTACAGACTTATTTCCTATTTCCTAAGGTATATATATCATTACACTGGCTTTGCTGTAGCGTTGGTTTGGTTTAGCTATAGACTTATTTCCTATTTCCTAAGGTATATATATCATTACACTGGCTTTGCTGTAGCGTTGGCTTGGTTTAACTATAGACTTATTTCCTATTTCCTAATGTATATATACCATTACACTGGCTTTGCTGTAGCGTTGGTTTGGTTTAGCTATAGACTTATTTCCTATTTCCTAAGATATATATACCATTACACTGGCTTTGCTGTAGCGATGGTTTGGTTTAACTATAGACTTATTTCCTATTTCCTAAGGTATATATATCATTACACTGGCTTTGCTGTAGCGTTGGCTCGGTTTAACTATAGACTTATTTCCTATTTCCTAATGTATATATACCATTACACTGGCTTTGCTGTAGCGATGGTTTGGTTTAACTATAGACTTATTTCCTATTTCCTAAGGTATATATAGCATTACACTGGCTTTGCTGTAGCGTTGGCTTGGTTTAGCTATAGACTTATTTCCTATTTCCTAAGATATATATACCATTACACTGGCTTTGCTGTAGCGTTGGTTTGGTTTAGCTATAGACTTATTTCCTATTTCCTAAGGTATATATATCATTACACTGGCTTTGCTGTAGCGTTGGTTTGGTTTAGCTATAGACTTATTTCCTATTTCCTAAGGTATATATATCATTACACTGGCTTTGCTGTAGCGTTGGCTTGGTTTAACTATAGACTTATTTCCTATTTCCTAATGTATATATACCATTACACTGGCTTTGCTGTAGCGTTGGTTTGGTTTAGCTATAGACTTATTTCCTATTTCCTAAGATATATATACCATTACACTGGCTTTGCTGTAGCGTTGGTTTGGTTTAGCTATAGACTTATTTCCTATTTCCTAAGGTATATATATCATTACACTGGCTTTGCTGTAGCGTTGGTTTGGTTTAGCTATAGACTTATTTCCTATTTCCTAAGGTATATATAGCATTACACTGGCTTTGCTGTAGCGTTGGCTTGGTTTAACTATAGACTTATTTCCTATTTCCTAAGATATATATACCATTACACTGGCTTTGCTGTAGCGTTGGTTTGGTTTAGCTACAGACTTATTTCCTATTTCCTAAGGTATATATACCAATACACTGGCTTTGCTGTAGCGTTGGTTTGGTTTAACTATAGACTTATTTCCTATTTCCTAAGATATATATACCATTACACTGGCTTTGCTGTAGCGTTGGCTTGGTTTAGCTATAGACTTATTTCCTATTTCCTAAAGTATATATAGCATTACACTGGCTTTGCTGTAGCGTTGGCTTGGTTTAGCTATAGACTTATTTCCTATTTCCTAAGGTATATATACCATTACACTGGCTTTGCTGTAGCGTTGGCTTGCTTTAGCTATAGACTTATTTCCTATTTCCTAAAGTATATATAGCATTACACTGGCTTTGCTGTAGCGTTGGCTTGGTTTAACTATAGACTTATTTCCTATTTCCTAAAGTATATATACCATTACACTGGCTTTGCTGTAGCGTTGGCTAGGTTTAACTATAGACTTATTTCCTATTTCCTAAGGTATATATACCATTACACTGGCTTTGCTGTAGCGTTGGTTTGGTTTAGCTATAGACTTATTTCCTATTTCCTAAGGTATATATACCATTACACTGGCTTTGCTGTAGCGTTGGTTTGGTTTAGCTATAGACTTATTTCCTATTTTCTAAGGTATATATAGCATTACACTGGCTTTGCTGTAGCGTTGGCTTGGTTTAACTATAGACTTATTTCCTATTTTCTAATGTATATATACCATTACACTGGCTTTGCTGTAGCGTTGGCTTGGTTTAACTATAGACTTATTTCCTATTTCCTAAGATATATATACCATTACACTGGCTTTGCTGTAGCGTTGGCTTGGTTTAACTATAGACTTATTTCCTATTTCCTAAGATATATATACCATTACACTGGCTTTGCTGTAGCGTTGGCTTGGTTTAGCTATAGACTTATTTCCTATTTCCTAAGATATATATACCATTACACTGGCTTTGCTGTAGCGATGGTTTGGTTTAGCTATAGACTTATTTCCTATTTCCTAAGGTATATATACCATTACACTGGCTTTGCTGTAGCGATGGTTTGGTTTAGCTATAGACTTATTTCCTATTTCCTAAGGTATATATACCATTACACTGGCTTTGCTGTAGCGTTGGCTTGGTTTAACTACAGACTTATTTCCTATTTCCTAAGATATATATACCATTACACTGGCTTTGCTGTAGCGTTGGCTTGGTTTAGCTATAGACTTATTTCCTATTTCCTAAGATATATATACCATTACACTGGCTTTGCTGTAGCGTTGGCTTGGTTTAGCTATAGACTTATTTCCTATTTCCTAAGATATATATACCATTACACTGGCTTTGCTGTAGCGATGGTTTGGTTTAGCTATAGACTTATTTCCTATTTCCTAAGGTATATATACCATTACACTGGCTTTGCTGTAGCGATGGTTTGGTTTAGCTATAGACTTATTTCCTATTTCCTAAAGTATATATACCATTACACTGGCTTTGCTGTAGCGTTGGCTTGGTTTAGCTATAGACTTATTTCCTATTTCCTAAGGTATATATACCATTACACTGGCTTTGCTGTAGCGTTGGCTTGGTTTAGCTATAGACTTATTTCCTATTTCCTAAGATATATATACCATTACACTGGCTTTGCTGTAGCGTTGGCTTGGTTTAGCTATAGACTTATTTCCTATTTCCTAAAGTATATATAGCATTACACTGGCTTTGCTGTAGCGTTGGTTTGGTTTAGCTATAGACTTATTTCCTATTTCCTAAAGTATATATACCATTACACTGGCTTTGCTGTAGCGATGGCTTGGTTTAGCTATAGACTTATTTCCTATTTCCTAAGGTATATATATCATTACACTGGCTTTGCTGTAGCGTTGGTTTGGTTTAGCTATAGACTTATTTCCTAATTCTTAAGGTATATATAGCATTACACTGGCTTTGCTGTAGCGTTTATCTATTTGGTCTGTTATATTCTTGTCGGATCTTCATCATTATGTATATAATTATGTCTTTTTTTTTTTACACATTTCGAAGTAGTTCACATTTCTGAATGAATAAAAAGCGTAGATATATAAATTAATGCGCACGACGCGTTTCTGGAATAAGCTTCATCAAGTACGCTCATAATAAAAATAATTGGAAGGCAAAATAACTAAAAATGTTTTTTGAGAGCAAGTAAAACAAAAGGTCTAAAAAGGACAGCAAGAATCGACTATGGTCACTTATGCTTGAGGGACAAATTAATACGTAACACCAATATTATCATGACATCTTTTAATTTTATAGAAGAATCTGGCTATGCATGACGTCATAATTAGGCTTGTATTATGATGTTGATCAGTCTAGTAGACAAATAAAGCAAGTCTCGATTCGTGTACTAACACGACGGGTGCCACATATGGACCAGGAACTGTTTATCCTTCCGGACCACCTGGGTTCGGCTCCGGTTTTTAATTCTGTTCATGTTACTCGATCATTAGTTTTGTATGTAATATTTTGTAGATCGTTGATTGCCCCATTGTCCTTTTTCTATTGACCATAGTGTTGTATGTCCTTCTTTGATTTAAGGCTTCTGTTTGCCCCTTTGGTATCTGGAAACTTTTCATTCTTACAAAGACTTGATTGCAGTGTTAGTTAAAAAGCACAGAACACAGCTTTTCAAAGTGTATGCTTCCTCGAACACTAGTCTATAAGTCAGCAATAAAAAATACTTTATTAGTGTATATCATATTTTTATTATGATGAAAAATCCAACCATATATTAGATATAGGTTCGTCTTATCTAGACTAGGGATAACAATACATACAAGTCAAAAATGAGAAACAACAAATACAAAGACTTTCGGAACAGTTCCAAAATATACTACAAAAATCAAAACAGCTAAAATCAGAGGCAAAATTGACACACACTAAATAAAATTAAGAAATAAATCATGGAAGCTAGAATGTGTTTTGAGTTTTAACATGGGTTGGCGGATATTGGTAGTTTATCCCGAGCCAGAGACAATGTCGCACACAATTTATGCTGCCAAATTCGAGCAGACGATAATTCATCAACATGTACATTTACGACGGGAAAGTCAGTCACATGCACAGGCGCATGTGCTAATGAGATTTTATCCTGCAATCTGTGCATTTGCTGTACAAATATGCTATACGAATACATTTTTGCTTTATTCGTACTAGACGAATAAACTTTTCGTACTATACGAATAAACTTTTCAGCCTACGAATAAACTTACCTGGTACCCTGTAGCTATGTACAGCGGAGGGCACAGACAAGTATGAAACTGGTACTAATGTAATGCGGACCACGAAGAAGACACCCTTGACAACATCAATGAAAGGCGAGGAATGACGCTTGTTTCTGTTCTTTTTGTTTAAATCTGACTTTTTTGACATTGCAGGATAAACACAAAATACGTACATTGTCGTTAAATATAAAATTCATTTGTACTTGCTGCGAAACAGGCCTGAAAATGCGAGCCTCTATTCTGCCTGTTTCTAAAGCTCGTACAAATAAATTTTATATTTACCGACAATGTACGTATATTGAATATATATCCAATCGATAAATCGCTCGTTTGTTTGCAAAGTTAAAGAAGGACGTCATGTTAGAATGATTAATACTACATAGAATAATAGTGTGTATGTGAAGGAACTGTATATTTACTATATACTGTATATTTAATAAATATCAATAATAAAAACGTAGATATATACTTTAGTGCACACGACGCGCTTCTGGAATGGCATGCATCAGGTATGCTCAAAGTCAAACGATTGGAACGCCAAATACCATTGACGGAGTATTATATACAGGAACGCAAGGGATGAAGAACTACCTCATTCAGTTTGATTGATTGACTTTATTGTGTTTAACGCCACTTTCAGCAATATTTCAGCTATATCGTGGCGACCAGTTTTAGTGGTGGAAGAAGCTGGAGTACCCGGAGAGAACCACAGACCATGGGCAAGCAACTGGTAAACTTTATCACTTGCGGCTGCGAGTCGAGTGCCCCCTTTTTGTAATTTACAAAGCCGGGCGCGAAACCACGCCGTATTGGTGATAGGCTTGTATGAGTTGTTAGGTATTCCAACTACCTCACTCATTGAGCCACCTGAGCCCTCATTCAGAATGTAGGGAAAGGTCTTACTGATTACAATAAAAACGTAGATATCAAATCTAGTGCGCACGACGCGTTAATGGAATAATCTTCATCAGGAACGCTCAAAATACAAAAACTGGAAAGCCAAATGATTTAATTTGTGTGAAGCAATTAAGCTCAAGGGCCTACACAGGATAGCCTAAATTGGAATAAGATCACCTATGTCAGAGAGAGGGAAACCTTAGCTTTGATAATAATTGAAATTTAGGGAAAGGTTTTAGTGATTACAAAGTATTACCATTAGATACACATTGATATTTTTGGTCGTTCTTATTCATTTTCCGAATTAATAACTGTTTTTTGTAGGGGGCTCATGTCTTATCAAAGTTATTTGTGTTTGTTTGCGTATAATGGTGTCCAACATGTATTGTGTTGTGTTTTTTCGCTTTGTTTTTCTTCGTCTTGTGTACCAGATATTGCCAATTTCTCTGGATTGTACATTTTTGATTGCCCCTTTCGGTATTCCCTAACGTTTATTTATTAAGGACTTTTAATGGTAAATTTTACATTTTATTTATTATAATTACTTGTTTATCAAAGGTAAATAATATTTGTGCTGGTTACATGCTTTTCTGTGATATAATGATGTTGGCTTTTTATGTGGTCATCGGACACAATCTTGAAGAACAGTTTGAAGATACCAAAGGGGTAATCAAAATCCGTAAATCTTAGAAGGACAGACAATACAATGACCAAAAAGACAGTTTAAACAGTGATGGTCATCAATTCCACCAATATGAACAAAACGAACAACCACCTCTGATCTTAACTGAACTCACTGAATACAATAAAGACCTTGACATGTGATGTTGAACTCCATATCCTGGTTTGGGACAGGTACAACAATGTTGCGGGGTCAAATCGGTGTTAAATTGGTTAATGGGATCCTAACATTCCCCTCCTGATTCTCTTCTACTCTAAAAGACCACATACTATCACACATATAAATGACAACATAAACATGGACAGTACCATAGCAGGGTCAATGAATGTTCATAGTTAACTAACTACTAGCTAGGAATGTAGCATTTGTTGGCTAAAGACCATTTCTCTTTAGACAAAAGAATCATATATGATACTAACAGATTTAATATCAATTAGTCATGAATATTCATAGAATTAATTAATGGTTTTCGTGGGAAACAAGAATAAATATGTAATCAAACTGTGGAATCAAATATTGGACACAAAATTGAATTTATGATATGGAATAAAATATAAGTGTACTAATTTAATTGCTAGTTAAACCTATTAATTGTGCCGGCAGATTGTCAATATCTACACAATACTAAGACTGAGAACGCGAATCCCACTATTTAATTTCAATAGGTAATAATCGCGATCTACTCCAATAAGAATTAAATATCTTTGAAATAATCGAGAGAAAAAAATTGTTAAAATAAAGGGAGGTGGTACACTTATTAAATACCTTTTGAAGAGAAATAGCGAAGTAGTCTAAGGTTAAAAGCATAAGGACACAATTGTCTCTCTTTGACTAAAAATATGATGATATGTGTTTTTATATTTAATGCAATTCTTGACATGAATAGCTTCATTCTTTCCATGTGGAATCCTATAGAAAATTCAAGAAAGTCATATATCTTTTTTTCATCTTGGAATATCTATATACATATGTATATAAATCAAAAATAATAAGACATCATACCATTACTATGAGATATTAGTATTGACAAATAAAGTCTGGTTGAAAGTTATTGAGGTATTCTTGCACGCTATACACGTACATCTTTGCCATTCAAAATGCTAATGTTTATTAGATTAGTGCACGTAAGATGTTGTTAGGGGAAACAGGATCATGGGATCATGTGTATTCTTAAATGATATCTCTCCTTAGAAAAATGATTAAAAAACATAAACTATATTTTTAAAAGGCCATCAAATTGATTTAATGACACGGTTTTTATTTGCTTTTTATATTATCAATGGAAAGAATTATGAAAAATAATGTTTTTATTTTTCAGTTTGAAGAGTTTCCCGACTTAATACGATTGTTATATTTTTTTTTAAATGATAACCGATAGTAGATCAAAATATAGCAATCCCTTGGCAGTAATAAAAAATAAAAACACCTGGGTGTATTTGGTCGGATGTCATCGGCATTCGTCTTAATGTAAGAAGGTAGGCATATGGAAGCCGAAAGAATCAACTCACAAACAAACATAGAAAAACAGAAAGTTGTCATTGAAACAATAAACGTAGCTAAATAAACAACTCAGCGTCCAATTAGAAACAAAGATGACGTGTGATGGAATATATTATTTGTTTTCCAATGCAAAGGTGTACGGAATGGGCATATATTATACTTTACGTTTTTATTTACCTATTTGTCTTTGTTAGCGCAGCCGGTCAATATAACGTTATATGGACCGGGACTGGACTGCCTCGTTTTCGATTCGGTTCCGGAACGGTACCTGCATTATTATTTTAGATAAAAAAAAGTATAATATAGCAAATAGTTCATGTCACTTCGGGTCATATGGCAGTATATGGACCGGTCCATATAATATTTGTTTGGTGACGGGCCGGTCCATATACTGTCATATGACTCTCAGTGCCATGAACTATTTGCTATATAATACACATTAGAGGAAACTGAAGTGGTAATCCATACACAATCCAGAGACACATGTAACATTGGGCACAAGACACAGAACGAACACACACACACACACACACACACACACATAAAGCTAAAAGAATTAGCAACACGGTCCCGCCAAAAAGCAGTGGTAACCTAGGTGTTAGCGAAGGGTAAGCAGCTCCGGTTTCTAATAGCCCCCACCGTGTTCCTCATCAAATCAAGTCGTGAATGAGCATAAATAAGACATGAACCATCCTACAAGCAACTGAGGGTAAAGACGAACCGAGCATGCGCAAATCGTATCAGACAAGATAACCAAGAACGTGAAGATATATATGTCAAAATGAACAACACGAACCACACTACTTAAGACTGGTTTCCATGCTCCCAGTGTGTCCTGGTTTCATGCCACTGATGTGTCCTGGATTTTTATCCCCCACGTGTCTGATGATCATAATATAGCTGAAGATTATCTGAAAGTCACGATATACCATTAATTCTCCTCCTAAGACTAAATAACCATAAAGTATTTTATTTCTTAAATGCATGTATTATTTCAATCTATTTTGAGATAAATTATATAAGTTACTAGAAATATATTTATTTTGATTTTATCCGGGTGAACGATACAATTTAAGTAAAGCGTGTAGTTACTAAATGTACTACTAAAACGATTTTGACACCAAGGACGTAGATAATCATATTTGGGAGGAGGGTTGTTGTTTTTTGTTATGCTTGGTTTATTCATTGTATTGTTTGTTTATTTATTTTTAAAATTACCATTATTATCAATAGGTTATTATACAGTGTTATGTACAATATGGAAATATATTGTACGGGTTTTCAATACAATACGGACGAGTACAATATATTTCCATATTGTACATAACACTGTATAATGATCTATTTATTATACAGCTGAAATGATCAATACTATAACAACAATTGTATGCTTAACTTTTAATACAGTCTAAATAGAACAACTGCACAACAGTATTTCGTTAGGAAAATGTTCTGTATCAATACAGATCTCGTAATCTCTAAAATGAATTAAGAACAGCAAAATAACTGATCAACAATTATTCTAAACAACATTTTTTACCTCAGACTGTTAAATATTGAACAAGTTAATTTGATTGCAGATTACAATTAAAAATAATTTACTAGCAGACGACAAAAACCAACAAGTTACTTCCCTTACATAATGTACAATACGAAAAAAAACCGTATTGGATGTCCAATACGGAAAAAATACGGCTTCCGGTTGTACAATACGGGAAAAATAATGTACGGTCACATGTCTTAAATGGATGTTTTTGATTGGATTAAAATTAGAGCTGTATAATAATGCATATTCATGGCCGCTCACTTTCCTGGCTCGGTTCAGATACTTCAATGCAAAGTGGCGAGGTTACGTTGGTTTTAAGGACCCAGGTCTGCCATCTTAGTGAAATGATGCGTCCATCCATGTGTTCTCTGGTTTTAAGGGCCCAGGTCTGCCATCTTAGTGAAATGATGCGTCCATCCATGTGTTCTCTGTACACGTGAGTAAAAGGCGCATATCATTGTAATAAATATTATGCACAATATATTTAATATTTCGTGACACAGAAGTTGCCAGGTTAACAATTTAACTTTTTGTAGAAACTGCAATTCATCTACTATTTTTCGAATCTGCACTAGTGTTTTTAATGTGTTAGAATCTTGGTACTCTCCAAGCTCAATATTGTTCGTGATTGGTCAGGTTTTCTGTATTGTAAGCTACCAACCCCCATCGAGAGGCCTCAGATGCAGTGGTTAAAACATAATTGTACACACAAATATCAAATTATTAAAATTAGATAAAAAGAAAGTCAATCTAAGAAATGAATTTTGCTCATGACATATAGAAACATTAAGGGCACGTTTGTTTTAACATAATCTTTGTATTGTAGACGACTGCGTTTTTATCCATTTGGCTCACGACCTACTTACGTTATTTGTGTTTGTCTGCGCATAGTGTATATTGTGTTATGTTTTTGTTTTGTTTTAGTTTTCTTCGTCTTGTTGCCAATTTTTCTGGATTGTTCATTTTTGATTGCCTCTTCGATATTCTCTAACGTTTATTTATTTCATATTCCTGTCAACGTCCACATCGGATGACGTACGAACATATTAACCATACAGACGTTGATTGTTAATCGCTGTCGAGTGTAAGCGACACATTTGTCTCCACCCTCTATTTTAGATGATTATACACATGCATTTTACCTACCACATAACTGCAAAAACAATAATGACTCATGCATGTTAATATATTTGACATCGTTCCCTCTATTTCCGAACGTGGTTGTGATTGGTAGTTGGATTTACAACTACACGTACCTATAAAGTCAATGCCTATTACCACTATGTAACTGCGAGTTCGAATCCCGCTAATTGTGAGGTGTACTCGATACAACATTATGTGATAGAGTTTTTCAGTGACTTGTGGCAGTTGGTGGTTTTATCTGGGTACTCCGGTTTCCTCCACCAATAAAACTGATCGTCAAGATATAGTTGGAATATTGTTGAAAGCGTTGTGAAAAACAATAACATCTAGTCATAATCTGAACATTTCTTATTTCGACAGGACAGTATTGGCTTCTCCTGTTGAAACCTGTCAAGCAGAAAGTAGAAGAGTATAATAATACTCTGAATCAAATATTATAAACTAACAGCTAGTGGACAAAAGAATAAATCTGATCAAATGTAAAAACAAAGTGGGTCAGACAACAAAATATATGACGTTTGGACGTATTATTTGCTTTATAAAAGCTAATAAGCTATATAGTTTTCAGACTTCAAGATGTTTTGTGTCACTGCAGTCAAAGGATTGCTTCATCTTAATTATTCAGAAATATTTTATGATGGCAAAATGGTAGCCAGAAGCCGTAATTCTAAAATAAGGGTAATAATAGAATTACCGAACTCCGAACAATCTTACAAAGGGAAAGTCAAAACTCATAAGTATATAAACAGACAAAATCAGTCAACAACCGGAAAACTGTGAAAACCGTAATGACCCTGACTTGGTACAGGCATTTCTAAAGAAAGGATAGACAATACAATGACAAAGAAAAAGGACCAAAGGCCAATATATGACAATGCAGAGAAAATTAAAAGACCGAACACCGCGAACAACACGAACAACACTAAATGGAATGGTTAGCAGTTCCTGATCCACTATTGATACTCAATGTGTTACTGAACATCACCTGATATGAAATCGTGTTTGAAACCAGTATATATAAAACAAAAAGCAATTAACATAATAAAAAACACAAATCCTCTTTAAAACAGATGAGCGTAAAGACAACATGAACATCGTTTTTACTCGGAAATCGAAGCGAACATTGCAACACGAAACTAAAAGCATTTGATCAACGTCTACTATTGGGCGATATTTGCAACATCACTTTTATCAGGAGATTGACGTGCAAATAATATTTTGATCATGTACTTTCACAACTTTGCCTAACTTGTTATTTCTATTTCAGTAATCCATTCATTTTGATTTGTTTTTATTCTTCTTTCTTTCTGTTCTATTTTTTTTTTGGGGGGGGGGGGATATTTTAATTGGGTCTTCGAGGGACAATGCTTTTTTTATTTATATATTGCTATATCTATTATGATAGGGATATTCACGAATGAAAAATCCAGATACATTGGCAACGTTGGGAGCACAAAACACAGAAGGAAGACAAACAAAGCAAAAAACACAACACAACACAAAAAATTTAAAAATAGCAACAAAGACTCCAAAAGAAAACAAAACGAGGATGAATCCAAGTGCTCGAGAAGGGTAGGCAGCTTCTGCTACTTATAAGACACCCAACGTGTTACTCGCATAGTAAAGTCCGGTAAACGTCTTGCCGGTGATAGAGGAAAACATCTACGTAAAAAGAAAAAATATCTATTGTCATTTGATCATTGGATATTTCGCAACTGTCAACCAGTTCGTGATGATGACAGTCGAATATTTGTAATGGTGACTTCACATTAGAAGCAACGTAAAACGTATCCTTGTTTGAGTTGCTTTTACGTCAGCATCTGAGTTCTGTCTAGAAAATCAAAAACTCTAGAATTGTATTGTGAAATGTAAATTCTATATGCTGATGATGTTGGAATATTGCTACTGATGAAAGGGAAGTTGACTATTTGAAAAGTGAAGTCATTACGTTTTACGTAGAGTTTTGTTTTTGATTTTCCTTCTTTGTCGATTTCAATGTGAAGGTTAAAGTAAGGAGCAGAATTTGAGCTAAGATTGATAAAGATTTAATGACTCTTTTTCATGGTAGTCATTAATACTTTATATAGTATTATATAAATGTGCCCCAAATCCTTAAAATTATGCTCAAAACTTGACTTAATTTGAATGTGCATAGCATTTATGACAATAACAAATATATTAGAAGAATTAAAATGCATAATATTTTTTTACAATTATTTGGCCTTCCAATCTATCAGCTTTATTTTGCCTATGTAAAAATTATGTTAGCTCCAAAGAAGCCGAAGATTGTACATGGTCATTCTAAATAGCACCCTAACTGAAAATGCCGTGTAATTTCGTAGATAGTTACTCCTGCTTAAACTTACACCCGATGCGAGTGCTTGCATGGATGAATTCAGTTATTAATATGACAGGACCAGGCGACCGTTTCACTAAAGTGATCGTAAATCGTAAGTCTAAGATCACTCTTAAGATTTCCTTACGTGCACGTATACGTGCGTTTCACTAAACTAGTCCTAAACTTAAGAGTTACGACTTACGACTTGCGACAAGTAACATCTCCTATAATGGAGGTAAAAAGATATTATATTGTATCATATATTTTTTATATAATAAACCCAACAGCTCAACAGCTGATTAGGGTGGCTCAATGAGTTAGGTCGTTGGATCTAGCAACTCGTACAAGCCTATCCCCAATACGGAGTGGGTTCGCGCCCGGCTTTGTAAATTACAAAAAGGGTGCACTCGATTCGCAGCCGATATAGCTGAAATACTGCTGAAAGTGGCGTTAAGACACCAAAAAATCAAATCAAAAGCTGATTACATTAATAATCACATTTTAAATGTGTTTAAATACATTTTTAATATTCAGCTAATTATAAAACTCCAACGTAATTTTTTAAATGAATAAACCAAAGCTATCAGGAAAAAAATGTTAAGTGTAAAAATTTACTGAAATTTGAAAAGAAATTTTTGTTATAGAATATATTTTAACAAATTTCATATTATATGTAAGGGGAAATTTCAAAATTGTGACCATATATATTTGGCAATACATTCACATTCTGCACTAATATTCCGTTTGCGGTGCATTTTAATTGCGCGAAAAAAATCCTACATTTACGTGAAGAACTTCAACACATGACAATTGTGCGGATTTTTTTTACCTTTCTTTAAAGTACAATTCGTATTTTCATAATATTTTATGTTTTTTATAAACACTGATGCAGCAACTTCTTTTTTAACTCTTTATTGACTTCTTTCGCCAGCCAGAAATTACTTAATCTGTAATCCCTGCCCACCACAATGGGGGGTAGGATTTGGGTAGTTTTATTGCATCACTATATTCACGCATATAAAATAATGTTTCATCAACACATAAAACAACAAAAATACACATCTTACAATATCAAACCTTAACATGTATATGTACTGTTGATTTATATTCATAGTGAGTGTTTAAGGCTTTATATAACCAATAAAAACTACCAATGAATTTTAACATTTGGACTGCTAGATTATCTGTTGCCTTTAAAATTATTAGTTTTTTTTATACATGTATGTTACACTATTTTTTTTTTTAATTTAAATTTCATATATTTGTATAGATGTTATTCTTATATTTTTTGTTTTCATTTTAAAGGCTGACCAAAGAGGCGAATAATCCATATTGCATCGTCAGTCGTGCTGCAAAATGCAGAAAATATTATGAATAAATCAAATATATTCTAAATAACAGGTAATCCGCGCAAATGTAAAAAAAAAGTCTCGGGTATATTTTACGGGCAATTGTAATGCTCTTTCTCCGTGGAAAAATGATACCTGGCTGTTAATCCTCAAATCCAGAACTGATAGAAAGTACACTGAAACAAACAATAATGTGTAGCTGTTTTAATGATTTTTTATGGCTCTCGAAATATCAAAAATGTTGCTGCATCTAATATTTATTGATTGCTTCATTTGATTAATGTTCATATTAAAAAAAAATATAGATAGCAATTCTTCTCTTTAAAAATAGGTTTACGATTTACCACTTACGTGTACCTTCCACCACTTTTAACTTTGCGATCACTTTTTATCGTAAGTCGTAAATCCTAACTATTAGTGAAACGGTAGTAACTCTTAAGAGTACACTTACGTCTACGTTTACGACTTACGACCTTTAGTGAAACGGTCGCCATATCTGTAACCAGCTAAAACACAACATTATTATTATTATTTTTTTTTTTTTTTTTTCATTTTATTGTGTTGTAATTTATATCTTAAAATGCATGTCTATTTAAAAAGCTCATGAGAGCTTGTGTTTGTACTGTTTGTAAATGTACCGACTTTAAATAAAACTTTTGATTTGATTTGATTTGATTTAGTTCAGTTGCTCATGCTATATGTACTTATTCTTTTTGCCTAGTGCTTTTTATGTTCTTATGCTAGTTTTAGTACTTTATAAACATGCTTAAGCTATTTATGTAATGCTTTGCTTTGTATGTTTGTCTGTAATCTGCAAATGTCTTCTACCGGAGAAGCAAGATGGCGGACGAAGTAGGCGGGATTTGTCACAAATGAGATATTTGTTATGATAATGATCTGGAAATGAATATTAATACGTAAGTAAGTATAGAAGAATGTAGATAAATATCTAACGAAACGAAATATATATGTTTGATCGTTCTCGCACCCGATTTCATGACAAAAATTGGCAAAAAAGCGGCGCAAGATTTTTTTTGCGCAGTTTCGAAAGTTTTTGATAGAGTGAAAACCGTAGCCCTATGGTCCGCAAAAAATAAAATAAAAAGGACCATAAAGGGCTACGGTTCCGCAGTTAATGTAAAAGGAGAGAGCTTGTATAGACATAGCCTGTTGCTCAATCCTATTCATTTAGTTGTGTATCTGCTGGGTCCACATTGGCAACGTTGACTTCAATGACTACCATTTGTGTAACCTCCTTGTTGAATCACTGTAGGCGGTGGTGGTGCGGAAAATTGTGCCTCAAAAAGGACTGATTGTATTCTTACACGGGCTAATCCTTTTGCTCGTGGGTCTTTCACTTGCTATGAAATGTCCAGCAAATAGTGGTTCGAATTTCTACAACTACAAGAACTTTTTTAGCAATGTTTTATTTGCAATAGTTGATGCAGATTACAAATTTTTGTACGTTGATGTTGGTAGAAATGGCAGAATTAGTGATGGTGGAATATTTGCAAATTCACCTATATATCAGAAATTGGAATCAGGACATCTCAAAATACCTAAGGATGAACCATTCATTACCTGACCGTATTAAACCAGTTCCTTATATGGTTGTTGGAGATGATGCATTTCCATTAAAAACATATTTGTTGAAACCATACCCATCTCGAAATCTTCAACTTACTCAGAGAATCTTTAATTATAGACTATTGAGAGTTCGTAGAATTATTGAAAGGGGGTTTGGAATACTGACTAGCGGGTTTGCAGTTTTTCAAAAGTCAATGCCATTAGAACCAGAAAAAGTAGAAAAAGTTGTCTTAGCATCATGTGTTTTACATAACTTTCTTAGATTAAGGCCTTTGTCAAGAAACATTTATTCACCACCACAATATATTGATCGTGAAAATTGTGAGAATGGACTTATTATTGAGGCAGAATGGAGACAAGTACATAATGATAATCTTAGGGGCTTGTCTCAACAAGGAAGTAACCGATCAACAGTGGAAGCAAGAGAAATGCGGGAAGAAATCTGTGATTATGTGAACACTAATGGACAAGTCCCATGTCAATGGAATGCAGTGTGACTGTTAGAATACTTACAAGATTGGTTGTTGACTTTCTATGGGCAACTTGTGTCTTCAAAAAAGAATCTAAAGTGTCAAAGTGACACCACGAACTTTTATAAATCTCATCTGTGCCGGAACCTTTGAACCGTAATGCGAGCGGGAGGTTTGGCGCTTTAAAATCTGATTCAACCCACCATTTCTTTAGAAATGCCTGTACCAAGTCAGGGTCATTACGGTTTTCACAGTTTTCCGGTTGTTGACTGATTTTGTCTGTTTATATAATTATGAGTTTTGACTTTCCCTTTGTAAGATTGTTCGGAGTTCGGTAATTTTGTTATTACCCTTATTTTCCACTCTTTACTGAATCATTTACTTTCTTTAGTTCCCTTGTATAGTAGCTTCTCAAATTAGCAATCTTTGCCCAAAGTTGATCAACTGTAAAATAGATGCAAAATAAATTGATTAAAATATGCTGCATGATTCCAAAAGCCAGTTTGAATTATTTGCAATAGATATTTACATGCATCAATAAAATATATAGAAATATACAGAACAGAAGTATTTGCATAAACAATTTATTTAATTATCTACAATTAAGATACAATTATTACAGTTATGATTGTTTACATATTAGAATAATTATATTTAACAGTTATCATATGTATTTAGAAAATATGAATTTTTTTTTTGCTTATTAAAAGGGTGATATCAAAATAATATTAAAATAATACCTGTACATGTTGGAAGGTCTTCATGATCATTCTCTAGTGCTTCTTTAATTCTGATAAGTGCAGCCTGTTTTTTGTCTTTTTTAAAATAGTGAGGTGATTGAATGTTCCATAAATGTTCCTCTTCTTGATAGAGTTCACATAAACGTTGAATTTGGGCTTTAGATAAATATACTTCTTTTTTTTTAGGCATGTTTACAATTTTCTGACTTTTCTTTGTTTCAAACACACGTGGTAATGTTGATGATGTTGTGTTTATCTATTTGTGAAATTTTTTCTGATTGGTCAAAAGGTCATGACTTGACATGAGGAATAGAACAAGTTCTAATCTGCATGTCAGTAACACATGTTTCTTATTACTCTGACTTAAGCTGTTTACACGGCATTATTTGTAATGCATGTCAAGTAATGCATAACATTAAAATATGCTTAAAACAAACAAACGATCGACGAATCATAATAACCAGTAGCCCTTTTCACAAAAATTCTTACGATAAAAAATTGTCGTAAGTGTAAAACTAAGATTAAAAAGAGTTTCACAAAAATACTTACGATAATCTTAAGTGTAAAAATAGTCCTAACTTTACGTGTAAAACTACCCTGTCCTAAGTGTAAAATTTTGATCGTAAGAGAAATTTTGGTCTTATCTTTTATCGTAAGTGAAAAAAATAGAAAAAAAGATGGACGATGTATTGGCGCTTCGACTTGAAAATAAGAGAGCAATTCATCGTTAGCGCATTTTCTCTGACCGTATGACAAACCTATTTACACATATTGATAAATGTTTATTGAAATGAATATGGTTTAATACAAACAGACGCTACAAATGGCATTGTTGTTTACTCCTTTTTCTGGCGTGACTAATAACAGAGTCTGTCTATAACGATGCATTCCGTACATTTACCTTTTCAATGCAGCAGTGTATCGTTTACATGACCAACAAAATCAGGATAATTCTCATTAATTTTAGATATCAAATTGGGAACGATCGACAATCGAAAAGACTACTTGCAAACTTGGGGAGAATTCTTTTTTTTTTCATTTTTTTTTATAAAAACAGGAATACGCGATTTTCTTCTAGACATCTACTTCGCTTACAAAAGTTTTGTATGAACAGCCACTTTAGGACTGGAATTTTCTGGATCCAATGATATCGTTTTGATTTTGCCTTTATATTAGTAATATAATTTATTAATTTCTGGCAACTTCGATGATCATCGAACACTCTGGCAATACATAAACTTGTGTACATTGATTCTTCTGTTATATTAACATTAATATATAACAGGGATATCTATTCGTCTTCATGATTGATAGATGATAAACACATCTTAATTTGGGTTATCTCAGAAAAATCGGGATAAATTTTCATCAGTAAAAGAACAAGCGTTTAATTTTATGTAGGATGGGATTAATTGGAAAAAAGGGGTAAATATTTTGCTGACAAATAACCGATAAAATGAATTATATGAATAGGGTTTTTTTTCAAACTTCAGATGCACTCCCTTAAAAAATACTTCTACCAAAAGTAACCACGCGTGGATGATGACGCACAACTCCAAGTAATGATAATTATTATAGATCATTTTAATTTACATGCATTAGAAATGTTCCTCTATACGAAAATCATATCTGTTCATATTTTGTGCAGTTATTGGTGACCGATTCATATACATTTTTTTGTATTAGATAAAAATTCAATATACACATACAAACACATCATAGCATAAAAACTGCTTATAAATTAGTGCCGGGGATATTTCATAGAATAATTTTATTAAAAAAAATGCTTTGTTGTGCTATGGAAATGAAACTAGGTTGCTAAGGAAGATGGTTTATGGTGTTTAACGCCCCTTTCAACAATATATCGGTCAGTTTTATTCGTGGAGAAAACTGGAGTACTCGGAGAAAACCATTGACCTGTCGCAAAAAAACTTTATCACATAATGTTGTATCGAGTACACCTAAGGAAGAATTTTTTATCGTAAGTGTAATTTTAGTCGTAAGATTAAAATTTGTCGTAAGATAATCTTTGTGAAAAGGACTTAGGAATTGTCGTAAGATTAAGTGAAAAAGTTAGGACTATAGTTACGAATTTTTGTGAAAAGGGCTACAGCTCTAAAACAAATACAGATTATGTTAGATTTCTATTTACGCTTTAAGCTGTGAATGAAACAAACGTCAATATTTATTCTGACTATAATTAGCAATCAAACAAGAGTAAAGCATCAATGGTGATGAAATTGAAATTAATGCTAACATGGTGAAATAAGAACATTCCTGTAATGAAAATTGACGTGTTAAGCGACATGCCTACTGCGACATTGACAAAAATAAAGAATCGTGATTTACAAAGGTGGATTTTGTGCAATTTATCTGAATTAATTAAAGATACATACCGGTAGGTGTTAAGGGAGAGGCTTGGCTATCCATAAAAATAGGAAAATGTCTTTGGTTTTATAATAAATCGCCATATTATAATTTTTTTCTGTTTTAAAACTCTGTAACATAAGTGAAAGAAATATACTAATCGTAATCCTTACCAATAAGGTAATAAAACAAAGATCTGGATTACTTTTGTGGTCAAGTGGGAGGAAACAAACATGATATCATAAGTATATATGAATGAGAATTCCTATACACCTGCAATTGCTCAAGATGAACTGGAGAACAGATGTTTTTAGATATTGTGTTGTAACCGGTAAGCTTTATATATATATATAATGTCTCATATAGTAAATATACGATCTTATCATTTATTTTCTGTATGACTGAAATATTGTTGGAAGTGGCATTTCTCACCATATATCTAAACATATATTTTTTTATATTACTGAAATATTGTTGGAAGTGGCATTTCTCACCATATATCTAAACATAAATTTTTCTATATTACTGAAATGTTACTGAAAGTGGCGTTAAACACCATAAACATAAACCTTTATATTTCTTTTAATTTGTTTACTTCGACTATTTATGCAAAAATGTTTATATCTAAATGTGGTTTTTTCTGTAATTACCTTTCCTACATAAGCTCAAACTCAACATGATGTCTTTAGATATTGTGTTGTAATGTCTCGCAGTAAATCTACGATCTTATCTTTTATTTTTATTTCAATTGGTTTTCTTCGACTAATTGTTACAAGAAGAGTTTGAAGATACCAAAGGGGTAATTAGAATATGTAAATCGAAAATGGACAGACAACACAATGGCCAAAAGAAAAAGGACAAGAGGATAAACATGACACATAAAACTAAAGATCGAGTAACACGAACCCACACTTAAAATCGGAGGTGAACGAAAATGTGTTTATCTAAATTAGCCCGCGTTTTTCTGTCGTTACCTTTCCCGGATAAAGTTCAACCTCAATATATGGGAATGGGAAAACTATATAATTTATAAGTTTGTGTGTGAAAGAAAAGTAACATGTAAGCTTTAAAAGAAATTAATTTATATACAAAAATATAGTTGGATAACATTAAGTTCTAAATATATGGCTTTCTGTTTAATGCTTCTTTTCTTTGTACATATAACCAGTTTATTTTATCGAAAAGTATGTTTTATTTCTAAGGGTTTTGTAGATGTCTTAGTTAATATAACATTTGTTCACACCACGATATAGCTGAAATACTGCTAAAGTTGGCGCTAAGCACCAATCATTCAATCATTTATTTTTATTTTTATTTGTTTATTTCGACCATTTAAATTAACCTGCGTTTTTCTGTAATTGCTTTTACCACATCAAGCTCAAACTCTTCAGAAACAGGCTACTGGACCAGGGCTATGAAAAGATTCGCCTTATTCGATCTCTTAAAAAGATTATATTCCGATACCAAGATCTTGTCGAAATATATTCCGTCTCTGCAGAAACGATTATAAGCGATGCATTTTCACATAGTGACAGTGAAAATGTATAAAGATAAAGCAGTCAAGAAAAATGTCAAGGATATTTTTTTATCAATGTGTGACGTAAAAATATTTTTGACATTTACGTCACCGAATATGGTACTGCTTTGACAACTATTTTACCTATTTTGTTCCTGTATTTAAATACTGTTATAGTGACAGCCGGAACCTTTGAACCGTAATGAGAGCGGGAGGTTTGGCGCCTTAAAATCTGATTCAACCCACCATTTCTTTAGAAATGCCTGTACCAAGTCAGGGTCATTACGGTTTTCACAGTTTTCCGGTTGTTGACTGATTTTGTCTGTTTATATAATTATGAGTTTTGACTTTCCCTTTGTAAGATTGTTCGGAGTTCGGTAATTTTGTTATTACCCTTATATGAATCATGATAATGGGGAAAACTAAATAATCTATAATTCTTTGGGTGAATAAAAGTAAAGGGCATAATCATGATAGCCAAAATATGTCACCGCACAAAATTAATGAAAGTAAAGACCATGTATGTATGTAATAATAAAATATACTCAAATCACTTAGTTTGTCAGACATCAACCGTGTTCTGTGATTTTAAATTAATTTGAAACCAGCATTACCCATTATATATTCGAATTATCAAATTCTACTTTCTATATTTCATACATTAATGTGACTTTCCCAAACATGGACCAGGATATCTGTCGGCATAATTCATGAACTATGTTATGTTCAATGGTTTGAGATGAGAAGTGATTTTTCGTCTTGTTGACATTGGTGGAAGTGTGGACCATCATTGTTTAATATTTCTTTTCATTGATATGTAGAAATATACAGTTGTGACAACAATTTATTTACATCAAAAGTGCATTAAATTATTTGTATATATTATTTATATATACATAACGGATCCTATGAGACCATGGTAGCTAAATTTTAAAAATGGCTGCCAAAATTGGATGATATAGCACGTGAATACACGGTATCATAGCACCCGCTGTACAATAGGGCCAGACTATACAATATATCGCTGTATCAATTTTATCCGCAATTGGTTTTGTTAAATTAAAAACTTGAGAATTATTGATGAATGTTGTGTCCTCATTAGAAAGAAACTATTCTCGTGACATAAACTGCGTTTACCGAAATACAGAAATTTCACTTTATGAAATATATGTATTTGATATACATTAAAACAAAACATTTCTTCATGGAGATTATAATTTATACATTTAAACAAAGTGTTGCAAAAATTTTCGAAAATTTTTGCAACACTTTGTTTAAATGTATTTGATATAGATATAGTAATTTTTAAAATCTACAGTTCCTAAATAATGTAATTATTATTAAAGCTGAGGTTCTCATCCCTCAGACATAAATTACTTTAATCGATTTTGGTTATCCTGTTTGGACTTTTTGGTTTTCTTGATTCAATTTTTTTAAAAATGATGTAGCTTTCCAATCTTCTGACTATGTGTGTACCTGATGAAGGCTATTCCAGGAACGTATATCTATATTTTTATTAGCATCATTACAAATTTAAACATATAATGGCGAAATGGGAAGTAAATATTACTTTACATGCAAAGAAACGATCATGACCACGACGACCCCTGTGCATATTCAATACAAGTTCAACAATATCATTAATATGTAAAACAATAAGGGAGGAGTGCGAATTTTACAAGAGATTGTTAACGTGCAGGGGAGTGTGGCATTCTTCAAACGCATTGCACACTATTTTCCACGATCAGGCTTCCTCTCAAAATTTTTAAACTCTTTTACTTTTCAGTTGTTTGATTTTGAGCATACTATGTAAAGGTTATTTCAGAAACGCGTCATGAACACTTAATATAATATAGATAAAATATCTAAATTAAAATGCGTGCAGCTGGGAAACGAAAATAAACATTGGAAATTAAAAAAAAAAAAAAAAAAAAAAATAGTTTAATGAGACATCGAAAAAGTACAGAATTACATTTTGCAGAAACGTGATTGTATTGTCTGTCGTTCTTCGATTTACGGATTCTGATTACCCCTTTGGTATCTTCAAACTCTTCTTGATATAATCTTCAAACTCAACTATTTGTCAATAACAATGGTTTGTAGTATATTAATTGATTTTATACTGTCTTGTTTTTTCTAGGTATTACGAAGTAAAGTCAATAGTGTTTCCATGCAAACTTGTTAATTTCGTTATTATGACAAAAACTTGTGTTCCTTTAGTTCCTCAAGTTCCTCAAATACTTAACAGTTCAAATGTAATTCATTTACAGAGCTATTTTGGAATAAAAACTTTTTTTAATTGAATTATTGCACATATGGTTGTCTTCTATAGCTTAATCAAATGTATCGAATGTCTACGGTCTTGTTTCTTCATTTAAAGTCAATGATGACAATACACATTGTTTATCCTGTAATTGTGTGATTTTGAGTACTAATAAAGGGGGTCAAATGAACTTCAGTGTTATTAAGTCATAGACATAATAAAGCATTTCTGGTACCTGATTCATGTAGAGAGACAGAAACAAACGGTAACAGTATAAGCATTGACGCCACAGATGACGCCATTGAAAGCGATTCACAAAACGACACTTGTTGTTTTAGACTTTTTGATATTGCAGGATATACACAATATACACACATTGTCGTTAAATAGAAAAAAAATGCTCTCGCTGCGAAGCATGTTAGAAAATCTCAACAACAGTTCCTTTTCTACCTGTTTCTAAATAAATAAATTTTATATTGTATATTTTCAAACTGTATTTTAATTGATGATTGTTAAAACTAAGGAACGAAAGCACAGGAATTATTAGCTGATTTTCACTATCCTGTTTAGACCCTTTGGTTCCATTGCTCCAAAAACTTAAATTATTTGGCTTTCTAATCTTTCGATTTTGTGGTTATTCCAGGAACGCGTCATGCGCACAAAATTTGATATTTACGTTTTATTAGCTGATTTTGGCTATCCTGTTTAGGCCCTTTGATTTACTGGACTCCGAAGACTTTTAAATTATTTGTCTTTCCAATCCTTTGAGTGTGAGTACACAAGGGTTTATCAAGAATGGAAAATACAGAGAAACCGAAAAAAATTGGTATTATTGGGTAATATTGGGTACTCAAGACACAGAGCGAAGATAAACAAAACAAAAAAACACACGACAGAAAACTAAAACGATGAGCAACACAGACCCCACCAAATACCGGGGTTGAACCTAGGTACTCGCGAAGGGTCAAGTTATCCCAGAAGTGATTCGTTCGTGCACAGTAAATTATATATCTACGTCTTCATAATAGCTGCAACATTAGGTTCTTTGTCAATTATATTGCTTATTTAATCCATTGATACATATGCAAATATATACTATTAAATTTCCTATATTAGTTTATTAATGATTTTCGTACATAAAATGGAAGCAAATTAATTCGTGATCAGTATTTCAAAAGAGACCTAATTTCTTGTCTGACATATGTTACTTCTGAATTTACTTTGTTTTTAAGATTTAGTAGCCAAGTCGTGTTTTTGCTAATAACCGTATCCTTATTTCTTGAACAATGTACTTATCAAAAGTACAAAATTACATAGTAATGGTGAGGATATTATGCAAATAAAGTGTAAACAGAGATAGCCAACAATTGCACCAAGATCAACAAAAAGAACATTTTCCTGTCTTCTCAAGCCATTGAATATTGAACCCGACATATTGGGTTTGAAATCCAGATACCGGCTTGGGACAGGAACATGAATGTGGCGGGGTTAAGCCTGATAATGAAATCCTAACATTTCCCTCCTGATCTCAAACGACAATAATGAAATGATTTAAAATGGAATGGGTGCTTCAACAAGTGATTGGTATTCTAATGTGCACGAATTGTGCTCTGGTACTCGTCGATTTGCTTCTACACGCTTATGAGTCAGATTTCCTTCAAGGGTTTCTCAAAAAATTAGCCTAGACCATTAATTCCAGCTTCCACTTTCTAGAGGATGTTCTGTCAATGAATAATTCTAGATTCGGTGATTATCTGCATCTCATCTAACAAAGTGAACTTGAAGTAAAGGATACTACTGACACTCAAAAGTCTGCTTCTTACCTTGACCTTCAGCTTGAAATCGAAAACGGAGGAAGATTAAAAGCAAAACTCTACGACAAACGTGACGACTTCACTTTTCCAATAGTCAACTTCCCATTTATCAGTAGTAACATTCCAACATCACGAGCGTATGGAGTTTACATTTCACAATTTCAACTTGTGATAGTGCTGGAATTTGAGATATTTTGTATATTTGGATATTATTAACTGTATTGTATTTTTATTGTAGATTTATATTATAATTCAATTTAGCAATTGAATTAATGAGCATTAGAAATAAGAAGATTTAATTATCTTATATATTTCATTCAATAGTTACTTTATGGTCTGCTAGCTTATTCAAGTGTGACAATTCTTGATATGATCTTCTTTGTTTTCCATTGGTCAGTTTATTTTAGGCGGGAAACTTTTGTCTTTATTTCTATTGTTTGAGTCAATTCACTTTTGAGAAGCTATCTTGAAGGAAGCCATTTTTCTTCTCTGGCAATTGCAAATTAATTCTTGGAATTGAATATCTCGTTTTGAAGGTGGAATTGGTATATACGACCAGATTGTATTTCTACTAAAGTTGAGGACCTTCGCACCTCATGTGAGGGTTAGAACTTAGATGAAATATTATCACTTGTAATAGAATTATGTGAATAATGAGGAAAATAAAGAATCCATAAGACAGATAAATTTTAGTGTTTTATTTTCACATAATGAGGGAGGAAACACTGCTACAAACTCATGCGTTATTCTAGAGCTTGTGACAAGTACAGTGATTTCCAGGACAGAGCTCAGCTGCTGACGCAAAAACTACTCAAGCAAGGCCACGTTGCTCCTAAGTGAGAGTCATCGCTACAAACATTTTACGGTCGGCATCATGATTTGGTTGATCGCTACGAAATTTCCATATCTCAAATGACGATGGGTCTTTTACTTGTTACGTAGATGTTTTCTTTCCTCTATCGTTGCCAAGATGTGACTGTATATATGAGTAACACAGCGGATGTCTTATAAGAAGCAGGAACTGCTTACCCTTCGCGATCACCTGAGTTCTCCCCCCGGGTCCGTGTTGCTCATCTTTTTAGTTTTTTGTGTTTTCCTATTATGTGTCTTTACGTTATTAGTTCCAAATTGTGATTTCCGTTACGATTTCCGTATGAAAACGATGTTCGGTTCGTATTTATCTCCAGTTGTTTGTAGGAGGGCTCATGTCTTATTTACGTTATTTGTGGTTGCTTGCACATAATGGTGTCCAACACATAATGGATTTTTTCTTGTGTACCCAAATGTTGCCAGTTTCTCTGGATTGTACATTATTAATTGCCCCTTCAGTTTTCTCGTTTATTACTAGCATTGTGAATAAAGCAAACTTCAATAAACAAAATGACCATATGCTATATAATAAGTATCACTCTGAAATATACCTGATGAACCATAATTTAGTACACATGTCTCGTTTCTGTGATAACCTTCACCAGGTATGCTCATTGTCCAGATATATTAGCGTTGCCATTTGTTGATCACGTGATTAAAATAATATTTTCATTTTATATTTCAGTGTTGTTGATGTTGTGCCAAGCACAACAAAGCATTCAGTGTTCGTGTCCTGCCGATTCATGTATGACCATTGCAGATTCAAAACAACGATGCCAGTGTTGTGTTTTTGTATTTCTTGGTAAGCGGTCTGGTCCGGAGATGTCCGTTAAATATAATGAAAACCCAAAGAAGAGAATATTTTATCTTCCTGAAAAACGTTCAGGTGTTACTTACAATGATAACGACAAGGCTGTTCCAAAACGAATCGTAACATTAGAATATTTATCGAGAATTTTACCACAACAACAATCTATTGCTCATACGAATTCAATGTCCAATGAAATACCATCTAGTTTCGATGCACAGAATGTTTACAACAACGTAAAGGAAACAAAGGGAGGTAGTGATTGGCCATATTATTGACCAATCACAAGTTGATATTGGATTTGCTTAGAAGAAACGAATAAAATTATATTTTTATATATTTATTTTCTTTTTCTTCTTTTTTTCAAATATTTTAGTCACAAAACGTACTATTAGTTATTAGTACTGATCTTTGTGACTGTTTGTTACCCTTAGTTCTGAAAATGGGAGGTTTTTCTTCTTTTCATCTACTATTTAACTTATTTAATCCGAACATCCTTTGGGTCAACTGTTGTGTCCAAAATAGACAGGTATATACAGACTGGAACTTTATCTACAGTTTTTTTTTAACATGATTCCGGTTTATTCATGGTTCACTTTAGACATGTTGCATTGAGTCAGTGAGATTATTCGAAATCTTAATAACGGATTCTATTATTTCAGCCAAAAAAATAGAAACAAAATAGTAGCTGTCGAGGTCTTATTTTATAAAATCCTGCTAGCTATTGATATGTATTTTGGGATTGTTTTAATTAATTCCAACTTATATCAGAATGCTGTCTTCTGATTGGTTGATGAAAGGGGTATTTATTTTACCAATTCTTCGTTTGTTCAGCTTTTACACCATTGCCGGGATATTTGCCTAAAAATATCCCGGTACTATAGGAAAATATCCCGCTCCAGACGAAATTCCTTCTTTAAATAGTTTATGACGTCACGGATGTTATTCGAATTACTCTGGTTTCTTCTTTCAACCAACGCTAAAGTAAAGAAAATGACGACAGTGTCAGCCGTTATGTTTGAAATCGTTGAAATGTATATATTTCAGATTCATTTGCATTATTTTTTTTAGCGTGTTGTATGTTAAAGCAGTGATTTATTTTATTTTTGAATTTGTTCCAGAATTTATACTCTAGTCACTTCTTTGAAAAGATTTTTCCTGTTTTCGTAGATTGATTTTAAGTATCAGCTGAAAATCAAATGATCGAGGTGGTCTGAAGTTCTGAACCTGCTTGCATGCCACTATTTTACTTGCTGTTATATATTCGGCGGAATTAAACAAATATAATACCGGTTTCGAGGACAGTCAAATGTACCTCGCCGCTAAAGCGGCTCGGGATATTTGCCTCTCCTCTCAACCAGTATTTTTCGCAAATAACCCTCACTAACAGGATATATTTGTATAAAATAAACAACAATAAAGGTGGTCAGTGTCTCCAAGGTCCAAAACCTTACATATTCTCTAGGATTCATGTATTCGCTTCTTATAATGATGTTTGGTTCTTTTTGACCCCCAATTATTTGCAGGAGGGCTCATGTCATATTTGTGTTTGCTTGCGCATAGTGGTGTCCAACACGCCTTGATTAAATGAGCAACATGGCGGGTGTCTTATAAGTGTAATGAACTGCTTACCCTTCGGGAACACCTGGGTTCTCCCAGGTTTTTGGTGGTATCCGCGTTGCTCTTCTTTTTTAGTTTTCTGTGTTGTTTTCTTGCTTGTCGTCGTCCTGTGTCTTGCGTACACAATGTTGCCAGTTTCCCTGGATTGTCCGTACTTGACTGCCCCTTCGGTTTTCTCTAACGTTTAGTTGCTTTCTTTGTCTTTGTCCTGTGTCTTGTGTATCCATTGTTGCCAGTTTCTCTGGATTGTCCATTCTTGATTGTCCTTCGGTTTTCTCTAACGTTTATTTGTTTTGTTTGCCTTGTCCTGTGTCTTGTGTACCCAATGTTACCAGTTTGACTGGATTGTCCATTCTTGATTGCCCCTTCGGTTTTCTCTAACGTTTATTTGTTTTGTTTGCCTTGTCCTGTGTATTGTGTACCCAATGTTGCCAGTTTCTCTGGATTGTCCATTCTTGATTGCCCTTTCGGTTTTCTCTAACGTTTATTTGTTTTGTTTGCCTTGTCCTGTGTCTTGTGTACCCAATGTTGCCAGTGTCTCTGGATTGTCTATTCTTGATTGCCCTTTCGGTTTTCTCTAACGTTTATTTGCTTTCTTTGTCTTCGTCCTGTCTTGTGTACCCAATTTTGCCAGTGTCTCTGGATTGTCCATTCTTGATTGCCCCTTCGGTTTTTTCTTACGTTTATTTGGTTGTTTACCTTCGTCCTGTGTCTTGTGTACTCAGTGTTGACAGTGTCTCTGGATTGTCCATTCTTGATTGCCCCTTCGGTTTTCTCTAACGTTTATTTGCTTTCTTTGTCTTCGTCCTATTTCTTGTGTACCCAATGTTGCCAGTGTCTCTGGATTGTCCATTCTTGATTGCCCCTTCGGTTTTCTCTAACGTTTATTTGCTTTCTTTGTCTTCGTCCTATTTCTTGTGTACCCAATGTTGCCAGTGTCTCTGGATTGTCCATTCTTGATTGCCCCTTCGGTTTTCTCTAACGTTTATTTGCTTTCTTTGTCTTCGTCCTATTTCTTGTGTACCCAATGTTGCCAGTGTCTCTGGATTGTCCATTCATGATTGTCCCTTCGGCTTTTTCTAACGTGCATTATACACAGCACAGACAAAAGTGTTGTCGGTGATAAAGGAAAGAAAATAATCTATGAAAAAGGACAAATTACTAGACATTTCAGAAATAGATAATTCGCAACGGTCAACTAGTTCATGATGACGATGGCAGAAAATATGTTAAATTAACCTATTTTAAGACAATTATGCTGTTGACATAACATTGTTTATAATGACACGCTCACTACTCCATCTATAATGATAATAGGGAATTTAGTTATCACAAATGTTAGTACCCCCACGTCCTATCTGTATGAACATTATATATAAGTATTATGTAATACTGAGGAACATTTCCCATAATTCTATTTTCTTGATTGATGGACAACTAAATAACCTGCTGAAACGTGTCTCAAGAGACACATTCTAAAACATATTGCATAATGTTCTTAGCAAATTACACTTCTATAACAATTTCAGAATTATAATTAACACTGAGACTCCATTTATGTTCTAAGAGTCAACAAGTAAGGACGTACTATATCATCAACAATGGAGCTAAAAACCAATACACCTAAGGATTGTGATTGATAATTGTTTACTTCACTTTGTTAATTGACCATGCTGTTTTGTTGTTTTTGTGAACGAGTTACGTTTGTTTAACACCCAATTCAGCAATTGATTAGCTATGAAGAGTTTGAAGATACCAAAGAGGTAATCAAAATCTGTTAATCGAAGGGAAGACAACACAATGACCACAAGATACCAAAGGGAGGTAATCAAAGTCCGTTAATCGAAGGGAAGACAACGATCTACAAACTACGAGATGAACTCCGGTGCTCCGGAAGGGTAGCAGTTCCTGCTCCACTAGTGGCACTGTCGTGTTACTCTAGTTATACACCCGGTGATAAGACATGAATGGGGAAAGGACCGGAAAGTGTTTATGACAAGTGGAACATATCAAACTACTTTTCATTGAGACGATGGTATTTTCCACTTTGAAATAGGCCAACACGCTTATTTGGATTTTTAAACTGCCAACACATTGAAGCAACAATTTGCGAGTAGACATACCATAATTTTCCCAGCAAATGCTAATTGTTTAAAAACAATTCCATGTAGAAGGCATTGGTTCCGGTTTAAAAGGTCACACCATTGCGTAATAATTCCAGTAATCCTACACAAATCTGTGTGATTACTATTTGCACTTTTATATGTTGCTGTCTGTTTTATGACGTCAGATGGGAAATATTCGTCTCTACTTCCAGTAGCTCTCTAATTGACTTATATTAATAGATACACGAACACTTAACTCGTTGGCATTTGTACGTGTGACAGGTCTGATTGATTTGAGTGGATATCTACAATTTATTGTCTGCAATGTTTTAAATTAACAATTTTTTTGTCAGCAAACGTGGGGGTTCCGAGTTTGTTTGTCAGTTGATATTCAGTTTATGTTCTAAAAACAAACCTAGGATTACCACTCTTAAGTATTTATCAATTGAATCTCTTATTCTTTGAACTCAATTTAACGTCATGTAATAAAATATTGTCACAACAGTTCCAAAATACAATAGTTAAATCGGAGAAAGGATGACAAATCGATACTTCTAGCAAACTAGTACACCAACACACACTTTCCCGGCTTCGTATCGGCACTTTAATAAAAGGTAACGAGATTAAGCTAATCTTATGGACGCAAATGTAATGAAGTTTGTTCCTCTGTTTTTTATCAATCGTTATATTTATCCTCATATCCGCGTGGTTATTTCCGTGACAATAGTCAGATGATTTAATGAAGTTTGAAGATAACAACGGGGTAATCAGAATCCGTAAATCGAAGTAGGAAAGACAACACAATTGACATAAAGAAAAAGGACAAAAGGACAAAGAACGATCTATTAAACATGCGCATGTACGTGTAAACTGTTTTCAAAATCAAAAGTTGTCACATGCAGTTTAGCCCTGCCCCTTTTCATCGGAATGCCTTTCCAAGCAACAATAGTCAGAGGTCGTGTATATGTCTGCCAGGAATATCGATTTTGCCTATTCCTCCTCTATTTCTACGATTTCGATTAAATATTGGAACTTTTCCGCCCATGTAGTATTTTTTTCATTGTATCACAAATATATCTTTATATTTTTACAAGCTTCATATACATGTAGGTATGCCATATTGTGGGAAGCGTTTTTGGACCCGTCAGATTTCTACTTCCTGTTTGCCGACTTAGTTGGTTTTTATACACATTGAACAATATATGCTCATTTTTCGTCACATTTTTCTCAGCAACTATTGATGGCAGAAATCTGATATTTCGTCACAATCTTCATATTGGTACGCAATATTGTAGGAAGTGTTTTTGGACCCGTCAGATTCCTAATTCCTGTTTGCCGACTTGGTTGGTTTTTATACACATTGAACATTAATGAATAAGGAATGTAATATTTCCATGGATTCCATGCCATAAAATGTATTAATTTAGTTTTAAAGCTTTTCGGAACCATTAAATATATGACTGATTATATAGCAAAACATTATTTTTATTGTTTCTTCTTCACTTTCAAAGATACCCATTTCATGTTGTTTCATCGATTGGTCTTGCCCACAGGAAACTTGCGAGTATGAGATTTCAAAAATTTATATCCAAGATTGATGCTTTAATAATGTTATCTTTGACATATTTTTTTCTATATAATTGAAGATGTTGATGTAATCAAATGAAACAGAATTCTCATACATGAACATGCTAACAGTTTGTGCTAAAGTAATCTATTAATAGACATCACTTAAATCCTTCGTATACCTACTCTGTATTAAGCTGACAGTGAGAAATAAGGTTTTTCTTAGATGCTTGGATAATACATGTTATTAAATTTGATTTTTTTAAAAGATTTTCTGTTTATTCAGCATAATATATAGTACATGATATCATCTTGTAATTTGTTTTTACCAGCATTGTTATTGCTCCTTATATTTTGATGACACAAGTGTGGATACAGAAATGTGCTGTCCAAAAGGCAAGTGTGGATGTCAATACTTCATATTATTAACTTTAAAAAAAATCATGGACACAGTGGTCCTGGAATTTGCTAATAAAAAATTAAACCTGGATTATTATTTTTGCTTAAAGTCCGGTCCTGTGTTTTTATTTCAAATTTTCATCATAGCCCCCTTCCCCCTCTCAAAGGATATAAAATTGTATCATTAATAATAAATTAATAAATAATAAATTCAGATTTTCTATTTAAAATAAATCTCATTTACAAAACCACTGATATTTGTTCAATTTTTAACGCTGATTTAAGCTTTAGTCGCAACAAATTTATATTTTTCTCTTTAAACTGTCGAAACAACATTTATTTAACTGTAAAATTCACAAATAAAATCCCCCCCCCCCTTTTCTCCCTTTTTTCTTGTTTAAGTCAATGATCAACAATATTACAGAATTAAACAAATGAATAAATATAACATAGATTTCTTTTACATGAATCGTTTTGTTTTACATTATCATATCAAGAAAATGGTCGCTGTAACATTCATCAAATTCACGTGGGGGTAGGGGTTTTCGGGTGGGTTTCTGAGTAAGATGGTTCCGTTTCAATGTTAAAAGTCCGGTATTTTCCTTTCCTATATGAACCAAAGAACACATTTATAGCCGTTTTTCTTTTTAAAAAATAATTATATTTAAAAAATAATAGCATTTTAACCTTCAATTCACTCAGTAATGTGCTTTTCCTCGCCGCAGAGCAAAAATACGTACATGGTTGGAAAGCTGGAGATTTCATAAACTATTGACCTGAGTAACCTTGCTAAACCATGCGGAGTCAGTGTGTTTTAAATCGGTCATCCAATCAGGACGCTCATTATTCTTGTCCAAGATAAAAAAAAAAATACATTGCTAAAATTACCTGTGGGTGTTTCCCCACTTCAACTCGTAAATTTACATAGAAATCGGAGAAATTTTGTCATAAGACTTCACACATGGTTTTGTCTATCATATTTCGTGAAGACAAACATAAAATGTTATTGCATTTATCAATAGTTTATGAGTATCAACAGTTTTTTCAACACTGTATCTGTTTCTCGATACAGCCGCCCGATTAAAGTTACCCGTGACCCACTTTAGCACGTTTTACCAGTTTTTTCTTAATAATGTTGTTTAAAAAGTAAGACCTCTCATTGATCTGCAATACATCGCCAACTAACACCATTCTTGTAGAATTGGCATATCCTTGTTGGGGTTTTTTTGCTGTTTTTTTGTGTTTTTTTTTAAGTTTCTACCACCCGGTTTCTTTCCATTTTTTGGATTTCGTGTTTCAATGGTCATATTATTTTTATGCATTTGTGTTTGTAATTATATCTCCCTCGTTATTGGAGGGACATATTGTTTTCGCCCATTCCGTTCCACTTGTCGTAAGCATTTCCTGGTTCTTTCCTCATTCATGACTTATCACCGGGTTTGTAACTGGCGCAAACCTACTGATGCCACTGGTGGAACAGGAACAGTTTACCCTTCCGGAACACATACGTCCACCTACGTCCACCCCGGCTTTTAGTGGGGTTCATGTTGCTCGATCTTTAGTTTTCTATGAAATGTTTAATAGATCATTGTTTGTCCTTTTGTCTTTTTTCTTTTGGCCATTGTGTTGTCTGTCCTTCTGCGATTTACGGATTCTGATTACCCCTTTGGTATGTTCAACCTCTTCTTGTGCTTAATTCGTGAATTTGTAATAATAGTCAATCACAAAATTATATGAAGACTATGAAAGAAACAATTTCAATCAATTTGCATTTGTGCTTTACAATTTCAGCAAAATTGGTCAAGAAATGACCTCTGCATACTGTTTGGAAAACTTGTGGTTTTATATGCATAGAAAGAGTATAGGAGGTCGTGAGTAAATTATGTTCACTTACTGTACCTCTCATCTCAACTCATGAACACATAAAATACATAAAATACCACACACATGCTGATGGAAATAAACGTTAGAGAATGCCGATGGGGCAATCTAAAATGAACAATCCAGAGAAACTGGCAACATAGGTTACCCAAGCCGAAGAAACACTAAGCAAAAACACAACACAATATGTGTTAGACACCACTATGCGCAAACAAACACAAATAACGTAAATAAACATGAGCCCTCCAACAAATAAATGGAGGTAAACACGAACCGAATATCGTTTTATGCGGAAATCGTAACGGAAATCAAGGTCCTTGCATTGGCAGGCACAACAATTTGGAGGAGTTAAATACTCAATCCCCTTCGTGATAATCGGATATCATACGAGAATACAGATATAAACAAACACACAAAATATGCGATGTTTCAATTCGGTAATATGCAATGAAAGTATCAGTGCTGTAACATTAAGCCATGTCATGTGCACAATAAAGGCGCGAATATTAATTTTGGTTCGTATAACTAGCTTAACCCCGCCACAACTGTACCAAGCCATGAAAGTGAGCGGTCATGTATATGTGTTTTATAGGTATCGATTTTGCTACAGTTTTTCAGATTTTTTTTTTTCGATCTTGGAATTAAACGTTAGAGAAAACCGAAGGGGCAATCACGAAGAGGCAATCCAGAGAAATTGGCAACATTGGGCACACAAGACAAAGGACAAACACAAACAAGAAAAACCACGACACAGAAAACTAAAAATGTGCAACACAGATCCACCATAAACCGTGGGTGAACCTAGGTTCCCCCGAATGGTAAGCAGTTCCTGCTTCTTATAAGACACCCAGCATGTTACTCATACAGTCAGTATGTGTTGGACACTACTATATGCAAGCAAACACAAATAACGTAAATAAGACATGAGCCCTCCTACAGAAAACTGGAGGTAAAGACGAACCGAAGATAGTTTTCATGCGGAAATCGTAGCGGACTCAGAACGTTAAAACTGTTCCGACAGTGTGGTATTTTTGATTTTCATTTCATTATTTATCCTATAATAGATACTCTTATAAATATCATTCTGCAATGCATCAACACCTGCACACAATATCAAGGTGTTGCATCGTTTTAATAAAAACGTAGATATATAATATAGTGTGCATCACCCTTGTCCGGGATAACATTCACCAGGTACGCTAAAAAATCAATAGATTGTAAAGCCATGCAATTTAAAAGTCTTCTGGAGCAATAAAACTAAATGACCTAAACATTATAGCTAGCCGAAATCAGTCAACTCTGACTGATGTAGGCGAACCTTAGTTTTAATAGTAATTTAATGTTTTTAGACACTGTAAATTTCGCTAATAAATCATGTCTGTGCTAAAGCACCGACTACTGGATGGATGATACCCTAGGGGACTATTTATATTATCATCCTCTAAAGAGCTAACATCGTGGGTTAAGCTGCAAGTAGAAATCTTTTGTTAGCTCTTTAGAGGATGATAATGTTTTTGTCTTCTGTGTAGTGTTTTTTTAGTGTTCGTGTTCTATATTGTCATCTGTATAGCAATTTTAGTGCATCTCCTGTATAATAAATGACCCATTTCCATGTGATCTTCACCAGTGTTTTAAATAACACACCACAGCTTGCGTTGATGTGAGTGTTCTAAAAATAGCCATCCAATAGCCATAGGTGACCTAATACCCCAGTTCAGATATCTTGCATAATATATCACACTGCACACATGATACACGTTACAGTATAATTGTATGCAATATGTTTGCCATTTTCTGCTGCTTTATTTTGTTTTATTGTTCTTTCGGCATTTAATTCTAAACGTGTTTCTTCAATTTCAGCTTCTGTTGTAGCAAATCTTTTACAACCTTTACTCTCCATTGTTTTACTTTTATTGATTATAAATGCACCCAATACACAGCATGACCTAATTATTGTGCTTGGTCATCCTGTCAATCAGGGTGAGGCGTGTCTTTGATGAAAACTCATTGATAGAACCCACGTGGTTGCGTAAGTAGAAATACGGGGTATAAATAATTTCGCGCGCAAACATCGGTATTTGTCCTCGCTGCATAAACCAATCACTGTTTAGAAAAAACGCTACACAGAAGACAAATAGTTTTATCGACCCAGTAATACACTTATGTATATTATTTTTTAATGTAATTGACCCGAAGACTAACAGAACTTACTTATATACCTGCACGCAATATGAAGGTGTGTTACAACGCTTTAGAATAAACTGTTATTAATCAGTAGATACTAAACGCTAAAAAGACTCAAGAGACCAATCAAACATAGACACAGGCAACGTTGTGCACAACGACAAACAAAACAAAAACCACAACACAGAAAACTAAAAAGATGAGAACGCATACACGAATCCACCTAAAGACCGGTGGTGAACCCGGGTCCTTTGAAAAATAGCCCGTTTCTGGGAAGGATGTTTACAGATGATAGATAATAAAACAACCGGCAGTACAATAAAACAGACAACGTTATTGTCTGTTAAACTAGCATCTATGATAGAATTACCTCAGTGTCTTGACGAAATGCAAATGTGAATGATGTTTCTTTTCTTTAGCTATCGTTAATTGTTCGGAATGTGCATTAAAAACGTAGATATCAAATTTAGTGAGCACGACGCGATTCTGGAATAACCTTCATCCGGTACGCTTAAAGCCAACATATGTGAAAGCCAAATAATATAAAAGTCTTTGCGAGCAATAAAAAACCAAAGGGCCTAAGCAAGATAGCTGAAATCGGCTAAGGTCGCCTATTCCTGAGGGAGGAGAACCTTATTTTAGATAATAATTAAATGATTTAAGAGCTTTAATTTGTATATAATTTATTCACGATTGTCATGCCGTTTCACAGTAACACGGTCGTCTTTACTAGTGGTGTAGGAACTGATTGTTGTTGATCGTTGTTTTTTTTTTGCCCTTTGACACTGTTATTGTTTTGTTTCTGATTACCACTCTGGTATCTATTCTCAAACTTTCCACTATTGTATTTATATTAATAAGGTTGTATTTTGCTCTGTATCAGTAGTAAGAACGTGGATATTAAACTTAGCACGCACGACACGTTACTTGTTGGTTTATAGTGCTAAACGCCACTTTCAACAATATTTCAGTGATATCGTGGCAGTCAGTTTTATTGGTGGAGGAAACCGAAGTACCCGAAGAAAACCACCGACCTGTCGCAAGTCACTCACAAACTTTATCACATAATGTTGTATCGAGTACATCTCGCCATGATCGGGATTCAAACTCATAACGTTACTGTTGATAGCCACTGTTTGCATAGGTAGTTGTAAATGCAACTACCATGCGATCACGACAACGACGACCCCTAATTGGGGGAAGCACAGACAGTTATAGCAACCAACCGGTTAAACATGTCAGGAAACCTACACAAGATACTGATTTTAGATGTATGATGAAAATCTACGATATTAACCACTCGAACACACAGTCTTCCCTAGTCCCTAGTCATATAGGTATCCATGGAAACACGGTCATTGACCAGGAAGTCAAGGACACATTGGATAACTCAATATCCAATTACACTATTGTGTAGACGGATTTAAAGTCTTTGATAATGAAATATATTTTAAAACGCTGGAAGGCCAGTTTGGACCAGTAAATCAAAAAATAAAAATAGACGAAATGCTTTCCTTAATTGGCCTGACTATTTGTTATTACGTCATAATACCACGGAACAGGTGGTCTGGACCAGATGTCGTATTAGTTGTGATAGATTTACACATAGCTAATAATGAAATAATGAGGAACAACCTGAATACGTTCGGATTAATTCCATTGAGCGGTATTCACCGACATATATTTTAATCGATTGCGTAGATGTTGCTCATGTTCGTCAGACATTCTGCAATGTCAACACGTTATGAGGGTTATTTAGATAGATAATATATGAGTTCTAAATATATGGGGGTTTGTTTTTTTTTATCTTTTTCATTTTTCTTTAATTTGAACATATAACCCGATTGCTTTATATACAAATAAGTCTTAGTTCTTTTAAAATGTCTTCTAGTTTAAGGAAATTGATTTCTAGAATTTAATCATAACATGAAATAGCTGAAATATTGCTAAAGTTGGCGTTAAGCACAAATTAATCAATCAATCCTTGATTTTAGAAATATTGAATAAACATTATTGAAATAAACGTTAAAGAATACCGAAGGGGTAATCAAAAAAAGATCAATCCAGAGAAACTGGCAACAAATGGTACACAAGACGAAGAAAAACTAAGCAAAAACACAACACAATAGGTGTTGGATACCACTATGCGCAACCAAACACAAATAACGTAAATAAGACATGCACCCTCCTACAAACAACTGGAGGTAAAAACGAACCGAACATCGTTTGTATGCGGAAATCGTAACGGATATCAGAACATAAAGACACATAATAGAACAACACAAAAAAAAAAAAAGATGAGCAACGCTTACTCCACTATAAAACCGGGGGTAAAGTCAGGTGCTCGCCAAGGGTAAGCAGTTCCTGTTTCTTATAAGACACTCGATCGCCATGTTACTCATATATACAGTCAAGTCCGGTAAAAGTCTTGGTAGTGATAGAGGAAAGAAAACATCTACATAAAAAGTAAAAGATCCATTGTCATTTCAGACATGGATATTTCGTAACGGTCAACTCGATTGTCATGACAACTGTAGAAATTTTGCAGCAATGTAGCCTTGCTTGAGTAACTTTAGCGTCAGTAGCTGAGCTCTGTCCAGAAAATAATTGTACTGGGCACATGCTCTAGAATAACGTATGAGTTGTGTACATACGCTTGTGATGCTGGAATATTGCTACTGATGAAGTCTTGATTTTCTTTTTAGTTCATAAAGATAAAAATAACAGAGCACTGAGTTCATATATAGGTAGTTGATCTGCACAAATTCTTTTTTTTTTACTTAATCCCCAAACCTTATCCTAATAATAGAAAATATCTGTATTAATTAGTAATTAATATTCCGAACACTTCCTTATTGTCTTATTCAGAATTATTAGTATGCTCATTTAAATTCAAATTTTTAAAGCTCATATTTCTAATATTAGAGATTATGGGAGAAATAACGTATTCTTGTGGATGACATTACATTTAATATCATTACACGATTGTTCATTTTTAATTGAATATTTTCATCGGATTTAAAATTTAGAAAGATTAAAAACCTACATGCAATACTTTCCTCTCGAAGGAAATCGAAAAAAATTCGAACAAGTGAAAATTATGAAAGAATTTGCTTGAATAAATAGAAAATTTTTCTTTGGCTTTCGGGCAAGTAGGTGAAAAACGTAAAGGCAAAGACTGTCATTATTTGTCTTTTTTGCCCTTTGACACTTTTATTGTTCTGTTTCTGATTACCACTCTGGGATCTATTCTCAAACTTTCCACTATTGTATTCATATTAATAAGGTTGTATTTTGCTCTGTATCAGTAGTAAGAACGTGGATATTAAACTTGGCGCGCACGACGCGTTACTTGTTGGTTTATAGTGCTTTACGCCACAATATTTCAGTGATATCGTGGCAGTCAGTTTTATTGGTGGAGGAAACCGAAGTACCGGAAGAAAACCACCGACCTGTCGCAAGTCACTCACAAACTTTATCACATAATGTTGTATCGAGTACATCTCGCCATGATCGGGATTCAAACTCATAACGTTACTGTTGATAGCCACTGTTTGCATAGGTAGTTGTAAATCCAACTACCATGCGATCACGACAACGACGACCCCCAATTGGGGGAAGCACAGACAGTTATAACAACCAACCGGTTAAACATGTCAGGAAACCTACACAAGATACTGATTTTAGATGTATGATGAAAATCTACGATATTAACCACTCGAACACACAGCCTTCCCTAGTCCCTAGTCATATAGGTATCCATGGAAACACGGTCATTGACCAGGAAGTCAAGGACACATTGGATAACTCAATATCCAATTACACTATTGTGTAGACGGACTTAAAGTCTTTGATAATGAAATATATTTTAAAACGCTGGAAGGCAAGTTTGGACCAGTAAATTAAAAAATAAAAATAGACGAAATGCTTTCCTTAATTGGCCTGACTATTTGTTATTACGTCAAAATACCACGGAACAGGTGGTCTGGACCAGATGTCGTATTAGTTGTGATAGATTTACACATAGCTAATAATGAAATAATGAGGAACGACCTGAATACGTTCGGATTAATTCCATTGAGCGGTATTCACTGACACATATTTTAATCGATTGTGTAGATGTTGCTGATGTTCGTCTGACATTCTGTAATGTCAACACGTTATGTGGGTTATTTAGATAGATAATATAAGTTCTAAATATATGAGTTTTTTTCATCTTTTTCCTTTTTCTTTAATTTGAACACATTGCTTTATATACAAATAAGTCTTAGTTCTTAAGGTTTTCTAGTTTAAGGAAATTGATTTCTAGAATTTAACCATGCCATACCATGAAATAGTTGAAATATTGCTAAAGTTGGCGTAAAGCACAAATTAATCAATCAATCCTTGATTTTAGAAATATTGAATAAACAATGTTGAAATAAACGTTAAAGAATAATCAAAAAAAGATAAATCCAGAGAAACTGGCAACAAATGGTACACAAGACGAAGAAAAACTAAGCAAAAACACAACACAATAGGTGTTGGATACCACTATCCGCAACCAAACACAAATAACGTAAATAAGACATGCACCTTCCTACAAACAACTGGAGGTAAAGACGAACCGAACATCGTTTTTATGCGGAAATCGTAACGGATATCAGAACATAAAGACACATAATAGAACAACACAAAAAAATAAAAAGATGAGCAACACTTACTCCACTATAAAACCGGGGGTGAAGTCAGGTGCTCGCGAAGGGTAAGCAGTTCCTGCTTCTTATAAGACACTCGATCGCCGTGTTACTCATATATACAGTCAAGTCCGGTAAAAGTCGTGGCAGTGCTAGAGGAAAGAATACATCTACATAAAAAGTAAAAGATCCATTGTCATTTCAGACATGGATATTTCGTAACGGTCAACTCGATTGTCATGACAACTGTAGAAATTTTGCAGCAGCGTAGCCTTGCTTGAGTAACTTTTGCGTCAGTAGCTGAGTTCTGTCCAGAAAATCATTGTACTGGGCACAAGCTCTAGAAAAACGTATGAGTTGTGTACATACGCTTGTGATGCTGGAATATTGCTACTGATGAAGTCTTGATTTTCTTTTTAGTTCATAAGGATAAAAATAACAGAGCACTGAGTTCATATATAGGTAGTTGATCTGCCCCAATTCTTTTTTTTTACTTAATCCCCAAACCTTATCCTAATAATAGAAAATATCTGTATTAATTAGTAATTAATATTCCGAACACTTCCTTATTGTCTTATTCAGAATTATTAGCATGCTCATTTAAATTCAAATTTTTAAAGCTCATATTTCTAATATTAGAGATTATGGGAGAAATAACTTATTCTTGTGGATGACATTTCATTTAATATCATTACACGATTGTTAATTTTTAATTGAATATTTTCATCGGATTTAAAATTTAGAAAGATTAAAAACCTACATGCAATACTATCCTCTCGAAGGAAATAGAAAATCTTTTCAAAGTGAATTATAAGTAATGATACAAGCAAAATCGTGAATAAACTTTTTTCTTCATTAATTTGATCGTGTATGAATTACCATTTCACAACAACAATCCTTGTTATGAGTACGAATAGTTTGAAACCCCAAGAGTAATCAGAAGTCATAAATCGAGGGACAGACAATACAATGACCAAAAGAAAAAGGACAAAAGAAAGTCAAGAAACAATGGTCGACAAACCACCAAACGGAAAACTAAAAAATTGAACATGAACCCCTCTAAAAACCGGGGATGAACTCAGATGTTCCGGGAATGGTAGACAATCCCTGCTCCACTAGTGACAATCGTAGTGTAACCCTTGTTGAAAATACGGTGATAAGTCATTAAAGAGGAAAGAAGGGTGAAATTGTAACTATGACAAATGGAACATATTCGTTGCCATCTAAAACACATGCAGTAAGTAACGGTGAACCAAGTCATGATGGGGACCGTTAAAAAATAATTTCAGCATTGTGGAGAAATGGAGAATCAGATTGTCCTTTTGTGCTGTCTGTCCTTCTTCGATTTACGGATTCTGATTACCCCTTTGGTATCTTTAAACTCTTCTTAGAAAACCTCCGTGAACTTGAATGCTCTGTTTTAGTCAGATCTGAATAGTGAGCTAGATCATTGGCAGTAGTTGCAAAAATTGGAATTCCAAAAGTTAGTTTTGTTAATTAAATGTAACAAATACGTTGTAATCGAATAACTTTATGTCATTTCTCTAAATTGCAATGTAAGTTTGAGATAAATGTACTCTTCGGCGAAGAGGTTGATAAATACAATGCAGGTTTCTGTGAGAGTTCGTGTTGTCTTCCTATTGTCTGATTTTTGTGCTTTGTTCGTTTGTTTTTAAGTTTTGTTTTATTTTATTTTTTTCTTGCTTGTTTCATATCTAAGCCAATATATTGAGTGAGTGAGTGAGTGAGTGATTGTTGTTTAACACATACTCAGCAATTTTGCAGCTACATGTATATCATGCGAGAACAAGTTAATTTTTAATGAGATGATGCTGAGGTTCGTTTTCTACTAGACACACTTAGTTGGTTTGATTCGATCGGTGCTCGAATCCACGATCTACCGCACTCGTAGCGAGCACTCTCAAGCCATTACACCACGGATGCGGTTGCAAAGATATTGACAGCGAGGTCCAATTAAAAATGAACCTTAAAGACAAAAGTCTATTTCATTTTTCCCATCGTGAATTTTCCATTTGTATAAAGAGCATTCCAGCAGCACATGCATATGGAGAATATATATCTCACTTATTATGATATTCAAAAATGTGTTGTTTCTATAAGTTTATTTTGATAGAGGGTTGCTGTCAATAACGATGCTGCTGACACATGCGTTCCCAATCGTTAAGCTAAAGCCATCACTTCGAAGGTGTTAAGGTCACCGTCATGGTTTGGTTAACCGCTACGTAATGTCTTCGGGCATATTCCGTTCGCAGTAGTCAAAATCCCATCCTTTCCTTGTTGATGACCTATCACCAAATGTGACTTATCTTGGAAATGTTTTTTAAATGAAACACGATTGATGCCATCACTAGTTGGGTGGGAATTGCCTATCCTCATTGCTCACCCCAGGTTTTAGTGGGGTTCTTGTGGCTCAAACTTTTGCTTTCCTATTAGTATTTTCTGGATTATTGTTTGTTTTTGCATTTGGCCATGGCAGTGTCTATCTTTCGATATACGGTTTCTGATTACCCCTTAAACTCTATTTGTTGTGTATTACCTGTGTGTTAACATTGTAGGTGTCTTTGTATCAAACATTTCTTCTGACTTCCGATACTCTATGTTGGTCTTGTCAGTTTCTAATGATGTTTCAACTTCACTTGTCATATTCATGCATATCCATGCTTTGTGAATTATATAAAGTTTAGCCTTTAAGCACTCCTTACAAGAATACTTGGCATGTTTAAAACGATATATTCGATTAAAAAAGCCTCTCCTGATACTAGTAATACGTTCACATGATTATTCCTTTGGTAAGCAAATTCTCGGTTTTTTGTACCTTTTTACTTATTTATTTTTTGTAGCAAATTGAATTGGATCTAATCTTTAAATCTTTATATCTATTTTTATCTTTATATTTTTGTATATTCGGTATGAACTATATATGAATACTATTAATGAGCATGAGAGGGAGTTCAGGCGGTACATCGGTGCGGGGCCCGGAATCCAAGAGGGGGCCTGTGAATCTCTGAGGAGCCCCATAGACGTTTTATTTTGATTTTAAATTTTTTGGGGTGGTATTTTCAACTATTTTGAGTTTATCTAGAAAAATAATTATGTAAAATTCACTTAGATTTCTGAATTCTTGTTGTTGATCATCACTCACACTTACACTGTTACCAGGTAGGTCATCATTCATTATATTACATATATTTACTGTCTGTCAGGTCCAAACTTTGCAAGTTCTTGTTTGAAATCCTCAATTTCGAGAGAAGTCTGAGCATATCCCCGAGGCCCTAAGGTAGTCTTGTTCCGCCTTGCAAGATTTCTCTTGGAGGCCCTGAATACCATCAAACATATTCTTAACCAGATTCTTTTCCTTTTACATTGTATATAGATTTTTTCCCGTTCCTCCATCATTAACAAGACTTTTACCGGACTTGACTATGTCCGTAATACGACGGGTGTCTCATAATAAACAGGTTCTGCTTACCATTAGCAAGCATCTGGGTTAACCCTCATAATGTGATCATCTTTTTACTTTGCTGTTTGTATTTTTTTGTCTTGCTTGCTATGATGAGGTCCGTGTTGGTCATCATTTTAGGTTGCTGTGTTGTATTATTTTGTCTTGCTTGCTATGATGAGGTTCGTGTTGGTCATCTTTTTAGGTTGCTGTGTTGTATTATTTTGTCTTGGTTGCTATGATGAGGTCCGTGTTGGTCATCTTTTTAGTTTGTTGTGTTGTATTCGTTTGTCTTGCTTGCTATGATGAGGTCCGTGTTGGTCATCATTTTAATTTTCTGTGTTGTGTTCTTTTGTTTTGTTTGTCTTCGCTCTGTGTCTTTTGCCCAATGTTGCCTGTTTTTCTTGATTGACAATTCTTTATTGCCCATTCGATTCTCTCTAACGCTTACTTAATAGCTTATCAGAATCTGACCCATGTAGAAACTTGCGAAGCTGTGACCTCTATTTGAGTCGTAATTAATTGCAAGAGAAAAGCGGAGGTGTAATCAAGAATGAACAATCCAGACAGATTGGCAACATTAGGTACACAAGACACAAGACGAAGACAAGCAAAACCAAAAACAAAACACAATATGTGTTGGACACCACTGTACAAAAACAAACACATATAACGTAAATAAGAAATTATAAGACAGGTTAAGAAATGCATTGGGTATGGTTGTTTTGAGTTGTATATAAAAATCGTTCAATAATTTTTCTTTTCACAATCTCCTATTGTTAATTAACTTTTCATATTTATATTGTGATTCTTCCAATTAAATGATAAGAAGAGTTTGAAGATACCAAAGGGGTATTCCGTAAATCGAAGAAGGACAGATAATAAAATGGTCAAAAGACAAAGGACAAAGGTAAAAACAACGATCTACAAAACACTACACAGAAAACTAAAGATTGAGTTACACTAACCCCAGTACAAAGCGGGGGTAAACTCAGGTGCTCCGGAAGGGCATAGGCAGTTCCTGTTCCACTAGTAACACTCGTCGCGTTACGCTAGTTATACTCTTCTGATAATCGCTAAATCCTGAATCGCATAAGCCGTTGATAATTCATGAATGAGGAAAGGACCGGAAAGTGTTAACGACAAGTGGAAAAAATCAGTTGTTGTTGCAGCATCATTTGATAAGTACCGGAAACAGAAGCCATATTGTTATGATCCCGTTCGGTACGAGAATTTGGCATGTGCACATTATTGATGGACACGTTAGCTCCGTCCCCCGTGTCCGAAGTTTCTTCTGCATTGACTAAAGTCGCATGACATCGTAGTTTTCCATTATCGTTAAGTTGTTGAACAACAATCACTTGTTCCCCTATAGAGCTGACCTCGAGTGAACAGTCTTTTAAATTGGGTTTCATCAGCTGAGCTGCTTGAAAGAAGCCCTTTTCCTTTGCGCTTGGACGCCATTAAAGCAATTGTATTGAGCGTATTTTACTCGCCTATCAAATGTCACTCTGAGAGTTTCTTGGCATTTGTTAAATCGTTAATTATACTTCAAAGAATTTAAAGCTATAGTTAACACCAATTAAAAAACATATATGCCGTCAACCGCAATTATAATCCAATTTAAAACACAAATTTAATCCTTTGTTCTGAAAGTACGCGTATCTCACTTGATGATCTAGAATTGCACTGACCACGTGATGCGTTTTCATGGGATATCTAAGCAGGTTAATTTAGTAAAATTAACAACGCCAATATTTTGTACCTTTGTTTGTCCCAAAGATTAAACGTTACGGAATATCTGTGTTACAAATGACGATGATATGTTCCACTTTTCGTAAGCACTTCTTGGTTCTTTCCTCATTCATGATTTATTGCTGGGTTTGTAACTAGAGTATAGCACGGTGGGTTCCACTAGTGAAGCAGGAACTGCTTTTCCTTCCGGAGCACCTGAGTTCACCATCGATTTTCAGTAGGATTCGTGTTGCTCGATAATTAGCTATGTGTAGTGCTTTGCAGATCATCGTTCGTCTTTTTGTCCTTTGACTGTTGGCCATTGTGTTGTCTGTCCTTCGATTTACTTATTCTGATTGCACCTTTTGGCATCTTTAATTTCTTCTACTAATGCACTCAGAGATATTCTTGTAACGTCGTCGATCAAATTGGAAACAGTCATGATTGCTTGGTATTTTGCAAATTTCGAACAATTAACCATAGACTACCAATTGAGTGTGGTAGATGGCAAAATTTAGAACGAGAAAACAGAAAGTGTAATTTATGTAATTCTGATATTGACGATGAATTCCATTATATTCTGAAGTGTCCATTTTTTGAAAATGGAAGAAGAACTAATATTAAGAAAAATTTGCACAGAAGTTCCAACATTTTATGTTTTAAAGAAACTATGTCATCCAAAAATAAACAGAATCTTATAAGTTTGTGTAAATTCATCAAAATTAGTGAGTTCCCGTGACTAAATTTGATTAAATGAAACTCTGTATATATTGTAGATATTGTACATATGTTCTAATGTTTCTCTGTACCTATGTATATGGTGATGAGAATAAAGATATTGTATTAGTATGTACCGTAAGTATGTTAGTTGCTTAGTGATCAAGTCACCCCTATCGTACGTTCCATTCTCCGATGCTTAATATGTTTTAATAAATTGTGCTTATCTTTCAAACAAGATTACTCATTGTCAGCAACAAGAAATCTCAGCAAAGGCATCCCCACTCCAGCCACGATAAGAAATTGGTTTGTTCTTCAATCTAATGTTAATCTGAAAAATGATATTTTAAAGCTGTATTAAAATAAACTAATTTTGTTTCATGTGGGTATTTCTGGTTTAAACTATTGACACGAACGAATAAAAATAAATGAAAAATGGTCATAATTTTTGAAAATAATCTTTAATAACATATTTCTTTATTCAAGATAATTGTCACATGGGAATGAAACTTCTTGGAGATTCTGATGACAAATGCTATTTTAGGAATAAGAAATAACTCGCGTTGGTAAAAAAATAATATATCGTCATTAGTAGTGACTCGAGACATTTAGCGATCCTATTTAAATAATATGTGGGATTTTGTAATATTTGTACCACGGTTTTCCGAGTTAAACGGTTTAACAATATACAATTACGGTCCTCGGAAGAGGTGAATATCCAAAATTGTCAACCCCACTAGGGTTATTTCCGCAAGGGATAACCCTAGTGGGGTTGACAATTTTGGATATTCACCGATTCAGAGGGCCGTAACTGTTTTTTCTGTTTAATATTTGAATTGTTAAAGTATTATTCCATTAGTGTTATTCACTGGACGTTGTAATTTTCGAGGGTTATTCACCGTTGAATAATAGGGTTATTCAATGGACGTGTGTAATTCTTGAGGTTATTCACCGTTGGCGGCGATTAGAAGCAAAAATATCCAGATTATTTTATGTCATGTGATTATCTTTTAACCAATAGAATTGATTCTTTATTATGTGAGGTATAATAATCTAACTTTAACCATTTAACTCGGAATAACGTGGTATAAATATTACAAAATATCAGATATTATTCAAATATGATCGAAAAATGTCTCGAGTCACTACAAATAACGATATATTATTTTAACCTACGCGTTTTTACCTTCGCGTTCGATTGCTTAACCGTACAACTCGGAAACAGGGGTATAAATGATTTGTAACATGAAGCCATGGAATATCACATCTAGGTCATTGGTTATTGCACGGATCTCTGAGAGTAATACAACTACAGCCCAGATTTAAAGTGTGCAATATCTCGTATCTGCGTGTATTATTTCATAGTTCTTAGCTGTTGTTTACATTCTGATATATAAACCATAAAAAATCAAACGAAAAGAATGCATTCATATTACAAGTATACATTTTGATATATGCGATACCAATAAAAATATTTATGTACTTACTCACCAGAAAAATTGCAAAGCAACATTTTTAATGACATACTAACACTAAAATAGAAGAAAATGTTTTCATCACGTTGCAGCTACTCTATTCTGTTGACTAAACATGAGAGAATACCGAAGGGACAATCAAGAATGGACAATCTAGAAACACTGACAACACTGGGCACATAGGACACAGGACGAAAACACAACACAACACAGAAAACTAAAAAGATGACCAACATAGAATCCTTTGAGAAACCTGACGTTCCCGCTGCATAATTTATGTATGCCTGGTCAATTGAGAAAAATTGCTTAAAGATGACAAATGGGTAACCAGAAGCTGTAAATGGAAGAAAGACAGACAACATAGTGGCCGAAAGAAAGAAGACAAAAGAACGAACAATAATCCACAATAAAATACACATAAATCTAGAGATTAGGAAGATACCAAAGGGTAAACAGAATCCGTAAATCGAAGAATGATAGACAACACAATAGCCAAAAGAAAATGGAAAAAAGGACAAGACGTGTTTGAAGATACCAACAGGGTAATCAGAAGCCATTAATCGAAGAGGAACAGACAACACAATGGGCAAATGAGCAAGGGTAAAAGGACAAACAATGATCTACATACACTACACAGAAAACTAAAGATCGAGCTGGTTAAATTTGTAAAGATTTCAGACGTACGTTTTGTGCAAAATTTCAGCAAAATTCGTCAAGAAATGACCTCTGTATAATGTTTGGAAAACTTGTGGTTATATATGCATAGAAAGAGTATAGGAGGTCGTGAACTTATTGTACCTCTCACCTCAACTCATGAACACATAAAATACATAAAATACCACACGCATGCTGATGGAAATAAACGTTAGAGAATGCCGATGGGGCAATCAAAAATGAACAATCCAGAGAAACTGACAACATAGGTTACCCAAGACGAAGAAACACTAAGCAAAAACACAACACAATACGTGTTAGACACCACTATGCGCAAACAAACACAAATAACGTAAATAAGACATGAGCCCTCCTACAAACAACTGGAGGTAAACACGAACCGAATATCGTTTTATTCGGAAATCGTAACGGAAATCAAGGTCCTTGCTTTGGCAAGTACAAACATTTGGAGGAGTTAAATACTCAATCCCCTTCGTGATAATCGGATATCATACGAGAATACAGATATAAACAAACACACAAAAATATGCGATGTTTCAATTCGGTAATATGCAATGAAAGTATCAGTGCTGTAACGTTAAGCCATGCCATGTGCACAATAAAGGCGCGAATATTAATTTTGGTTCGTATAACTAGCTTAACCCCGCCACAACTGTACCAAGCCATGAAAGTGAGCGGTCATGTATATGTGTTTTATAGGTATCGATTTTGCTACAGTTTTTCAGATTTTTTTTTTCGATCTTGGAATTAAACGTTAGAGAAAACCGAAGGGGCAATCACGAAGAGGCAATCCAGAGAAATTGGCAACATTGGGCACACAAGACAAAGGACAAACACAAACAAGAAAAACCACGACACAGAAAACTAAAAATGTGCAACACAGATCCACCATAAACCGTGGGTGAACCTAGGTTCCTGCGAATGGTAAGCAGTTCCTGCCTCTTATAAGACACCCAGCATGTTACTCATACAGTCAGTATGTGTTGGACACTACTATATGCAAGCAAACACCAATAACGTAAATAAGACATGAGCCCTCCTACAGAAAACTGGAGGTAAAGACGAACCGAAGATCGTTTTCATGCAGAAATCGTAGCAGACTCAGAACGTTAAAACTGTTCCGACAGTGTGGTATTTTTGATTTTCATTTCATTATTTATCCTATAATAGATACTCTTATAAATATCATTTTGCAATGCATCAACACCTGCACACAATATCAAGGTGTTGCATCGTTTTAATAAAAACGTAGATATATAATATAGTGTGCATCACCCTTGTCCGGGATAACATTCACCAGGTACGCTAAAAAATCAATAGATTGTAAAGCCATGCAATTTAAAAGTCTTCTGGAGCAATAAAACTAAATGACCTAAACATTATAGCTAGCCGAAATCAGTCAACTCTGACTGACGTAGGTGAACCTTAGTTTTAATAGTAATTTAATGTTTTTAGAAACTGTAAATTTCGCTAATAAATCATGTCTGTGCTAAAGCACCGACTACTGGGTGGATGATACCCTAGGGGACTATTTATATTATCATCCTCTAAAGAGCTAACATCGTGGGTTAAGCTGCAAGTAGAAATCTTTTGTTAGCTCTTTAGAGGATGATAATGTTTTTGTCTTCTGTGTGGTGTCTTTTTAGTGTTCGTGTTCTATATTGTCATCTGTATAGCAATTTTAGTGCATCTGCTGTATAATAAATGACCCATTTCCATGTGATCTTCACCAGTGTTTTAAATAACACACCACAGCTTGTGTTGATGTGAGTGTTCTAAAAATAGCCATCCAATAGCCATAGGTGACCTAATACCCCAGTTCAGATATCTTGCATAATATATCACACTGCACACATGATACACGTTACAGTATAATTGTATGCAATATTTTTGCCATTTTCTGCTGCTTTATTTTGTTTTATTGTTCTTTCGGCATTTAATTTTAAACGTTTTTCTTCAATTTCAGCTTCTGTTGTAGCAAATCTTTTGCAACCTTTACTCTCCATTGTTTTACTTTTATTGATTATAAATGCACCCAATACACAGCATGACCTAATTATTGTGCTTGGTCATCCTGGCAATCAGGGAGAGGCGTGTCTTTGATAAAAACTCATTGATAGAACCCACGTGGTTGCGTAAGTAGAAATACGGGGTATAAATAATTTCGCGCGCAAACATCGGTATTTGTCCTCGCTGCATAAACCAATCACTGTTTAGAAAAAACGCTACACAGAAGACAAATAGTTTTATCGACCCAGTAATACACTTATGTATATTATTTTTTAATGTAATTGACCCGAAGACTAACAGAACTTACTTATATACCTGCACGCAATATGAAGGTGTGTTACAACGCTTTAGAATAAACTGTTATTAATCAGTAGATACTAAACGCTAGAAAGACTCAAGAGACCAATCAAACATAGACACAGGCAACGTTGTGCACAACGACAAACAAAACAAAAACCACAACACAGAAAACTAAAAAGATGAGAACGCATACACGAATCCACCTAAAGACCGGTGGTGAACCCGGGTCCTTTGAAAAATAGCACGTTTCTGGGCAGGATGTTTACAGATGATAGATAATAAAACAACCGGCAGTACAATAAAACAGACAACGTTATTGTCTGTTAAACTAGCATCTATGATAGAATTACCTCAGTGTCTTGACGAAATGCAAATGTGAATGATGTTTCTTTTCTTTAGCTATCGTTAATTGTTCGGAATGTGCATTAAAAACGTAAATATCAAATTTAGTGAGCACGACGCGATTCTGGAATAACCTTCATCCGGTACGCTTAAAGCCAACATATGTGAAAGCCAAATAATATAAAAGTCTTTGCGAGCAATAAAAAACCAAAGGGCCTAAGCAAGATAGCTGAAATCGGCTAAGGTCGCCTATTCCTGAGGGAGGAGAACCTTATTTTAGATAATAATTAAATGATTTAAGAGCTTTAATTTTAGATAAATTTGTATATAATTTATTCACGATTGTCATGCCGCCTAACAGTAACACAGTCGTTTTTACTAGTGGTGTAGGAACTGATTGTTGTTGATCATTGTTTTTTTTTTTGCCCTTTGACACTTTTATTGTTTTGTTTCTGATTACCACTCTGGTATCTATTCTCAAACTTTCCACTATTGTATTTATATTAATAAGGTTGTATTTTGCTCTGTATCAGTAGTAAGAACGTAGATATTAAACTTAGCACGCACGACGCGTTACTTGTTGGTTTATAGTGCTAAACGCCGCTTTCAACAATATTTCAGTGATATCGTGGCAGTCAGTTTTATTGGTGGAGGAAACCAGAATACCCGAAGAAAACCACCGACCTGTCGCAAGTCACTCACAAACTTCATCACATAATGTTGTATCGAGTACATCTCGCCATGATCGGGATTCAAACTCATAATGTTACTGTTGATAGCCACTGTTTGCATAGGTAGTTGTAAATCCAACTACCATGCGATCACGACAACGACGACCCCCAATTGGGGGAAGCACAGACAGTCATAGCAACCAACCGGTTAAACATGTCAGGAAACCTACACAAGATACTGATTTTAGATGTATGATGGAAATCTACGATATTAACCACTCGAACACACAGTCTTCCCTAGTCCCTAGTCATATAGGTATCCATGGAAACACGGTCATTGACCAGGAAGTCAAGGACACATTGGATAACTCAATATCCAATTACACTATTGTGTAGACGGACTTAAAGTCTTTGATAATGAAATATATTTTAAAACGCTGGAAGGCAAGTTTGGACCAGTAAATTAAAAAATAAAAATAGACGAAATGCTTTCCTTAATTGGCCTGACTATTTGTTATTACGTCAAAATACCAAGGAACAGGTGGTCTGGACCAGATGTCGTATTAGTTGTGGTAGATTTACACATAGCTAATAATGAAATAATGAGGAATAACCTGAATACGTTCGGATTAATTCCATTGAGCGGTATTCACCGACATATATTTTAATCGATTGCGTAGATGTTGCTCATGTTCGTCAGACATTCTGCAATGTCAACACGTTATGAGGGTTATTTGGATAGATAATATATGAGTTCTAAATATATGGGGGTTTGGTTTTTTTTATCTTTTTCATTTTTCTTTAATTTGAACATATAACCCGATTGCTTTATATACAAATAAGTTTTAGTTCTTTTAAAAGGTCTTCTAGTTTAAGGAAATTGATTTCTAGAATTTAATCATACCATGAAATAGCTGAAATATTGCTAAAGTTGGCGTTAAGCACAAATTAATCAATCAATCCTTGATTTTAGAAATATTGAATAAACATTATTGAAATAAACGTTAAAGAATACCGATGGGGTAATCAAGAAAGATCAATCCAGAGAAACTGGCAACATATGGTACACAAGACGAAGAAAAACTAAGCAAAAACACAACACAATATGTGTTGGACACCACTATGCGCAACCAAACACAAATAACGTAAATAAGACATGCACCCTCCTACAAACAACTGGAGGTAAAAACGAACCGAACATCGTTTTTATGCGAAAATCGTAACGGATATCAGAACATAAAGACACATAATAGAACAACACAAAAAACTAAAAGGATGAGCAACACTTACTCCACTATAAAACCGGGGGTACAGTCAGGTGATCGCCAAGGGTAAGCAGTTCCTGCTTCTTATAAGACACTCGATCGCCGTGTTACTCATATATACAGTCAAGTCCGCTAAAAGTCTTGGCAGTGATAGAGGAAAGAAAACATCTACATAAAAAGTAAAAGATCCATTGTCATTTCAGACATGGATATTTCGTAACGGTCAACTCGATTGTCATTACAACTGTAGAAATTTTGCAGCAATGTAGCCTTGCTTGAGTAACTTTAGCGTCAGTAGCTGAGCTCTGTCCAGAAAATCATTGTACTGGGCACAAGCTCTAGAATAACGTATGAGTTGTGTGCATACGCTTGTGATGCTGGAATATTGCTACTGATGAAGTCTTGATTTTCTTTTTAGTTCATAAAGATAAAAATAACAGAGCACTGAGTTCATATATAGGTAGTTAATCTGCACAAATTCTTTTTTTTTACTTAATCCCCAAACCTTATCCTAATAATAGAAAATATCTGTATCAATTAGTAATTAATATTCCGAACACTTCCTTATTGTCTTATTCAGAATTATTAGTATGCTCATTTAAATTCAAATTTTTAAAGCTCATATTTCTAATATTAGAGATTATGGGAGAAATAACTTATTCTTGTGGATGACATTTCATTTAATATCATTACACGATTGTTAATTTTTAATTGAATATTTTCATCGGTTTTAAAATTTAGAAAGATTAAAAATCTACATGCAATACTATCCTCTTGAAGGAAATAGAAAATCTATTCAAAATGAATTATAAGTAATGATACAAGCAGAATCGTGAATAAATGTTTTTCTTCATTAATTTGATCGTGTATGAATTACCATTTCACAACAACAATCCTTGCTATGAGTACGAATAGTTTGAAACCCCAAGAGTAATCAGAAGTCATAAATCGAGGGACAGACAATACAATGACCAAAAGAAAAAGGACAAAAGAAAGTCAAGAAACAATGGTCGACAAACCACCAAACGGAAAACTAAAAATTGAACATGAACCCCTCTAAAAACCGGGGATGAACTCAGATGTTCCGGGAATGGTAGACAATCCCTGCTCCACTAGTGACAATCGTGGTGTAAACCTTGTTGAAAATACGGTGATAAGTCATTAAAGAGGAAAGAAGGGTGAAAGTGTAACTATGACAAATGGAACATATTCGTTTCCATCTAAAACACATGCAGTAAGTAACGGTGAACCAAGTCATGATGGGGACCGTTAAAAAATAATTTCAGCATTGTGGAGAAATGGAGAATCAGATTGTCCTTTTGTGCTGTCTGTCCTTTGATTTACGGATTCTGATTACCCCTTTGGTATCTTTTAACTCTTCTTAGAAAACCTCCGTGAACTTGACTGCTCTGTTTTAGTCAGATCTGAATAGTGAGCTAGATCATTGGCAGTAGTTGCAAAAATTGGAATTCCAAAAGTTAGTTTTGTTAATTACATGTAACAAATACGTTGTAATCGAATAACTTTGTGTCGTTTCTCTAAATTGCAATGTATGTTTGAGATAAATGTACTCTTCGGCGACAGAGGTTGATAAATACAATGCAGGTTTCTGTGAGAGTTCGTGTTGTCTTCCTATTGTCTGATTTTTGTGCTTTGTTCGTTTGTTTTTAAGTTTTGTTTTATTTTATTTTTTTCTTGCTTGTTTCATATCTAAGCCAATATATTGAATGGGTGAGTGATTGTTGTTTAACACATACTCAGCAATTTTGCAGCTACATGTATATCATGCGAGAACAAGTTAATTTTTAATGAGATGATGCTGAGGTTCGGTCTCTACTAGACACACTTAGTTGGTTTGATTCGATCGGTGCTCGAATCCACGATCTACCGCACTCGTAGCGAGCACTATCAAGCCATTACACCACGGATGCGGTTGCAAAGATATTGACAGCGAGGTCCAATTAAAAACGAATCTTAAAGATAAAAGTCTATTTCACTTTTGCCATCGTAATTTTCAATTTGTATAAATAGCATTCCAGCAGCACATGCATATGGAGAATATATATCTCACTTATTATGATATTCAAAAATGTGTTGATTCTATAAGGATTTTATTTATAGAGGGTTGCTATCAATAACGACGCTGCTGACACATGCGTTCCCAATCGTTAAGCTAAAGCCATCACTTCGAAGGTGTTAAGGTCACCGTCATGCTTGGTTAACCGCTACGTAATGTCTACCGGCATATTCCGTTCGCAGTAGTTAAAATCCCATCCTTTCCTTGTTCATGACTTATCACCAAATGTGACTTATCTTGGGAATTTTTTTTAAATGAAACACGACTGATGTCATCACTAGTTGGGTGGGAACTGACTATCCTCATGGCTCACCCCAGTTTTTAGTGGGGTTCTTGTGAATCAAACTTTTGTTTTCCTATTAGAATTTTCTGGATTATTGTTTGTTTTTGCATTTGGCCATGGCAGTGTCTATCTTTCGATATACGGTTTCTGATTACCCCTTAAACTCTATTTGCTGTGTATTACCTATGTGTTGAAATTGTAGGTGGCTTTGTATCAAAAATATCTTCTGACTTCTGATACTCTATGTTGGTCTTGTCAGTTTCTAATGATGTTTCAACTTCACTTGTCATATTCATGCATATCCATGCTTTGTGAATTATATAAAGTTTAGCCTTTAAGCACTCCTTACAAGAATACTTGGCATGTTTAAAACGATATATTCGATTAAAAAAGCCTCTCCTGATACTAGTAATACGTTCACATGATTATTCCTTTGGTAAGCAAATTCTCGGTTTTTTGTACTTTTTCACTTATTTATTTTTTTGTAGCATATTGAATTGGATCTAATCTTTAAATCTTTATATCTATTTTTATCTTTATATTTTTGTATATTCGGTATGAACTATATATGAATACCATTAGGGAGCATGAGAGGGAGTTCAGGCGATACGTCGGTGTGGGGTCCGGAGTCCAAGAAGGGACCTGTGAATCTCTGAGGAGCCCCATAGACGTTTTATTTTGATTTTTCATTATTTGGGGTGGTATTTTCAACTATTTTGAGTTTATCTAGAAAAATAATTATGTAAAATTCACTTAGATTTCTGAATTCTTGTTGTTGATCATCACTCACATTTACATTGTAACCAGGGAGGTCATCATTTCATTATATTACATATATTTACTGTCCGTCAGGTCTAAACTTTGCAAGTTCTTGTTTGAAATCCTCAATTTCGAGAGAAGTCTGAGCATGTCCCCGGGACCCTAAGGTAGTCTTGTTCCGCCTTGCAAGATTTCTCTTGGAGGCCCTGAATACCATCAATAATAATCTTAACCAGATTCTTTTCCTTTTACATTGTATATAGATTTTTTCCCGTTCCTCCATCATGGACAAGACTCTTAACGGACTTGACTATATCCGTAATACGACGGGTGTCTCATAATAAACAGGATCTGCTTACCATTAGCAATCATCTGGGTTAACCCTCATAATGTGATCATCTTGTTAGTTTTCTGTGTTGTATTCTTTTGTCTTGCTTGCTATGATGAGGTCCGTGTTGGTCATCTTTCTAGTTTGTTGTGTTGTATTCTTTTGTCCTGCTTGCTATGATGAGGTCCGTGTTGGTCATCTTTTTAGCTTTCTGTGTTGTATTCTTTTGTCTTGCTTGCTATGATGAGGTCCGTGTTGGTCATCTTGTTAGTTTTCTGTGTTGTATTCTTTTGTCTTGCTTGCTATGATGAGGTCCGTGTTGGTCATCTTTCTAGTTTGTTGTGTTGTATTCTTTTGTCCTGCTTGCTATGATGAGGTCCGTGTTGGTCATCATTTTAGTTTTCTGTGTTGTATTCTTTTGTCTTGCTTGCTATGATGAGGTCCGTGTTGGTCATCTTGTTAGTTTTCTGTGTTGTCTTCTTTTGTCCTGCTTGCTATGATGAGGTCCGTGTTGGTCATCTTTTTAGTTTTCTGTGTTGTATTCTTTTGTCTTGCTTGCTATGATGTGGTCCGTGTTGGTCATCTTTTTAGTCTTCTGTGTTGTATTCTTTTGTCCTGCTTGCTATGATGAGGTCCGTGTTGGTCATCTTTTTAGTTTTCTGTGTTGTATTCTTTTGTCTTGCTTATTATGATGAGGTCCGTGTTGGTCATCTTTTTAGTTTGTTGTGTTGTATTCTTTTGTCTTGCTTGCTATGATGAGGTCCATGTTGGTCATCTTTTTAGTTTGTTGTGTTGTATTCTTTTGTCTTGCTTGCTATGATGAGGTCCGTGTTGATCATCTTTTTAGTTTGTTGTGTTGTATTCTTTTATTCTGCTTGCTATGATGAGGTCCGTGTTGGTCATCTTTTTAGTTTGTTGTGTTGTATTCTTTTGTCTTGCTTGCTATGATGAGGTCCGTGTTGGTCATTTTTTTAGTTTGTTGTGTTGTATTCTTTTGTTCTGCTTGCTATGATGAGGTCCGTGTTGGTCATCTTGTTAGTTTTCTGTGTTGTATTCTTTTCTCCTGCTTGCTATGATGAGGTCCGTGTTGGTCATCTTTTTAGTTTGTTGTGTTGTATTCTTTTGTCTTGCTTGCTATGATAAGGTCCGTGTTGGTCATCTTTTTAGTTTGTTGTGTTGTATTCTTTTGTCTTGCTTGCTATGATGAGGTCCGTGTTGGACATCTTGTTAGTTTTCTGTGTTGTATTCTTTTGTCTTGCTTGCTATGATGAGGTCCGTGTTGGTCATCTTTTTAGTTTGTTGTGTTGTATTCTTTTGTCTTGCTTGCTATGATGAGGTCCGTGTTGGTCATCTTGTTAGTTTTCTGTGTTGTATTCTTTTGTCTTGCTTGCTATGATGAGGTCCGTGTTGGTCATCTTTCTAGTTTGTTGTGTTGTATTCTTTTGTCCTGCTTGCTATGCTGAGGTACGTGTTGGTCATCTTTTTAGTTTGTTGTGTTGTATTCTTTTGTTCTGCTTGCTATGATGAGGTCCGTGTTGGTCATCTTTTTAGTTTGTTGTGTTGTATTCTTTTGTCCTGTTTGCTATGATGTGGTCCGTGTTGGTCATCTTTTTAGTTTTTCGTGTTGTATTCCTTCGTCTTGCTTGCTATGATGAGGTCCGTGTTGTTCATCTTTTTAGTTTTCTGTGTTGTATTCTTTTGTCTTGCTTGCTATGATGAGGTCCGTGTTGGTCATCTTTCTAGTTTGTTGTGTTGTATTCTTTTGTCCTGCTTGCTATGATGAGGTCCGTGTTGGTCATCTTTTTAGTTTTCTGTGTTGTATTCTTTTGTCTTGCTTGCTATGATGAGGTCCGTGTTGGTCATCTTTCTAGTTTGTTGTGTTGTATTCTTTTGTCCTGCTTGCTATGATGAGGTCCGTGTTGGTCATCTTTTTAGTTTTCTGTGTTGTATTCTTGTGTCCTGCTTGCTATGATGAGGTCCGTGTTGGTCATCTTGTTAGTTTTCTGTGTTGTATTCTTTTGTCTTGCTTGCTATGATGAGGTCCGTGTTGGTCATCTTTCTAATTTGTTGTGTTGTATTCTTTTGTCCTGCTTGCTATGAGGAGGTCCGTGTTGGTCATCTTTCTAGTTTGTTGTGTTGTATTCTTTTGTCCTGCTTGCTATGATGAGGTCCGTGTTGGTCATCTTTTTAGTTTTCTGTGTTGTATTCTGTTGTCTTGCTTGCTATGATGAGGTCCGTGTTGGTCATCTTTTTAGTTTTCTGTGTTGTATTCTTTTGTCTTGCTTGCTATGATGAGGTCCGTGTTGGTCATCTTTTAGTTTGTTGTGTTGTATTCTTTTCTCCTGCTTGCTATGATGAGGTCCGTGTTGGTCATCTTTTTAGTTTGTTGTGTTGTATTCTTTTGTCCTGTTTGCTATGATGAGGTCCGTGTTGGTCATCTTTTTAGTATGTTGTGTTGTATTCTTTTGTCTTGCTTGCTATGATGAGGTCCGTGTTGGACATCTTTTTAGTTTTCTGTGTTGTATTCTTTTGTCCTGCTTGCTATGATGAGGTCCGTGTTGGTCATCTTTTTAGTTTGTTCTGTGGTATTCTTTTGTCTTGCTTGCTATGATGAGGTCCGTGTTGGTCATCTTTTTAGTTTGTTGTGTTGTATTCTTTTGTCTTCCTTGCTATGATGAGGTCCGTGTTGATCATCTTTTTAGTTTGTTGTGTTGTATTCTTTTCTCCTGTTTGCTATGATGAGGTCCGTGTTGGTCATCTTTTTAGTATGTTGTGTTGTATTCTTTTGTTCTGCTTGCTATGATGAGGTCCGTGTTGGTCATCTTGTTAGTTTTCTGTGTTGTATTCTTTTGTCTTGCTTGCTATGATGAGGTCCGTGTTGGTCATCTTTTTAGTTTTCTGTGTTGTATTCTTTTGTCTTCCTTGCTATGATGAGGTTCGTGTTGATCATCTTTTTAGTTTGTTGTGTTGTATTCTTTTGTCCTGTTTGCTATGATGAGGTCCGTGTTGGTCATCTTTTTAGTATGTTGTGTTGTATTCTTTTGTTCTGCTTGCTATGATGAGGTCCGTGTTGGACATCTTGTTAGTTTTCTGTGTTGTATTCTTTTGTCTTGCTTGCTATGATGAGGTCCGTGTTGGTCATCCTTTTAGTTTTCTGTGTTGTATTCTTTTGTCTTCCTTGCTATGATGAGGTCCGTGTTGGTCATCTTTCTAGTTTGTTGTGTTGTATTCTTTTGTCCTGCTTGCTATGATGAGGTCCGTGTTGGTCATCTTTTTAGTTTTCTGTGTTGTATTCTATTGTCTTGCTTGCTATGATGAGGTCCGTGTTGGTCATCTTTCTAGTTTATTGTGTTGTATTCTTTTGTCCTGCTTGCTATGAGGAGGTCCGTGTTGGTCATCTTTTTAGTTTTCTGTGTTGTATTCTTTTGTCTTGCTTGCTATGATGAGGTCCGTGTTGGTCATCTTTTTAGTTTTCTGTGTTGTATTCTTTTGTCCTACTTGCTATGATGAGGTCCGTGTTGGTCATCTTTCTAGTTTGTTGTGTTGTATTCTTTTATCCTGCTTGCTATGATGAGGTCCGTGTTGGTCATCTATTTAGTTTTCTGTGTTGTATTCTTTTGTCTTGCTTGCTATGATGAGGTCCGTGTTGGTCATCTTTTTAGTTTTCTGTGTTGTATTCTTTTGTCTTGCTTGCTATGATGAGGTCCGTGTAGGTCATCTTGTTAGTTTTCTGTGTTGTATTCTTTTGTCTTGCTTGCTATGATGAGGTCCGTGTTTGTCATCTTTTTAGTTTTCTGTGTTGTATTCTTTTGTCTTGCTTGCTATGATGAGGTCCGTGTTGGTCATCTTTCTAGTTTGTTGTGTTGTATTCTTTTGTCCTGATTGCTATGATGAGGTCCGTGTTGGTCTTCTTTTTAGTTTGTTGTGTTGTATTCTTTTGTCTTGCTTGCTACGATGAGGGCTGTGTTGGTCATCTTTCTAGTTTGTTGTGTTGTATTCTTTTGTCCTGCTTGCTATGATGAGGTCCGTGTTGGTCATCTTTTTAAGTTTCTGTGTTGTATTCTTTTGTCTTGCTTGCTATGATGAGGTCCGTGTTGGTCATCTTTTTAGTTTGTTGTGTTGTATTCTTTTGTCCTGTTTGCTATGATGAGGTCCGTGTTGGTCATCTTTTTAGTATGTTGTGTTGTATTCTTTTGTTCTGCTTGCTATGATGAGGTCCGTGTTGGTCATCTTTTTAGTTTGTTGTAAGGTATTCTTTTGTCTTGCTTGCTATGATGAGGTCCGTGTTGATCATCTTTTTAGTTTGTTGTGTTGTATTCTTTTGTCCTGTTTGCTATGATGAGGTCCGTGTTGGTCATCTTTTTAGTATGTTGTGTTGTATTCTTTTGTTCTGCTTGCTATGATGAGGTCCGTGTTGGTCATCTTGTTAGTTTTCTGTGTTGTATTCTTTTGTCTTGCTTGCTATGATGAGGTCCGTGTTGGTCATCTTTTTAGTTTTCTGTGTTGTATTCTTTTGTCTTGCTTGCTATGATGAGGTCCGTGTTGGTCATCTTTCTAGTTTGTTGTGTTGTATTCTTTTGTCCTGCTTGCTATGATGAGGTCCGTGTTGGTCATCTTTTTAGTTTTCTGTGTTGTATTCTTTTGTCTTCCTTGCTATGATGAGGTCCGTGTTGATCATCTTTTTAGTTTGTTGTGTTGTATTCTTTTGTCCTGTTTGCTATGATGAGGTCCGTGTTGGTCATCTTTTTAGTATGTTGTGTTGTATTCTTTTGTTCTGCTTGCTATGATGAGGTCCGTGTTGTACATCTTGTTAGTTTTCTGTGTTGTATTCTTTTGTCTTGCTTGCTATGATGAGGTCCGTGTTGGTCATCCTTTTAGTTTTTTGTGTTGTATTCTTTTGTCCTGCTTGCTATGAGGAGGTCCGTGTTGGTCATCTTTTTAGTTTTCTGTGTTGTATTCTTTTGTCTTGCTTGCTATGATGAGGTCCGTGTTGGTCATCTTTTTAGTTTTCTGTGTTGTATTCTTTTGTCCTACTTGCTATGATGAGGTCCGTGTTGGTCATCTTTCTAGTTTGTTGTGTTGTATTCTTTTGTCCTGCTTGCTATGATGAGGTCCGTGTTGGTCATCTATTTAGTTTTCTGTGTTGTATTCTTTTGTCTTGCTTGCTATGATGAGGTCCGTGTTGGTCATCTTTTTAGTTTTCTGTGTTGTATTCTTTTGTCTTGCTTGCTATGATGAGGTCCGTGTTGGTCATCTTGTTAGTTTTCTGTGTTGTATTCTTTTGTCTTGCTTGCTATGATGAGGTCCGTGTTGGTCATCTTTTTAGTTTTCTGTGTTGTATTCTTTTGTCTTGCTTGCTATGATGAGGTCCGTGTTGGTCATCTTTCTAGTTTGTTGTGTTGTATTCTTTTGTCTTGATTGCTATGATGAGGTCCGTGTTGGTCTTCTTTTTAGTTTGTTGTGTTGTATTCTTTTGTCTTGCTTGCTACGATGAGGGCTGTGTTGGTCATCTTTCTGGTTTGTTGTGTTGTATTCTTTTGTCCTGCTTGCTATGATGAGGTCCGTGTTGGTCATCCTTTTAAGTTTCTGTGTTGTATTCTTTTGTCTTGCTTGCTATGATGAGGTCCGTGTTGGTCATCTTTTTAGTTTGTTGTGTTGTATTCTTTTGTCCTGTTTGCTATGATGAGGTCCGTGTTGGTCATCTTTTTAGTATGTTGTGTTGTATTCTTTTGTTCTGCTTGCTATGATGAGGTCCGTGTTGGTCATCTTTTTAGTTTGTTGTAAGGTATTCTTTTGTCTTGCTTGCTATGATGGGGTCCGTGTTGATCATCTTTTTAGTTTGTTGTGTTGTATTCTTTTGTCCTGTTTGCTATGATGAGGTCCGTGTTGGTCATCTTTTTAGTATGTTGTGTTGTATTCTTTTGTTCTGCTTGCTATGATGAGGTCCGTGTTGGTCATCTTGTTAGTTTTCTGTGTTGTATTCTTTTGTCTTGCTTGCTATGATGAGGTCCGTGTTGGTCATCTTTTTAGTTTTCTGTGTTGTATTCTTTTGTCTTGCTTGCTATGATGAGGTCCGTGTTGGTCATCTTTCTAGTTTGTTGTGTTGTATTCTTTTGTCCTGCTTGCTATGATGAGGTCCGTGTTGGTCATCTTTTTAGTTTTCTGTGTTGTATTCTATTGTCTTGCTTGCTATGATGAGGTCCGTGTTGGTCATCTTTCTAGTTTATTGTGTTGTATTCTTTTGTACTGCTTGCTATGAGGAGGTCCGTGTTGGTCATCTTTTTAGTTTTCTGTGTTGTATTCTTTTGTCTTGCTTGCTATGATGAGGTCCGTGTTGGTCATCTTTCTAGTTTGTTGTGTTGTATTCTTTTGTCTTGCTTGCTATGATGAGGTCCGTGTTGGTCATCTTTTTAGTTTTCTGTGTTGTATTCTTTTGTCTTGCTTGCTATGATGAGGTCCGTGTTGGTCATCTTTTTAGTTTTCTGTGTTGTATTCTTTTGTCTTGCTTGCTATGATGAGGTCCGTGTTGGTCATCTTGTTAGTTTTCTGTGTTGTATTCTTTTGTCTTGCTTGCTATGATGAGGTCCGTGTTGGTCATCTTTCTAGTTTGTTGTGTTGTATTCTTTTGTCCTGCTTGCTATGATGAGGTCCGTGTTGGTCATCTTTTTAGTTTTCTGTGTTGTATTCTTTTGTCTTGCTTGCTATGATGAGGTCCGTGTTGGTCATCTTTCTAGTTTGTTGTGTTGTATTCTTTTGTCCTGCTTGCTATGATGAGGTCCGTGTTGGTCATCTTTTTAGTTTTCTGTGTTGTATTCTTTTGTCCTGCTTGCTATGATGAGGTCCGTGTTGGTCATCTTGTTAGTTTTCTGTGTTGTATTCTTTTGTCTTGCTTGCTATGATGAGGTCCGTGTTGGTCATCTTTCTAGTTTGTTGTGTTGTATTCTTTTGTCCTGCTTGCTATGAGGAGGTCCGTGTTGGTCATCTTTTTAGTTTTCTGTGTTGTATTCTTTTGTCTTGCTTGCTATGATGAGGTCCGTGTTGGTCATCTTTTTAGTTTTCTGTGTTGTATTCTTTTGTCCTACTTGCTATGATGAGGTCCGTGTTGGTCATCTTTCTAGTTTGTTGTGTTGTATTCTTTTGTCCTGCTTGCTTTGATGAGGTCCGTGTTGGTCATCTTTTTAGTTTTCTGTGTTGTATTCTGTTGTCTTGCTTGCTATGATGAGGTCCGTGTTGGTCATCTTTTTAGTTTTCTGTGTTGTATTCTTTTCTCTTGCTTGCTATGATGAGGTCCGTGTTGGTCATCTTTTAGTTTGTTGTGTTGTATTCTTTTCTCCTGCTTGCTATGATGAGGTCCGTGTTGGTCATCTTTTTAGTTTGTTGTGTTGTATTCTTTTGTCCTGTTTGCTATGATGAGGTCCGTGTTGGTCATCTTTTTAGTATGTTGTGTTGTATTCTTTTGTCTTGCTTGCTATGATGAGGTCCGTGTTGGACATCTTTTTAGTTTTCTGTGTTGTATTCTTTTGTCCTGCTTGCTATGATGAGGTCCGTGTTGGTCATCTTTTTAGTTTGTTGTGTGGTATTCTTTTGTCTTGCTTGCTATGATGAGGTCCGTGTTGGTCATCTTTTTAGTTTGTTGTGTGGTATTCTTTTGTCTTCCTTGCTATGATGAGGTCCGTGTTGATCATCTTTTTAGTTTGTTGTGTTGTATTCTTTTCTCCTGTTTGCTATGATGAGGTCCGTGTTGGTCATCTTTTTAGTATGTTGTGTTGTATTCTTTTGTTCTGCTTGCTATGATGAGGTCCGTGTTGGTCATCTTGTTAGTTTTCTGTGTTGTATTCTTTTGTCTTGCTTGCTATGATGAGGTCCGTGTTGGTCATCTTTTTAGTTTTCTGTGTTGTATTCTTTTGTCTTGCTTGCTATGATGAGGTCCGTCTTGGTCATCTTTCTAGTTTGTTGTGTTGTATTCTTTTGTCCTGCTTGCTATGATGAGGTCCGTGTTGGTCATCTTTTTAGTTTTCTGTGTTGTATTCTATTGTCTTGCTTGCTATGATGAGGTCCGTGTTGGTCATCTTTCTAGTTTATTGTGTTGTATTCTTTTGTCCTGCTTGCTATGAGGAGGTCCGTGTTGGTCATCTTTTTAGTTTTCTGTGTTGTATTCTTTTGTCTTGCTTGCTATGATGAGGTCCGTGTTGGTCATCTTTTTAGTTTTCTGTGTTGTATTCTTTTGTCCTACTTGCTATGATGAGGTCCGTGTTGGTCATCTTTCTAGTTTGTTGTGTTGTATTCTTTTGTCCTGCTTGCTATGATGAGGTCCGTGTTGGTCATCTATTTAGTTTTCTGTGTTGTATTCTTTTGTCTTGCTTGCTATGATGAGGTCCGTGTTGGTCATCTTTTTAGTTTTCTGTGTTGTATTCTTTTGTCTTGCTTGCTATGATGAGGTCCGTGTTGGTCATCTTTTTAGTTTTCTGTGTTGTATTCTTTTGTCCTACTTGCTATGATGAGGTCCGTGTTGGTCATCTTTCTAGTTTGTTGTGTTGTATTCTTTTGTCCTGCTTGCTATGATGAGGTCCGTGTTGGTCATCTATTTAGTTTTCTGTGTTGTATTCTTTTGTCTTGCTTGCTATGATGAGGTCCGTGTTGGTCATCTTTTTAGTTTTCTGTGTTGTATTCTTTTCTCTTGCTTGCTATGATGAGGTCCGTGTTGGTCATCTTGTTAGTTTTCTGTGTTGTATTCTTTTGTCTTGCTTGCTATGATGAGGTCCGTGTTGGTCATCTTTTTAGTTTTCTGTGTTGTATTCTTTTGTCTTGCTTGCTATGATGAGGTCCGTATTGGTCATCTTTCTAGTTTGTTGTGTTGTATTCTTTTGTCCTGATTGCTATGATGAGGTCCGTGTTGGTCTTCTTTTTAGTTTGTTGTGTTGTATTCTTTTGTCTTGCTTGCTACAATGAGGGCTGTGTTGGTCATCTCTCTAGTTTGTTGTGTTGTATTCTTTTGTCCTGCTTGCTATGATGAGGTCCGTGTTGGTCATCTTTTTAGTTTGTTGTGTTGTATTCTTTTGTCCTGTTTGCTATGATGAGGTCCGTGTTGGTCATCTTTTTAGTATGTTGTGTTGTATTCTTTTGTTCTACTTGCTATGATGAGGTCCGTGTTGGTCATCTTTTTAGTTTGTTGTAAGGTATTCTTTTGTCTTGCTTGCTATGATGAGGTCCGTGTTGATCATCTTTTTAGTTTGTTGTGTTGTATTCTTTTGTCCTGTTTGCTATGATGAGGTCCGTGTTGGTCATCTTTTTAGTATGTTGTGTTGTATTCTTTTGTTCTGCTTGCTATGATGAGGTCCGTGTTGGTCATCTTGTTAGTTTTCTGTGTTGTATTCTTTTGTCTTGCTTGCTATGATGAGGTCCGTGTTGGTCATCTTTTTAGTTTTCTGTGTTGTATTCTTTTGTCCTGCTTGCTATGATGAGGTCCGTGTTGGTCATCTTTTTAGTTTTCTGTGTTGTATTCTATTGTCTTGCTTGCTATGATGAGGTCCGTGTTGGTCATCTTTCTAGTTTATTGTGTTGTATTCTTTTGTCCTGCTTGCTATGAGGAGGTCCGTGTTGGTCATCTTTTTAGTTTTCTGTGTTGTATTCTTTTGTCTTGCTTGCTATGATGAGGTCCGTGTTGGTCATCTTTTTAGTTTTCTGTGTTGTATTCTTTTGTCCTACTTGCTATGATGAGGTCCGTGTTGGTCATCTTTCTAGTTTGTTGTGTTGTATTCTTTTGTCCTGCTTGCTATGATGAGGTCCGTGTTGGTCATCTTTTTAGTTTTCTGTGTTGTATTCTTTTGTCCTGTTTGCTATGATGAGGTCCGTGTTGGTCATCTTTTTAGTATGTTGTGTTGTATTCTTTTGTCTTGCTTGCTATGATGAGGTCCGTGTTGGACATCTTTTTAGTTTTCTGTGTTGTATTCTTTTGTCCTGCTTGCTATGATGAGGTCCGTGTTGGTCATCTTTTTAGTTTGTTGTGTGGTATTCTTTTGTCTTGCTTGCTATGATGAGGTCCGTGTTGGTCATCTTTTTAGTTTGTTGTGTGGTATTCTTTTGTCTTCCTTGCTATGATGAGGTCCGTGTTGATCATCTTTTTAGTTTGTTGTGTTGTATTCTTTTCTCCTGTTTGCTATGATGAGGTCCGTGTTGGTCATCTTTTTAGTATGTTGTGTTGTATTCTTTTGTTCTGCTTGCTATGATGAGGTCCGTGTTGGTCATCTTGTTAGTTTTCTGTGTTGTATTCTTTTGTCTTGCTTGCTATGATGAGGTCCGTGTTGGTCATCTTTTTAGTTTTCTGTGTTGTATTCTTTTGTCTTGCTTGCTATGATGAGGTCCGTCTTGGTCATCTTTCTAGTTTGTTGTGTTGTATTCTTTTGTCCTGCTTGCTATGATGAGGTCCGTGTTGGTCATCTTTTTAGTTTTCTGTGTTGTATTCTATTGTCTTGCTTGCTATGATGAGGTCCGTGTTGGTCATCTTTCTAGTTTATTGTGTTGTATTCTTTTGTCCTGCTTGCTATGAGGAGGTCCGTGTTGGTCATCTTTTTAGTTTTCTGTGTTGTATTCTTTTGTCTTGCTTGCTATGATGAGGTCCGTGTTGGTCATCTTTTTAGTTTTCTGTGTTGTATTCTTTTGTCCTACTTGCTATGATGAGGTCCGTGTTGGTCATCTTTCTAGTTTGTTGTGTTGTATTCTTTTGTCCTGCTTGCTATGATGAGGTCCGTGTTGGTCATCTATTTAGTTTTCTGTGTTGTATTCTTTTGTCTTGCTTGCTATGATGAGGTCCGTGTTGGTCATCTTTTTAGTTTTCTGTGTTGTATTCTTTTGTCTTGCTTGCTATGATGAGGTCCGTGTTGGTCATCTTTTTAGTTTTCTGTGTTGTATTCTTTTGTCCTACTTGCTATGATGAGGTCCGTGTTGGTCATCTTTCTAGTTTGTTGTGTTGTATTCTTTTGTCCTGCTTGCTATGATGAGGTCCGTGTTGGTCATCTATTTAGTTTTCTGTGTTGTATTCTTTTGTCTTGCTTGCTATGATGAGGTCCGTGTTGGTCATCTTTTTAGTTTTCTGTGTTGTATTCTTTTCTCTTGCTTGCTATGATGAGGTCCGTGTTGGTCATCTTGTTAGTTTTCTGTGTTGTATTCTTTTGTCTTGCTTGCTATGATGAGGTCCGTGTTGGTCATCTTTTTAGTTTTCTGTGTTGTATTCTTTTGTCTTGCTTGCTATGATGAGGTCCGTATTGGTCATCTTTCTAGTTTGTTGTGTTGTATTCTTTTGTCCTGATTGCTATGATGAGGTCCGTGTTGGTCTTCTTTTTAGTTTGTTGTGTTGTATTCTTTTGTCTTGCTTGCTACAATGAGGGCTGTGTTGGTCATCTCTCTAGTTTGTTGTGTTGTATTCTTTTGTCCTGCTTGCTATGATGAGGTCCGTGTTGGTCATCTTTTTAGTTTGTTGTGTTGTATTCTTTTGTCCTGTTTGCTATGATGAGGTCCCTGTTGGTCATCTTTTTTGTATGTTGTGTTGTATTCTTTTGTTCTACTTGCTATGATGAGGTCCGTGTTGGTCATCTTTTTAGTTTGTTGTAAGGTATTCTTTTGTCTTGCTTGCTATGATGAGGTCCGTGTTGATCATCTTTTTAGTTTGTTGTGTTGTATTCTTTTGTCCTGTTTGCTATGATGAGGTCCGTGTTGGTCATCTTTTTAGTATGTTGTGTTGTATTCTTTTGTTCTGCTTGCTATGATGAGGTCCGTGTTGGTCATCTTGTTAGTTTTCTGTGTTGTATTCTTTTGTCTTGCTTGCTATGATGAGGTCCGTGTTGGTCATCTTTTTAGTTTTCTGTGTTGTATTCTTTTGTCCTGCTTGCTATGATGAGGTCCGTGTTGGTCATCTTTTTAGTTTTCTGTGTTGTATTCTATTGTCTTGCTTGCTATGATGAGGTCCGTGTTGGTCATCTTTCTAGTTTATTGTGTTGTATTCTTTTGTCCTGCTTGCTATGAGGAGGTCCGTGTTGGTCATCTTTTTAGTTTTCTGTGTTGTATTCTTTTGTCTTGCTTGCTATGATGAGGTCCGTGTTGGTCATCTTTTTAGTTTTCTGTGTTGTATTCTTTTGTCCTACTTGCTATGATGAGGTCCGTGTTGGTCATCTTTCTAGTTTGTTGTGTTGTATTCTTTTGTCCTGCTTGCTATGATGAGGTCCGTGTTGGTCATCTTTTTAGTTTTCTGTGTTGTATTCTTTTGTCCTGTTTGCTATGATCAGGTCCGTGTTGGTCATCTTTTTAGTATGTTGTGTTGTATTCTTTTGTCTTGCTTGCTATGATGAGGTCCGTGTTGGACATCTTTTTAGTTTTCTGTGTTGTATTCTTTTGTCCTGCTTGCTATGATGAGGTCCGTGTTGGTCATCTTTTTAGTTTGTTGTGTGGTATTCTTTTGTCTTGCTTGCTATGATGAGGTCCGTGTTGGTCATCTTTTTAGTTTGTTGTGTGGTATTCTTTTGTCTTCCTTGCTATGATGAGGTCCGTGTTGATCATCTTTTTAGTTTGTTGTGTTGTATTCTTTTCTCCTGTTTGCTATGATGAGGTCCGTGTTGGTCATCTTTTTAGTATGTTGTGTTGTATTCTATTGTTCTGCTTGCTATGATGAGGTCCGTGTTGGTCATCTTGTTAGTTTTCTGTGTTGTATTCTTTTGTCTTGCTTGCTATGATGAGGTCCGTGTTGGTCATCTTTTTAGTTTTCTGTGTTGTATTCTTTTGTCTTGCTTGCTATGATGAGGTCCGTCTTGGTCATCTTTCTAGTTTGTTGTGTTGTATTCTTTTGTCCTGCTTGCTATGATGAGGTCCGTGTTGGTCATCTTTTTAGTTTTCTGTGTTGTATTCTATTGTCTTGCTTGCTATGATGAGGTCCGTGTTGGTCATCTTTCTAGTTTATTGTGTTGTATTCTTTTGTCCTGCTTGCTATGAGGAGGTCCGTGTTGGTCATCTTTTTAGTTTTCTGTGTTGTATTCTTTTGTCTTGCTTGCTATGATGAGGTCCGTGTTGGTCATCTTTTTAGTTTTCTGTGTTGTATTCTTTTGTCCTACTTGCTATGATGAGGTCCGTGTTGGTCATCTTTCTAGTTTGTTGTGTTGTATTCTTTTGTCCTGCTTGCTATGATGAGGTCCGTGTTGGTCATCTATTTAGTTTTCTGTGTTGTATTCTTTTGTCTTGCTTGCTATGATGAGGTCCGTGTTGGTCATCTTTTTAGTTTTCTGTGTTGTATTCTTTTGTCTTGCTTGCTATGATGAGGTCCGTGTTGGTCATCTTTTTAGTTTTCTGTGTTGTATTCTTTTGTCCTACTTGCTATGATGAGGTCCGTGTTGGTCATCTTTCTAGTTTGTTGTGTTGTATTCTTTTGTCCTGCTTGCTATGATGAGGTCCGTGTTGGTCATCTATTTAGTTTTCTGTGTTGTATTCTTTTGTCTTGCTTGCTATGATGAGGTCCGTGTTGGTCATCTTTTTAGTTTTCTGTGTTGTATTCTTTTCTCTTGCTTGCTATGATGAGGTCCGTGTTGGTCATCTTGTTAGTTTTCTGTGTTGTATTCTTTTGTCTTGCTTGCTATGATGAGGTCCGTGTTGGTCATCTTTTTAGTTTTCTGTGTTGTATTCTTTTGTCTTGCTTGCTATGATGAGGTCCGTATTGGTCATCTTTCTAGTTTGTTGTGTTGTATTCTTTTGTCCTGATTGCTATGATGAGGTCCGTGTTGGTCTTCTTTTTAGTTTGTTGTGTTGTATTCTTTTGGCTTGCTTGCTACAATGAGGGCTGTGTTGGTCATCTCTCTAGTTTGTTGTGTTGTATTCTTTTGTCCTGCTTGCTATGATGAGGTCCGTGTTGGTCATCTTTTTAGTTTGTTGTGTTGTATTCTTTTGTCCTGTTTGCTATGATGAGGTCCGTGTTGGTCATCTTTTTAGTATGTTGTGTTGTATTCTTTTGTTCTACTTGCTATGATGAGGTCCGTGTTGGTCATCTTTTTAGTTTGTTGTAAGGTATTCTTTTGTCTTGCTTGCTATGATGAGGTCCGTGTTGATCATCTTTTTAGTTTGTTGTGTTGTATTCTTTTGTCCTGTTTGCTATGATGAGGTCCGTGTTGGTCATCTTTTTAGTATGTTGTGTTGTATTCTTTTGTTCTGCTTGCTATGATGAGGTCCGTGTTGGTCATCTTGTTAGTTTTCTGTGTTGTATTCTTTTGTCTTGCTTGCTATGATGAGGTCCGTGTTGGTCATCTTTTTAGTTTTCTGTGTTGTATTCTTTTGTCCTGCTTGCTATGATGAGGTCCGTGTTGGTCATCTTTTTAGTTTTCTGTGTTGTATTCTATTGTCTTGCTTGCTATGATGAGGTCCGTGTTGGTCATCTTTCTAGTTTATTGTGTTGTATTCTTTTGTCCTGCTTGCTATGAGGAGGTCCGTGTTGGTCATCTTTTTAGTTTTCTGTGTTGTATTCTTTTGTCTTGCTTGCTATGATGAGGTCCGTGTTGGTCATCTTTTTAGTTTTCTGTGTTGTATTCTTTTGTCCTACTTGCTATGATGAGGTCCGTGTTGGTCATCTTTCTAGTTTGTTGTGTTGTATTCTTTTGTCCTGCTTGCTATGATGAGGTCCGTGTTGGTCATCTTTTTAGTTTTCTGTGTTGTATTCTTTTGTCCTGTTTGCTATGATGAGGTCCGTGTTGGTCATCTTTTTAGTATGTTGTGTTGTATTCTTTTGTCTTGCTTGCTATGATGAGGTCCGTGTTGGACATCTTTTTAGTTTTCTGTGTTGTATTCTTTTGTCCTGCTTGCTATGATGAGGTCCGTGTTGGTCATCTTTTTAGTTTGTTGTGTGGTATTCTTTTGTCTTGCTTGCTATGATGAGGTCCGTGTTGGTCATCTTTTTAGTTTGTTGTGTGGTATTCTTTTGTCTTCCTTGCTATGATGAGGTCCGTGTTGATCATCTTTTTAGTTTGTTGTGTTGTATTCTTTTCTCCTGTTTGCTATGATGAGGTCCGTGTTGGTCATCTTTTTAGTATGTTGTGTTGTATTCTTTTGTTCTGCTTGCTATGATGAGGTCCGTGTTGGTCATCTTGTTAGTTTTCTGTGTTGTATTCTTTTGTCTTGCTTGCTATGATGAGGTCCGTGTTGGTCATCTTTTTAGTTTTCTGTGTTGTATTCTTTTGTCTTGCTTGCTATGATGAGGTCCGTCTTGGTCATCTTTCTAGTTTGTTGTGTTGTATTCTTTTGTCCTGCTTGCTATGATGAGGTCCGTGTTGGTCATCTTTTTAGTTTTCTGTGTTGTATTCTATTGTCTTGCTTGCTATGATGAGGTCCGTGTTGGTCATCTTTCTAGTTTATTGTGTTGTATTCTTTTGTCCTGCTTGCTATGAGGAGGTCCGTGTTGGTCATCTTTTTAGTTTTCTGTGTTGTATTCTTTTGTCTTGCTTGCTATGATGAGGTCCGTGTTGGTCATCTTTTTAGTTTTCTGTGTTGTATTCTTTTGTCCTACTTGCTATGATGAGGTCCGTGTTGGTCATCTTTCTAGTTTGTTGTGTTGTATTCTTTTGTCCTGCTTGCTATGATGAGGTCCGTGTTGGTCATCTATTTAGTTTTCTGTGTTGTATTCTTTTGTCTTGCTTGCTATGATGAGGTCCGTGTTGGTCATCTTTTTAGTTTTCTGTGTTGTATTCTTTTGTCTTGCTTGCTATGATGAGGTCCGTCTTGGTCATCTTTCTAGTTTGTTGTGTTGTATTCTTTTGTCCTGCTTGCTATGATGAGGTCCGTGTTGGTCATCTTTTTAGTTTTCTGTGTTGTATTCTATTGTCTTGCTTGCTATGATGAGGTCCGTGTTGGTCATCTTTCTAGTTTATTGTGTTGTATTCTTTTGTCCTGCTTGCTATGAGGAGGTCCGTGTTGGTCATCTTTTTAGTTTTCTGTGTTGTATTCTTTTGTCTTGCTTGCTATGATGAGGTCCGTGTTGGTCATCTTTTTAGTTTTCTGTGTTGTATTCTTTTGTCCTACTTGCTATGATGAGGTCCGTGTTGGTCATCTTTCTAGTTTGTTGTGTTGTATTCTTTTGTCCTGCTTGCTATGATGAGGTCCGTGTTGGTCATCTATTTAGTTTTCTGTGTTGTATTCTTTTGTCTTGCTTGCTATGATGAGGTCCGTGTTGGTCATCTTTTTAGTTTTCTGTGTTGTATTCTTTTCTCTTGCTTGCTATGATGAGGTCCGTGTTGGTCATCTTGTTAGTTTTCTGTGTTGTATTCTTTTGTCTTGCTTGCTATGATGAGGTCCGTGTTGGTCATCTTTTTAGTTTTCTGTGTTGTATTCTTTTGTCTTGCTTGCTATGATGAGGTCCGTATTGGTCATCTTTCTAGTTTGTTGTGTTGTATTCTTTTGTCCTGCTTGCTATGATGAGGTCCGTGTTGGTCATCTTTTTAGTTTGTTGTGTTGTATTCTTTTGTCCTGTTTGCTATGATGAGGTCCGTGTTGGTCATCTTTTTAGTATGTTGTGTTGTATTCTTTTGTTCTACTTGCTATGATGAGGTCCGTGTTGGTCATCTTTTTAGTTTGTTGTAAGGTATTCTTTTGTCTTGCTTGCTATGATGAGGTCCGTGTTGATCATCTTTTTAGTTTGTTGTGTTGTATTCTTTTGTCCTGTTTGCTATGATGAGGTCCGTGTTGGTCATCTTTTTAGTATGTTGTGTTGTATTCTTTTGTTCTGCTTGCTATGATGAGGTCCGTGTTGGTCATCTTGTTAGTTTTCTGTGTTGTATTCTTTTGTCTTGCTTGCTATGATGAGGTCCGTGTTGGTCATCTTTTTAGTTTTCTGTGTTGTATTCTTTTGTCCTGCTTGCTATGATGAGGTCCGTGTTGGTCATCTTTTTAGTTTTCTGTGTTGTATTCTATTGTCTTGCTTGCTATGATGAGGTCCGTGTTGGTCATCTTTCTAGTTTATTGTGTTGTATTCTTTTGTCCTGCTTGCTATGAGGAGGTCCGTGTTGGTCATCTTTTTAGTTTTCTGTGTTGTATTCTTTTGTCTTGCTTGCTATGATGAGGTCCGTGTTGGTCATCTTTTTAGTTTTCTGTGTTGTATTCTTTTGTCCTACTTGCTATGATGAGGTCCGTGTTGGTCATCTTTCTAGTTTGTTGTGTTGTATTCTTTTGTCCTGCTTGCTATGATGAGGTCCGTGTTGGTCATCTTTTTAGTTTTCTGTGTTGTATTCTTTTGTCCTGTTTGCTATGATGAGGTCCGTGTTGGTCATCTTTTTAGTATGTTGTGTTGTATTCTTTTGTCTTGCTTGCTATGATGAGGTCCGTGTTGGACATCTTTTTAGTTTTCTGTGTTGTATTCTTTTGTCCTGCTTGCTATGATGAGGTCCGTGTTGGTCATCTTTTTAGTTTGTTGTGTGGTATTCTTTTGTCTTGCTTGCTATGATGAGGTCCGTGTTGGTCATCTTTTTAGTTTGTTGTGTGGTATTCTTTTGTCTTCCTTGCTATGATGAGGTCCGTGTTGATCATCTTTTTAGTTTGTTGTGTTGTATTCTTTTCTCCTGTTTGCTATGATGAGGTCCGTGTTGGTCATCTTTTTAGTATGTTGTGTTGTATTCTATTGTTCTGCTTGCTATGATGAGGTCCGTGTTGGTCATCTTGTTAGTTTTCTGTGTTGTATTCTTTTGTCTTGCTTGCTATGATGAGGTCCGTGTTGGTCATCTTTTTAGTTTTCTGTGTTGTATTCTTTTGTCTTGCTTGCTATGATGAGGTCCGTCTTGGTCATCTTTCTAGTTTGTTGTGTTGTATTCTTTTGTCCTGCTTGCTATGATGAGGTCCGTGTTGGTCATCTTTTTAGTTTTCTGTGTTGTATTCTATTGTCTTGCTTGCTATGATGAGGTCCGTGTTGGTCATCTTTCTAGTTTATTGTGTTGTATTCTTTTGTCCTGCTTGCTATGAGGAGGTCCGTGTTGGTCATCTTTTTAGTTTTCTGTGTTGTATTCTTTTGTCTTGCTTGCTATGATGAGGTCCGTGTTGGTCATCTTTTTAGTTTTCTGTGTTGTATTCTTTTGTCCTACTTGCTATGATGAGGTCCGTGTTGGTCATCTTTCTAGTTTGTTGTGTTGTATTCTTTTGTCCTGCTTGCTATGATGAGGTCCGTGTTGGTCATCTATTTAGTTTTCTGTGTTGTATTCTTTTGTCTTGCTTGCTATGATGAGGTCCGTGTTGGTCATCTTTTTAGTTTTCTGTGTTGTATTCTTTTGTCTTGCTTGCTATGATGAGGTCCGTGTTGGTCATCTTTTTAGTTTTCTGTGTTGTATTCTTTTGTCCTACTTGCTATGATGAGGTCCGTGTTGGTCATCTTTCTAGTTTGTTGTGTTGTATTCTTTTGTCCTGCTTGCTATGATGAGGTCCGTGTTGGTCATCTATTTAGTTTTCTGTGTTGTATTCTTTTGTCTTGCTTGCTATGATGAGGTCCGTGTTGGTCATCTTTTTAGTTTTCTGTGTTGTATTCTTTTCTCTTGCTTGCTATGATGAGGTCCGTGTTGGTCATCTTGTTAGTTTTCTGTGTTGTATTCTTTTGTCTTGCTTGCTATGATGAGGTCCGTGTTGGTCATCTTTTTAGTTTTCTGTGTTGTATTCTTTTGTCTTGCTTGCTATGATGAGGTCCGTATTGGTCATCTTTCTAGTTTGTTGTGTTGTATTCTTTTGTCCTGATTGCTATGATGAGGTCCGTGTTGGTCTTCTTTTTAGTTTGTTGTGTTGTATTCTTTTGTCTTGCTTGCTACAATGAGGGCTGTGTTGGTCATCTCTCTAGTTTGTTGTGTTGTATTCTTTTGTCCTGCTTGCTATGATGAGGTCCGTGTTGGTCATCTTTTTAGTTTGTTGTGTTGTATTCTTTTGTCCTGTTTGCTATGATGAGGTCCGTGTTGGTCATCTTTTTAGTATGTTGTGTTGTATTCTTTTGTTCTACTTGCTATGATGAGGTCCGTGTTGGTCATCTTTTTAGTTTGTTGTAAGGTATTCTTTTGTCTTGCTTGCTATGATGAGGTCCGTGTTGATCATCTTTTTAGTTTGTTGTGTTGTATTCTTTTGTCCTGTTTGCTATGATGAGGTCCGTGTTGGTCATCTTTTTAGTATGTTGTGTTGTATTCTTTTGTTCTGCTTGCTATGATGAGGTCCGTGTTGCTCATCTTGTTAGTTTTCTGTGTTGTATTCTTTTGTCTTGCTTGCTATGATGAGGTCCGTGTTGGTCATCTTTTTAGTTTTCTGTGTTGTATTCTTTTGTCCTGCTTGCTATGATGAGGTCCGTGTTGGTCATCTTTTTAGTTTTCTGTGTTGTATTCTATTGTCTTGCTTGCTATGATGAGGTCCGTGTTGGTCATCTTTCTAGTTTATTGTGTTGTATTCTTTTGTCCTGCTTGCTATGAGGAGGTCCGTGTTGGTCATCTTTTTAGTTTTCTGTGTTGTATTCTTTTGTCTTGCTTGCTATGATGAGGTCCGTGTTGGTCATCTTTTTAGTTTTCTGTGTTGTATTCTTTTGTCCTACTTGCTATGATGAGGTCCGTGTTGGTCATCTTTCTAGTTTGTTGTGTTGTATTCTTTTGTCCTGCTTGCTATGATGAGGTCCGTGTTGGTCATCTTTTTAGTTTTCTGTGTTGTATTCTTTTGTCCTGTTTGCTATGATGAGGTCCGTGTTGGTCATCTTTTTAGTATGTTGTGTTGTATTCTTTTGTCTTGCTTGCTATGATGAGGTCCGTGTTGGACATCTTTTTAGTTTTCTGTGTTGTATTCTTTTGTCCTGCTTGCTATGATGCGGTCCGTGTTGGTCATCTTTTTAGTTTGTTGTGTGGTATTCTTTTGTCTTGCTTGCTATGATGAGGTCCGTGTTGGTCATCTTTTTAGTTTGTTGTGTGGTATTCTTTTGTCTTCCTTGCTATGATGAGGTCCGTGTTGATCATCTTTTTAGTTTGTTGTGTTGTATTCTTTTCTCCTGTTTGCTATGATGAGGTCCGTGTTGGTCATCTTTTTAGTATGTTGTGTTGTATTCTTTTGTTCTGCTTGCTATGATGAGGTCCGTGTTGGTCATCTTGTTAGTTTTCTGTGTTGTATTCTTTTGTCTTGCTTGCTATGATGAGGTCCGTGTTGGTCATCTTTTTAGTTTTCTGTGTTGTATTCTTTTGTCTTGCTTGCTATGATGAGGTCCGTCTTGGTCATCTTTCTAGTTTGTTGTGTTGTATTCTTTTGTCCTGCTTGCTATGATGAGGTCCGTGTTGGTCATCTTTTTAGTTTTCTGTGTTGTATTCTATTGTCTTGCTTGCTATGATGAGGTCCGTGTTGGTCATCTTTCTAGTTTATTGTGTTGTATTCTTTTGTCCTGCTTGCTATGAGGAGGTCCGTGTTGGTCATCTTTTTAGTTTTCTGTGTTGTATTCTTTTGTCTTGCTTGCTATGATGAGGTCCGTGTTGGTCATCTTTTTAGTTTTCTGTGTTGTATTCTTTTGTCCTACTTGCTATGATGAGGTCCGTGTTGGTCATCTTTCTAGTTTGTTGTGTTGTATTCTTTTGTCCTGCTTGCTATGATGAGGTCCGTGTTGGTCATCTATTTAGTTTTCTGTGTTGTATTCTTTTGTCTTGCTTGCTATGATGAGGTCCGTGTTGGTCATCTTTTTAGTTTTCTGTGTTGTATTCTTTTGTCTTGCTTGCTATGATGAGGTCCGTCTTGGTCATCTTTCTAGTTTGTTGTGTTGTATTCTTTTGTCCTGCTTGCTATGATGAGGTCCGTGTTGGTCATCTTTTTAGTTTTCTGTGTTGTATTCTATTGTCTTGCTTGCTATGATGAGGTCCGTGTTGGTCATCTTTCTAGTTTATTGTGTTGTATTCTTTTGTCCTGCTTGCTATGAGGAGGTCCGTGTTGGTCATCTTTTTAGTTTTCTGTGTTGTATTCTTTTGTCTTGCTTGCTATGATGAGGTCCGTGTTGGTCATCTTTTTAGTTTTCTGTGTTGTATTCTTTTGTCCTACTTGCTATGATGAGGTCCGTGTTGGTCATCTTTCTAGTTTGTTGTGTTGTATTCTTTTGTCCTGCTTGCTATGATGAGGTCCGTGTTGGTCATCTATTTAGTTTTCTGTGTTGTATTCTTTTGTCTTGCTTGCTATGATGAGGTCCGTGTTGGACATCTTTTTAGTTTTCTGTGTTGTATTCTTTTGTCCTGCTTGCTATGATGAGGTCCGTGTTGGTCATCTTTTTAGTTTGTTGTGTGGTATTCTTTTGTCTTGCTTGCTATGATGAGGTCCGTGTTGGTCATCTTTTTAGTTTGTTGTGTGGTATTCTTTTGTCTTCCTTGCTATGATGAGGTCCGTGTTGATCATCTTTTTAGTTTGTTGTGTTGTATTCTTTTCTCCTGTTTGCTATGATGAGGTCCGTGTTGGTCATCTTTTTAGTATGTTGTGTTTTATTCTTTTGTTCTGCTTGCTATGATGAGGTCCGTGTTGGTCATCTTGTTAGTTTTCTGTGTTGTATTCTTTTGTCTTGCTTGCTATGATGAGGTCCGTGTTGGTCATCTTTTTAGTTTTCTGTGTTGTATTCTTTTGTCTTGCTTGCTATGATGAGGTCCGTCTTGGTCATCTTTCTAGTTTGTTGTGTTGTATTCTTTTGTCCTGCTTGCTATGATGAGGTCCGTGTTGGTCATCTTTTTAGTTTTCTGTGTTGTATTCTATTGTCTTGCTTGCTATGATGAGGTCCGTGTTGGTCATCTTTCTAGTTTATTGTGTTGTATTCTTTTGTCCTGCTTGCTATGAGGAGGTCCGTGTTGGTCATCTTTTTAGTTTTCTGTGTTGTATTCTTTTGTCTTGCTTGCTATGATGAGGTCCGTGTTGGTCATCTTTTTAGTTTTCTGTGTTGTATTCTTTTGTCCTACTTGCTATGATGAGGTCCGTGTTGGTCATCTTTCTAGTTTGTTGTGTTGTATTCTTTTGTCCTGCTTGCTATGATGAGGTCCGTGTTGGTCATCTATTTAGTTTTCTGTGTTGTATTCTTTTGTCTTGCTTGCTATGATGAGGTCCGTGTTGGTCATCTTTTTAGTTTTCTGTGTTGTATTCTTTTGTCTTGCTTGCTATGATGAGGTCCGTGTTGGTCATCTTGTTAGTTTTCTGTGTTGTATTCTTTTGTCTTGCTTGCTATGATGAGGTCCGTGTTGGTCATCTTTTTAGTTTTCTGTGTTGTATTCTTTTGTCCTACTTGCTATGATGAGGTCCGTGTTGGTCATCTTTCTAGTTTGTTGTGTTGTATTCTTTTGTCCTGCTTGCTATGATGAGGTCCGTGTTGGTCATCTTTTTAGTTTTCTGTGTTGTATTCTTTTGTCCTGTTTGCTATGATGAGGTCCGTGTTGGTCATCTTTTTAGTATGTTGTGTTGTATTCTTTTGTCTTGCTTGCTATGATGAGGTCCGTGTTGGACATCTTTTTAGTTTTCTGTGTTGTATTCTTTTGTCCTGCTTGCTATGATGAGGTCCGTGTTGGTCATCTTTTTAGTTTGTTGTGTGGTATTCTTTTGTCTTGCTTGCTATGATGAGGTCCGTGTTGGTCATCTTTTTAGTTTGTTGTGTGGTATTCTTTTGTCTTCCTTGCTATGATGAGGTCCGTGTTGATCATCTTTTTAGTTTGTTGTGTTGTATTCTTTTCTCCTGTTTGCTATGATGAGGTCCGTGTTGGTCATCTTTTTAGTATGTTGTGTTGTATTCTTTTGTTCTGCTTGCTATGATGAGGTCCGTGTTGGTCATCTTGTTAGTTTTCTGTGTTGTATTCTTTTGTCTTGCTTGCTATGATGAGGTCCGTGTTGGTCATCTTTTTAGTTTTCTGTGTTGTATTCTTTTGTCTTGCTTGCTATGATGAGGTCCGTCTTGGTCATCTTTCTAGTTTGTTGTGTTGTATTCTTTTGTCCTGCTTGCTATGATGAGGTCCGTGTTGGTCATCTTTTTAGTTTTCTGTGTTGTATTCTATTGTCTTGCTTGCTATGATGAGGTCCGTGTTGGTCATCTTTCTAGTTTATTGTGTTGTATTCTTTTGTCCTGCTTGCTATGAGGAGGTCCGTGTTGGTCATCTTTTTAGTTTTCTGTGTTGTATTCTTTTGTCTTGCTTGCTATGATGAGGTCCGTGTTGGTCATCTTTTTAGTTTTCTGTGTTGTATTCTTTTGTCCTACTTGCTATGATGAGGTCCGTGTTGGTCATCTTTCTAGTTTGTTGTGTTGTATTCTTTTGTCCTGCTTGCTATGATGAGGTCCGTGTTGGTCATCTATTTAGTTTTCTGTGTTGTATTCTTTTGTCTTGCTTGCTATGATGAGGTCCGTGTTGGTCATCTTTTTAGTTTTCTGTGTTGTATTCTTTTGTCTTGCTTGCTATGATGAGGTCCGTCTTGGTCATCTTTCTAGTTTGTTGTGTTGTATTCTTTTGTCCTGCTTGCTATGATGAGGTCCGTGTTGGTCATCTTTTTAGTTTTCTGTGTTGTATTCTATTGTCTTGCTTGCTATGATGAGGTCCGTGTTGGTCATCTTTCTAGTTTATTGTGTTGTATTCTTTTGTCCTGCTTGCTATGAGGAGGTCCGTGTTGGTCATCTTTTTAGTTTTCTGTGTTGTATTCTTTTGTCTTGCTTGCTATGATGAGGTCCGTGTTGGTCATCTTTTTAGTTTTCTGTGTTGTATTCTTTTGTCCTACTTGCTATGATGAGGTCCGTGTTGGTCATCTTTCTAGTTTGTTGTGTTGTATTCTTTTGTCCTGCTTGCTATGATGAGGTCCGTGTTGGTCATCTATTTAGTTTTCTGTGTTGTATTCTTTTGTCTTGCTTGCTATGATGAGGTCCGTGTTGGTCATCTTTTTAGTTTTCTGTGTTGTATTCTTTTCTCTTGCTTGCTATGATGAGGTCCGTGTTGGTCATCTTGTTAGTTTTCTGTGTTGTATTCTTTTGTCTTGCTTGCTATGATGAGGTCCGTGTTGGTCATCTTTTTAGTTTTCTGTGTTGTATTCTTTTGTCTTGCTTGCTATGATGAGGTCCGTATTGGTCATCTTTCTAGTTTGTTGTGTTGTATTCTTTTGTCCTGCTTGCTATGATGAGGTCCGTGTTGGTCATCTTTTTAGTTTGTTGTGTTGTATTCTTTTGTCCTGTTTGCTATGATGAGGTCCGTGTTGGTCATCTTTTTAGTATGTTGTGTTGTATTCTTTTGTTCTACTTGCTATGATGAGGTCCGTGTTGGTCATCTTTTTAGTTTGTTGTAAGGTATTCTTTTGTCTTGCTTGCTATGATGAGGTCCGTGTTGATCATCTTTTTAGTTTGTTGTGTTGTATTCTTTTGTCCTGTTTGCTATGATGAGGTCCGTGTTGGTCATCTTTTTAGTATGTTGTGTTGTATTCTTTTGTTCTGCTTGCTATGATGAGGTCCGTGTTGGTCATCTTGTTAGTTTTCTGTGTTGTATTCTTTTGTCTTGCTTGCTATGATGAGGTCCGTGTTGGTCATCTTTTTAGTTTTCTGTGTTGTATTCTTTTGTCCTGCTTGCTATGATGAGGTCCGTGTTGGTCATCTTTTTAGTTTTCTGTGTTGTATTCTATTGTCTTGCTTGCTATGATGAGGTCCGTGTTGGTCATCTTTCTAGTTTATTGTGTTGTATTCTTTTGTCCTGCTTGCTATGAGGAGGTCCGTGTTGGTCATCTTTTTAGTTTTCTGTGTTGTATTCTTTTGTCTTGCTTGCTATGATGAGGTCCGTGTTGGTCATCTTTTTAGTTTTCTGTGTTGTATTCTTTTGTCCTACTTGCTATGATGAGGTCCGTGTTGGTCATCTTTCTAGTTTGTTGTGTTGTATTCTTTTGTCCTGCTTGCTATGATGAGGTCCGTGTTGGTCATCTTTTTAGTTTTCTGTGTTGTATTCTTTTGTCCTGTTTGCTATGATGAGGTCCGTGTTGGTCATCTTTTTAGTATGTTGTGTTGTATTCTTTTGTCTTGCTTGCTATGATGAGGTCCGTGTTGGACATCTTTTTAGTTTTCTGTGTTGTATTCTTTTGTCCTGCTTGCTATGATGAGGTCCGTGTTGGTCATCTTTTTAGTTTGTTGTGTGGTATTCTTTTGTCTTGCTTGCTATGATGAGGTCCGTGTTGGTCATCTTTTTAGTTTGTTGTGTGGTATTCTTTTGTCTTCCTTGCTATGATGAGGTCCGTGTTGATCATCTTTTTAGTTTGTTGTGTTGTATTCTTTTCTCCTGTTTGCTATGATGAGGTCCGTGTTGGTCATCTTTTTAGTATGTTGTGTTGTATTCTATTGTTCTGCTTGCTATGATGAGGTCCGTGTTGGTCATCTTGTTAGTTTTCTGTGTTGTATTCTTTTGTCTTGCTTGCTATGATGAGGTCCGTGTTGGTCATCTTTTTAGTTTTCTGTGTTGTATTCTTTTGTCTTGCTTGCTATGATGAGGTCCGTCTTGGTCATCTTTCTAGTTTGTTGTGTTGTATTCTTTTGTCCTGCTTGCTATGATGAGGTCCGTGTTGGTCATCTTTTTAGTTTTCTGTGTTGTATTCTATTGTCTTGCTTGCTATGATGAGGTCCGTGTTGGTCATCTTTCTAGTTTATTGTGTTGTATTCTTTTGTCCTGCTTGCTATGAGGAGGTCCGTGTTGGTCATCTTTTTAGTTTTCTGTGTTGTATTCTTTTGTCTTGCTTGCTATGATGAGGTCCGTGTTGGTCATCTTTTTAGTTTTCTGTGTTGTATTCTTTTGTCCTACTTGCTATGATGAGGTCCGTGTTGGTCATCTTTCTAGTTTGTTGTGTTGTATTCTTTTGTCCTGCTTGCTATGATGAGGTCCGTGTTGGTCATCTATTTAGTTTTCTGTGTTGTATTCTTTTGTCTTGCTTGCTATGATGAGGTCCGTGTTGGTCATCTTTTTAGTTTTCTGTGTTGTATTCTTTTGTCTTGCTTGCTATGATGAGGTCCGTGTTGGTCATCTTTTTAGTTTTCTGTGTTGTATTCTTTTGTCCTACTTGCTATGATGAGGTCCGTGTTGGTCATCTTTCTAGTTTGTTGTGTTGTATTCTTTTGTCCTGCTTGCTATGATGAGGTCCGTGTTGGTCATCTATTTAGTTTTCTGTGTTGTATTCTTTTGTCTTGCTTGCTATGATGAGGTCCGTGTTGGTCATCTTTTTAGTTTTCTGTGTTGTATTCTTTTCTCTTGCTTGCTATGATGAGGTCCGTGTTGGTCATCTTGTTAGTTTTCTGTGTTGTATTCTTTTGTCTTGCTTGCTATGATGAGGTCCGTGTTGGTCATCTTTTTAGTTTTCTGTGTTGTATTCTTTTGTCTTGCTTGCTATGATGAGGTCCGTATTGGTCATCTTTCTAGTTTGTTGTGTTGTATTCTTTTGTCCTGATTGCTATGATGAGGTCCGTGTTGGTCTTCTTTTTAGTTTGTTGTGTTGTATTCTTTTGTCTTGCTTGCTACAATGAGGGCTGTGTTGGTCATCTCTCTAGTTTGTTGTGTTGTATTCTTTTGTCCTGCTTGCTATGATGAGGTCCGTGTTGGTCATCTTTTTAGTTTGTTGTGTTGTATTCTTTTGTCCTGTTTGCTATGATGAGGTCCGTGTTGGTCATCTTTTTAGTATGTTGTGTTGTATTCTTTTGTTCTACTTGCTATGATGAGGTCCGTGTTGGTCATCTTTTTAGTTTGTTGTAAGGTATTCTTTTGTCTTGCTTGCTATGATGAGGTCCGTGTTGATCATCTTTTTAGTTTGTTGTGTTGTATTCTTTTGTCCTGTTTGCTATGATGAGGTCCGTGTTGGTCATCTTTTTAGTATGTTGTGTTGTATTCTTTTGTTCTGCTTGCTATGATGAGGTCCGTGTTGCTCATCTTGTTAGTTTTCTGTGTTGTATTCTTTTGTCTTGCTTGCTATGATGAGGTCCGTGTTGGTCATCTTTTTAGTTTTCTGTGTTGTATTCTTTTGTCCTGCTTGCTATGATGAGGTCCGTGTTGGTCATCTTTTTAGTTTTCTGTGTTGTATTCTATTGTCTTGCTTGCTATGATGAGGTCCGTGTTGGTCATCTTTCTAGTTTATTGTGTTGTATTCTTTTGTCCTGCTTGCTATGAGGAGGTCCGTGTTGGTCATCTTTTTAGTTTTCTGTGTTGTATTCTTTTGTCTTGCTTGCTATGATGAGGTCCGTGTTGGTCATCTTTTTAGTTTTCTGTGTTGTATTCTTTTGTCCTACTTGCTATGATGAGGTCCGTGTTGGTCATCTTTCTAGTTTGTTGTGTTGTATTCTTTTGTCCTGCTTGCTATGATGAGGTCCGTGTTGGTCATCTTTTTAGTTTTCTGTGTTGTATTCTTTTGTCCTGTTTGCTATGATGAGGTCCGTGTTGGTCATCTTTTTAGTATGTTGTGTTGTATTCTTTTGTCTTGCTTGCTATGATGAGGTCCGTGTTGGACATCTTTTTAGTTTTCTGTGTTGTATTCTTTTGTCCTGCTTGCTATGATGAGGTCCGTGTTGGTCATCTTTTTAGTTTGTTGTGTGGTATTCTTTTGTCTTGCTTGCTATGATGAGGTCCGTGTTGGTCATCTTTTTAGTTTGTTGTGTGGTATTCTTTTGTCTTCCTTGCTATGATGAGGTCCGTGTTGATCATCTTTTTAGTTTGTTGTGTTGTATTCTTTTCTCCTGTTTGCTATGATGAGGTCCGTGTTGGTCATCTTTTTAGTATGTTGTGTTGTATTCTTTTGTTCTGCTTGCTATGATGAGGTCCGTGTTGGTCATCTTGTTAGTTTTCTGTGTTGTATTCTTTTGTCTTGCTTGCTATGATGAGGTCCGTGTTGGTCATCTTTTTAGTTTTCTGTGTTGTATTCTTTTGTCTTGCTTGCTATGATGAGGTCCGTCTTGGTCATCTTTCTAGTTTGTTGTGTTGTATTCTTTTGTCCTGCTTGCTATGATGAGGTCCGTGTTGGTCATCTTTTTAGTTTTCTGTGTTGTATTCTATTGTCTTGCTTGCTATGATGAGGTCCGTGTTGGTCATCTTTCTAGTTTATTGTGTTGTATTCTTTTGTCCTGCTTGCTATGAGGAGGTCCGTGTTGGTCATCTTTTTAGTTTTCTGTGTTGTATTCTTTTGTCTTGCTTGCTATGATGAGGTCCGTGTTGGTCATCTTTTTAGTTTTCTGTGTTGTATTCTTTTGTCCTACTTGCTATGATGAGGTCCGTGTTGGTCATCTTTCTAGTTTGTTGTGTTGTATTCTTTTGTCCTGCTTGCTATGATGAGGTCCGTGTTGGTCATCTATTTAGTTTTCTGTGTTGTATTCTTTTGTCTTGCTTGCTATGATGAGGTCCGTGTTGGTCATCTTTTTAGTTTTCTGTGTTGTATTCTTTTGTCTTGCTTGCTATGATGAGGTCCGTCTTGGTCATCTTTCTAGTTTGTTGTGTTGTATTCTTTTGTCCTGCTTGCTATGATGAGGTCCGTGTTGGTCATCTTTTTAGTTTTCTGTGTTGTATTCTATTGTCTTGCTTGCTATGATGAGGTCCGTGTTGGTCATCTTTCTAGTTTATTGTGTTGTATTCTTTTGTCCTGCTTGCTATGAGGAGGTCCGTGTTGGTCATCTTTTTAGTTTTCTGTGTTGTATTCTTTTGTCTTGCTTGCTATGATGAGGTCCGTGTTGGTCATCTTTTTAGTTTTCTGTGTTGTATTCTTTTGTCCTACTTGCTATGATGAGGTCCGTGTTGGTCATCTTTCTAGTTTGTTGTGTTGTATTCTTTTGTCCTGCTTGCTATGATGAGGTCCGTGTTGGTCATCTATTTAGTTTTCTGTGTTGTATTCTTTTGTCTTGCTTGCTATGATGAGGTCCGTGTTGGACATCTTTTTAGTTTTCTGTGTTGTATTCTTTTGTCCTGCTTGCTATGATGAGGTCCGTGTTGGTCATCTTTTTAGTTTGTTGTGTGGTATTCTTTTGTCTTGCTTGCTATGATGAGGTCCGTGTTGGTCATCTTTTTAGTTTGTTGTGTGGTATTCTTTTGTCTTCCTTGCTATGATGAGGTCCGTGTTGATCATCTTTTTAGTTTGTTGTGTTGTATTCTTTTCTCCTGTTTGCTATGATGAGGTCCGTGTTGGTCATCTTTTTAGTATGTTGTGTTTTATTCTTTTGTTCTGCTTGCTATGATGAGGTCCGTGTTGGTCATCTTGTTAGTTTTCTGTGTTGTATTCTTTTGTCTTGCTTGCTATGATGAGGTCCGTGTTGGTCATCTTTTTAGTTTTCTGTGTTGTATTCTTTTGTCTTGCTTGCTATGATGAGGTCCGTCTTGGTCATCTTTCTAGTTTGTTGTGTTGTATTCTTTTGTCCTGCTTGCTATGATGAGGTCCGTGTTGGTCATCTTTTTAGTTTTCTGTGTTGTATTCTATTGTCTTGCTTGCTATGATGAGGTCCGTGTTGGTCATCTTTCTAGTTTATTGTGTTGTATTCTTTTGTCCTGCTTGCTATGAGGAGGTCCGTGTTGGTCATCTTTTTAGTTTTCTGTGTTGTATTCTTTTGTCTTGCTTGCTATGATGAGGTCCGTGTTGGTCATCTTTTTAGTTTTCTGTGTTGTATTCTTTTGTCCTACTTGCTATGATGAGGTCCGTGTTGGTCATCTTTCTAGTTTGTTGTGTTGTATTCTTTTGTCCTGCTTGCTATGATGAGGTCCGTGTTGGTCATCTATTTAGTTTTCTGTGTTGTATTCTTTTGTCTTGCTTGCTATGATGAGGTCCGTGTTGGTCATCTTTTTAGTTTTCTGTGTTGTATTCTTTTGTCTTGCTTGCTATGATGAGGTCCGTGTTGGTCATCTTTTTAGTTTTCTGTGTTGTATTCTTTTGTCCTACTTGCTATGATGAGGTCCGTGTTGGTCATCTTTCTAGTTTGTTGTGTTGTATTCTTTTGTCCTGCTTGCTATGATGAGGTCCGTGTTGGTCATCTATTTAGTTTTCTGTGTTGTATTCTTTTGTCTTGCTTGCTATGATGAGGTCCGTGTTGGTCATCTTTTTAGTTTTCTGTGTTGTATTCTTTTCTCTTGCTTGCTATGATGAGGTCCGTGTTGGTCATCTTGTTAGTTTTCTGTGTTGTATTCTTTTGTCTTGCTTGCTATGATGAGGTCCGTGTTGGTCATCTTTTTAGTTTTCTGTGTTGTATTCTTTTGTCTTGCTTGCTATGATGAGGTCCGTATTGATCATCTTTCTAGTTTGTTGTGTTGTATTCTTTTGTCCTGATTGCTATGATGAGGTCCGTGTTGGTCTTCTTTTTAGTTTGTTGTGTTGTATTCTTTTGTCTTGCTTGCTACAATGAGGGCTGTGTTGGTCATCTCTCTAGTTTGTTGTGTTGTATTCTTTTGTCCTGCTTGCTATGATGAGGTCCGTGTTGGTCATCTTTTTAGTTTGTTGTGTTGTATTCTTTTGTCCTGTTTGCTATGATGAGGTCCGTGTTGGTCATCTTTTTAGTATGTTGTGTTGTATTCTTTTGTTCTACTTGCTATGATGAGGTCCGTGTTGGTCATCTTTTTAGTTTGTTGTAAGGTATTCTTTTGTCTTGCTTGCTATGATGAGGTCCGTGTTGATCATCTTTTTAGTTTGTTGTGTTGTATTCTTTTGTCCTGTTTGCTATGATGAGGTCCGTGTTGGTCATCTTTTTAGTATGTTGTGTTGTATTCTTTTGTTCTGCTTGCTATGATGAGGTCCGTGTTGGTCATCTTGTTAGTTTTCTGTGTTGTATTCTTTTGTCTTGCTTGCTATGATGAGGTCCGTGTTGGTCATCTTTTTAGTTTTCTGTGTTGTATTCTTTTGTCCTGCTTGCTATGATGAGGTCCGTGTTGGTCATCTTTTTAGTTTTCTGTGTTGTATTCTATTGTCTTGCTTGCTATGATGAGGTCCGTGTTGGTCATCTTTCTAGTTTATTGTGTTGTATTCTTTTGTCCTGCTTGCTATGAGGAGGTCCGTGTTGGTCATCTTTTTAGTTTTCTGTGTTGTATTCTTTTGTCTTGCTTGCTATGATGAGGTCCGTGTTGGTCATCTTTTTAGTTTTCTGTGTTGTATTCTTTTGTCCTACTTGCTATGATGAGGTCCGTGTTGGTCATCTTTCTAGTTTGTTGTGTTGTATTCTTTTGTCCTGCTTGCTATGATGAGGTCCGTGTTGGTCATCTTTTTAGTTTTCTGTGTTGTATTCTTTTGTCCTGTTTCCTATGATGAGGTCCGTGTTGGTCATCTTTTTAGTATGTTGTGTTGTATTCTTTTGTCTTGCTTGCTATGATGAGGTCCGTGTTGGACATCTTTTTAGTTTTCTGTGTTGTATTCTTTTGTCCTGCTTGCTATGATGAGGTCCGTGTTGGTCATCTTTTTAGTTTGTTGTGTGGTATTCTTTTGTCTTGCTTGCTATGATGAGGTCCGTGTTGGTCATCTTTTTAGTTTGTTGTGTGGTATTCTTTTGTCTTCCTTGCTATGATGAGGTCCGTGTTGATCATCTTTTTAGTTTGTTGTGTTGTATTCTTTTCTCCTGTTTGCTATGATGAGGTCCGTGTTGGTCATCTTTTTAGTATGTTGTGTTGTATTCTTTTGTTCTGCTTGCTATGATGAGGTCCGTGTTGGTCATCTTTTTAGTATGTTGTGTTGTATTCTTTTGTTCTGCTTGCTATGATGAGGTCCGTGTTGGTCATCTTGTTAGTTTTCTGTGTTGTATTCTTTTGTCTTGCTTGCTATGATGAGGTCCGTGTTGGTCATCTTTTTAGTTTTCTGTGTTGTATTCTTTTGTCCTGCTTGCTATGATGAGGTCCGTGTTGGTCATCTTTTTAGTTTTCTGTGTTGTATTCTATTGTCTTGCTTGCTATGATGAGGTCCGTGTTGGTCATCTTTCTAGTTTATTGTGTTGTATTCTTTTGTCCTGCTTGCTATGAGGAGGTCCGTGTTGGTCATCTTTTTAGTTTTCTGTGTTGTATTCTTTTGTCTTGCTTGCTATGATGAGGTCCGTGTTGGTCATCTTTTTAGTTTTCTGTGTTGTATTCTTTTGTCCTACTTGCTATGATGAGGTCCGTGTTGGTCATCTTTCTAGTTTGTTGTGTTGTATTCTTTTGTCCTGCTTGCTATGATGAGGTCCGTGTTGGTCATCTTTTTAGTTTTCTGTGTTGTATTCTTTTGTCCTGTTTCCTATGATGAGGTCCGTGTTGGTCATCTTTTTAGTATGTTGTGTTGTATTCTTTTGTCTTGCTTGCTATGATGAGGTCCGTGTTGGACATCTTTTTAGTTTTCTGTGTTGTATTCTTTTGTCCTGCTTGCTATGATGAGGTCCGTGTTGGTCATCTTTTTAGTTTGTTGTGTGGTATTCTTTTGTCTTGCTTGCTATGATGAGGTCCGTGTTGGTCATCTTTTTAGTTTGTTGTGTGGTATTCTTTTGTCTTCCTTGCTATGATGAGGTCCGTGTTGATCATCTTTTTAGTTTGTTGTGTTGTATTCTTTTCTCCTGTTTGCTATGATGAGGTCCGTGTTGGTCATCTTTTTAGTATGTTGTGTTGTATTCTTTTGTTCTGCTTGCTATGATGAGGTCCGTGTTGGTCATCTTGTTAGTTTTCTGTGTTGTATTCTTTTGTCTTGCTTGCTATGATGAGGTCCGTGTTGGTCATCTTTTTAGTTTTCTGTGTTGTATTCTTTTGTCTTGCTTGCTATGATGAGGTCCGTCTTGGTCATCTTTCTAGTTTGTTGTGTTGTATTCTTTTGTCCTGCTTGCTATGATGAGGTCCGTGTTGGTCATCTTTTTAGTTTTCTGTGTTGTATTCTATTGTCTTGCTTGCTATGATGAGGTCCGTGTTGGTCATCTTTCTAGTTTATTGTGTTGTATTCTTTTGTCCTGCTTGCTATGAGGAGGTCCGTGTTGGTCATCTTTTTAGTTTTCTGTGTTGTATTCTTTTGTCTTGCTTGCTATGATGAGGTCCGTGTTGGTCATCTTTTTAGTTTTCTGTGTTGTATTCTTTTGTCCTACTTGCTATGATGAGGTCCGTGTTGGTCATCTTTCTAGTTTGTTGTGTTGTATTCTTTTGTCCTGCTTGCTATGATGAGGTCCGTGTTGGTCATCTATTTAGTTTTCTGTGTTGTATTCTTTTGTCTTGCTTGCTATGATGAGGTCCGTGTTGGTCATCTTTTTAGTTTTCTGTGTTGTATTCTTTTGTCTTGCTTGCTATGATGAGGTCCGTGTTGGTCATCTTTTTAGTTTTCTGTGTTGTATTCTTTTGTCCTACTTGCTATGATGAGGTCCGTGTTGGTCATCTTTCTAGTTTGTTGTGTTGTATTCTTTTGTCCTGCTTGCTATGATGAGGTCCGTGTTGGTCATCTATTTAGTTTTCTGTGTTGTATTCTTTTGTCTTGCTTGCTATGATGAGGTCCGTGTTGGTCATCTTTTTAGTTTTCTGTGTTGTATTCTTTTCTCTTGCTTGCTATGATGAGGTCCGTGTTGGTCATCTTGTTAGTTTTCTGTGTTGTATTCTTTTGTCTTGCTTGCTATGATGAGGTCCGTGTTGGTCATCTTTTTAGTTTTCTGTGTTGTATTCTTTTGTCTTGCTTGCTATGATGAGGTCCGTATTGGTCATCTTTCTAGTTTGTTGTGTTGTATTCTTTTGTCCTGATTGCTATGATGAGGTCCGTGTTGGTCTTCTTTTTAGTTTGTTGTGTTGTATTCTTTTGTCTTGCTTGCTACAATGAGGGCTGTGTTGGTCATCTCTCTAGTTTGTTGTGTTGTATTCTTTTGTCCTGCTTGCTATGATGAGGTCCGTGTTGGTCATCTTTTTAGTTTGTTGTGTTGTATTCTTTTGTCCTGTTTGCTATGATGAGGTCCGTGTTGGTCATCTTTTTAGTATGTTGTGTTGTATTCTTTTGTTCTACTTGCTATGATGAGGTCCGTGTTGGTCATCTTTTTAGTTTGTTGTAAGGTATTCTTTTGTCTTGCTTGCTATGATGAGGTCCGTGTTGATCATCTTTTTAGTTTGTTGTGTTGTATTCTTTTGTCCTGTTTGCTATGATGAGGTCCGTGTTGGTCATCTTTTTAGTATGTTGTGTTGTATTCTTTTGTTCTGCTTGCTATGATGAGGTCCGTGTTGGTCATCTTGTTAGTTTTCTGTGTTGTATTCTTTTGTCTTGCTTGCTATGATGAGGTCCGTGTTGGTCATCTTTTTAGTTTTCTGTGTTGTATTCTTTTGTCCTGCTTGCTATGATGAGGTCCGTGTTGGTCATCTTTTTAGTTTTCTGTGTTGTATTCTATTGTCTTGCTTGCTATGATGAGGTCCGTGTTGGTCATCTTTCTAGTTTATTGTGTTGTATTCTTTTGTCCTGCTTGCTATGAGGAGGTCCGTGTTGGTCATCTTTTTAGTTTTCTGTGTTGTATTCTTTTGTCTTGCTTGCTATGATGAGGTCCGTGTTGGTCATCTTTTTAGTTTTCTGTGTTGTATTCTTTTGTCCTGCTTGCTATGATGAGGTCCGTGTTGGTCATCTATTTAGTTTTCTGTGTTGTATTCTTTTGTCTTGCTTGCTATGATGAGGTCCGTGTTGGTCATCTTTTTAGTTTTCTGTGTTGTATTCTTTTGTCTTGCTTGCTATGATGAGGTCCGTGTTGGTCATCTTTTTAGTTTTCTGTGTTGTATTCTTTTGTCCTACTTGCTATGATGAGGTCCGTGTTGGTCATCTTTCTAGTTTGTTGTGTTGTATTCTTTTGTCCTGCTTGCTATGATGAGGTCCGTGTTGGTCATCTATTTAGTTTTCTGTGTTGTATTCTTTTGTCTTGCTTGCTATGATGAGGTCCGTGTTGGTCATCTTTTTAGTTTTCTGTGTTGTATTCTTTTCTCTTGCTTGCTATGATGAGGTCCGTGTTGGTCATCTTGTTAGTTTTCTGTGTTGTATTCTTTTGTCTTGCTTGCTATGATGAGGTCCGTGTTGGTCATCTTTTTAGTTTTCTGTGTTGTATTCTTTTGTCTTGCTTGCTATGATGAGGTCCGTATTGGTCATCTTTCTAGTTTGTTGTGTTGTATTCTTTTGTCCTGATTGCTATGATGAGGTCCGTGATGGTCTTCTTTTTAGTTTGTTGTGTTGTATTCTTTTGTCTTGCTTGCTACAATGAGGGCTGTGTTGGTCATCTCTCTAGTTTGTTGTGTTGTATTCTTTTGTCCTGCTTGCTATGATGAGGTCCGTGTTGGTCATCTTTTTAGTTTGTTGTGTTGTATTCTTTTGTCCTGTTTGCTATGATGAGGTCCGTGTTGGTCATCTTTTTAGTATGTTGTGTTGTATTCTTTTGTTCTACTTGCTATGATGAGGTCCGTGTTGGTCATCTTTTTAGTTTGTTGTAAGGTATTCTTTTGTCTTGCTTGCTATGATGAGGTCCGTGTTGATCATCTTTTTAGTTTGTTGTGTTGTATTCTTTTGTCCTGTTTGCTATGATGAGGTCCGTTTTGGTCATCTTTTTAGTATGTTGTGTTGTATTCTTTTGTTCTGCTTGCTATGATGAGGTCCGTGTTGGTCATCTTGTTAGTTTTCTGTGTTGTATTCTTTTGTCTTGCTTGCTATGATGAGGTCCGTGTTGGTCATCTTTTTAGTTTTCTGTGTTGTATTCTTTTGTCCTGCTTGCTATGATGAGGTCCGTGTTGGTCATCTTTTTAGTTTTCTGTGTTGTATTCTATTGTCTTGCTTGCTATGATGAGGTCCGTGTTGGTCATCTTTCTAGTTTATTGTGTTGTATTCTTTTGTCCTGCTTGCTATGAGGAGGTCCGTGTTGGTCATCTTTTTAGTTTTCTGTGTTGTATTCTTTTGTCTTGCTTGCTATGATGAGGTCCGTGTTGGTCATCTTTTTAGTTTTCTGTGTTGTATTCTTTTGTCCTACTTGCTATGATGAGGTCCGTGTTGGTCATCTTTCTAGTTTGTTGTGTTGTATTCTTTTGTCCTGCTTGCTATGATGAGGTCCGTGTTGGTCATCTTTTTAGTTTTCTGTGTTGTATTCTTTTGTCTTGCTTGCTATGATGAGGTCCGTGTTGGTCATCTTTTTAGTTTTCTGTGTTGTATTCTTTTGTCTTGCTTGCTATGATGAGGTCCGTGTTGGTCATCTTTTTAGTTTACTGTGTTGTATTCTTTTGTCTTGCTTGCTATGATGAGGTCCGTGTTGGTCATCTTTTTAGTTTTCTGTGTTGTATTCTTTTGTCTTGCTTGCTATGATGAGGTCGTGTTGGTCATCTTTCTAGTTTGTTGTGTTGTATTCTTTTGTCCTGATTGCTATAATGAGGCCCTTGTTTGTCATATTTTTAGTTTTCTCTGTTGTATTCTTTTGTCTTGCTTGCTATGATGAGGTCCGTGTTGGTCATCTTTTTAGTTTTCTGTGTTGTATTCTTTTATCTTGCTTGCTATGATGAGGTCCGTGTTGGTCATCATTTTAGTTTGTTGTGTTGTATTCTTTTGTCCTGCTTGCTATGATGAGGTCCGTGTTGGTCATCTTTTTAGTTTGTTGTGTTGTATTCTTTTGTCCTGCTTGCTATGATGAGGTCCGTGTTGGTCATCTTTTTAGTTTGTTGTGTTGTATTCTTTGTCCTGCTTGCTATGAGGAGGTCCGTGTTGGTCATCTTTTTAGTTTTCTGTGTTGTATTCTTTTGTCTTGCTTGCTATGATGAGGTCCGTGTTGGTCATATTTTTAGTTTTCTGTGTTGTATTCTTTTGTCCTACTTGCTATGATGAGGTCCGTGTTGGTCATCTTTCTAGTTTGTTGTGTTGTATTCTTTTGTCCTGCTTGCTATGATGAGGTCCGTGTTGGTCATCTTGTTAGTTTTCTGTGTTGTATTCTTTTGTCTTGCTTGCTATGATGAGGTCCGTGTTGGTCATCTTTTTAGTTTTCTGTGTTGTATTCTTTTGTCCTGTTTGCTATGATGAGGTCCGTGTTGGTCATCTTTCTAGTTTGTTGTGTTGTATTCTTTTGTCCTGATTGCTATGATGAGGCCCTTGTTGGTCATCTTTTTAGTTTTCTGTGTTGTATTCTTTTGTCTTGCTTGCTATGATGAGGTCCGTGTTGGTCATCATTTTAGTTTGTTGTGTTGTATTCTTTTCTCCTGCTTGCTATGATGAGGTACGTGTTGGTCATCTTTTTAGTTTGTTGTGTTGTATTCTTTTGTCCTGCTTGCTACGATGAAGTCCGTGTTGGTCATCTTTTTAGTTTGTTGTGTTGTATTCTTTTGTCCTGCTTGCTACGATGAAGTCCGTGTTGGTCATCTTTTTAGTTTGTTGTGTTGTATTCTTTGTCTTGCTTGCTATGATGAAGTCCGTGTTGGTCATCTTTTTAGTTTGTTGTGTAGTATTCTTTTGTCCTGATTGCTATGAGGAGGTCCGTGTTGGTCATCTTTTTAGTTTTCTGTGTTGTATTCTTTTGTCTTGCTTGCTATGATGAGGTCCGTGTTGGTCATCTTTTTAGTTTTCTGTGTTGTATTCCTTTGTCCTACTTGCTATGATGAGGTCCGTGTTGGTCATCTTTCTAGTGTGTTGTGGTGTATTCTTTGTCCTGCTTGCTATGATGAGGTCCGTGTTGGTCATCTTTTTAGTTTTCTGTGTTGTATTCTTTTGTCTTGCTTGCTATGATGAGGTCCGTGTTGGTCATCTTTTTAGTTTTCTGTGTTTTATTCTTTTGTCTTGCTTGCTATGATGAGGTCCGTGTTGGTCATCTTGTTAGTTTTCTGTGTTGTATTCTTTTGTCCTGCTTGCTATGATGAGGTCCGTGTTGGTCATCTTTTTAGTTTTCTGTGTTGTATTCTTTTGTCTTGCTTGCTATGATGAGGTCCGTGTTGGTCATCTTTTTAGTTTGTTGTGTTGTATTCTTTTGTCCTGATTGCTATGATGAGGTCCGTGTTGGTCATCTTTTTAGTTTGTTGTGTTGTATTCTTTTCTCCTGATTGCTATGATGAGGTCCGTGTTGGTCATCTTTTTAGTTTGTTGTGTTGTATTCTTTTGTCCTGCTTGCTATGATGAGGTCCGTGTTGGTCATCTTTTTAGTTTGTTGTGTTGTATTCTTTTGTCCTGTTTGCTATGATGAGGTCCGTGTTGGTCATCTTTTTAGTTTGTTGTGTTGTATTCTTTTGTCTTGCTTGCTATGATGAGGTCCGTGTTGGTCATCTTTTTAGTTTGTTGTGTTGTATTCTTTTGTTCTGCTTGCTATGATGAGGTCCGTGTTGGTCATCTTGTTAGTTTTCTGTTTGTATTCTTTTGTCTTGCTTGCTATGATGAGGTCCATGTTGGTCATCTTTTTAGTTTGTTGTGTTGTATTCTTTTGTCTTGCTTGCTATGATGAGGTCCGTGTTGGTCATCTTTTTAGTTTGTTGTGTTGTATTCTTTTGTTCTGCTTGCTATGATGAGGTCCGTGTTGGTCATCTTTTTAGTTTGTTGTGTTGTATTCTTTTGTCTTGCTTGCTATGATGAGGTCCGTGTTGGTCTTCTTTTTAGTTTGTTGTGTTGTATTCTTTTGTCTTCCTTGCTATGATGAGGTCCGTGTTGGTCATCTTGTTAGTTTTCTGTGTTGTATTCTTTTGTCTTGCTTGCTATGATGAGGTCCGTGTTGGTCATCTTTTTAGTTTGTTGTGTTGTATTCTTTTGTCTTGCTTGCTATGATGAGGTCCGTGTTGGTCATCTTTTTAGTTTGTTGTGTTGTATTCTTTTGTCTTGCTTGCTATGATGAGGTCCGTGTTGGTCATCTTTTTAGTTTGTTGTGTTGTATTCTTTTGTCTTGCTTGCTATGATGAGGTCCGTGTTGGTCTTTATTTTTAGTTTGTTGTGTTGTATTCTCTTGTTCTGCTTGCTATCATGAGGTCCGTGTTGGTCATCTTTTTAGTTTGTTGTGTTGTATTCTTTTGTCTTGCTTGCTATGATGAGGTCCGTGTTGGTCATCTTTTTAGTTTGTTGTGTTGTATTCTTTTGTTCTGCTTGCTATGATGAGGTCCGTGTTGGTCATCATTTTAGTTTGTTGTGTTGTATTCTTTTGTCTTCCTTGCTATGATGAGGTCCGTGTTGGTCATCTTGTTAGTTTTCTGTGGTGTATTCTTTTTTCTTGCTTGCTATGATGAGGTCCGTGTTGGTCATCTTTTTAGTTTGTTGTGTTGTATTCTTTTGTCTTGCTTGCTATGATGAGGTCCGTGTTGGTCATCTTTTTAGTTTGTTGTGTTGTATTCTTTTGTCTTGCTTGCTATGATGAGGTCCGTGTTGGTCATCTTTTTAGTTTGTTGTGTTGTATTCTTTTGTTTTGCTTGCTATGATGAGGTCCGTGTTGGTCATCTTTTTAGTTTGTTGTGTTGTATTCTTTTGTCTTGCTTGCTATGATGAGGTCCGTGTTGGTCATCATTTTAGTTTGTTGTGTTTTATTCTTTTGTCTTGCTTGCTATGATGAGGTCCGTGTTGGTCATCTTTCTAGTTTGTTGTGTTGTATTCTTTTGTCTCGCTTGCTATGATGAGGTCCGTGTTGGTCATCTTTTTAGTTTGTTGTGTTGTATTCTTTTGTCTTGCTTGCTAGGATGAGGTCCGTGTTGGTCATCTTTTTAGTTTGTTGTGTTGTATTCTTTTGTCTTGCTTGCTATGATGAGGTCCGTGTTGGTCATCTTTTTAGTTTGTTGTGTTGTATTCTTTTGTCCTGCTTGCTATGATGAGGTCCGTTTTGGTCATCTTTTTAGTTTGTTGTGTTGTATTGTTTTGTCCTGCTTGCTATGATGAGGTCCGTGTTGGTCATCTTTTTAGTTTGTTGTGTTTTATTCTTTGTCCTGCTTGCTATGATGAGGTCCGTGTTGGTCATCTTTTTAGTTTGTTGTGTTGTTTTCTTTTGTCCTGCTTGCTATGATGAGGTCCGTGTTGGTCATATTTTTAGTTTTCTGTGTTGTATTCTTTTGTCCTACTTGCTATGATGAGGTCCGTGTTGGTCATCTTTCTAGTTTGTTGTGTTGTATTCTTTTGTCCTGCTTGCTATGATGAGGTTCGTGTTGGTCATCTTGTTAGTTTTCTGTGTTGTATTCTTTTGTCTTGCTTGCTATGATGAGGTCCGTGTTGGTCATCTTTTTAGTTTTCTGTGTTGTATTCTTTTGTCCTGCTTGCTATGATGAGGTCCGTGCTGGTCATCTTTCTAGTTTGTTGTGTTGTATTCTTTTGTCCTGATTGCTATGATGAGGCCCTTGTTGGTCATCTTTTTAGTTTTCTGTGTTGTATTCTTTTGTCTTGCTTGCTATGATGAGGTCCGTGTTGGTCATCATTTTAGTTTGTTGTGTTGTATTCTTTTCTCCTGCTTGCTATGATGAGGTACGTGTTGGTCATCTTTTTAGTTTGTTGTGTTGTATTCTTTTGTCCTGCTTGCTACGATGAAGTCCGTGTTGGTCATCTTTTTAGTTTGTTGTGTTGTATTCTTTTGTCCTGCTTGCTACGATGAAGTCCGTGTTGGTCATCTTTTTAGTTTGTTGTGTTGTATTCTTTGTCTTGCTTGCTATGATGAAGTCCGTGTTGGTCATCTTTTTAGTTTGTTGTGTAGTATTCTTTTGTCCTGATTGCTATGAGGAGGTCCGTGTTGGTCATCTTTTTAGTTTTCTGTGTTGTATTCTTTTGTCTTGCTTGCTATGATGAGGTCCGTGTTGGTCATCTTTTTAGTTTTCTGTGTTGTATTCCTTTGTCCTACTTGCTATGATGAGGTCCGTGTTGGTCATCTTTCTAGTGTGTTGTGTTGTATTCTTTGTCCTGCTTGCTATGATGACGTCCGTGTTGGTCATCTTTTTAGTTTTCCGTGTTGTATTCTTTTGTCTTGCTTGCTATGATGAGGTCCGTGTTGGTCATCTTTCTAGTTTGTTGTGTTGTATTCTTTTGTCCTGATTGCTATGATGAGGTCCGTGTTGGTCATCTTTTTAGTTTGTTGTGTTGTATTCTTTTCTCCTGATTGCTATGATGAGGTCCGTGTTGGTCATCTTTTTAGTTTGTTGTGTTGTATTCTTTTGTCCTGCTTGCTATGATGAGGTCCGTGTTGGTCATCTTTTTAGTTTGTTGTGTTGTATTCTTTTGTCCTGTTTGCTATGATGAGGTCCGTGTTGGTCATCTTTTTAGTTTGTTGTGTTGTATTCTTTTGTCTTGTTTGCTATGATGAGGTTCGTGTTGGTCATCTTTTTAGTTTGTTGTGTTGTATTATTTTGTTCTGCTTGCTATGATGAGGTCCGTGTTGGTCATCTTGTTAGTTTTCTGTTTGTATTCTTTGTCTTGCTTGCTATGATGAGGTCCATGTTGGTCATCTTTTTAGTTTGTTGTGTTGTATTCTTTTGTCTTGCTTGCTATGATGAGGTCCGTTTTGGTCATCTTTTTAGTTTGTTGTGTTGTATTCTTTTGTTCTGCTTGCTATGATGAGGTCCGTGTTGGTCATCTTTTTAGTTTGTTGTGTTGTATTCTTTTGTCTTGCTTGCTATGATGAGGTCCGTGTTGGTCTTCTTTTTAGTTTGTTGTGTTGTATTCTTTTGTCTTCCTTGCTATGATGAGGTCCGTGTTGGTCATCTTGTTAGTTTTCTGTGTTGTATTCTTTTGTCTTGCTTGCTATGATGAGGTCCGTGTTGGTCATCTTTTTAGTTTGTTGTGTTGTATTCTTTTGTCTTGCTTGCTATGATGAGGTCCGTGTTGGTCATCTTTTTAGTTTGTTGTGTTGTATTCTTTTGTCTTGCTTGCTATGATGAGGTCCGTGTTGGTCATCTTTTTAGTTTGTTGTGTTGTATTCTTTTGTCTTGCTTCCTATGATGAGGTCCGTGTTGGTCTTTATTTTTAGTTTGTTGTGTTGTATTCTCTTGTTCTGCTTGCTATCATGAGGTCCGTGTTGGTCATCTTTTTAGTTTGTTGTGTTGTATTCTTTTGTCTTGCTTGCTATGATGAGGTCCGTGTTGGTCATCTTTTTAGTTTGTTGTGTTGTATTCTTTTGTTCTGCTTGCTATGATGAGGTCCGTGTTGGTCATCTTTTTAGTTTGTTGTGTTGTATTCTTTTGTCTTGCTTGCTATGATGAGGTCCGTGTTGGTCATCTTGTTAGTTTTCTGTGGTGTATTCTTTTGTCTTGCTTGCTATGATGAGGTCCGTGTTGGTCATCTTTTTAGTTTGTTGTGTTGTATTCTTTTGTCTTGCTTGCTATGATGAGGTCCGTGTTGGTCATCTTTTTAGTTTGTTGTGTTGTATTCTTTTGTCTTGCTTGCTATGATGAGGTCCGTGTTGGTCATCTTTTTAGTTTGTTGTGTTGTATTCTTTTGTTTTGCTTGCTATGATGAGGTCCGTGTTGGTCATCTTTTTAGTTTGTTGTGTTGTATTCTTTTGTCTTGCTTGCTATGATGAGGTCCGTGTTGGTCATCATTTTAGTTTGTTGTGTTTTATTCTTTTGTCTTGCTTGCTATGATGAGGTCTGTGTTGGTCATCTTTCTAGTTTGTTGTGTTGTATTCTTTTGTCCTGTTTGCTATGATGAGGTCCGTGTTGGTCATCTTTTTAGTTTGTTGTGTTGTATTCTTTTGTCTTTCTTGCTATGATGAGGTCCGTGTTGGTCATCTTTTTAGTTTGTTGTGTTGTATTCCTTTGTCTTGCTTGCTATGATGAGGTCCGTGTTGGTCATCTTTTTAGTTTGTTGTGTTGTATTCTTTTGTCCTGCTTGCTATGATGAGGTCCGTGTTGGTCATCTTTTTAGTTTGTTGTGTTGTATTCTTTTGTCCTGCTTGCTATGATCAGGTCCGGTGTTGGTCATCTTTTTAGTTTGTTGTGTTTTATTCTTTTGTCCTGCTTGCTATGATGAGGTCCGTGTTGGTCATCTTTTTAGTTTGTTGTGTTGTTTTCTTTTGTCCTGCTTGCTATGATGAGGTCCGTGTTGGTCATCTTTTTAGTTTGTTGTGTTGTATTCTTTTGTCCTGCTTGCTATTATGAGGTCCGTGTTGGTCATCTTTTTAGTTTGTTGTGTTGTATTCTTTTGTCTTGCTTGCTATGATGAGGTCCGTGTTGGTCATCTTTTTAGTTTTCTGTGTTGTATTCTTTTGTCTTGCTTGCTATGATGAGGTCCGTGTTGGTCATCTTTTTAGTTTGTTGTGTTGTATTCTTTTTTCTTGCTTGCTATGATGAGGTCCGTGTTGGTCATCTTTTTAGTTTGTTGTGTTGTATTATTTTGTCTTGCTTGCTATGATGAGGTCCGTGTTGGTCATCTTTCTAGTTTGTTGTGTTGTATTCTTTTGTCTTGCTTGCTATGATGAGGTCCGTGTTGGCCATCTTTTTAGTTTGTTGTGTTGTATTCTTTTGTCTTGCTTGCTATGATGAGGTTCGTGTTGGTCATCTTTTTAGTTTGTTGTGTTGTATTCTTTTGTCTTGCTTGCTATGATGAGGTTCGTGTTGGTCATCTTTTTAGTTTGTTGTGTTGTATTCTTTTGTCTTCCTTGCTATAATGAGGTCCGTGTTGGTCATCTTTTTAGTTTGTTGTGTTGTATTCTTTTCTCCTGCTTGCTATGATGAGGTCCGTGTTGATCATCTTTTTAGTTTGTTGTGTTGCATTCTTTTGTCTTGCTTGCTATGATGAGGTCCGTGTTGGTCATCTTTTTAGTTTGTTGTGTTGTATTCTTTTGTCTTGCTTGCTATGATGAGGTCCGTGTTGGTCATCTTTTTAGTTTGTGGTGTTGTATTCTTTTGTTCTGCTTGCTATGATGAGGTCCGTGTTGGTCATCTTTTTAGTTTGTTGTGTTGTATTCTTTTGTCTTCCTTGCTATGATGAGGTCCGTGTTGGTCATCTTGTTAGTTTTCTGTGGTGTATTCTTTTGTCTTGCTTGCTATGATGAGGTCCGTGTTGGTCATCTTTTAAGTTTGTTGTGTTGTATTCTTTTGTCTTGCTTGCTATGATGAGGTCCGTGTTGGTCATCTTTTTAGTTTGTTGTGTTGTATTCTTTTGTCTTGCTTGCTATGATGAGGTCCGTGTTGGTCATCTTTTTAGTTTGTTGTGTTGTATTCTTTTGTTTTGCTTGCTATGATGAGGTCCGTGTTGGTCATCTTTTTAGTTTGTTGTGTTGTATTCTTTTGTCTTGCTTGCTATGATGAGGTCCGTGTTGGTCATCATTTTAGTTTGTTGTGTTTTATTCTTTTGTCTTGCTTGCTATGATGAGGTCCGTGTTGGTCATCTTTCTAGTTTGTTGTGTTGTATTCTTTTGTCTTGCTTGCTATGATGAGATCCGTGTTGGTCATCTTTTTAGATTGTTGTGTTGTATACTTTTGTCTTGCTTGCTATGATGAGGTCCGTGTTGGTCATCTTTTTAGTTTGTTGTGTTGTATTCTTTTGTCTTGCTTGCTATGATGAGGTCCGTGTTGGTCATCTTTTTAGTTTGTTGTGTTGTATTCTTTTGTCCTGCTTGCTATGATGAGGTCCGTGTTGGTCATCTTTTTAGTTTGTTGTGTTGTATTCTTTTGTCTTGCTTGCTATGATGAGGTCCGTGTTGGTCATCTTTTTAGTTTGTTGTGTTTTATTCTTTTGTCCTGCTTGCTATGATGAGGTCCGTGTTGGTCATCTTTTTAGTTTGTTGTGTTGTATTCTTTTGTCCTGCTTGCTATGATGAGGTCCGTGTTGGTCATCTTTTTAGTTTGTTGTGTTGTATTCTTTTGTCCTGCTTGCTATGATGAGGTGCGTGTTGGTCATCTTTTTAGTTTGTTGTGTTGTATTCTTTTGTCTTGCTTGCTATGATGAGGTCCGTGTTGGTCATCTTTTTAGTTTTCTGTGTTGTATTCTGTTGTCTTGCTTGCTATGATGAGGTCCGTGTTGGTCATCTTTTTAGTTTGTTGTGTTGTATTCTTTTGTCTTCCTTGCTATGATGAGGTCCGTGTTGGTCATCTTGTTAGTTTGTTGTGTTGTATTCTTTTGTCTTGCTTGCTATGATGAGGTCCGTGTTGGTCATCTTTTTAGTTTGTTGTGTTGTATTCTTTTGTTCTGCTTGCTATGATGAGGTCCGTGTTGGTCATCATTTTAGTTTGTTGTGTTGTATTCTTTTGTCTTCCTTGCTATGATGAGGTCCGTGTTGGTCATCTTGTTAGTTTTCTGTGGTGTATTCTTTTGTCTTGCTTGCTATGATGAGGTCCGTGTTGGTCATCTTTTTAGTTTGTTGTGTTGTATTCTTTTGTCTTGCTTGCTATGATGAGGTCCGTGTTGGTCATCTTTTTAGTTTGTTGTGTTGTATTCTTTTGTCTTGCTTGCTATGATGAGGTCCGTGTTGGTCATCTTTTTAGTTTGTTGTGTTGTATTCTTTTGTTTTGCTTGCTATGATGAGGTCCGTGTTGGTCATCATTTTAGTTTGTTGTGTTTTATTCTTTTGTCTTGCTTGCTATGATGAGGTCCGTGTTGGTCATCTTTCTAGTTTGTTGTGTTGTATTCTTTTGTCTCGCTTGCTATGATGAGGTCCGTGTTGGTCATCTTTATAGTTTGTTGTGTTGTATTCTTTTGTCTTGCTTGCTATGATGAGGTCCGTGTTGGTCATCTTTTTAGTTTGTTGTGTTGTATTCTTTTGTCTTGCTTGCTATGATGAGGTCCGTGTTGGTCATCTTTTTAGTTTGTTGTGTTGTATTCTTTTGTCCTGCTTGCTATGATGAGGTCCGTTTTGGTCATCTTTTTAGTTTGTTGTGTTGTATTCTTTTGTCCTGCTTGCTATGATGAGGTCCGTGTTGGTCATCTTTTTAGTTTGTTGTGTTTTATTCTTTGTCCTGCTTGCTATGATGAGGTCCGTGTTGGTCATCTTTTTAGTTTGTTGTGTTGTTTTCTTTTGTCTTGCTTGCTATGATGAGGTCCGTGTTGGTCATATTTTTAGTTTTCTGTGTTGTATTCTTTTGTCCTACTTGCTATGATGAGGTCCGTGTTGGTCATCTTTCTAGTTTGTTGTGTTGTATTCTTTTGTCCTGCTTGCTATGATGAGGTCCGTGTTGGTCATCTTGTTAGTTTTCTGTGTTGTATTCTTTTGTCTTGCTTGCTATGATGAGGTCCGTGTTGGTCATCTTTTTAGTTTTCTGTGTTGTATTCTTTTGTCCTGCTTGCTATGATGAGGTCCGTGTTGGTCATCTTTCTAGTTTGTTGTGTTGTATTCTTTTGTCCTGATTGCTATGATGAGGCCCTTGTTGGTCATCTTTTTAGTTTTCTGTGTTGTATTCTTTTGTCTTGCTTGCTATGATGAGGTCCGTGTTGGTCATCATTTTAGTTTGTTGTGTTGTATTCTTTTCTCCTGCTTGCTATGATGAGGTACGTGTTGGTCATCTTTTTAGTTTGTTGTGTTGTATTCTTTTGTCCTGCTTGCTACGATGAAGTCCGTGTTGGTCATCTTTTTAGTTTGTTGTGTTGTATTCTTTTGTCCTGCTTGCTACGATGAAGTCCGTGTTGGTCATCTTTTTAGTTTGTTGTGTTGTATTCTTTGTCTTGCTTGCTATGATGAAGTCCGTGTTGGTCATCTTTTTAGTTTGTTGTGTAGTATTCTTTTGTCCTGATTGCTATGAGGAGGTCCGTGTTGGTCATCTTTTTAGTTTTCTGTGTTGTATTCTTTTGTCTTGCTTGCTATGATGAGGTCCGTGTTGGTCATCTTTTTAGTTTTCTGTGTTGTATTCCTTTGTCCTACTTGCTATGATGAGGTCCGTGTTGGTCATCTTTCTAGTGTGTTGTGTTGTATTCTTTGTCCTGCTTGCTATGATGAGGTCCGTGTTGGTCATCTTTTTAGTTTTCCGTGTTGTATTCTTTTGTCTTGCTTGCTATGATGAGGTCCGTGTTGGTCATCTTTCTAGTTTGTTGTGTTGTATTCTTTTGTCCTGATTGCTATGATGAGGTCCGTGTTGGTCATCTTTTTAGTTTGTTGTGTTGTATTCTTTTCTCCTGATTGCTATGATGAGGTCCGTGTTGGTCATCTTTTTAGTTTGTTGTGTTGTATTCTTTTGTCCTGCTTGCTATGATGAGGTCCGTGTTGGTCATCTTTTTAGTTTGTTGTGTTGTATTCTTTTGTCCTGTTTGCTATGATGAGGTCCGTGTTGGTCATCTTTTTAGTTTGTTGTGTTGTATTCTTTTGTCTTGTTTGCTATGATGAGGTTCGTGTTGGTCATCTTTTTAGTTTGTTGTGTTGTATTATTTTGTTCTGCTTGCTATGATGAGGTCCGTGTTGGTCATCTTGTTAGTTTTCTGTTTGTATTCTTTGTCTTGCTTGCTATGATGAGGTCCATGTTGGTCATCTTTTTAGTTTGTTGTGTTGTATTCTTTTGTCTTGCTTGCTATGATGAGGTCCGTGTTGGTCATCTTTTTAGTTTGTTGTGTTGTATTCTTTTGTTCTGCTTGCTATGATGAGGTCCGTGTTGGTCATCTTTTTAGTTTGTTGTGTTGTATTCTTTTGTCTTGCTTGCTATGATGAGGTCCGTGTTGGTCTTCTTTTTAGTTTGTTGTGTTGTATTCTTTTGTCTTGCTTGCTATGATGAGGTCCGTGTTGGTCATCTTTCTAGTTTGTTGTGTTGTATTCTTTTGTCTTGCTTGCTATGATGAGATCCGTGTTGGTCATCTTTTTAGTTTGTTGTGTTGTATACTTTTGTCTTGCTTGCTATGATGAGGTCCGTGTTGGTCATCTTTTTAGTTTGTTGTGTTGTATTCTTTTGTCTTGCTTGCTATGATGAGGTCCGTGTTGGTCATCTTTTTAGTTTGTTGTGTTGTATTCTTTTGTCCTGCTTGCTATGATGAGGTCCGTGTTGGTCATCTTTTTAGTTTGTTGTGTTGTATTCTTTTGTCTTGCTTGCTATGATGAGGTCCGTGTTGGTCATCTTTTTAGTTTGTTGTGTTTTATTCTTTTGTCCTGCTTGCTATGATGAGGTCCGTGTTGGTCATCTTTTTAGTTTGTTGTGTTGTATTCTTTTGTCCTGCTTGCTATGATGAGGTCCGTGTTGGTCATCTTTTTAGTTTGTTGTGTTGTATTCTTTTGTCCTGCTTGCTATGATGAGGTCCGTGTTGGTCATCTTTTTAGTTTGTTGTGTTGTATTCTTTTGTCTTGCTTGCTATGATGAGGTCCGTGTTGGTCATCTTTTTAGTTTTCTGTGTTGTATTCTGTTGTCTTGCTTGCTATGATGAGGTCCGTGTTGGTCATCTTTTTAGTTTGTTGTGTTGTATTCTTTTGTCTTGATTGCTATGATGAGGTCCGTGTTGGTCATCTTTTTAGTTTGTTGTGTTGTATTATTTTGTCTTGCTTGCTATGATGAGGTCCGTGTTGGTCATCTTTCTAGTTTGTTGTGTTGTATTCTTTTGTCTTGCTTGCTATGATGAGGTCCGTGTTGGCCATCTTTTTAGTTTGTTGTGTTTTATTCTTTTGTCTTGCTTGCTATGATGAGGTCCGTGTTGGTCATCTTTTTAGTTTGTTGTGTTGTATTCTTTTGTCTTGCTTGCTATGATGAGGTCCGTGTTGGTCATCTTTTTAGTTTGTTGTGTTGTATTCTTTTGTCTTCCTTGCTATCATGAGGTCCGTGTTGGTCATCTTTTTAGTTTGTTGTGTTGTATTCTTTTCTCTTGCTTGCTATGATGAGGTCCGTGTTGATCATCTTTTTAGTTTGTTGTGTTGTATTCTTTTGTCTTGCTTGCTATGATGAGGTCCGTGTTGGTCATCTTTCTAGTTTGTTGTGTTGTATTCTTTTGTCCTGCTTGCTATGATGAGGTCCGTGTTGATCATCTTTTTAGTTTGTTGTGTTGTATTCTTTTGTTCTGCTTGCTATGATGAGGTCCGTGTTGGTCATCTTTTTAGTTTGTTGTGTTGTATTCTTTTGTCCTGCTTGCTATGATGAGGTCCGTGTTGGTCATCTTTTTAGTTTTCTGTGTTGTATTCTTTTGTCTTGCTTGCTATGATGAGGTCCGTATTGGTCATCTTTTTAGTTTGTTGTGTTGTATTCTTTTGTCTTGCTTGCTATGATGAGGTCCGTGTTGGTCATCTTTTTAGTTTGTTGTGTTGTATTCTTTTGTTCTGCTTGCTATGATGAGGTCCGTGTTGGTCATCTTTTTAGTTTGCTGTGTTGTATTCTTTTGTTCTGCTTGCTATGACGAGGTTCGTGTTGGTCATCTTTTTAGTTTGTTGTGTTGTATTCTTTTGTTCTGCTTGCTACGATGAGTTCCGTGTTGGTTATCTTTTTAGTTTGTTGTGTTGTATTCTTTTGTCTTCCTTGCTATGATGAGGTCCGTGTTGATCATCTTTTTAGTTTGTTGTGTTGTATTCTTTTGTCTTCCTTGCTATGATGAGGTCCGTGTTGGTCATCTTTTTAGTTTGTTGTGTTGTATTCTTTTGTCCTCCTTGCTATGATGAGGTCCGTGTTGGTCATCTTTTTAGTTTGTTGTGTTGTATTCTTTTTTCTTCCTTGCTATGATGAGGTCCGTGTTGGTCATCTTTTTAGTTTGTTGTGTTGTATTCTTTTGTCTTGCTTGCTATGATGAGGTCCGTGTTGGTCATCTTTTTAGTTTGTTGTGTTGTATTCTTTTGTCATGCTTGCTATGATGAGGGCCGTGTTGGTCATCTTTTTAGTTTGTTGTGTTGTATTCTTTTGTCTTCCTTGCTATGATGAGGTCCGTGTTGGTCATCTTTTTAGTTTGTTGTGTTGTATTCTTTTGTCTTGCTTGCTATGATGAGGTCCGTGTTGGTCATCTTTTTAGTTTGTTGTGTTGTATTCTTTTGTCTTGCTTGCTATGATGAGGTCCGTGTTGGTCATCATTTTAGTTTGTTGTGTTTTATTCTTTTGTCTTGCTTGCTATGATGAGGTCCGTGTTGGTCATCTTTCTAGTTTGTTGTGTTGTATTCTTTTGTCTTGCTTGCTATGATGAGATCCGTGTTGGTCATCTTTTTAGTTTGTTGTGTTGTATACTTTTGTCTTGCTTGCTATGATGAGGTCCGTGTTGGTCATCTTTTTAGTTTGTTGTGTTGTATTCTTTTGTCTTGCTTGCTATGATGAGGTCCGTGTTGGTCATCTTTTTAGTTTGTTGTGTTGTATTCTTTTGTCCTGCTTGCTATGATGAGGTCCGTGTTGGTCATCTTTTTAGTTTGTTGTGTTGTATTCTTTTGTCCTGCTTGCTATGATGAGGTCCGTGTTGGTCATCTTTTTAGTTTGTTGTGTTTTATTCTTTTGTCCTGCTTGCTATGATGAGGTCCGTGTTGGTCATCTTTTTAGTTTGTTGTGTTGTATTCTTTTGTCCTGCTTGCTATGATGAGGTCCGTGTTGGTCATCTTTTTAGTTTGTTGTGTTGTATTCTTTTGTCCTGCTTGCTATGATGAGGTCCGTGTTGGTCATCTTTTTAGTTTGTTGTGTTGTATTCTTTTGTCTTGCTTGCTATGATGAGGTCCGTGTTGGTCATCTTTTTAGTTTTCTGTGTTGTATTCTGTTGTCTTGCTTGCTATGATGAGGTCCGTGTTGGTCATCTTTTTAGTTTGTTGTGTTGTATTCTTTTGTCTTGCTTGCTATGATGAGGTCCGTGTTGGTCATCTTTTTAGTTTGTTGTGTTGTGTTATTTTGTCTTGCTTGCTATGATGAGGTCCGTGTTGGTCATCTTTCTAGTTTGTTGTGTTGTATTCTTTTGTCTTGCTTGCTATGATGAGGTCCGTGTTGGCCATCTTTTTAGTTTGTTGTGTTTTATTCTTTTGTCTTGCTTGCTATGATGAGGTCCGTGTTGGTCATCTTTTTAGTTTGTTGTGTTGTATTCTTTTGTCTTGCTTGCTATGATGAGGTCCGTGTTGGTCATCTTTTTAGTTTGTTGTGTTGTATTCTTTTGTCTTCCTTGCTATGATGAGGTCCGTGTTGGTCATCTTTTTAGTTTGTTGTGTAGTATTCTTTTCTCCTGCTTGCTATGATGAGGTCCGTGTTGATCATCTTTTTAGTTTGTTGTGTTGTATTCTTTTGTCTTGCTTGCTATGATGAGGTCCGTGTTGGTCATCTTTCTAATTTGTTGTGTTGTATTCTTTTTTCCTGCTTGCTATGATGAGGTCCGTGTTGATCATCTTTTTAGTTTGTTGTGTTGTATTCTTTTGTTCTGCTTGCTATGATGAGGTCCGTGTTGGTCATCTTTTTAGTTTGTTGTGTTGTATTCTTTTGTCCTGCTTGCTATGATGAGGTCCGTGTTGGTCATCTTTTTAGTTTTCTGTGTTGTATTCTTTTGTCTTGCTTGCTATGATGAGGTCCGTATTGGTCATCTTTTTAGTTTGTTGTGTTGTATTCTTTTGTCTTGCTTGCTATGATGAGGTCCGTGTTGGTCATCTTTTTAGTTTGTTGTGTTGTATTCTTTTGTTCTGCTTGCTATGATGAGGTCCGTGTTGGTCTTCTTTTTAGTTTGTTGTGTTGTATTCTTTTGTTCTGCTTGCTATGACGAGGTCCGTGTTGGTCATCTTTTTAGTTTGTTGTGTTGTATTCTTTTGTTCTGCTTGCTACGATGAGTTCCGTGTTGGTTATCTTTTTAGTTTGTTGTGTTGTATTCTTTTGTCTTGCTTGCTATGATGAGGTCCGTGTTGGTCATCTTTTTAGTTTGTTGTGTTGTATTCTTTTGTCTTCCTTGCTATGATGAGGTCCGTGTTGGTCATCTTTTTAGTTTGTTGTGTTGTATTCTTTTCTCCTGCTTGCTATGATGAGGTCCGTGTTGATCATCTTTTTAGTTTGTTGTGTTGTATTCTTTTGTCTTGCTTGCTATGATGAGGTCCGTGTTGGTCATCTTTCTAATTTGTTGTGTTGTATTCTTTTTTCCTGCTTGCTATGATGAGGTCCGTGTTGATCATCTTTTTAGTTTGTTGTGTTGTATTCTTTTGTTCTGCTTGCTATGATGAGGTCCGTGTTGGTCATCTTTTTAGTTTGTTGTGTTGTATTCTTTTGTCCTGCTTGCTATGATGAGGTCCGTGTTGGTCATCTTTTTAGTTTTCTGTGTTGTATTCTTTTGTCCTGTTTGCTATGATGAGGTCCGTGTTGGTCATCTTTTTAGTTTGTTGTGTTGTATTCTTTTGTCTTGTTTGCTATGATGAGGTTCGTGTTGGTCATCTTTTTAGTTTGTTGTGTTGTATTATTTTGTTCTGCTTGCTATGATGAGGTCCGTGTTGGTCATCTTGTTAGTTTTCTGTTTGTATTCTTTGTCTTGCTTGCTATGATGAGGTCCATGTTGGTCATCTTTTTAGTTTGTTGTGTTGTATTCTTTTGTCTTGCTTGCTATGATGAGGTCCGTGTTGGTCATCTTTTTAGTTTGTTGTGTTGTATTCTTTTGTTCTGCTTGCTATGATGAGGTCCGTGTTGGTCATCTTTTTAGTTTGTTGTGTTGTATTCTTTTGTCTTGCTTGCTATGATGAGGTCCGTGTTGGTCTTCTTTTTAGTTTGTTGTGTTGTATTCTTTTGTCTTGCTTGCTATGATGAGGTCCGTGTTGGTCATCTTTCTAGTTTGTTGTGTTGTATTCTTTTGTCTTGCTTGCTATGATGAGATCCGTGTTGGTCATCTTTTTAGTTTGTTGTGTTGTATACTTTTGTCTTGCTTGCTATGATGAGGTCCGTGTTGGTCATCTTTTTAGTTTGTTGTGTTGTATTCTTTTGTCTTGCTTGCTATGATGAGGTCCGTGTTGGTCATCTTTTTAGTTTGTTGTGTTGTATTCTTTTGTCCTGCTTGCTATGATGAGGTCCGTGTTGGTCATCTTTTTAGTTTGTTGTGTTGTATTCTTTTGTCTTGCTTGCTATGATGAGGTCCGTGTTGGTCATCTTTTTAGTTTGTTGTGTTTTATTCTTTTGTCCTGCTTGCTATGATGAGGTCCGTGTTGGTCATCTTTTTAGTTTGTTGTGTTGTATTCTTTTGTCCTGCTTGCTATGATGAGGTCCGTGTTGGTCATCTTTTTAGTTTGTTGTGTTGTATTCTTTTGTCCTGCTTGCTATGATGAGGTCCGTGTTGGTCATCTTTTTAGTTTGTTGTGTTGTATTCTTTTGTCTTGCTTGCTATGATGAGGTCCGTGTTGGTCATCTTTTTAGTTTTCTGTGTTGTATTCTGTTGTCTTGCTTGCTATGATGAGGTCCGTGTTGGTCATCTTTTTAGTTTGTTGTGTTGTATTCTTTTGTCTTGATTGCTATGATGAGGTCCGTGTTGGTCATCTTTTTAGTTTGTTGTGTTGTATTATTTTGTCTTGCTTGCTATGATGAGGTCCGTGTTGGTCATCTTTCTAGTTTGTTGTGTTGTATTCTTTTGTCTTGCTTGCTATGATGAGGTCCGTGTTGGCCATCTTTTTAGTTTGTTGTGTTTTATTCTTTTGTCTTGCTTGCTATGATGAGGTCCGTGTTGGTCATCTTTTTAGTTTGTTGTGTTGTATTCTTTTGTCTTGCTTGCTATGATGAGGTCCGTGTTGGTCATCTTTTTAGTTTGTTGTGTTGTATTCTTTTGTCTTCCTTGCTATCATGAGGTCCGTGTTGGTCATCTTTTTAGTTTGTTGTGTTGTATTCTTTTCTCTTGCTTGCTATGATGAGGTCCGTGTTGATCATCTTTTTAGTTTGTTGTGTTGTATTCTTTTGTCTTGCTTGCTATGATGAGGTCCGTGTTGGTCATCTTTCTAGTTTGTTGTGTTGTATTCTTTTGTCCTGCTTGCTATGATGAGGTCCGTGTTGATCATCTTTTTAGTTTGTTGTGTTGTATTCTTTTGTTCTGCTTGCTATGATGAGGTCCGTGTTGGTCATCTTTTTAGTTTGTTGTGTTGTATTCTTTTGTCCTGCTTGCTATGATGAGGTCCGTGTTGGTCATCTTTTTAGTTTTCTGTGTTGTATTCTTTTGTCTTGCTTGCTATGATGAGGTCCGTATTGGTCATCTTTTTAGTTTGTTGTGTTGTATTCTTTTGTCTTGCTTGCTATGATGAGGTCCGTGTTGGTCATCTTTTTAGTTTGTTGTGTTGTATTCTTTTGTTCTGCTTGCTATGATGAGGTCCGTGTTGGTCATCTTTTTAGTTTGCTGTGTTGTATTCTTTTGTTCTGCTTGCTATGACGAGGTTCGTGTTGGTCATCTTTTTAGTTTGTTGTGTTGTATTCTTTTGTTCTGCTTGCTACGATGAGTTCCGTGTTGGTTATCTTTTTAGTTTGTTGTGTTGTATTCTTTTGTCTTCCTTGCTATGATGAGGTCCGTGTTGATCATCTTTTTAGTTTGTTGTGTTGTATTCTTTTGTCTTCCTTGCTATGATGAGGTCCGTGTTGGTCATCTTTTTAGTTTGTTGTGTTGTATTCTTTTGTCCTCCTTGCTATGATGAGGTCCGTGTTGGTCATCTTTTTAGTTTGTTGTGTTGTATTCTTTTTTCTTCCTTGCTATGATGAGGTCCGTGTTGGTCATCTTTTTAGTTTGTTGTGTTGTATTCTTTTGTCTTGCTTGCTATGATGAGGTCCGTGTTGGTCATCTTTTTAGTTTGTTGTGTTGTATTCTTTTGTCATGCTTGCTATGATGAGGGCCGTGTTGGTCATCTTTTTAGTTTGTTGTGTTGTATTCTTTTGTCTTCCTTGCTATGATGAGGTCCGTGTTGGTCATCTTTTTAGTTTGTTGTGTTGTATTCTTTTGTCTTGCTTGCTATGATGAGGTCCGTGTTGGTCATCTTTTTAGTTTGTTGTGTTGTATTCTTTTGTCTTGCTTGCTATGATGAGGTCCGTGTTGGTCATCATTTTAGTTTGTTGTGTTTTATTCTTTTGTCTTGCTTGCTATGATGAGGTCCGTGTTGGTCATCTTTCTAGTTTGTTGTGTTGTATTCTTTTGTCTTGCTTGCTATGATGAGATCCGTGTTGGTCATCTTTTTAGTTTGTTGTGTTGTATACTTTTGTCTTGCTTGCTATGATGAGGTCCGTGTTGGTCATCTTTTTAGTTTGTTGTGTTGTATTCTTTTGTCTTGCTTGCTATGATGAGGTCCGTGTTGGTCATCTTTTTAGTTTGTTGTGTTGTATTCTTTTGTCCTGCTTGCTATGATGAGGTCCGTGTTGGTCATCTTTTTAGTTTGTTGTGTTGTATTCTTTTGTCCTGCTTGCTATGATGAGGTCCGTGTTGGTCATCTTTTTAGTTTGTTGTGTTTTATTCTTTTGTCCTGCTTGCTATGATGAGGTCCGTGTTGGTCATCTTTTTAGTTTGTTGTGTTGTATTCTTTTGTCCTGCTTGCTATGATGAGGTCCGTGTTGGTCATCTTTTTAGTTTGTTGTGTTGTATTCTTTTGTCCTGCTTGCTATGATGAGGTCCGTGTTGGTCATCTTTTTAGTTTGTTGTGTTGTATTCTTTTGTCTTGCTTGCTATGATGAGGTCCGTGTTGGTCATCTTTTTAGTTTTCTGTGTTGTATTCTGTTGTCTTGCTTGCTATGATGAGGTCCGTGTTGGTCATCTTTTTAGTTTGTTGTGTTGTATTCTTTTGTCTTGCTTGCTATGATGAGGTCCGTGTTGGTCATCTTTTTAGTTTGTTGTGTTGTGTTATTTTGTCTTGCTTGCTATGATGAGGTCCGTGTTGGTCATCTTTCTAGTTTGTTGTGTTGTATTCTTTTGTCTTGCTTGCTATGATGAGGTCCGTGTTGGCCATCTTTTTAGTTTGTTGTGTTTTATTCTTTTGTCTTGCTTGCTATGATGAGGTCCGTGTTGGTCATCTTTTTAGTTTGTTGTGTTGTATTCTTTTGTCTTGCTTGCTATGATGAGGTCCGTGTTGGTCATCTTTTTAGTTTGTTGTGTTGTATTCTTTTGTCTTCCTTGCTATGATGAGGTCCGTGTTGGTCATCTTTTTAGTTTGTTGTGTAGTATTCTTTTCTCCTGCTTGCTATGATGAGGTCCGTGTTGATCATCTTTTTAGTTTGTTGTGTTGTATTCTTTTGTCTTGCTTGCTATGATGAGGTCCGTGTTGGTCATCTTTCTAATTTGTTGTGTTGTATTCTTTTTTCCTGCTTGCTATGATGAGGTCCGTGTTGATCATCTTTTTAGTTTGTTGTGTTGTATTCTTTTGTTCTGCTTGCTATGATGAGGTCCGTGTTGGTCATCTTTTTAGTTTGTTGTGTTGTATTCTTTTGTCCTGCTTGCTATGATGAGGTCCGTGTTGGTCATCTTTTTAGTTTTCTGTGTTGTATTCTTTTGTCTTGCTTGCTATGATGAGGTCCGTATTGGTCATCTTTTTAGTTTGTTGTGTTGTATTCTTTTGTCTTGCTTGCTATGATGAGGTCCGTGTTGGTCATCTTTTTAGTTTGTTGTGTTGTATTCTTTTGTTCTGCTTGCTATGATGAGGTCCGTGTTGGTCTTCTTTTTAGTTTGTTGTGTTGTATTCTTTTGTTCTGCTTGCTATGACGAGGTCCGTGTTGGTCATCTTTTTAGTTTGTTGTGTTGTATTCTTTTGTTCTGCTTGCTACGATGAGTTCCGTGTTGGTTATCTTTTTAGTTTGTTGTGTTGTATTCTTTTGTCTTGCTTGCTATGATGAGGTCCGTGTTGGTCATCTTTTTAGTTTGTTGTGTTGTATTCTTTTGTCTTCCTTGCTATGATGAGGTCCGTGTTGGTCATCTTTTTAGTTTGTTGTGTTGTATTCTTTTCTCCTGCTTGCTATGATGAGGTCCGTGTTGATCATCTTTTTAGTTTGTTGTGTTGTATTCTTTTGTCTTGCTTGCTATGATGAGGTCCGTGTTGGTCATCTTTCTAATTTGTTGTGTTGTATTCTTTTTTCCTGCTTGCTATGATGAGGTCCGTGTTGATCATCTTTTTAGTTTGTTGTGTTGTATTCTTTTGTTCTGCTTGCTATGATGAGGTCCGTGTTGGTCATCTTTTTAGTTTGTTGTGTTGTATTCTTTTGTCCTGCTTGCTATGATGAGGTCCGTGTTGGTCATCTTTTTAGTTTTCTGTGTTGTATTCTTTTGTCTTGCTTGCTATGATGAGGTCCGTATTGGTCATCTTTTTAGTTTGTTGTGTTGTATTCTTTTGTCTTGCTTGCTATGATGAGGTCCGTGTTGGTCATCTTTTTAGTTTGTTGTGTTGTATTCTTTTGTCTTGCTTCCTATGATGAGGTCCGTGTTGGTCATCTTTTTAGTTTGTTGTGTTGTATTCTTTTGTCTTGCTTGCTATGATGAGGTCCGTGTTGGTCATCTTTTTAGTTTGTTGTGTTGTATTCTTTTGTCTTGCTTCCTATGATGAGGTCCGTGTTGGTCTTTATTTTTAGTTTGTTGTGTTGTATTCTCTTGTTCTGCTTGCTATCATGAGGTCCGTGTTGGTCATCTTTTTAGTTTGTTGTGTTGTATTCTTTTGTCTTGCTTGCTATGATGAGGTCCGTGTTGGTCATCTTTTTAGTTTGTTGTGTTGTATTCTTTTGTTCTGCTTGCTATGATGAGGTCCGTGTTGGTCATCTTTTTAGTTTGTTGTGTTGTATTCTTTTGTCTTGCTTGCTATGATGAGGTCCGTGTTGGTCATCTTGTTAGTTTTCTGTGGTGTATTCTTTTGTCTTGCTTGCTATGATGAGGTCCGTGTTGGTCATCTTTTTAGTTTGTTGTGTTGTATTCTTTTGTCTTGCTTGCTATGATGAGGTCCGTGTTGGTCATCTTTTTAGTTTGTTGTGTTGTATTCTTTTGTCTTGCTTGCTATGATGAGGTCCGTGTTGGTCATCTTTTTAGTTTGTTGTGTTGTATTCTTTTGTTTTGCTTGCTATGATGAGGTCCGTGTTGGTCATCTTTTTAGTTTGTTGTGTTGTATTCTTTTGTCTTGCTTGCTATGATGAGGTCCGTGTTGGTCATCATTTTAGTTTGTTGTGTTTTATTCTTTTGTCTTGCTTGCTATGATGAGGTCTGTGTTGGTCATCTTTCTAGTTTGTTGTGTTGTATTCTTTTGTCCTGTTTGCTATGATGAGGTCCGTGTTGGTCATCTTTTTAGTTTGTTGTGTTGTATTCTTTTGTCTTTCTTGCTATGATGAGGTCCGTGTTGGTCATCTTTTTAGTTTGTTGTGTTGTATTCCTTTGTCTTGCTTGCTATGATGAGGTCCGTGTTGGTCATCTTTTTAGTTTGTTGTGTTGTATTCTTTTGTCCTGCTTGCTATGATGAGGTCCGTGTTGGTCATCTTTTTAGTTTGTTGTGTTGTATTCTTTTGTCCTGCTTGCTATGATCAGGTCCGGTGTTGGTCATCTTTTTAGTTTGTTGTGTTTTATTCTTTTGTCCTGCTTGCTATGATGAGGTCCGTGTTGGTCATCTTTTTAGTTTGTTGTGTTGTTTTCTTTTGTCCTGCTTGCTATGATGAGGTCCGTGTTGGTCATCTTTTTAGTTTGTTGTGTTGTATTCTTTTGTCCTGCTTGCTATTATGAGGTCCGTGTTGGTCATCTTTTTAGTTTGTTGTGTTGTATTCTTTTGTCTTGCTTGCTATGATGAGGTCCGTGTTGGTCATCTTTTTAGTTTTCTGTGTTGTATTCTTTTGTCTTGCTTGCTATGATGAGGTCCGTGTTGGTCATCTTTTTAGTTTGTTGTGTTGTATTCTTTTTTCTTGCTTGCTATGATGAGGTCCGTGTTGGTCATCTTTTTAGTTTGTTGTGTTGTATTATTTTGTCTTGCTTGCTATGATGAGGTCCGTGTTGGTCATCTTTCTAGTTTGTTGTGTTGTATTCTTTTGTCTTGCTTGCTATGATGAGGTCCGTGTTGGCCATCTTTTTAGTTTGTTGTGTTGTATTCTTTTGTCTTGCTTGCTATGATGAGGTTCGTGTTGGTCATCTTTTTAGTTTGTTGTGTTGTATTCTTTTGTCTTGCTTGCTATGATGAGGTTCGTGTTGGTCATCTTTTTAGTTTGTTGTGTTGTATTCTTTTGTCTTCCTTGCTATAATGAGGTCCGTGTTGGTCATCTTTTTAGTTTGTTGTGTTGTATTCTTTTCTCCTGCTTGCTATGATGAGGTCCGTGTTGATCATCTTTTTAGTTTGTTGTGTTGCATTCTTTTGTCTTGCTTGCTATGATGAGGTCCGTGTTGGTCATCTTTTTAGTTTGTTGTGTTGTATTCTTTTGTCTTGCTTGCTATGATGAGGTCCGTGTTGGTCATCTTTTTAGTTTGTGGTGTTGTATTCTTTTGTTCTGCTTGCTATGATGAGGTCCGTGTTGGTCATCTTTTTAGTTTGTTGTGTTGTATTCTTTTGTCTTCCTTGCTATGATGAGGTCCGTGTTGGTCATCTTGTTAGTTTTCTGTGGTGTATTCTTTTGTCTTGCTTGCTATGATGAGGTCCGTGTTGGTCATCTTTTAAGTTTGTTGTGTTGTATTCTTTTGTCTTGCTTGCTATGATGAGGTCCGTGTTGGTCATCTTTTTAGTTTGTTGTGTTGTATTCTTTTGTCTTGCTTGCTATGATGAGGTCCGTGTTGGTCATCTTTTTAGTTTGTTGTGTTGTATTCTTTTGTTTTGCTTGCTATGATGAGGTCCGTGTTGGTCATCTTTTTAGTTTGTTGTGTTGTATTCTTTTGTCTTGCTTGCTATGATGAGGTCCGTGTTGGTCATCATTTTAGTTTGTTGTGTTTTATTCTTTTGTCTTGCTTGCTATGATGAGGTCCGTGTTGGTCATCTTTCTAGTTTGTTGTGTTGTATTCTTTTGTCTTGCTTGCTATGATGAGATCCGTGTTGGTCATCTTTTTAGATTGTTGTGTTGTATACTTTTGTCTTGCTTGCTATGATGAGGTCCGTGTTGGTCATCTTTTTAGTTTGTTGTGTTGTATTCTTTTGTCTTGCTTGCTATGATGAGGTCCGTGTTGGTCATCTTTTTAGTTTGTTGTGTTGTATTCTTTTGTCCTGCTTGCTATGATGAGGTCCGTGTTGGTCATCTTTTTAGTTTGTTGTGTTGTATTCTTTTGTCTTGCTTGCTATGATGAGGTCCGTGTTGGTCATCTTTTTAGTTTGTTGTGTTTTATTCTTTTGTCCTGCTTGCTATGATGAGGTCCGTGTTGGTCATCTTTTTAGTTTGTTGTGTTGTATTCTTTTGTCCTGCTTGCTATGATGAGGTCCGTGTTGGTCATCTTTTTAGTTTGTTGTGTTGTATTCTTTTGTCCTGCTTGCTATGATGAGGTGCGTGTTGGTCATCTTTTTAGTTTGTTGTGTTGTATTCTTTTGTCTTGCTTGCTATGATGAGGTCCGTGTTGGTCATCTTTTTAGTTTTCTGTGTTGTATTCTGTTGTCTTGCTTGCTATGATGAGGTCCGAGTTGGTCATCTTTTTAGTTTGTTGTGTTGTATTCTTTTGTCTTCCTTGCTATGATGAGGTCCGTGTTGGTCATCTTGTTAGTTTGTTGTGTTGTATTCTTTTGTCTTGCTTGCTATGATGAGGTCCGTGTTGGTCATCTTTTTAGTTTGTTGTGTTGTATTCTTTTGTTCTGCTTGCTATGATGAGGTCCGTGTTGGTCATCATTTTAGTTTGTTGTGTTGTATTCTTTTGTCTTCCTTGCTATGATGAGGTCCGTGTTGGTCATCTTGTTAGTTTTCTGTGGTGTATTCTTTTGTCTTGCTTGCTATGATGAGGTCCGTGTTGGTCATCTTTTTAGTTTGTTGTGTTGTATTCTTTTGTCTTGCTTGCTATGATGAGGTCCGTGTTGGTCATCTTTTTAGTTTGTTGTGTTGTATTCTTTTGTCTTGCTTGCTATGATGAGGTCCGTGTTGGTCATCTTTTTAGTTTGTTGTGTTGTATTCTTTTGTTTTGCTTGCTATGATGAGGTCCGTGTTGGTCATCATTTTAGTTTGTTGTGTTTTATTCTTTTGTCTTGCTTGCTATGATGAGGTCCGTGTTGGTCATCTTTCTAGTTTGTTGTGTTGTATTCTTTTGTCTCGCTTGCTATGATGAGGTCCGTGTTGGTCATCTTTATAGTTTGTTGTGTTGTATTCTTTTGTCTTGCTTGCTATGATGAGGTCCGTGTTGGTCATCTTTTTAGTTTGTTGTGTTGTATTCTTTTGTCTTGCTTGCTATGATGAGGTCCGTGTTGGTCATCTTTTTAGTTTGTTGTGTTGTATTCTTTTGTCCTGCTTGCTATGATGAGGTCCGTTTTGGTCATCTTTTTAGTTTGTTGTGTTGTATTCTTTTGTCCTGCTTGCTATGATGAGGTCCGTGTTGGTCATCTTTTTAGTTTGTTGTGTTTTATTCTTTGTCCTGCTTGCTATGATGAGGTCCGTGTTGGTCATCTTTTTAGTTTGTTGTGTTGTTTTCTTTTGTCTTGCTTGCTATGATGAGGTCCGTGTTGGTCATATTTTTAGTTTTCTGTGTTGTATTCTTTTGTCCTACTTGCTATGATGAGGTCCGTGTTGGTCATCTTTCTAGTTTGTTGTGTTGTATTCTTTTGTCCTGCTTGCTATGATGAGGTCCGTGTTGGTCATCTTGTTAGTTTTCTGTGTTGTATTCTTTTGTCTTGCTTGCTATGATGAGGTCCGTGTTGGTCATCTTTTTAGTTTTCTGTGTTGTATTCTTTTGTCCTGCTTGCTATGATGAGGTCCGTGTTGGTCATCTTTCTAGTTTGTTGTGTTGTATTCTTTTGTCCTGATTGCTATGATGAGGCCCTTGTTGGTCATCTTTTTAGTTTTCTGTGTTGTATTCTTTTGTCTTGCTTGCTATGATGAGGTCCGTGTTGGTCATCATTTTAGTTTGTTGTGTTGTATTCTTTTCTCCTGCTTGCTATGATGAGGTACGTGTTGGTCATCTTTTTAGTTTGTTGTGTTGTATTCTTTTGTCCTGCTTGCTACGATGAAGTCCGTGTTGGTCATCTTTTTAGTTTGTTGTGTTGTATTCTTTTGTCCTGCTTGCTACGATGAAGTCCGTGTTGGTCATCTTTTTAGTTTGTTGTGTTGTATTCTTTGTCTTGCTTGCTATGATGAAGTCCGTGTTGGTCATCTTTTTAGTTTGTTGTGTAGTATTCTTTTGTCCTGATTGCTATGAGGAGGTCCGTGTTGGTCATCTTTTTAGTTTTCTGTGTTGTATTCTTTTGTCTTGCTTGCTATGATGAGGTCCGTGTTGGTCATCTTTTTAGTTTTCTGTGTTGTATTCCTTTGTCCTACTTGCTATGATGAGGTCCGTGTTGGTCATCTTTCTAGTGTGTTGTGTTGTATTCTTTGTCCTGCTTGCTATGATGAGGTCCGTGTTGGTCATCTTTTTAGTTTTCCGTGTTGTATTCTTTTGTCTTGCTTGCTATGATGAGGTCCGTGTTGGTCATCTTTCTAGTTTGTTGTGTTGTATTCTTTTGTCCTGATTGCTATGATGAGGTCCGTGTTGGTCATCTTTTTAGTTTGTTGTGTTGTATTCTTTTCTCCTGATTGCTATGATGAGGTCCGTGTTGGTCATCTTTTTAGTTTGTTGTGTTGTATTCTTTTGTCCTGCTTGCTATGATGAGGTCCGTGTTGGTCATCTTTTTAGTTTGTTGTGTTGTATTCTTTTGTCCTGTTTGCTATGATGAGGTCCGTGTTGGTCATCTTTTTAGTTTGTTGTGTTGTATTCTTTTGTCTTGTTTGCTATGATGAGGTTCGTGTTGGTCATCTTTTTAGTTTGTTGTGTTGTATTATTTTGTTCTGCTTGCTATGATGAGGTCCGTGTTGGTCATCTTGTTAGTTTTCTGTTTGTATTCTTTGTCTTGCTTGCTATGATGAGGTCCATGTTGGTCATCTTTTTAGTTTGTTGTGTTGTATTCTTTTGTCTTGCTTGCTATGATGAGGTCCGTGTTGGTCATCTTTTTAGTTTGTTGTGTTGTATTCTTTTGTTCTGCTTGCTATGATGAGGTCCGTGTTGGTCATCTTTTTAGTTTGTTGTGTTGTATTCTTTTGTCTTGCTTGCTATGATGAGGTCCGTGTTGGTCTTCTTTTTAGTTTGTTGTGTTGTATTCTTTTGTCTTGCTTGCTATGATGAGGTCCGTGTTGGTCATCTTTCTAGTTTGTTGTGTTGTATTCTTTTGTCTTGCTTGCTATGATGAGATCCGTGTTGGTCATCTTTTTAGTTTGTTGTGTTGTATACTTTTGTCTTGCTTGCTATGATGAGGTCCGTGTTGGTCATCTTTTTAGTTTGTTGTGTTGTATTCTTTTGTCTTGCTTGCTATGATGAGGTCCGTGTTGGTCATCTTTTTAGTTTGTTGTGTTGTATTCTTTTGTCCTGCTTGCTATGATGAGGTCCGTGTTGGTCATCTTTTTAGTTTGTTGTGTTGTATTCTTTTGTCTTGCTTGCTATGATGAGGTCCGTGTTGGTCATCTTTTTAGTTTGTTGTGTTTTATTCTTTTGTCCTGCTTGCTATGATGAGGTCCGTGTTGGTCATCTTTTTAGTTTGTTGTGTTGTATTCTTTTGTCCTGCTTGCTATGATGAGGTCCGTGTTGGTCATCTTTTTAGTTTGTTGTGTTGTATTCTTTTGTCCTGCTTGCTATGATGAGGTCCGTGTTGGTCATCTTTTTAGTTTGTTGTGTTGTATTCTTTTGTCTTGCTTGCTATGATGAGGTCCGTGTTGGTCATCTTTTTAGTTTTCTGTGTTGTATTCTGTTGTCTTGCTTGCTATGATGAGGTCCGTGTTGGTCATCTTTTTAGTTTGTTGTGTTGTATTCTTTTGTCTTGATTGCTATGATGAGGTCCGTGTTGGTCATCTTTTTAGTTTGTTGTGTTGTATTATTTTGTCTTGCTTGCTATGATGAGGTCCGTGTTGGTCATCTTTCTAGTTTGTTGTGTTGTATTCTTTTGTCTTGCTTGCTATGATGAGGTCCGTGTTGGCCATCTTTTTAGTTTGTTGTGTTTTATTCTTTTGTCTTGCTTGCTATGATGAGGTCCGTGTTGGTCATCTTTTTAGTTTGTTGTGTTGTATTCTTTTGTCTTGCTTGCTATGATGAGGTCCGTGTTGGTCATCTTTTTAGTTTGTTGTGTTGTATTCTTTTGTCTTCCTTGCTATCATGAGGTCCGTGTTGGTCATCTTTTTAGTTTGTTGTGTTGTATTCTTTTCTCTTGCTTGCTATGATGAGGTCCGTGTTGATCATCTTTTTAGTTTGTTGTGTTGTATTCTTTTGTCTTGCTTGCTATGATGAGGTCCGTGTTGGTCATCTTTCTAGTTTGTTGTGTTGTATTCTTTTGTCCTGCTTGCTATGATGAGGTCCGTGTTGATCATCTTTTTAGTTTGTTGTGTTGTATTCTTTTGTTCTGCTTGCTATGATGAGGTCCGTGTTGGTCATCTTTTTAGTTTGTTGTGTTGTATTCTTTTGTCCTGCTTGCTATGATGAGGTCCGTGTTGGTCATCTTTTTAGTTTTCTGTGTTGTATTCTTTTGTCTTGCTTGCTATGATGAGGTCCGTATTGGTCATCTTTTTAGTTTGTTGTGTTGTATTCTTTTGTCTTGCTTGCTATGATGAGGTCCGTGTTGGTCATCTTTTTAGTTTGTTGTGTTGTATTCTTTTGTTCTGCTTGCTATGATGAGGTCCGTGTTGGTCATCTTTTTAGTTTGCTGTGTTGTATTCTTTTGTTCTGCTTGCTATGACGAGGTTCGTGTTGGTCATCTTTTTAGTTTGTTGTGTTGTATTCTTTTGTTCTGCTTGCTACGATGAGTTCCGTGTTGGTTATCTTTTTAGTTTGTTGTGTTGTATTCTTTTGTCTTCCTTGCTATGATGAGGTCCGTGTTGATCATCTTTTTAGTTTGTTGTGTTGTATTCTTTTGTCTTCCTTGCTATGATGAGGTCCGTGTTGGTCATCTTTTTAGTTTGTTGTGTTGTATTCTTTTGTCCTCCTTGCTATGATGAGGTCCGTGTTGGTCATCTTTTTAGTTTGTTGTGTTGTATTCTTTTTTCTTCCTTGCTATGATGAGGTCCGTGTTGGTCATCTTTTTAGTTTGTTGTGTTGTATTCTTTTGTCTTGCTTGCTATGATGAGGTCCGTGTTGGTCATCTTTTTAGTTTGTTGTGTTGTATTCTTTTGTCATGCTTGCTATGATGAGGGCCGTGTTGGTCATCTTTTTAGTTTGTTGTGTTGTATTCTTTTGTCTTCCTTGCTATGATGAGGTCCGTGTTGGTCATCTTTTTAGTTTGTTGTGTTGTATTCTTTTGTCTTGCTTGCTATGATGAGGTCCGTGTTGGTCATCTTTTTAGTTTGTTGTGTTGTATTCTTTTGTCTTGCTTGCTATGATGAGGTCCGTGTTGGTCATCATTTTAGTTTGTTGTGTTTTATTCTTTTGTCTTGCTTGCTATGATGAGGTCCGTGTTGGTCATCTTTCTAGTTTGTTGTGTTGTATTCTTTTGTCTTGCTTGCTATGATGAGATCCGTGTTGGTCATCTTTTTAGTTTGTTGTGTTGTATACTTTTGTCTTGCTTGCTATGATGAGGTCCGTGTTGGTCATCTTTTTAGTTTGTTGTGTTGTATTCTTTTGTCTTGCTTGCTATGATGAGGTCCGTGTTGGTCATCTTTTTAGTTTGTTGTGTTGTATTCTTTTGTCCTGCTTGCTATGATGAGGTCCGTGTTGGTCATCTTTTTAGTTTGTTGTGTTGTATTCTTTTGTCCTGCTTGCTATGATGAGGTCCGTGTTGGTCATCTTTTTAGTTTGTTGTGTTTTATTCTTTTGTCCTGCTTGCTATGATGAGGTCCGTGTTGGTCATCTTTTTAGTTTGTTGTGTTGTATTCTTTTGTCCTGCTTGCTATGATGAGGTCCGTGTTGGTCATCTTTTTAGTTTGTTGTGTTGTATTCTTTTGTCCTGCTTGCTATGATGAGGTCCGTGTTGGTCATCTTTTTAGTTTGTTGTGTTGTATTCTTTTGTCTTGCTTGCTATGATGAGGTCCGTGTTGGTCATCTTTTTAGTTTTCTGTGTTGTATTCTGTTGTCTTGCTTGCTATGATGAGGTCCGTGTTGGTCATCTTTTTAGTTTGTTGTGTTGTATTCTTTTGTCTTGCTTGCTATGATGAGGTCCGTGTTGGTCATCTTTTTAGTTTGTTGTGTTGTGTTATTTTGTCTTGCTTGCTATGATGAGGTCCGTGTTGGTCATCTTTCTAGTTTGTTGTGTTGTATTCTTTTGTCTTGCTTGCTATGATGAGGTCCGTGTTGGCCATCTTTTTAGTTTGTTGTGTTTTATTCTTTTGTCTTGCTTGCTATGATGAGGTCCGTGTTGGTCATCTTTTTAGTTTGTTGTGTTGTATTCTTTTGTCTTGCTTGCTATGATGAGGTCCGTGTTGGTCATCTTTTTAGTTTGTTGTGTTGTATTCTTTTGTCTTCCTTGCTATGATGAGGTCCGTGTTGGTCATCTTTTTAGTTTGTTGTGTAGTATTCTTTTCTCCTGCTTGCTATGATGAGGTCCGTGTTGATCATCTTTTTAGTTTGTTGTGTTGTATTCTTTTGTCTTGCTTGCTATGATGAGGTCCGTGTTGGTCATCTTTCTAATTTGTTGTGTTGTATTCTTTTTTCCTGCTTGCTATGATGAGGTCCGTGTTGATCATCTTTTTAGTTTGTTGTGTTGTATTCTTTTGTTCTGCTTGCTATGATGAGGTCCGTGTTGGTCATCTTTTTAGTTTGTTGTGTTGTATTCTTTTGTCCTGCTTGCTATGATGAGGTCCGTGTTGGTCATCTTTTTAGTTTTCTGTGTTGTATTCTTTTGTCTTGCTTGCTATGATGAGGTCCGTATTGGTCATCTTTTTAGTTTGTTGTGTTGTATTCTTTTGTCTTGCTTGCTATGATGAGGTCCGTGTTGGTCATCTTTTTAGTTTGTTGTGTTGTATTCTTTTGTTCTGCTTGCTATGATGAGGTCCGTGTTGGTCTTCTTTTTAGTTTGTTGTGTTGTATTCTTTTGTTCTGCTTGCTATGACGAGGTCCGTGTTGGTCATCTTTTTAGTTTGTTGTGTTGTATTCTTTTGTTCTGCTTGCTACGATGAGTTCCGTGTTGGTTATCTTTTTAGTTTGTTGTGTTGTATTCTTTTGTCTTGCTTGCTATGATGAGGTCCGTGTTGGTCATCTTTTTAGTTTGTTGTGTTGTATTCTTTTGTCTTCCTTGCTATGATGAGGTCCGTGTTGGTCATCTTTTTAGTTTGTTGTGTTGTATTCTTTTCTCCTGCTTGCTATGATGAGGTCCGTGTTGATCATCTTTTTAGTTTGTTGTGTTGTATTCTTTTGTCTTGCTTGCTATGATGAGGTCCGTGTTGGTCATCTTTCTAATTTGTTGTGTTGTATTCTTTTTTCCTGCTTGCTATGATGAGGTCCGTGTTGATCATCTTTTTAGTTTGTTGTGTTGTATTCTTTTGTTCTGCTTGCTATGATGAGGTCCGTGTTGGTCATCTTTTTAGTTTGTTGTGTTGTATTCTTTTGTCCTGCTTGCTATGATGAGGTCCGTGTTGGTCATCTTTTTAGTTTTCTGTGTTGTATTCTTTTGTCTTGCTTGCTATGATGAGGTCCGTATTGGTCATCTTTTTAGTTTGTTGTGTTGTATTCTTTTGTCTTGCTTGCTATGATGAGGTCCGTGTTGGTCATCTTTTTAGTTTGTTGTGTTGTATTCTTTTGTTCTGCTTGCTATGATGAGGTCCGTGTTGGTCTTCTTTTTAGTTTGTTGTGTTGTATTCTTTTGTTCTGCTTGCTATGACGAGGTCCGTGTTGGTCATCTTTTTAGTTTGTTGTGTTGTATTCTTTTGTTCTGCTTGCTACGATGAGTTCCGTGTTGGTTATCTTTTTAGTTTGTTGTGTTGTATTCTTTTGTCTTGCTTGCTATGATGAGGTCCGTGTTGGTCATCTTTTTAGTTTGTTGTGTTGTATTCTTTTGTCATGCTTGCTATGATGAGGGCCGTGTTGGTCATCATTTTAGTTTGTTGTGTTGTATTCTTTTGTCTTCCTTGCTATGATGAGGTCCGTGTTGGTCATCTTTTTAGTTTGTTGTGTTGTATTCTTTTGTCTTGCTTGCTATGATGAGGTCCGTGTTGGTCATCTTTTTAGTTTGTTGTGTTGTATTCTTTTGTCTTGCTTGCTATGATGAGGTCCGTGTTGGTCATCTTTTTAGTTTGTTGTGTTGTATTCTTTTGTCCTGCTTGCTATGATGAGGTCCGTGTTGGTCATCTTTTTAGTTTTCTGTGTTGTATTCTTTTGTCCTGCTTGCTATGATGAGGTCCGTGTTGGTCATCTTTTTAGTTTGTTGAGTTGTATTGTTTTGTTCTGCTTGCTATGATGAGGTCCGTGTTGGTTATCTTTTTAGTTTGTTGTGTTGTATTCTTTTGTCTTGCTTGCTATGATGAGGTCCGTGTTGGTCATCTTTTTAGTTTGTTGTGTTGTATTCTTTTGTCATGCTTGCTATGATGAGGGCCGTGTTGGTCATCATTTTAGTTTGTTGTGTTGTATTCTTTTGTCTTGCTTGCTATGATGAGGTCCGTGTTGGTCATCTTTTTAGTTTGTTGTGTTGTATTCTTTTGTCATGCTTGCTATGATGAGGGCCGTGTTGGTCATCATTTTAGTTTGTTGTGTTGTATTCTTTTGTCTTGCTTGCTATGATGAGGTCCGTGTTGGTCATCTTTTTAGTTTGTTGTGTTGTATTCTTTTGTCTTCCTTGCTATGATGAGGTCCGTTTTGGTCAACTTTTTAGTTTGTTGTGTTGTATTCTTTTGTCTTGCTTGCTATGATGAGGTCCGTGTTGGTCATCTTTTTAGTTTGTTGTGTTGTATTCTTTTGTCTTGCTTGCTATGATGAGGTCCGTGTTGGTCATCTTTTTAGTTTGTTGTGTTGTATTCTTTTGTCCTGCTTGCTATGATGAAGTCGTGTTGGTCATCTTTTTAGTTTTCTGTGTTGTATTCTTTTGTCTTGCTTGCTATGATGAGGTCCGTGTTGGTCATCTTTTTAGTTTGTTGTGTTGTATTCTTTTGTCCTGCTTGCTATGATGAGGTCGTGTTGGTCATCTTTTTAGTTTTCTGTGTTGTATTCTTTTGTCCTGCTTGCTATGATGAGGTCCGTGTTGGTCATCTTTTTAGTTTGTTGTGTTGTATTCTTTTGTTCTGCTTGCTATGATGAGGTCGTGTTGGTCATCTTTTTAGTTTGTTGTGTTGTATTCTTTTGTCTTGCTTGCTATGATGAGGTCCGTGTTGGTCATCTTTTTAGTTTGTTGTGTTGTATTCTTTTGTTCTGCTTGCTATGATGAGGTCCGTGTTGGTCATCTTTTTAGTTTGTTGTGTTGTATTCTTTTGTCTTGCTTGCTATGATGAGGTCCGTGTTGGTCATCATTTTAGTTTGTTGTGTTGTATTCTTTTGTCTTGCTTGCTATGATGAGGTCCGTGTTGGTCATCTTTTTAGTTTGTTGTGTTGTATTCTTTTGTCATGCTGGCTATGATGAGGGCCGTGTTGGTCATCATTTTAGTTTGTTGTGTTGTATTCTTTTGTCTTGCTTGCTATGATGAGGTCCGTGTTGGTCATCTTTTTAGTTTGTTGTGTTGTATTCTTTTGTCATGCTTTCTATGATGAGGGCCGTGTTGGTCATCATTTTAGTTTGTTGTGTTGTATTCTTTTGTCTTGCTTGCTATGATGAGGTCCGTGTTGGTCATCTTTTTAGTTTGTTGTGTTGTATTCTTTTGTCTTGCTTGCTATGATGAGGTCCGTGTTGGTCATCTTTTTAGTTTGTTGTGTTGTATTCTTTTGTCTTGCTTGCTATGATGAGGTCCGTGTTGGTCATCTTTTTAGTTTGTTGTGTTGTATTCTGTTGTCTTGCTTGCTATGATGAGGTCCGTGTTGGTCATCTTTTTAGATTGTTGTGTTGTATTCTTTTGTCCTGCTTGCTATGATGAGGTCCGTGTTGGTCATCTTTTTAGTTTTCTGTGTTGTATTCTTTTGTCCTGCTTGCTATGATGAGGTCCGTGTTGGTCATCTTTTTAGTTTGTTGTGTTGTATTGTTTTGTTCTGCTTGCTATGATGAGGTCCGTGTTGGGCATCTTTTTAGTTTGTTGTGTTGTATTCTTTTGTCCTGCTTGCTATGATGAGGTCCGTGTTGGTCATCTTTTTTGTTTGTTGTGTTGTATTCTTTTGTTCTGCTTGCTACGATGAGGTCCGTGTTGGTCATCTTTTTAGTTTGTTGTGTTGTATTCTTTTGTCTTGCTTGCTATGATGAGGTCCGTGTTGGTCATCTTTTTAGTTTGTTGTGTTGTATTCTTTTGTCTTGCTTGCTATGATGAGGTCCGTGTTGGTCATCTTTTTAGTTTGTTGTGTTGTATTGTTTTGTTCTGCTTGCTATGATGAGGTCCGTGTTGGTCATCTTTTTAGTTTGTTGTGTTGTATTGTTTTGTTCTGCTTGCTATGATGAGGTCCGTGTTGGTCATCTTTTTAGTTTGTTGTGTTGTATTCTTTTGTCCTGCTTGCTATGATGAGGTTCGTGTTGGTCATCTTTTTAGTTTGTTGTGTTGTATTCTTTTGTCCTGCTTGCTATGATGAGTTTCGTGTTGGTCATCTTTTTAGTTTGTTGTGTTGTATTCTTTTGTCTTGCTTGCTATGATGAGGTCCGTGTTGGTCATCTTTTTAGTTTTCTGTGTTGTATTCTTTTGTCCTGCTTGCTATGATGAGGTCCGTGTTGGTCATCTTTTTAGTTTGTTGTGTTGTATTCTTTTGTCCTCCTTGCTATGATGAGGTCCGTGTTGGTCATCTTTTTAGTTTTCTGTGTTGTATTCTTTTGTCCTGCTTGCTATGATGAGGTCCGTGTTGGTCATCTTTTTAGTTTGTTGTGTTGTATTCTTTTGTCCTGCTTGCTATGATGAGGTCCGTGTTGGTCATCTTTTTAGTTTGTTGTGTTGTATTCTTTTGTCTTGCTTGCTATGATGAGTTTCGTGTTGGTCATCATTTTAGTTTATTGTGTTGTATTCTTTTGTCCTGCTTGCTATGATGAGGTCCGTGTTGGTCATCTTTTTAGTTTATTGTGTTGTATTCTTTTGTCCTGCTTGCTATGATGAGGTCCGTGTTGGTCATCTTTTTAGTTTATTGTGTTGTATTCTTTTGTCCTGCTTGCTATGATGAGGTCCGTGTTGGTCATCTTTTTAGTTTATTGTGTTGTATTCTTTTGTCCTGCTTGCTATGATGAGGTCCGTGTTGGTCATCTTTTTAGTTTATTGTGTTGTATTCTTTTGTCCTGCTTGCTCTGATGAGGTCCGTGTTGGTCATCCTTTTAGTTTATTGTGTTGTATTCTTTTGTCCTGCTTGCTATGATGAGGTCCGTGTTGGTCATCTTTTTAGTTTGCTGTGTTGTATTCTTTTGTCCTCCTTGCTATGATGAGGTCCGTGTTGGTCATCATTTTAGTTTGTTGTGTTGTATTCTTTTGTCCTGCTTGCTATGATGAGGTCCGTGTTGGTCATCTTTTTAGTTTGCTGTGTTGTATTCTTTTGTCCTGCTTGCTATGATGAGTTTCGTGTTGGTCATCTTTTTAGTTTGCTGTGTTGTATTCTTTTGTCCTCCTTGCTATGATGAGGTCCGTGTTGGTCATCATTTTAGTTTATTGTGTTGTATTCTTTTGTCCTGCTTGCTATGATGAGGTCCGTGTTGGTCATCTTTTTAGTTTGCTGTGTTGTATTCTTTTGTCCTGCTTGCTATGATGAGTTTCGTGTTGGTCATCATTTTAGTTTGTTGTGTTGTATTCTTTTGTCCTGCTTGCTATGATGAGGTCCGTGTTGGTCATCTTTTTTGTTTATTGTGTTGTATTCTTTTGTCCTGCTTGCTATGATGAGGTCCGTGTTGGTCATCTTTTTAGTTTATTGTGTTGTATTCTTTTGTCCTGCTTGCTATGATGAGGTCCGTGTTGGTCATCTTTTTAGTTTATTGTGTTGTATTCTTTTGTCCTGCTTGCTATGATGAGGCCCGTGTTGGTCATCTTTTTAGTTTATTGTGTTGTATTCTTTTGTCCTGCTTGCTATGATGAGGTCCGTGTTGGTCATCTTTCTAGTTTGTTGTGTTGTATTCTTTTGTCTTGCTTGCTATGATGAGGTCCGTGTTGGTCATCTTTCTAGTTTGTTGTGTTGTATTCTTTTGTCCTGCTTGCTATGATGAGGTCCGTGTTGGTCATCTTTCTAGTTTGTTGTGTTGTATTCTTTTGTCCTGTTTGCTATGATGAGGTCCGTGTTGGTCATCTTTCTAGTTTGTTGTGTTGTATTCTTTTGTCCTGTTTGCTATGATGAGGTCCGTGTTGGTCATCTTTCTAGTTTGTTGTGTTGTATTCTTTTGTCTTGCTTGCTATGATGAGGTCCGTGTTGGTCATCTTTTTAGTTTGTTGTGTTGTATTCTTTTGTCTTGCTTGCTATGATGAGGTCCGTGTTGGTCATCTTTTTAGTTTGTTGTGTTGTATTCTTTTGTCATGCTTGCTATGATGAGGGCCGTGTTGGTCATCTTTTTAGTTTGTTGTGTTGTATTCTTTTGTCTTCCTTGCTATGATGAGGTCCGTGTTGGTCATCTTTTTAGTTTGTTGTGTTGTATTCTTTTGTCTTGCTTGCTATGATGAGGTCCGTGTTGGTCATCTTTTTAGTTTGTTGTGTTGTATTCTTTTGTCTTGCTTGCTATGATGAGGTCCGTGTTGGTCATCATTTTAGTTTGTTGTGTTTTATTCTTTTGTCTTGCTTGCTATGATGAGGTCCGTGTTGGTCATCTTTCTAGTTTGTTGTGTTGTATTCTTTTGTCTTGCTTGCTATGATGAGATCCGTGTTGGTCATCTTTTTAGTTTGTTGTGTTGTATACTTTTGTCTTGCTTGCTATGATGAGGTCCGTGTTGGTCATCTTTTTAGTTTGTTGTGTTGTATTCTTTTGTCTTGCTTGCTATGATGAGGTCCGTGTTGGTCATCTTTTTAGTTTGTTGTGTTGTATTCTTTTGTCCTGCTTGCTATGATGAGGTCCGTGTTGGTCATCTTTTTAGTTTGTTGTGTTGTATTCTTTTGTCCTGCTTGCTATGATGAGGTCCGTGTTGGTCATCTTTTTAGTTTGTTGTGTTTTATTCTTTTGTCCTGCTTGCTATGATGAGGTCCGTGTTGGTCATCTTTTTAGTTTGTTGTGTTGTATTCTTTTGTCCTGCTTGCTATGATGAGGTCCGTGTTGGTCATCTTTTTAGTTTGTTGTGTTGTATTCTTTTGTCCTGCTTGCTATGATGAGGTCCGTGTTGGTCATCTTTTTAGTTTGTTGTGTTGTATTCTTTTGTCTTGCTTGCTATGATGAGGTCCGTGTTGGTCATCTTTTTAGTTTTCTGTGTTGTATTCTGTTGTCTTGCTTGCTATGATGAGGTCCGTGTTGGTCATCTTTTTAGTTTGTTGTGTTGTATTCTTTTGTCTTGCTTGCTATGATGAGGTCCGTGTTGGTCATCTTTTTAGTTTGTTGTGTTGTGTTATTTTGTCTTGCTTGCTATGATGAGGTCCGTGTTGGTCATCTTTCTAGTTTGTTGTGTTGTATTCTTTTGTCTTGCTTGCTATGATGAGGTCCGTGTTGGCCATCTTTTTAGTTTGTTGTGTTTTATTCTTTTGTCTTGCTTGCTATGATGAGGTCCGTGTTGGTCATCTTTTTAGTTTGTTGTGTTGTATTCTTTTGTCTTGCTTGCTATGATGAGGTCCGTGTTGGTCATCTTTTTAGTTTGTTGTGTTGTATTCTTTTGTCTTCCTTGCTATGATGAGGTCCGTGTTGGTCATCTTTTTAGTTTGTTGTGTAGTATTCTTTTCTCCTGCTTGCTATGATGAGGTCCGTGTTGATCATCTTTTTAGTTTGTTGTGTTGTATTCTTTTGTCTTGCTTGCTATGATGAGGTCCGTGTTGGTCATCTTTCTAATTTGTTGTGTTGTATTCTTTTTTCCTGCTTGCTATGATGAGGTCCGTGTTGATCATCTTTTTAGTTTGTTGTGTTGTATTCTTTTGTTCTGCTTGCTATGATGAGGTCCGTGTTGGTCATCTTTTTAGTTTGTTGTGTTGTATTCTTTTGTCCTGCTTGCTATGATGAGGTCCGTGTTGGTCATCTTTTTAGTTTTCTGTGTTGTATTCTTTTGTCTTGCTTGCTATGATGAGGTCCGTATTGGTCATCTTTTTAGTTTGTTGTGTTGTATTCTTTTGTCTTGCTTGCTATGATGAGGTCCGTGTTGGTCATCTTTTTAGTTTGTTGTGTTGTATTCTTTTGTTCTGCTTGCTATGATGAGGTCCGTGTTGGTCTTCTTTTTAGTTTGTTGTGTTGTATTCTTTTGTTCTGCTTGCTATGACGAGGTCCGTGTTGGTCATCTTTTTAGTTTGTTGTGTTGTATTCTTTTGTTCTGCTTGCTACGATGAGTTCCGTGTTGGTTATCTTTTTAGTTTGTTGTGTTGTATTCTTTTGTCTTGCTTGCTATGATGAGGTCCGTGTTGGTCATCTTTTTAGTTTGTTGTGTTGTATTCTTTTGTCTTCCTTGCTATGATGAGGTCCGTGTTGGTCATCTTTTTAGTTTGTTGTGTTGTATTCTTTTCTCCTGCTTGCTATGATGAGGTCCGTGTTGATCATCTTTTTAGTTTGTTGTGTTGTATTCTTTTGTCTTGCTTGCTATGATGAGGTCCGTGTTGGTCATCTTTCTAATTTGTTGTGTTGTATTCTTTTTTCCTGCTTGCTATGATGAGGTCCGTGTTGATCATCTTTTTAGTTTGTTGTGTTGTATTCTTTTGTTCTGCTTGCTATGATGAGGTCCGTGTTGGTCATCTTTTTAGTTTGTTGTGTTGTATTCTTTTGTCCTGCTTGCTATGATGAGGTCCGTGTTGGTCATCTTTTTAGTTTTCTGTGTTGTATTCTTTTGTCTTGCTTGCTATGATGAGGTCCGTATTGGTCATCTTTTTAGTTTGTTGTGTTGTATTCTTTTGTCTTGCTTGCTATGATGAGGTCCGTGTTGGTCATCTTTTTAGTTTGTTGTGTTGTATTCTTTTGTTCTGCTTGCTATGATGAGGTCCGTGTTGGTCTTCTTTTTAGTTTGTTGTGTTGTATTCTTTTGTTCTGCTTGCTATGACGAGGTCCGTGTTGGTCATCTTTTTAGTTTGTTGTGTTGTATTCTTTTGTTCTGCTTGCTACGATGAGTTCCGTGTTGGTTATCTTTTTAGTTTGTTGTGTTGTATTCTTTTGTCTTGCTTGCTATGATGAGGTCCGTGTTGGTCATCTTTTTAGTTTGTTGTGTTGTATTCTTTTGTCATGCTTGCTATGATGAGGGCCGTGTTGGTCATCATTTTAGTTTGTTGTGTTGTATTCTTTTGTCTTCCTTGCTATGATGAGGTCCGTGTTGGTCATCTTTTTAGTTTGTTGTGTTGTATTCTTTTGTCTTGCTTGCTATGATGAGGTCCGTGTTGGTCATCTTTTTAGTTTGTTGTGTTGTATTCTTTTGTCTTGCTTGCTATGATGAGGTCCGTGTTGGTCATCTTTTTAGTTTGTTGTGTTGTATTCTTTTGTCCTGCTTGCTATGATGAGGTCCGTGTTGGTCATCTTTTTAGTTTTCTGTGTTGTATTCTTTTGTCCTGCTTGCTATGATGAGGTCCGTGTTGGTCATCTTTTTAGTTTGTTGAGTTGTATTGTTTTGTTCTGCTTGCTATGATGAGGTCCGTGTTGGTTATCTTTTTAGTTTGTTGTGTTGTATTCTTTTGTCTTGCTTGCTATGATGAGGTCCGTGTTGGTCATCTTTTTAGTTTGTTGTGTTGTATTCTTTTGTCATGCTTGCTATGATGAGGGCCGTGTTGGTCATCATTTTAGTTTGTTGTGTTGTATTCTTTTGTCTTGCTTGCTATGATGAGGTCCGTGTTGGTCATCTTTTTAGTTTGTTGTGTTGTATTCTTTTGTCATGCTTGCTATGATGAGGGCCGTGTTGGTCATCATTTTAGTTTGTTGTGTTGTATTCTTTTGTCTTGCTTGCTATGATGAGGTCCGTGTTGGTCATCTTTTTAGTTTGTTGTGTTGTATTCTTTTGTCTTCCTTGCTATGATGAGGTCCGTTTTGGTCAACTTTTTAGTTTGTTGTGTTGTATTCTTTTGTCTTGCTTGCTATGATGAGGTCCGTGTTGGTCATCTTTTTAGTTTGTTGTGTTGTATTCTTTTGTCTTGCTTGCTATGATGAGGTCCGTGTTGGTCATCTTTTTAGTTTGTTGTGTTGTATTCTTTTGTCCTGCTTGCTATGATGAAGTCGTGTTGGTCATCTTTTTAGTTTTCTGTGTTGTATTCTTTTGTCTTGCTTGCTATGATGAGGTCCGTGTTGGTCATCTTTTTAGTTTGTTGTGTTGTATTCTTTTGTCCTGCTTGCTATGATGAGGTCGTGTTGGTCATCTTTTTAGTTTTCTGTGTTGTATTCTTTTGTCCTGCTTGCTATGATGAGGTCCGTGTTGGTCATCTTTTTAGTTTGTTGTGTTGTATTCTTTTGTTCTGCTTGCTATGATGAGGTCGTGTTGGTTATCTTTTTAGTTTGTTGTGTTGTATTCTTTTGTCTTGCTTGCTATGATGAGGTCCGTGTTGGTCATCTTTTTAGTTTGTTGTGTTGTATTCTTTTGTTCTGCTTGCTATGATGAGGTCCGTGTTGGTCATCTTTTTAGTTTGTTGTGTTGTATTCTTTTGTCTTGCTTGCTATGATGAGGTCCGTGTTGGTCATCATTTTAGTTTGTTGTGTTGTATTCTTTTGTCTTGCTTGCTATGATGAGGTCCGTGTTGGTCATCTTTTTAGTTTGTTGTGTTGTATTCTTTTGTCATGCTGGCTATGATGAGGGCCGTGTTGGTCATCATTTTAGTTTGTTGTGTTGTATTCTTTTGTCTTGCTTGCTATGATGAGGTCCGTGTTGGTCATCTTTTTAGTTTGTTGTGTTGTATTCTTTTGTCATGCTTTCTATGATGAGGGCCGTGTTGGTCATCATTTTAGTTTGTTGTGTTGTATTCTTTTGTCTTGCTTGCTATGATGAGGTCCGTGTTGGTCATCTTTTTAGTTTGTTGTGTTGTATTCTTTTGTCTTGCTTGCTATGATGAGGTCCGTGTTGGTCATCTTTTTAGTTTGTTGTGTTGTATTCTTTTGTCTTGCTTGCTATGATGAGGTCCGTGTTGGTCATCTTTTTAGTTTGTTGTGTTGTATTCTGTTGTCTTGCTTGCTATGATGAGGTCCGTGTTGGTCATCTTTTTAGATTGTTGTGTTGTATTCTTTTGTCCTGCTTGCTATGATGAGGTCCGTGTTGGTCATCTTTTTAGTTTTCTGTGTTGTATTCTTTTGTCCTGCTTGCTATGATGAGGTCCGTGTTGGTCATCTTTTTAGTTTGTTGTGTTGTATTGTTTTGTTCTGCTTGCTATGATGAGGTCCGTGTTGGGCATCTTTTTAGTTTGTTGTGTTGTATTCTTTTGTCCTGCTTGCTATGATGAGGTCCGTGTTGGTCATCTTTTTAGTTTGTTGTGTTGTATTCTTTTGTTCTGCTTGCTACGATGAGGTCCGTGTTGGTCATCTTTTTAGTTTGTTGTGTTGTATTCTTTTGTCTTGCTTGCTATGATGAGGTCCGTGTTGGTCATCTTTTTAGTTTGTTGTGTTGTATTCTTTTGTCTTGCTTGCTATGATGAGGTCCGTGTTGGTCATCTTTTTAGTTTGTTGTGTTGTATTGTTTTGTTCTGCTTGCTATGATGAGGTCCGTGTTGGTCATCTTTTTAGTTTGTTGTGTTGTATTGTTTTGTTCTGCTTGCTATGATGAGGTCCGTGTTGGTCATCTTTTTAGTTTGTTGTGTTGTATTCTTTTGTCCTGCTTGCTATGATGAGGTTCGTGTTGGTCATCTTTTTAGTTTGTTGTGTTGTATTCTTTTGTCCTGCTTGCTATGATGAGTTTCGTGTTGGTCATCTTTTTAGTTTGTTGTGTTGTATTCTTTTGTCTTGCTTGCTATGATGAGGTCCGTGTTGGTCATCTTTTTAGTTTATTGTGTTGTATTCGTTTGTCCTCCTTGCTATGATGAGGTCCGTGTTGGTCATCTTTTTAGTTTGTTGTGTTGTATTCTTTTGTCCTCCTTGCTATGATGAGGTCCGTGTTGGTCATCTTTTTAGTTTTCTGTGTTGTATTCTTTTGTCCTGCTTGCTATGATGAGGTCCGTGTTGGTCATCTTTTTAGTTTGTTGTGTTGTATTCTTTTGTCCTGCTTGCTATGATGAGGTCCGTGTTGGTCATCTTTTTAGTTTGTTGTGTTGTATTCTTTTGTCTTGCTTGCTATGATGAGTTTCGTGTTGGTCATCATTTTAGTTTATTGTGTTGTATTCTTTTGTCCTGCTTGCTATGATGAGGTCCGTGTTGGTCATCTTTTTAGTTTATTGTGTTGTATTCTTTTGTCCTGCTTGCTATGATGAGGTCCGTGTTGGTCATCTTTTTAGTTTATTGTGTTGTATTCTTTTGTCCTGCTTGCTATGATGAGGTCCGTGTTGGTCATCTTTTTAGTTTATTGTGTTGTATTCTTTTGTCCTGCTTGCTATGATGAGGTCCGTGTTGGTCATCTTTTTAGTTTATTGTGTTGTATTCTTTTGTCCTGCTTGCTCTGATGAGGTCCGTGTTGGTCATCCTTTTAGTTTATTGTGTTGTATTCTTTTGTCCTGCTTGCTATGATGAGGTCCGTGTTGGTCATCTTTTTAGTTTGCTGTGTTGTATTCTTTTGTCCTCCTTGCTATGATGAGGTCCGTGTTGGTCATCATTTTAGTTTGTTGTGTTGTATTCTTTTGTCCTGCTTGCTATGATGAGGTCCGTGTTGGTCATCTATTTAGTTTGCTGTGTTGTATTCTTTTGTCCTGCTTGCTATGATGAGTTTCGTGTTGGTCATCTTTTTAGTTTGCTGTGTTGTATTCTTTTGTCCTCCTTGCTATGATGAGGTCCGTGTTGGTCATCATTTTAGTTTATTGTGTTGTATTCTTTTGTCCTGCTTGCTATGATGAGGTCCGTGTTGGTCATCTTTTTAGTTTGCTGTGTTGTATTCTTTTGTCCTGCTTGCTATGATGAGTTTCGTGTTGGTCATCATTTTAGTTTGTTGTGTTGTATTCTTTTGTCCTGCTTGCTATGATGAGGTCCGTGTTGGTCATCTTTTTTGTTTATTGTGTTGTATTCTTTTGTCCTGCTTGCTATGATGAGGTCCGTGTTGGTCATCTTTTTAGTTTATTGTGTTGTATTCTTTTGTCCTGCTTGCTATGATGAGGTCCGTGTTGGTCATCTTTTTAGTTTATTGTGTTGTATTCTTTTGTCCTGCTTGCTATGATGAGGCCCGTGTTGGTCATCTTTTTAGTTTATTGTGTTGTATTCTTTTGTCCTGCTTGCTATGATGAGGTCCGTGTTGGTCATCTTTCTAGTTTGTTGTGTTGTATTCTTTTGTCTTGCTTGCTATGATGAGGTCCGTGTTGGTCATCTTTCTAGTTTGTTGTGTTGTATTCTTTTGTCCTGCTTGCTATGATGAGGTCCGTGTTGGTCATCTTTCTAGTTTGTTGTGTTGTATTCTTTTGTCCTGTTTGCTATGATGAGGTCCGTGTTGGTCATCTTTCTAGTTTGTTGTGTTGTATTCTTTTGTCCTGTTTGCTATGATGAGGTCCGTGTTGGTCATCTTTCTAGTTTGTTGTGTTGTATTCTTTTGTCTTGCTTGCTATGATGAGGTCCGTGTTGGTCATCTTTCTAGTTTGTTGTGTTGTATTCTTTTGTCTTGCTTGCTATGATGAGGTCCGTGTTGGTCATCTTTCTAGTTTGTTGTGTTGTATTCTTTTGTCCTGCTTGCTATGATGAGGTCCGTGTTGGTCATCTTTCTAGTTTGTTGTGTTGTATTCTTTTGTCCTGTTTGCTATGATGAGGTCCGTGTTGGTCATCTTTCTAGTTTTCTGTGTTGTATTCTTTTGTCTTGCTTGCTATGATGAGGTCCGTGTTGGTCATCTTTTTAGTTTGTTGTGTTGTATTCTTTTGTCCTGCTTGCTATGATGAGGTCCGTGTTGGTCATCTTTTTAGTTTGCTGTGTTGTATTCTTTTGTCCTCCTTGCTATCATGAGTTTCGTGTTGGTCATCATTTTAGTTTGTTGTGTTGTATTCTTTTGTCTTGCTTGCTATGATGAGGTCCGTGTTGGTCATCTTTCTAGTTTGTTGTGTTGTATTCTTTTGTCCTGCTTGCTATGATGAGGTCCGTGTTGGTCATCTTTCTAGTTTGTTGTGTTGTATTCTTTTGTCCTGTTTGCTATGATGAGGTCCGTGTTGGTCATCTTTCTAGTTTGTTGTGTTGTATTCTTTTGTCCTGTTTGCTATGATGAGGTCCGTGTTGGTCATCTTTCTAGTTTGTTGTGTTGTATTCTTTTGTCTTGCTTGCTATGATGAGGTCCGTGTTGGTCATCTTTCTAGTTTGTTGTGTTGTATTCTTTTGTCTTGCTTGCTATGATGAGGTCCGTGTTGGTCATCTTTCTAGTTTGTTGTGTTGTATTCTTTTGTCCTGCTTGCTATGATGAGGTCCGTGTTGGTCATCTTTCTAGTTTGTTGTGTTGCATTCTTTTGTCCTGCTTGCTATGATGAGGTCCGTGTTGGTCATCTTTTTAGTTTATTGTGTTGTATTCTTTTGTCCTGCTTGCTATGATGAGGTCGGTGTTGGTCATCTTTTTAGTTTGTTGTGTTGTATTCTTTTGTCCTGCTTGCTATGATGAGGTCCGTGTTGGTCATCTTTTTAGTTTTCTGTGTTGTATTCTTTTGTCCTGCTTGCTATGATGAGGTCCGTGTTGGTCATCTTTTTAGTTTGTTGTGTTGTATTCTTTTGTCTTGCTTGCTATGATGAGGTCCGTGTTGGTCATCATTTTAGTTTGTTGTGTTGTATTCTTTTGTCTTGCTTGCTATGATGAGGTCCGTGTTGGTCATCTTTTTAGTTTGTTGTGTTTTATTCTTTTGTTCTGCTTGCTATGATGAGGTCCGTGTTGGTCATCTTTTTAGTTTGTTGTGTTGTATTCTTTTGTCCTCCTTGCTATGATGAGGTCCGTGTTGGTCATCTTTTTAGTTTGTTGTGTTGTATTCTTTTGTCCTACTTGCTATGATGAGGTCCGTGTTGGTCATCTTTTTAGTTTGTTGTGTTGTATTCTTTTGTCTTACTTGCTATGATGAGGTCCGTGTTGGTCATCTTTTTAGTTTGTTGTGTTGTATTCATTTGTCCTCCTTGCTATGATGAGGTCCGTGTTGGTCATCTTTTTAGTTTGTTGTGTTGTATTCTTTTGTCTTGCTTGCTATGATGAGGTCCGTGTTGGTCATCTTTTTAGTTTGTTGTATTGTATTCTTTTGTCTTCCTTGCTATGATGAGGTCCGTGTTGGTCATCTTTTTAGTTTGTTGTGTTGTATTCTTTTGTCTTGCTTGCTATGATGAGGTCCGTGTTGGTCATCATTTTAGTTTGTTGTGTTGTATTCTTTTGTCTTGCTTGCTATGATGAGGTCCGTGTTGGTCATCTTTTTAGTTTGTTGTGTTTTATTCTTTCGTTCTGCTTGCTATGATGAGGTCCGTGTTGGTCATCTTTTTAGTTTGTTGTGTTGTATTCTTTTGTCCTCCTTGCTATGATGAGGTCCGTGTTGGTCATCTTTTTAGTTTGTTGTGTTGTATTCTTTTGTCCTCCTTGCTATGATGAGGTCGGTGTTGGTCATCTTTTTAGTTTGTTGTGTTGTATTCTTTTGTCCTGCTTGCTATGATGAGGTCCGTCTTGGTCATCTTTTTAGTTTGTTGTGTTGTATTCTTTTGTCCTGCTTGCTATGATGAGGTCCGTGTTGGTCATCTTTTTAGTTTGTTGTGTTGTATTCTTTTGTCCTGCTTGCTATGATGAGGTCCGTCTTGGTCATCTTTTTAGTTTGTTGTGTTGTATTCTTTTGTCCTGCTTGCTATGATGAGGTCCGTCTTGGTCATCTTTTTAGTTTGTTGTGTTGTATTCTTTTGTCCTGCTTGCTATGATGAGGTCCGTGTTGGTCATCTTTTTAGTTTGTTGTGTTGTATTCTTTTGTCCTGCTTGCTATGATGAGGTCCGTCTTGGTCATCTTTTTAGTTTGTTGTGTTGTATTCTTTTGTCCTGCTTGCTATGATGAGGTCCGTGTTGGTCATCTTTTTAGTTTGTTGTGTTGTATTCGTTTGTCCTCCTTGCTATGATGAGGTCCGTGTTGGTCATCTTTTTAGTTTGTTGTGTTGTATTCTTTTGTCCTGCTTGCTATGATGAGTTTCGTGTTGGTCATCATTTTAGTTTATTGTGTTGTATTCTTTTGTCTTGCTTGCTATGATGAGGTCCGTGTTGGTCATCATTTTAGTTTATTGTGTTGTATTCTTTTGTCCTGCTTGCTATGATGAGGTCCGTGTTGGTCATCTTTTTAGTTTGTTGTGTTGTATTCTTTTGTTCTGCTTGCTATGATGAGGTCCGTGTTGGTCATCTTTTTAGTTTATTGTGTTGTATTCTTTTGTCCTGCTTGCTATGATGAGGTCCGTGTTGGTCATCTTTTTAGTTTGTTGTGTTGTATTCTTTTGTTCTGCTTGCTATGATGAGGTCCGTGTTGGTCATCTTTCTAGTTTGTTGTGTTGTATTCTTTTGTCCTGCTTGCTATGATGAGGTCCGTGTTGGTCATCTTTCTAGTTTGTTGTGTTGTATTCTTTTGTCCTGCTTGCTATGATGAGGTCCGTGTTGGTCATCTTTCTAGTTTTCTGTGTTGTATTCTTTTGTCTTGCTTGCTATGATGAGTTTCGTGTTGGTCATCTTTTTAGTTTGTTGTGTTGTATTCTTTTGTCCTGCTTGCTATGATGAGGTCCGTGTTGGTCATCTTTTTAGTTTGTTGTGTTGTATTCTTTTGTCTTGCTTGCTATGATGAGGTCCGTGTTGGTCATCTTTTTAGTTTGTTGTGTTGTATTCTTTTGTCCTGATTGCTATGATGAGGTCCGTGTTGGTCATCTTTTTAGTTTGTTGTGTTGTATTCTTTTGTCCTGCTTGCTATGATGAGGTCCGTGTTGGTCATCTTTCTAGTTTGTTGTGTTGTATTCTTTTGTCTTGCTTGCTATGATGAGGTCCGTGTTGGTCATCTTTTTAGTTTGTTGTGTTGTATTCTTTTGTCCTGCTTGCTATGATGAGGTCCGTGTTGGTCATCTTTTTAGTTTGTTGTGTTGTATTCTTTTGTCTTGCTTGCTATGATGAGGTCCGTGTTGGTCATCTTTTTAGTTTGTTGTGTTGTATTCTTTTGTCCTGCTTGCTATGATGAGGTCCGTGTTGGTCATCTTTCTAGTTTGTTGTGTTGTATTCTTTTGTCTTGCTTGCTATGATGAGGGCCGTGTTGGTCATCTTTTTAGTTTGTTGTGTTGTATTCTTTTGTCTTGCTTGCTATGATGAGGTCCGTGTTGGTCATCTTTTTAGTTTGTTGTGTTGTATTCTTTTGTCTTCCTTGCTATGATGAGGTCCGTTTTGGTCATCTTTTTAGTTTGTTGTGTTGTATTCTTTTGTCTTGCTTGCTATGATGAGGTCCGTGTTGGTCATCTTTTTAGTTTGTTGTGTTGTATTCTTTTGTCTTGCTTGCTATGATGAGGTCCGTGTTGGTCATCTTTTTAGTTTGTTGTGTTGTATTCTTTTGTCTTCCTTGCTATGATGAGGTCCGTCTTGGTCATCTTTTTAGTTTGTTGTGTTGTATTCTTTTGTCTTGCTTGCTATGATGAGGTCCGTGTTGGTCATCTTTTTAGTTTGTTGTGTTGTATTCTTTTGTCCTGCTTGCTATGATGAGGTCCGTGTTGGTCATCTTTTTAGTTTGTTGTGTTGTATTCTTTTGTCTTGCTTGCTATGATGAGGTCCGTGTTGGTCATCTTTTTAGTTTGTTGTGTTGTATTCTTTTGTCTTGCTTGCTATGATGAGGTCCGTGTTGGTCATCTTTTTAGTTTGTTGTGTTGTATTCTTTTGTCTTCCTTGCTCTGATGAGGTCCGTGTTGGTCATCTTTTTAGTTTGTTGTGTTGTATTCTTTTGTCTTGCTTGCTATGATGAGGTCCGTGTTGGTCATCTTTTTAGTTTGTTGTGTTGTATACTTTTGTCTTCCTTGCTATGATGAGGTCCGTGTTGGTCATCTTTTTAGTTTGTTGTGTTGTATTCTTTTGTCTTGCTTGCTATGATGAGGTCCGTGTTGGTCATCATTTTAGTTTGTTGTGTTGTATTCTTTTGTCTTGCTTGCTATGATGAGGTCCGTGTTGGTCATCTTTTTAGTTTGTTGTGTTTTATTCTTTTGTTCTGCTTGCTATGATGAGGTCCGTGTTGGTCATCTTTTTAGTTTGTTGTGTTGTATTCTTTTGTCCTCCTTGCTATGATGAGGTCCGTGTTGGTCATCTTTTTAGTTTGTTGTGTTGTATTCTTTTGTCCTCCTTGCTATGATGAGGTCCGTGTTGGTCATCTTTTTAGTTTGTTGTGTTGTATTCTTTTGTTCTGCTTGCTATGATGAGGTCCGTGTTGGTCATCTTTTTAGTTTGTTGTGTTGTATTCTTTTGTCTTGCTTGCTATGATGAGGTCCGTGTTGGTCATCTTTTTAGTTTGTTGTGTTGTATTCTTTTGTTCTGCTTGCTACGATGAGGTCCGTGTTGGTCATCTTTTTAGTTTGTTGTGTGGTATTCATTTGTCCTCCTTGCTATGATGAGGTCCGTGTTGGTCATCTTTTTAGTTTGTTGTGTTGTATTCTTTTGTTCTGCTTGCTATGATGAGGTCCGTGTTGGTCATCTTTTTAGTTTGTTGTGTTGTATTCTTTTGTCTTCCTTGCTATGATGAGGTCGGTGTTGGTCATCTTTTTAGTTTGTTGTGTTGTATTCTTTTGTCTTGCTTGCTATGAAGAGGTTCGTGTTGGTCATCATTTTAGTTTGTTGTGTTGTATTCTTTTGTCTTGCTTGCTATGATGAGGTCCGTGTTGGTCATCTTTTTAGTTTGTTGTGTTTTATTCTTTTGTTCTGCTTGCTATGATGAGGTCCGTGTTGGTCATCTTTTTAGTTTGTTGTGTTGTATTCTTTTGTCCTCCTTGCTATGATGAGGTCCGTGTTGGTCATCTTTTTAGTTTGTTGTGTTGTATTCTTTTGTCCTCCTTGCTATGATGAGGTCCGTGTTGGTCATCTTTTTAGTTTGTTGTGTTGTATTCTTTTGTCTTACTTGCTATGATGAGGTCCGTGTTGGTCATCTTTTTAGTTTGTTGTGTTGTATTCATTTGTCCTCCTTGCTATGATGAGGGACGTGTTGGTCATCTTTTTAGTTTGTTGTGTTGTATTCTTTTGTTCTGCTTGCTACGATGAGGTCCGTGTTGGTTATCTTTTTAGTTTGTTGTGTTGTATTCTTTTGTCTTCCTTCCTATGATGAGGTCCGTGTTGGTCATCTTTTTAGTTTGTTGTGTTGTATTCTTTTGTTCTGCTTGCTACGATGAGGTCCGTGTTGGTTATCTTTTTAGTTTGTTGTGTTGTATTCTTTTGTTCTGCTTGCTACGATGAGGTCCGTGTTGGTCATCTTTTTAGTTTGTTGTGTTGTATTCTTTTGTCTTGCTTGCTATGATGAGGTCCGTGTTGGTCATCTTTTTAGTTTGTTGTGTTGTATTCTTTTGTCTTCCTTGCTATGATGAGGTCCGTGTTGGTCATCTTTTTAGTTTGTTGTGTTGTATTCTTTTGTCTTACTTGCTATGATGAGGTCCGTGTTGGTCATCTTTTTAGTTTGTTGTGTTGTATTCGTTTGTCCTCCTTGCTATGATGAGGTCCGTGTTGGTCATCTTTTTAGTTTGCTGTGTTGTATTCTTTTGTCCTGCTTGCTATGATGAGGTCCGTGTTGGTCATCATTTTAGTTTATTGTGTTGTATTCGTTTGTCCTCCTTGCTATGATGAGGTCCGTGTTGGTCATCTTTTTAGTTTGTTGTGTTGTATTCGTTTGTCCTCCTTGCTATGATGAGGTCCGTGTTGGTCATCTTTTTAGTCTGCTGTGTTGTATTCATTTGTCCTCCTTGCTATGATGAGGTCCGTGTTGGTCATCTTTTTAGTTTGTTGTGTTGTATTCTTTTGTTCTGCTTGCTACGATGAGGTCTGTGTTGGTTATCTTTTTAGTTTGTTGTGTTGTATTCTTTTGTCTTCCTTCCTATGATGAGGTCCGTGTTGGTCATCTTTTTAGTTTGTTGTGTTGTATTCTTTTGTCTTGCTTGCTATGATGAGGTCCGTGTTGGTCATCTTTTTAGTTTGTTGTGTTTTATTCTTTTGTTCTGCTTGCTATGATGAGGTCCGTGTTGGTCATCTTTTTAGTTTGTTGTGTTGTATTCTTTTGTCCTCCTTGCTATGATGAGGTCCGTGTTGGTCATCTTTTTAGTTTGTTGTGTTGTATTCTTTTGTCCTCCTTGCTATGATGAGGTCCGTGTTGGTCATCTTTTTAGTTTGTTGTGTTGTATTCTTTTGTCTTACTTGCTATGATGAGGTCCGTGTTGGTCATCTTTTTAGTTTGTTGTGTTGTATTCATTTGTCCTCCTTGCTATGATGAGGGACGTGTTGGTCATCTTTTTAGTTTGTTGTGTTGTATTCTTTTGTTCTGCTTGCTACGATGAGGTCCGTGTTGGTTATCTTTTTAGTTTGTTGTGTTGTATTCTTTTGTCTTCCTTCCTATGATGAGGTCCGTGTTGGTCATCTTTTTAGTTTGTTGTGTTGTATTCTTTTGTTCTGCTTGCTACGATGAGGTCCGTGTTGGTTATCTTTTTAGTTTGTTGTGTTGTATTCTTTTGTTCTGCTTGCTACGATGAGGTCCGTGTTGGTCATCTTTTTAGTTTGTTGTGTTGTATTCTTTTGTCTTGCTTGCTATGATGAGGTCCGTGTTGGTCATCTTTTTAGTTTGTTGTGTTGTATTCTTTTGTCTTCCTTGCTATGATGAGGTCCGTGTTGGTCATCTTTTTAGTTTGTTGTGTTGTATTCTTTTGTCTTACTTGCTATGATGAGGTCCGTGTTGGTCATCTTTTTAGTTTGTTGTGTTGTATTCGTTTGTCCTCCTTGCTATGATGAGGTCCGTGTTGGTCATCTTTTTAGTTTGCTGTGTTGTATTCTTTTGTCCTGCTTGCTATGATGAGGTCCGTGTTGGTCATCATTTTAGTTTATTGTGTTGTATTCGTTTGTCCTCCTTGCTATGATGAGGTCCGTGTTGGTCATCTTTTTAGTTTGTTGTGTTGTATTCGTTTGTCCTCCTTGCTATGATGAGGTCCGTGTTGGTCATCTTTTTAGTCTGCTGTGTTGTATTCATTTGTCCTCCTTGCTATGATGAGGTCCGTGTTGGTCATCTTTTTAGTTTGTTGTGTTGTATTCTTTTGTTCTGCTTGCTACGATGAGGTCTGTGTTGGTTATCTTTTTAGTTTGTTGTGTTGTATTCTTTTGTCTTCCTTCCTATGATGAGGTCCGTGTTGGTCATCTTTTTAGTTTGTTGTGTTGTATTCTTTTGTTCTGCTTGCTACGATGAGGTCCGTGTTGGTTATCTTTTTAGTTTGTTGTGTTGTATTCTTTTGTCTTCCTTGCTATGATGAGGTCCGTGTTGGTCATCTTTTTAGTTTGTTGTGTTGTATTCTTTTGTTCTGCTTGCTACGATGAGGTCCGTGTTGGTTATCTTTTTAGTTTGTTGTGTTGTATTCTTTTGTCTTCCTTGCTATGATGAGGTCCGTCTTGGTCATCTTTTTAGTTTGTTGTGTTGTATTCTTTTGTCTTCCTTGCTATGATGAGGTCCGTGTTGGTCATCTTTTTAGTTTGTTGTGTTGTATTCTTTTGTCCTCCTTGCTATGATGAGGTCCGTGTTGGTCATCTTTTTAGTTTGTTGTGTTGTATTCTTTTGTCTTCCTTGCTATGATGAGGTCCGTCTTGGTCATCTTTTTAGTTTGTTGTGTTGTATTCTTTTGTCTTGCTTGCTATGATGAGGTCCGTGTTGGTCATCTTTTTAGTTTGTTGTGTTGTATTCTTTTGTCCTGCTTGCTATGATGAGGTCCGTGTTGGTCATCTTTTTAGTTTGTTGTGTTGTATTCTTTTGTCTTACTTGCTATGATGAGGTCCGTGTTGGTCATCTTTTTAGTTTGTTGTGTTGTATTCTTTTGTCTTGCTTGCTATGATGAGGTCCGTGTTGGTCATCTTTTTAGTTTGTTGTGTTGTATTCTTTTGTCTTCCTTGCTATGATGAGGTCCGTGTTGGTCATCTTTTTAGTTTGTTGTGTTGTATTCTTTTGTCTTGCTTGCTATGATGAGGTCCGTGTTGGTCATCTTTTTAGTTTGTTGTGTTGTATTCTTTTGTCTTTCTTGCTATGATGAGGTCCGTGTTGGTCATCTTTTTAGTTTGTTGTGTTGTATTCTTTTGTCCTCCTTGCTATGATGAGGTCTGTGTTGGTCATCTTTTTAGTTTGTTGTGTTGTATTCTTTTGTCTTACTTGCTATGATGAGGTCCGTGTTGGTCATCTTTTTAGTTTGTTGTGTGGTATTCATTTGTCCTCCTTGCTATGATGAGGTCCGTGTTGGTCATCTTTTTAGTTTGTTGTGTTGTATTCTTTTGTTCTGCTTGCTACGATGAGGTCCGTGTTGGTTATCTTTTTAGTTTGTTGTGTTGTATTCTTTTGTCTTCCTTGCTATGATGAGGTCCGTGTTGGTCATCTTTTAAGTTTGTTGTGTTGTATTCTTTTGTCTTCCTTGCTATGATGAGGTCCGTGTTGGTCATCTTTTTAGTTTGTTGTGTTGTATTCTTTTGTCCTCCTTGCTATGATGAGGTCCGTGTTGGTCATCTTTTTAGTTTGTTGTGTTGTATTCTTTTGTCTTCCTTGCTATGATGAGGTCCGTCTTGGTCATCTTTTTAGTTTGTTGTGTTGTATTCTTTTGTCTTGCTTGCTATGATGAGGTCCGTGTTGGTCATCTTTTCAGTTTGTTGTGTTGTATTCTTTTGTCCTGCTTGCTATTGTGAGGTCCGTGTTGGTCATCTTTTTAGTTTGTTGTGTTGTATTCTTTTGTCTTGCTTGCTATGATGAGGTCCGTGTTGGTCATCTTTTAAGTTTGTTGTGTTGTATTCTTTTGTCTTGCTTGCTATGATGAGGTCCGTGTTGGTCATCTTTTTAGTTTGTTGTGTTGTATTCTTTTGTCTTCCTTGCTATGCTGAGGTCCGTGTTGGTCATCTTTTTAGTTTGTTGTGTTGTATTCTTTTGTCTTGCTTGCTATGATGAGGTCAGTGTTGGTCATCTTTTTAGTTTGTTGTGTTGTATTCTTTTGTCTTCCTTGCAATGATGAGGTCCGTGTTGGTCATCTTTTTAGTTTGTTGTGTTGTATTCTTTTGTCCTGCTTGCTATGATGAGGTCCGTGTTGGTCATCATTTTAGTTTGTTGTGTTGTATTCTTTTGTCTTGCTTGCTATGATGAGGTCCGTGTTGGTCATCTTTTTAGTTTGTTGTGTTTTATTCTTTTGTTCTGCTTGCTATGATGAGGTCCGTGTTGGTCATCTTTTTAGTTTGTTGTGTTGTATTCTTTTGTCCTCCTTGCTATGATGAGGTCCGTGTTGGTCATCTTTTTAGTTTGTTGTGTTGTATTCTTTTGTCCTCCTTGCTATGATGAGGTCCGTGTTGGTCATCTTTTTAGTTTGTTGTGTTGTATTCTTTTGTCTTACTTGCTATGATGAGGTCCGTGTTGGTCATCTTTTTAGTTTGTTGTGTTGTATTCGTTTGTCCTCCTTGCTATGATGAGGTCCGTGTTGGTCATCTTTTTAGTCTGCTGTGTTGTATTCATTTGTCCTCCCTGCTATGATGAGGTCCGTCTTGGTCATCGTTTTAGTTTGTTGTGTTGTATTCTTTTGTCTTGCTTGCTATGATGAGGTCCGTGTTGGTCATCTTTTTAGTTTGTTTTGTTGTATTCTTTTGTTCTGCTTGCTATGATGAGGTCCGTGTTGATCATCTTTTTAGTTTGTTGTGTTGTATTCATTTGTCCTCCTTGCTATGATGAGGTCCGTCTTGGTCATCTTTTTAAATTGTTGTGTTGTATTCTTTTGTCTTGCTTGCTATGATGAGGTCCGTGTTGGTCATCTTTTTAGTTTGTTGTGTTGTGTTCTTTTGATCTGCTTGCTATGATGAGGTCCGTGTTGGTCATCTTTTTAGTTTGTTGTGTTGTATTCTTTTGTTCTGCTTGCTATGATGAGGTCCGTGTTTGTCATCTGTTTAGTTTGTTGTGTTGTATTCTTTTGTCTTACTTGCTATGATGAGGTCCGTGTTTGTCATCTTTTTAGTTTGTTGTGTTGTATTCTTTTGTCTTACTTGCTATGATGAGGTCCGTGTTGGTCATCTTTTTAGTTTGTTGTGCTGTATTCTTTTGTCTTGCTTGCTATGATGAGGTCCGTGTTGGTCATCTTTTTAGTTTTCTGTGTTGTATTCTTTTGTCTTGCTTGCTATGATGAGGTCCGTGTTGGTCATCTTTTTAGTTTGTTGTGTTGTATTCTTTTGTCTTGCTTGCTATGATGAGGTCCGTGTTGGTCATCTTTTTAGTTTGTTGTGTTGTATTATTTTGTCTTGCTTGCTATGATGAGGTCCGTGTTGGTCATCTTTCTAGTTTGTTGTGTTGTATTCTTTTGTCCTGCTTGCTATGATGAGGTCCGTGTTGGCCATCTTTTTAGTTTGTTGTGTTTTATTCTTTTGTCTTGCTTGCTATGATGAGGTCCGTGTTGGTCATCTTTTTAGTTTGTTGTGTTGTATTCTTTTGTCTTGCTTGCTATGATGAGGTCCGTGTTGGTCATCTTTTTAGTTTGTTGTGTTGTATTCTTTTGTCTTCCTTGCTATGATGAGGTCCGTGTTGGTCATCTTTTTAGTTTGTTGTGTTGTATTCTTTTGTCCTGCTTGCTATGATGAGGTCCGTGTTGATCATCTTTTTAGTTTGTTGTGTTGTATTCTTTTGTCTTGCTTGCTATGATGAGGTCCGTGTTGGTCATCTTTCTAGTTTGTTGTGTTGTATTCTTTTGTCCTGCTTGCTATGATGAGGTCCGTGTTGATCATCTTTTTAGCTTGTTGTGTTGTATTCTTTTGTTCTGCTTGCTATGATGAGGTCCGTGTTGGTCATCTTTTTAGTTTGTTGTGTTGTATTCTTTTGTCCTGCTTGCTATGATGAGGTCCGTGTTGGTCATCTTTTTAGTTTTCTGTGTTGTATTCTTTTGTCTTGCTTGCTATGATGAGGTCCGTGTTGGTCATCTTTTTAGTTTGTTGTGTTGTATTCTTTTGTCCTGCTTGCTATGATGAGGTCCGTGTTGGTCATCTTTTTAGTTTTCTGTGTTGTATTCTTTTGTCCTGCTTGCTATGATGAGGTCCGTGTTGGTCATCTTTTTAGTTTGTTGTGTTGTATTGTTTTGTTCTGCTTGCTATGATGAGGTCCGTGTTGGTCATCTTTTTAGTTTGTTGTGTTGTATTCTTTTGTTCTGCTTGCTATGATGAGGTCCGTGTTGGTCATCTTTTTAGTTTGTTGTGTTGTATTCTTTTGTCTTGCTTGCTATGATGAGGTCCGTGTTGGTCATCTTTTTAGTTTGTTGTGTTGTATTCTTTTGTCCTGCTTGCTATGATGAGGTCCGTGTTGGTCATCTTTTTAGTTTGTTGTGTTGTATTCTTTTGTTCTGCTTGCTATGATGAGGTCCGTGTTGGTCATCTTTTTAGTTTGTTGTGTTGTATTCTTTTGTCCTGCTTGCTATGATGAGGTCCGTGTTGGTCATCTTTTTAGTTTTCTGTGTTGTATTCTTTTGTCTTGCTTGCTATGATGAGGTCCGTGTTGGTCATCTTTTTAGTTTGTTGTGTTGTATTCTTTTGTCTTCCTTCCTATGATGAGGTCCGTGTTGGTCATCTTTTTAGTTTGTTGTGTTGTATTCTTTTGTTCTGCTTGCTACGATGAGGTCCGTGTTGGTTATCTTTTTAGTTTGTTGTGTTGTATTCTTTTGTCTTCCTTGCTATGATGAGGTCCGTGTTGGTCATCTTTTTAGTTTGTTGTGTTGTATTCTTTTGTCTTCCTTGCTATGATGAGGTCCGTGTTGGTCATCTTTTTAGTTTGTTGTGTTGTATTCTTTTGTCTTACTTGCTATGATGAGGTCCGTGTTGGTCATCTTTTTAGTTTGTTGTGTTGTATTCGTTTGTCCTCCTTGCTATGATGAGGTCCGTGTTGGTCATCTTTTTAGTTTGCTGTGTTGTATTCTTTTGTCCTGCTTGCTATGATGAGGTCCGTGTTGGTCATCATTTTAGTTTATTGTGTTGTATTCGTTTGTCCTCCTTGCTATGATGAGGTCCGTGTTGGTCATCTTTTTAGTTTGTTGTGTTGTATTCGTTTGTCCTCCTTGCTATGATGAGGTCCGTGTTGGTCATCTTTTTAGTCTGCTGTGTTGTATTCATTTGTCCTCCTTGCTATGATGAGGTCCGTGTTGGTCATCTTTTTAGTTTGTTGTGTTGTATTCTTTTGTTCTGCTTGCTACGATGAGGTCTGTGTTGGTTATCTTTTTAGTTTGTTGTGTTGTATTCTTTTGTCTTCCTTCCTATGATGAGGTCCGTGTTGGTCATCTTTTTAGTTTGTTGTGTTGTATTCTTTTGTTCTGCTTGCTACGATGAGGTCCGTGTTGGTTATCTTTTTAGTTTGTTGTGTTGTATTCTTTTGTCTTCCTTGCTATGATGAGGTCCGTGTTGGTCATCTTTTTAGTTTGTTGTGTTGTATTCTTTTGTTCTGCTTGCTACGATGAGGTCCGTGTTGGTTATCTTTTTAGTTTGTTGTGTTGTATTCTTTTGTCTTCCTTGCTATGATGAGGTCCGTCTTGGTCATCTTTTTAGTTTGTTGTGTTGTATTCTTTTGTCTTCCTTGCTATGATGAGGTCCGTGTTGGTCATCTTTTTAGTTTGTTGTGTTGTATTCTTTTGTCCTCCTTGCTATGATGAGGTCCGTGTTGGTCATCTTTTTAGTTTGTTGTGTTGTATTCTTTTGTCTTCCTTGCTATGATGAGGTCCGTCTTGGTCATCTTTTTAGTTTGTTGTGTTGTATTCTTTTGTCTTGCTTGCTATGATGAGGTCCGTGTTGGTCATCTTTTTAGTTTGTTGTGTTGTATTCTTTTGTCCTGCTTGCTATGATGAGGTCCGTGTTGGTCATCTTTTTAGTTTGTTGTGTTGTATTCTTTTGTCTTGCTTGCTATGATGAGGTCCGTGTTGGTCATCTTTTTAGTTTGTTGTGTTGTATTCTTTTGTCTTGCTTGCTATGATGAGGTCCGTGTTGGTCATCTTTTTAGTTTGTTGTGTTGTATTCTTTTGTCTTCCTTGCTATGATGAGGTCCGTGTTGGTCATCTTTTTAGTTTGTTGTGTTGTATTCTTTTGTCTTGCTTGCTATGATGAGGTCCGTGTTGGTCATCTTTTTAGTTTGTTGTGTTGTATTCTTTTGTCTTTCTTGCTATGATGAGGTCCGTGTTGGTCATCTTTTTAGTTTGTTGTGTTGTATTCTTTTGTCCTCCTTGCTATGATGAGGTCTGTGTTGGTCATCTTTTTAGTTTGTTGTGTTGTATTCTTTTGTCTTACTTGCTATGATGAGGTCCGTGTTGGTCATCTTTTTAGTTTGTTGTGTGGTATTCATTTGTCCTCCTTGCTATGATGAGGTCCGTGTTGGTCATCTTTTTAGTTTGTTGTGTTGTATTCTTTTGTTCTGCTTGCTACGATGAGGTCCGTGTTGGTTATCTTTTTAGTTTGTTGTGTTGTATTCTTTTGTCTTCCTTCCTATGATGAGGTCCGTGTTGGTCATCTTTTTAGTTTGTTGTGTTGTATTCTTTTGTTCTGCTTGCTATGATGAGGTCCGTGTTGGTCATCTTTTTAGTTTGTTGTGTTGTATTCTTTTGTCTTCCTTGCTATGATGAGGTCCGTGTTGGTCATCTTTTAAGTTTGTTGTGTTGTATTCTTTTGTCTTCCTTGCTATGATGAGGTCCGTGTTGGTCATCTTTTCAGTTTGTTGTGTTGTATTCTTTTGTCCTGCTTGCTATTGTGAGGTCCGTGTTGGTCATCTTTTTAGTTTGTTGTGTTGTATTCTTTTGTCTTGCTTGCTATGATGAGGTCCGTGTTGGTCATCTTTTAAGTTTGTTGTGTTGTATTCTTTTGTCTTGCTTGCTATGATGAGGTCCGTGTTGGTCATCTTTTCAGTTTGTTGTGTTGTATTCTTTTGTCCTGCTTGCTATTGTGAGGTCCGTGTTGGTCATCTTTTTAGTTTGTTGTGTTGTATTCTTTTGTCTTGCTTGCTATGATGAGGTCCGTGTTGGTCATCTTTTAAGTTTGTTGTGTTGTATTCTTTTGTCTTGCTTGCTATGATGAGGTCCGTGTTGGTCATCTTTTTAGTTTGTTGTGTTGTATTCTTTTGTCTTCCTTGCTATGCTGAGGTCCGTGTTGGTCATCTTTTTAGTTTGTTGTGTTGTATTCTTTTGTCTTGCTTGCTATGATGAGGTCAGTGTTGGTCATCTTTTTAGTTTGTTGTGTTGTATTCTTTTGTCTTCCTTGCAATGATGAGGTCCGTGTTGGTCATCTTTTTAGTTTGTTGTGTTGTATTCTTTTGTCCTGCTTGCTATGATGAGGTCCGTGTTGGTCATCATTTTAGTTTGTTGTGTTGTATTCTTTTGTCTTGCTTGCTATGATGAGGTCCGTGTTGGTCATCTTTTTAGTTTGTTGTGTTTTATTCTTTTGTTCTGCTTGCTATGATGAGGTCCGTGTTGGTCATCTTTTTAGTTTGTTGTGTTGTATTCTTTTGTCCTCCTTGCTATGATGAGGTCCGTGTTGGTCATCTTTTTAGTTTGTTGTGTTGTATTCTTTTGTCCTCCTTGCTATGATGAGGTCCGTGTTGGTCATCTTTTTAGTTTGTTGTGTTGTATTCTTTTGTCTTACTTGCTATGATGAGGTCCGTGTTGGTCATCTTTTTAGTTTGTTGTGTTGTATTCGTTTGTCCTCCTTGCTATGATGAGGTCCGTGTTGGTCATCTTTTTAGTCTGCTGTGTTGTATTCATTTGTCCTCCTTGCTATGATGAGGTCCGTCTTGGTCATCGTTTTAGTTTGTTGTGTTGTATTCTTTTGTCTTGCTTGCTATGATGAGGTCCGTGTTGGTCATCTTTTTAGTTTGTTTTGTTGTATTCTTTTGTTCTGCTTGCTATGATGAGGTCCGTGTTGATCATCTTTTTAGTTTGTTGTGTTGTATTCATTTGTCCTCCTTGCTATGATGAGGTCCGTCTTGGTCATCTTTTTAAATTGTTGTGTTGTATTCTTTTGTCTTGCTTGCTATGATGAGGTCCGTGTTGGTCATCTTTTTAGTTTGTTGTGTTGTGTTCTTTTGATCTGCTTGCTATGATGAGGTCCGTGTTGGTCATCTTTTTAGTTTGTTGTGTTGTATTCTTTTGTTCTGCTTGCTATGATGAGGTCCGTGTTTGTCATCTGTTTAGTTTGTTGTGTTGTATTCTTTTGTCTTACTTGCTATGATGAGGTCCGTGTTTGTCATCTTTTTAGTTTGTTGTGTTGTATTCTTTTGTCTTACTTGCTATGATGAGGTCCGTGTTGGTCATCTTTTTAGTTTGTTGTGCTGTATTCTTTTGTCTTGCTTGCTATGATGAGGTCCGTGTTGGTCATCTTTTTAGTTTTCTGTGTTGTATTCTTTTGTCTTGCTTGCTATGATGAGGTCCGTGTTGGTCATCTTTTTAGTTTGTTGTGTTGTATTCTTTTGTCTTGCTTGCTATGATGAGGTCCGTGTTGGTCATCTTTTTAGTTTGTTGTGTTGTATTATTTTGTCTTGCTTGCTATGATGAGGTCCGTGTTGGTCATCTTTCTAGTTTGTTGTGTTGTATTCTTTTGTCCTGCTTGCTATGATGAGGTCCGTGTTGGCCATCTTTTTAGTTTGTTGTGTTTTATTCTTTTGTCTTGCTTGCTATGATGAGGTCCGTGTTGGTCATCTTTTTAGTTTGTTGTGTTGTATTCTTTTGTCTTGCTTGCTATGATGAGGTCCGTGTTGGTCATCTTTTTAGTTTGTTGTGTTGTATTCTTTTGTCTTCCTTGCTATGATGAGGTCCGTGTTGGTCATCTTTTTAGTTTGTTGTGTTGTATTCTTTTGTCCTGCTTGCTATGATGAGGTCCGTGTTGATCATCTTTTTAGTTTGTTGTGTTGTATTCTTTTGTCTTGCTTGCTATGATGAGGTCCGTGTTGGTCATCTTTCTAGTTTGTTGTGTTGTATTCTTTTGTCCTGCTTGCTATGATGAGGTCCGTGTTGATCATCTTTTTAGTTTGTTGTGTTGTATTCTTTTGTTCTGCTTGCTATGATGAGGTCCGTGTTGGTCATCTTTTTAGTTTGTTGTGTTGTATTCTTTTGTCCTGCTTGCTATGATGAGGTCCGTGTTGGTCATCTTTTTAGTTTTCTGTGTTGTATTCTTTTGTCTTGCTTGCTATGATGAGGTCCGTGTTGGTCATCTTTTTAGTTTGTTGTGTTGTATTCTTTTGTCCTGCTTGCTATGATGAGGTCCGTGTTGGTCATCTTTTTAGTTTTCTGTGTTGTATTCTTTTGTCCTGCTTGCTATGATGAGGTCCGTGTTGGTCATCTTTTTAGTTTGTTGTGTTGTATTGTTTTGTTCTGCTTGCTATGATGAGGTCCGTGTTGGTCATCTTTTTAGTTTGTTGTGTTGTATTCTTTTGTTCTGCTTGCTATGATGAGGTCCGTGTTGGTCATCTTTTTAGTTTGTTGTGTTGTATTCTTTTGTCTTGCTTGCTATGATGAGGTCCGTGTTGGTCATCTTTTTAGTTTGTTGTGTTGTATTCTTTTGTCCTGCTTGCTATGATGAGGTCCGTGTTGGTCATCTTTTTAGTTTGTTGTGTTGTATTCTTTTGTTCTGCTTGCTATGATGAGGTCCGTGTTGGTCATCTTTTTAGTTTGTTGTGTTGTATTCTTTTGTCCTGCTTGCTATGATGAGGTCCGTGTTGGTCATCTTTTTAGTTTTCTGTGTTGTATTCTTTTGTCTTGCTTGCTATGATGAGGTCCGTGTTGGTCATCTTTTTAGTTTGTTGTGTTGTATTCTTTTGTCCTGCTTGCTATGATGAGGTCCGTGTTGGTCATCTTTTTAGTTTTCTGTGTTGTATTCTTTTGTCCTGCTTGCTATGATGAGGTCCGTGTTGGTCATCTTTTTAGTTTGTTGTGTTGTATTGTTTTGTTCTGCTTGCTATGATGAGGTCCGTGTTGGTCATCTTTTTAGTTTGTTGTGTTGTATTCTTTTGTTCTGCTTGCTATGATGAGGTCCGTGTTGGTCATCTTTTTAGTTTGTTGTGTTGTATTCTTTTGTCTTGCTTGCTATGATGAGGTCCGTGTTGGTCATCTTTTTAGTTTGTTGTGTTGTATTCTTTGTCCTGCTTGCTATGATGAGGTCCGTGTTGGTCATCTTTTTAGTTTTCTGTGTTGTATTCTTTTGTCCTGCTTGCTATGATGAGGTCCGTGTTGGTCATCTTTTTAGTTTGTTGTGTTGTATTGTTTTGTTCTGCTTGCTATGATGAGGTCCGTGTTGGTCATCTTTTTAGTTTTCTGTGTTGTATTCTTTTGTCCTGCTTGCTATGATGAGGTCCGTGTTGGTCATCTTTTTAGTTTGTTGTGTTGTATTGTTTTGTTCTGCTTGCTATGATGAGGTCCGTGTTGGTCATCTTTTTAGTTTGTTGTGTTGTATTCTTTTGTCCTGCTTGCTATGATGAGGTCCGTGTTGGTCATCTTTTTAGTTTTCTGTGTTGTATTCTTTTGTCTTGCTTGCTATGATGAGGTCCGTGTTGGTCATCTTTTTAGTTTGTTGTGTTGTATTCTTTTGTCCTGCTTGCTATGATGAGGTCCGTGTTGGTCATCTTTTTAGTTTTCTGTGTTGTATTCTTTTGTCCTGCTTGCTATGATGAGGTCCGTGTTGGTCATCTTTTTAGTTTGTTGTGTTGTATTGTTTTGTTCTGCTTTCTATGATGAGGTCCGTGTTGGTCATCTTTTTAGTTTGTTGTGTTGTATTCTTTTGTTCTGCTTGCTATGATGAGGTCCGTGTTGGTCATCTTTTTAGTTTGTTGTGTTGTATTCTTTTGTCTTGCTTGCTATGATGAGGTCCGTGTTGGTCATCTTTTTAGTTTGTTGTGTTGTATTCTTTTGTCCTGCTTGCTATGATGAGGTCCGTGTTGGTCATCTTTTTAGTTTGTTGTGTTGTATTCTTTTGTTCTGCTTGCTATGATGAGGTCCGTGTTGGTCATCTTTTTAGTTTGTTGTGTTGTATTCTTTTGTCTTGCTTGCTATGATGAGGTCCGTGTTGGTCATCTTTTTAGTTTGTTGTGTTGTATTCTTTTGTCCTGCTTGCTATGATGAGGTCCGTGTTGGTCATCTTTTTAGTTTTCTGTGTTGTATTCTTTTGTCCTGCTTGCTATGATGAGGTCCGTGTTGGTCATCTTTTTAGTTTGTTGTGTTGTATTGTTTTGTTCTGCTTGCTATGATGAGGTCCGTGTTGGTCATCTTTTTAGTTTTCTGTGTTGTATTCTTTTGTCCTGCTTGCTATGATGAGGTCCGTGTTGGTCATCTTTTTAGTTTGTTGTGTTGTATTGTTTTGTTCTGCTTGCTATGATGAGGTCCGTGTTGGTCATCTTTTTAGTTTGTTGTGTTGTATTCTTTTGTTCTGCTTGCTATGATGAGGTCCGTGTTGGTCATCTTTTTAGTTTGTTGTGTTGTATTCTTTTGTCTTGCTTGCTATGATGAGGTCCGTGTTGGTCATCTTTTTAGTTTGCTGTGTTGTATTCTTTTGTCCTGCTTGCTATGATGAGGTCCGTGTTGGTCATCTTTTTAGTTTTCTGTGTTGTATTCTTTTGTCCTGCTTGCTATGATGAGGTCCGTGTTGGTCATCTTTTTAGTTTGTTGTGTTGTATTGTTTTGTTCTGCTTGCTATGATGAGGTCCGTGTTGGTCATCTTTTTAGTTTGTTGTGTTGTATTCTTTTGTTCTGCTTGCTATGATGAGGTCCGTGTTGGTCATCTTTTTAGTTTGTTGTGTTGTATTCTTTTGTCTTGCTTGCTATGATGAGGTCCGTGTTGGCCATCTTTTTAGTTTGTTGTGTTTTATTCTTTTGTCTTGCTTGCTATGATGAGGTCCGTGTTGGTCATCTCTTTAGTTTGTTGTGTTGTATTCTTTTGTCTTGCTTGCTATGATGAGGTCCGTGTTGGTCATCTTTTTAGTTTGTTGTGTTGTATTCTTTTGTCTTCCTTGCTATGATGAGGTCCGTTTTGGTCATCTTTTTAGTTTGTTGTGTTGTATTCTTTTGTCCTGCTTGCTATGATGAGGTCCGTGTTGATCATCTTTTTAGTTTGTTGTGTTGTATTCTTTTGTCTTGCTTGCTATGATGAGGTCCGTGTTGGTCATCTTTCTAGTTTGTTGTGTTGTATTCTTTTGTCCTGCTTGCTATGATGAGGTCCGTGTTGATCATCTTTTTAGTTTGTTGTGTTGTATTCTTTTGTTCTGCTTGCTATGATGAGGTCCGTGTTGGTCATCTTTTTAGTTTGTTGTGTTGTATTCTTTTGTCCTGCTTGCTATGATGAGGTCCGTGTTGGTCATCTTTTTAGTTTTCTGTGTTGTATTCTTTTGTCTTGCTTGCTATGATGAGGTCCGTGTTGGTCATCTTTTTAGTTTGTTGTGTTGTATTCTTTTGTCCTGCTTGCTATGATGAGGTCCGTGTTGGTCATCTTTTTAGTTTTCTGTGTTGTATTCTTTTGTCCTGCTTGCTATGATGAGGTCCGTGTTGGTCATCTTTTTAGTTTGTTGTGTTGTATTGTTTTGTTCTGCTTGCTATGATGAGGTCCGTGTTGGTCATCTTTTTAGTTTGTTGTGTTGTATTCTTTTGTTCTGCTTGCTATGATGAGGTCCGTGTTGGTCATCTTTTTAGTTTGTTGTGTTGTATTCTTTTGTCTTGCTTGCTATGATGAGGTCCGTGTTGGTCATCTTTTTAGTTTGTTGTGTTGTATTCTTTTGTCCTGCTTGCTATGATGAGGTCCGTGTTGGTCATCTTTTTAGTTTGTTGTGTTGTATTCTTTTGTTCTGCTTGCTATGATGAGGTCCGTGTTGGTCATCTTTTTAGTTTGTTGTGTTGTATTATTTTGTCCTGCTTGCTATGATGAGGTCCGTGTTGGTCATCTTTTTAGTTTTCTGTGTTGTATTCTTTTGTCTTGCTTGCTATGATGAGGTCCGTGTTGGTCATCTTTTTAGTTTGTTGTGTTGTATTCTTTTGTCCTGCTTGCTATGATGAGGTCCGTGTTGGTCATGTTTTTAGTTTTCTGTGTTGTATTCTTTTGTCCTGCTTGCTATGATGAGGTCCGTGTTGGTCATCTTTTTAGTTTGTTGTGTTGTATTGTTTTGTTCTGCTTGCTATGATGAGGTCCGTGTTGGTCATCTTTTTAGTTTGTTGTGTTGTATTCTTTTGTCTTGCTTGCTATGATGAGGTCCGTGTTGGTCATCTTTTTAGTTTGTTGTGTTGTATTCTTTTGTCCTGCTTGCTATGATGAGGTCCGTGTTGGTCATCTTTTTAGTTTATTGTGTTGTATTCGTTTGTCCTCCTTGCTATGATGAGGTCCGTGTTGGTCATCTTTTTAGTTTGTTGTGTTGTATTCTTTTGTCCTCCTTGCTATGATGAGGTCCGTGTTGGTCATCTTTTTAGTTTTCTGTGTTGTATTCTTTTGTCTTTCTTGCTATGATGAGGTCCGTGTTGGTCATCCTTTTAGTTTGTTGTGTTGTATTCGTTTGTCCTCCTTGCTATGATGAGGTCCGTGTTGGTCATCTTTTTAGTCTGCTGTGTTGTATTCATTTGTCCTCCTTGCTATGATGAGGTCCGTGTTGGTCATCTTTTTAGTTTGTTGTGTTGTATTCTTTTGTTCTGCTTGCTACGATGAGGTCTGTGTTGGTTATCTTTTTAGTTTGTTGTGTTGTATTCTTTTGTCTTCCTTCCTATGATGAGGTCCGTGTTGGTCATCTTTTTAGTTTGTTGTGTTGTATTCTTTTGTTCTGCTTGCTACGATGAGGTCCGTGTTGGTTATCTTTTTAGTTTGTTGTGTTGTATTCTTTTGTCTTCCTTGCTATGATGAGGTCCGTGTTGGTCATCTTTTTAGTTTGTTGTGTTGTATTCTTTTGTTCTGCTTGCTATGATGAGGTCCGTGTTGGTCATCTTTTTAGTTTGTTGTGTTGTATTCTTTTGTCTTCCTTGCTATGATGAGGTCCGTGTTGGTCATCTTTTTAGTTTGTTGTGTTGTATTCTTTTGTCTTCCTTGCTATGATGAGGTCCGTGTTGGTCATCTTTTTAGTTTGTTGTGTTGTATTCTTTTGTCTTGCTTGCTATGATGAGGTCCGTGTTGGTCATTTTTTTAGTTTGTTGTGTTGTATTCTTTTGTCTTCCTTGCTATAATGAGGTCCGTCTTGGTCATCTTTTTAGTTTGTTGTGTTGTATTCTTTTGTCTTGCTTGCTATGATGAGGTCCGTGTTGGTCATCTTTTTAGTTTGTTGTGTTGTATTCTTTTGTCCTGCTTGCTATGATGAGGTCCGTGTTGGTCATCTTTTTAGTTTGTTGTGTTGTATTCTTTTGTCTTGCTTGCTATGATGAGGTCCGTGTTGGTCATCTTTTTAGTTTGTTGTGTTGTATTCTTTTGTCTTGCTTGCTATGATGAGGTCCGTGTTGGTCATCTTTTTAGTTTGTTGTGTTGTATTCTTTTGTCTTCCTTGCTATGATGAGGTCCGTGTTGGTCATCTTTTTAGTTTGTTGTGTTGTATTCTTTTGTCTTGCTTGCTATGATGAGGTCCGTGTTGGTCATCTTTTTAGTCTGTTGTGTTGTATTCTTTTGTCTTCCTTGCTATGATGAGGTCCGTGTTGGTCATCTTTTTAGTTTGTTGTGTTGTATTCTTTTGTCTTGCTTGCTATGATGAGGTCCGTGTTGGTCATCATTTTAGTTTGTTGTGTTGTATTCTTTTGTCTTGCTTGCTATGATGAGGTCCGTGTTGGTCATCTTTTTAGTTTGTTGTGTTTTATTCTTTTGTTCTGCTTGCTATGATGAGGTCCGTGTTGGTCATCTTTTTAGTTTGTTGTGTTGTATTCTTTTGTCCTCCTTGCTATGATGAGGTCCGTGTTGGTCATCTTTTTAGTTTGTTGTGTTGTATTCTTTTGTCCTACTTGCTATGATGAGGTCCGTGTTGGTCATCTTTTTAGTTTGTTGTGTTGTATTCTTTTGTCTTGCTTGCTATGATGAGGTCCGTGTTGGTCATCTTTTTAGTTTGTTGTGTAGTATTCTTTTGTCCTGCTTGCTATGATGAGGTCCGTGTTGGTCATCTTTTTAGTTTATTGTGTTGTATTCGTTTGTCCTCCTTGCTATGATGAGGTCCGTGTTGGTCATCTTTTTAGTTTGTTGTGTTGTATTCTTTTGTCCTCCTTGCTATGATGAGGTCCGTGTTGGTCATCTTTTTAGTTTTCTGTGTTGTATTCTTTTGTCTTTCTTGCTATGATGAGGTCCGTGTTGGTCATCCTTTTAGTTTGTTGTGTTGTATTCGTTTGTCCTCCTTGCTATGATGAGGTCCGTGTTGGTCATCTTTTTAGTCTGCTGTGTTGTATTCATTTGTCCTCCTTGCTATGATGAGGTCCGTGTTGGTCATCTTTTTAGTTTGTTGTGTTGTATTCTTTTGTTCTGCTTGCTACGATGAGGTCTGTGTTGGTTATCTTTTTAGTTTGTTGTGTTGTATTCTTTTGTCTTCCTTCCTATGATGAGGTCCGTGTTGGTCATCTTTTTAGTTTGTTGTGTTGTATTCTTTTGTTCTGCTTGCTACGATGAGGTCCGTGTTGGTTATCTTTTTAGTTTGTTGTGTTGTATTCTTTTGTCTTCCTTGCTATGATGAGGTCCGTGTTGGTCATCTTTTTAGTTTGTTGTGTTGTATTCTTTTGTTCTGCTTGCTATGATGAGGTCCGTGTTGGTCATCTTTTTAGTTTGTTGTGTTGTATTCTTTTGTCTTCCTTGCTATGATGAGGTCCGTGTTGGTCATCTTTTTAGTTTGTTGTGTTGTATTCTTTTGTCTTCCTTGCTATGATGAGGTCCGTGTTGGTCATCTTTTTAGTTTGTTGTGTTGTATTCTTTTGTCTTGCTTGCTATGATGAGGTCCGTGTTGGTCATTTTTTTAGTTTGTTGTGTTGTATTCTTTTGTCTTCCTTGCTATGATGAGGTCCGTCTTGGTCATCTTTTTAGTTTGTTGTGTTGTATTCTTTTGTCTTGCTTGCTATGATGAGGTCCGTGTTGGTCATCTTTTTAGTTTGTTGTGTTGTATTCTTTTGTCCTGCTTGCTATGATGAGGTCCGTGTTGGTCATCTTTTTAGTTTGTTGTGTTGTATTCTTTTGTCTTGCTTGCTATGATGAGGTCCGTGTTGGTCATCTTTTTAGTTTGTTGTGTTGTATTCTTTTGTCTTGCTTGCTATGATGAGGTCCGTGTTGGTCATCTTTTTAGTTTGTTGTGTTGTATTCTTTTGTCTTCCTTGCTATGATGAGGTCCGTGTTGGTCATCTTTTTAGTTTGTTTTGTTGTATTCTTTTGTCTTCCTTGCTATGATGAGGTCCGTGTTGGTCATCTTTTTAGTTTGTTGTGTTGTATTCTTTTGTCTTGCTTGCTATGATGAGGTCCGTGTTGGTCATCATTTTAGTTTGTTGTGTTTTATTCTTTTGTTCTGCTTGCTATGATGAGGTCCGTGTTGGTCATCTTTTTAGTTTGTTGTGTTGTATTCTTTTGTCCTCCTTGCTATGATGAGGTCCGTGTTGGTCATCTTTTTAGTTTGTTGTGTTGTATTCTTTTGTCCTACTTGCTATGATGAGGTCCGTGTTGGTCATCTTTTTAGTTTGTTGTGTTGTATTCTTTTGTCTTGCTTGCTATGATGAGGTCCGTGTTGGTCATCTTTTTAGTTTGTTGTGTTGTATTCTTTTGTCCTGCTTGCTATGATGAGGTCCGTGTTGGTCATCTTTTTAGTTTATTGTGTTGTATTCGTTTGTCCTCCTTGCTATGATGAGGTCCGTGTTGGTCATCTTTTTAGTTTGTTGTGTTGTATTCTTTTGTCCTCCTTGCTATGATGAGGTCCGTGTTGGTCATCTTTTTAGTTTTCTGTGTTGTATTCTTTTGTCTTTCTTGCTATGATGAGGTCCGTGTTGGTCATCCTTTTAGTTTGTTGTGTTGTATTCGTTTGTCCTCCTTGCTATGATGAGGTCCGTCTTGGTCATCTTTTTAGTCTGCTGTGTTGTATTCATTTGTCCTCCTTGCTATGATGAGGTCCGTGTTGGTCATCTTTTTAGTTTGTTGTGTTGTATTCTTTTGTTCTGCTTGCTACGATGAGGTCTGTGTTGGTTATCTTTTTAGTTTGTTGTGTTGTATTCTTTTGTCTTCCTTCCTATGATGAGGTCCGTGTTGGTCATCTTTTTAGTTTGTTGTGTTGTATTCTTTTGTTCTGCTTGCTACGATGAGGTTCGTGTTGGTTATCTTTTTAGTTTGTTGTGTTGTATTCTTTTGTCTTCCTTGCTATGATGAGGTCCGTGTTGGTCATCTTTTTAGTTTGTTGTGTTGTATTCTTTTGTTCTGCTTGCTATGATGAGGTCCGTGTTGGTCATCTTTTTAGTTTGTTGTGTTGTATTCTTTTGTCTTCCTTGCTATGATGAGGTCCGTGTTGGTCATCTTTTTAGTTTGTTGTGTTGTATTCTTTTGTCTTCCTTGCTATGATGAGGTCCGTGTTGGTCATCTTTTTAGTTTGTTGTGTTGTATTCTTTTGTCTTGCTTGCTATGATGAGGTCCGTGTTGGTCATTTTTTTAGTTTGTTGTGTTGTATTCTTTTGTCTTCCTTGCTATGATGAGGTCCGTCTTGGTCATCTTTTTAGTTTGTTGTGTTGTATTCTTTTGTCTTGCTTGCTATGATGAGGTCCGTGTTGGTCATCTTTTTAGTTTGTTGTGTTGTATTCTTTTGTCCTGCTTGCTATGATGAGGTCCGTGTTGGTCATCTTTTTAGTTTGTTGTGTTGTATTCTTTTGTCCTCCTTGCTATGATGAGGTCCGTGTTGGTCATCTTTTTAGTTTGTTGTGTTGTATTCTTTTGTCTTGCTTGCTATGATGAGGTCCGTGTTGGTCATCTTTTTAGTTTGTTGTGTTGTATTCTTTTGTCTTCCTTGCTATGATGAGGTCCGTGTTGGTCATCTTTTTAGTTTGTTGTGTTGTATTCTTTTGTCTTCCTTGCTATGATGAGGTCCGTGTTGGTCATCTTTTTAGTTTGTTGTGTTGTATTCTTTTGTCTTGCTTGCTATGATGAGGTCCGTGTTGGTCATCATTTTAGTTTGTTGTGTTGTATTCTTTTGTCTTCCTTGCTATGATGAGGTCCGTGTTGGTCATCTTTTTAGTTTGTTGTGTTGTATTCTTTTGTCTTGCTTGCTATGATGAGGTCCGTGTTGGTCATCATTTTAGTTTGTTGTGTTGTATTCTTTTGTCTTGCTTGCTATGATGAGGTCCGTGTTGGTCATCTTTTTAGTTTGTTGTGTTTTATTCTTTCGTTCTGCTTGCTATGATGAGGTTCGTGTTGGTCATCTTTTTAGTTTGTTGTGTTGTATTCTTTTGTCCTCCTTGCTATGATGAGGTCCGTGTTGGTCATCTTTTTAGTTTGTTGTGTTGTATTCTTTTGTCCTCCTTGCTATGATGAGGTCGGTGTTGGTCATCTTTTTAGTTTGTTGTGTTGTATTCTTTTGTCTTACTTGCTATGATGAGGTCCGTGTTGGTCATCTTTTTAGTTTGTTGTGTTGTATTCATTTGTCCTCCTTGCTATGATGAGGTCCGTGTTGGTCATCTTTTTAGTTTGTTGTGTTGTATTCTTTTGTTCTGCTTGCTACGATGAGGTCCGTGTTGGTTATCTTTTTAGTTTGTTGTGTTGTATTCTTTTGTCCTCCTTCCTATGATGAGGTCCGTGTTGGTCATCTTTTTAGTTTGTTGTGTTGTATTCTTTTGTTCTGCTTGCTACGATGAGGTCCGTGTTGGTTATCTTTTTAGTTTGTTGTGTTGTATTCTTTTGTTTTCCTTGCTATGATGAGGTCCGTGTTGGTCATCTTTTTAGTTTGTTGTGTTGTATTCTTTTGTTCTGCTTGCTATGATGAGGTCCGTGTTGGTCATCTTTTTAGTTTGTTGTGTTGTATTCTTTTGTCCTCCTTGCTATGATGAGGTCCGTGTTGGTCATCTTTTTAGTTTGTTGTGTTGTATTCTTTTGTCTTGCTTGCTATGATGAGGTCCGTGTTGGTCATCTTTTTAGTTTGTTGTGTTGTATTCTTTTGTCTTGCTTGCTATGATGAGGTCCGTGTTGGTCATCTTTTTAGTTTGTTGTGTTGTATTCGTTTGTCTTCCTTGCTATGATGAGGTCCGTGTTGGTCATCTTTTTAGTTTGTTGTGTTGTATTCTTTTGTCTTCCTTGCTATGATGAGGTCCGTGTTGGTCATCTTTTTAGTTTGTTGTGTTGTATTCTTTTGTCCTCCTTGCTATGATGAGGTCCGTGTTGGTCATCTTTTTAGTTTGTTGTGTTGTATTCTTTTGTCCTCCTTGCTATGATGAGGTCCGTGTTGGTCATCTTTTTAGTTTGTTGTGTTGTATTCTTTTGTCTTCCTTGCTATGATGAGGTCCGTCTTGGTCATCTTTTTAGTTTGTTGTGTTGTATTCTTTTGTCTTGCTTGCTATGATGAGGTCCGTGTTGGTCATCTTTTTAGTTTGTTGTGTTGTATTCTTTTGTTCTGCTTGCTACGATGAGGTCCGTGTTGGTCATCTTTTTAGTTTGTTGTGTTGTATTCTTTTGTCTTCCTTGCTATGATGAGGTCCGTGTTGGTCATCTTTTTAGTTTGTTGTGTTGTATTCTTTTGTCTTGCTTGCTATGATGAGGTCCGTGTTGGTCATCTTTTTAGTTTGTTGTGTTGTATTCTTTTGTCTTCCTTGCTATGATGAGGTCCGTGTTGGTCATCTTTTTAGTTTGTTGTGTTGTATTCTTTTGTCTTGCTTGCTATGATGAGGTCCGTGTTGGTCATCTTTTTAGTTTGTTGTGTTGTATTCTTTTGTCTTCCTTGCTATGATGAGGTCCGTGTTGGTCATCTTTTTAGTTTGTTGTGTTGTATTCTTTTGTCTTGCTTGCTATGATGAGGTCCGTGTTGGTCATCATTTTAGTTTGTTGTGTTGTATTCTTTTGTCTTGCTTGCTATGATGAGGTCCGTGTTGGTCATCTTTTTAGTTTGTTGTGTTTTATTCTTTTGTTCTGCTTGCTATGATGAGGTCCGTGTTGGTCATCTTTTTAGTTTGTTGTGTTGTATTCTTTTGTCCTCCTTGCTATGATGAGGTCCGTGTTGGTCATCTTTTTAGTTTGTTGTGTTGTATTCTTTTGTCCTACTTGCTATGATGAGGTCCGTGTTGGTCATCTTTTTAGTTTGTTGTGTTGTATTCTTTTGTCTTACTTGCTATGATGAGGTCCGTGTTGGTCATCTTTTTAGTTTGTTGTGTTGTATTCATTTGTCCTCCTTGCTATGATGAGGTCCGTGTTGGTCATCTTTTTAGTTTGTTGTGTTGTATTCTTTTGTCTTGCTTGCTATGATGAGGTCCGTGTTGGTCATCTTTTTAGTTTGTTGTGTTGTATTCTTTTGTCTTCCTTGCTATGATGAGGTCCGTGTTGGTCATCTTTTTAGTTTGTTGTGTTGTATTCTTTTGTCTTGCTTGCTATGATGAGGTCCGTGTTGGTCATCATTTTAGTTTGTTGTGTTGTATTCTTTTGTCTTGCTTGCTATGATGAGGTCCGTGTTGGTCATCTTTTTAATTTGTTGTGTTTTATTCTTTCGTTCTGCTTGCTATGATGAGGTCCGTGTTGGTCATCTTTTTAGTTTGTTGTGTTGTATTCTTTTGTCCTCCTTGCTATGATGAGGTCCGTGTTGGTCATCTTTTTAGTTTGTTGTGTTGTATTCTTTTGTCCTCCTTGCTATGATGAGGTCGGTGTTGGTCATCTTTTTAGTTTGTTGTGTTGTATTCTTTTGTCTTACTTGCTATGATGAGGTCCGTGTTGGTCATCTTTTTAGTTTGTTGTGTTGTATTCATTTGTCCTCCTTGCTATGATGAGGTCCGTGTTGGTCATCTTTTTAGTTTGTTGTGTTGTATTCTTTTGTTCTGCTTGCTACGATGAGGTCCGTGTTGGTTATCTTTTTAGTTTGTTGTGTTGTATTCTTTTGTCCTCCTTCCTATGATGAGGTCCGTGTTGGTCATCTTTTTAGTTTGTTGTGTTGTATTCTTTTGTTCTGCTTGCTACGATGAGGTCCGTGTTGGTTATCTTTTTAGTTTGTTGTGTTGTATTCTTTTGTCTTCCTTGCTATGATGAGGTCCGTGTTGGTCATCTTTTTAGTTTGTTGTGTTGTATTCTTTTGTTCTGCTTGCTATGATGAGGTCCGTGTTGGTCATCTTTTTAGTTTGTTGTGTTGTATTCTTTTGTCTTCCTTGCTATGATGAGGTCCGTGTTGGTCATCTTTTTAGTTTGTTGTGTTGTATTCTTTTGTCTTCCTTGCTATGATGAGGTCCGTGTTGGTCATCTTTTTAGTTTGTTGTGTTGTATTCTTTTGTCCTCCTTGCTATGATGAGGTCCGTGTTGGTCATCTTTTTAGTTTGTTGTGTTGTATTCTTTTGTCTTGCTTGCTATGATGAGGTCCGTCTTGGTCATCTTTTTAGTTTGTTGTGTTGTATTCTTTTGTCTTGCTTGCTATGATGAGGTCCGTGTTGGTCATCTTTTTAGTTTGTTGTGTTGTATTCTTTTGTCCTGCTTGCTATTGTGAGGTCCGTGTTGGTCATCTTTTTAGTTTGTTGTGTTGTATTCTTTTGTCTTGCTTGCTATGATGAGGTCCGTGTTGGTCATCTTTTTAGTTTGTTGTGTTGTATTCTTTTGTCTTGCTTGCTATGATGAGTTCCGTGTTGGTCATCTTTTTAGTTTGTTGTGTTGTATTCTTTTGTCTTCCTTGCTATGATGAGGTACGTGTTGGTCATCTTTTTAGTTTGTTGTGTTGTATTCTTTCGTCTTCCTTGCTATGATGAGGTCCTTGTTGGTCATTTTTTAGTTTGTTGTGTTGTATTCTTTTGTCTTGCTTGCTATGATGAGGTCCGTGTTGGTCATCATTTTAGTTTGTTGTGTTGTATTCTTTTGTCTTGCTTGCTATGATGAGGTCCGTGTTGGTCATCTTTTTAGTTTGTTGTGTTTTATTCTTTTGTTCTGTTTGCTATGATGAGGTCCGTGTTGGTCATCTTTTTAGTTTGTTGTGTTGTATTCTTTTGTCCTCCTTGCTATGATGAGGTCCGTGTTGGTCATCTTTTTAGTTTGTTGTGTTGTATTCTTTTGTCCTCCTTGCTATGATGAGGTTCGTGTTGGTCATCTTTTTAGTTTGTTGTGTTGTATTCTTTTGTCTTACTTGCTATGATGAGGTCCGTGTTGGTCATCTTTTTAGTTTGTTGTGTTGTATTCGTTTGTCCTCCTTGCTATGATGAGGTCCGTGTTGGTCATCTTTTTAGTCTGCTGTGTTGTATTCATTTGTCCTCCTTGCTATGATGAGGTCCGTCTTGGTCATCTTTTTAGTTTGTTGTGTTGTATTCTTTTGTCTTGCTTGCTATGATGAGGTCCGTGTTGGTCATCTTTTTAGTTTGTTGTGTTGTATTCTTTTGTTCTGCTTGCTATGATGAGGTCCGTGTTGGTCATCTTTTTAGTTTGTTGTGTTGTGTTCTTTTGTTCTGCTTGCTATGATGAGGTCCGTGTTTGTCATCTTTTTAGTTTGTTGTGTTGTATTCTTTTGTCTTACTTGCTATGATGAGGTCCGTGTTTGTCATCTTTTTAGTTTGTTGTGTTGTATTCTTTTGTCTTACTTGCTATGATGAGGTCCGTGTTGGTCATCTTTTTAGTTTGTTGTGCTGTATTCTTTTGTCTTGCTTGCTATGATGAGGTCCGTGTTGGTCATCTTTTTAGTTTTCTGTGTTGTATTCTTTTGTCTTGCTTGCTATGATGAGGTCAGTGTTGGTCATCTTTTTAGTTTGTTGTGTTGTATTCTTTTGTCTTGCTTGCTATGATGAGGTCCGTGTTGGTCATCTTTTTAGTTTGTTGTGTTGTATTATTTTGTCTTGCTTGCTATGATGAGGTCCGTGTTGGTCATCTTTTTAGTTTGTTGTGTTGTATTCTTTTGTCCTCCTTGCTATGATGAGGTCGGTGTTGGTCATCTTTTTAGTTTGTTGTGTTGTATTCTTTTGTCTTACTTGCTATGATGAGGTCCGTGTTGGTCATCTTTTTAGTTTGTTGTGTTGTATTCATTTGTCCTCCTTGCTATGATGAGGTCCGTGTTGGTCATCTTTTTAGTTTGTTGTGTTGTATTCTTTTGTTCTGCTTGCTACGATGAGGTCCGTGTTGGTTATCTTTTTAGTTTGTTGTGTTGTATTCTTTTGTTCTGCTTGCTACGATGAGGTCCGTGTTGGTTATCTTTTTAGTTTGTTGTGTTGTATTCTTTTGTCTTCCTTGCTATGATGAGGTCCGTGTTGGTCATCTTTTTAGTTTGTTGTGTTGTATTCTTTTGTTCTGCTTGCTATGATGAGGTCCGTGTTGGTCATCTTTTTAGTTTGTTGTGTTGTATTCTTTTGTCTTCCTTGCTATGATGAGGTCCGTGTTGGTCATCTTTTTAGTTTGTTGTGTTGTATTCTTTTGTCTTCCTTGCTATGATGAGGTCCGTGTTGGTCATCTTTTTAGTTTGTTGTGTTGTATTCTTTTGTCCTCCTTGCTATGATGAGGTCCGTGTTGGTCATCTTTTTAGTTTGTTGTGTTGTATTCTTTTGTCTTCCTTGCTATGATGAGGTCCGTCTTGGTCATCTTTTTAGTTTGTTGTGTTGTATTCTTTTGTCTTGCTTGCTATGATGAGGTCCGTGTTGGTCATCTTTTTAGTTTGTTGTGTTGTATTCTTTTGTCCTGCTTGCTATTGTGAGGTCCGTGTTGGTCATCTTTTTAGTTTGTTGTGTTGTATTCTTTTGTCTTGCTTGCTATGATGAGGTCCGTGTTGGTCATCTTTTTAGTTTGTTGTGTTGTATTCTTTTGTCTTGCTTGCTATGATGAGGTCCGTGTTGGTCATCTTTTTAGTTTGTTGTGTTGTATTCTTTTGTCTTCCTTGCTATGATGAGGTCCGTGTTGGTCATCATTTTAGTTTGTTGTGTTGTATTCTTTTGTCTTGCTTGCTATGATGAGGTCCGTGTTGGTCATCTTTTTAGTTTGTTGTGTTGTATTCTTTTGTCTTCCTTGCTATGATGAGGTCCGTGTTGGTCATCTTTTTAGTTTGTTGTGTTGTATTCTTTTGTCTTGCTTGCTATGATGAGGTCCGTGTTGGTCATCATTTTAGTTTGTTGTGTTGTATTCTTTTGTCTTGCTTGCTATGATGAGGTCCGTGTTGGTCATCTTTTTAGTTTGTTGTGTTTTATTCTTTTGTTCTGCTTGCTATGATGAGGTCCGTGTTGGTCATCTTTTTAGTTTGTTGTGTTGTATTCTTTTGTCCTCCTTGCTATGATGAGGTCCGTGTTGGTCATCTTTTTAGTTTGTTGTGTTGTATTCTTTTGTCCTCCTTGCTATGATGAGGTCCGTGTTGGTCATCTTTTTAGTTTGTTGTGTTGTATTCTTTTGTCTTACTTGCTATGATGAGGTCCGTGTTGGTCATCTTTTTAGTTTGTTGTGTTGTATTCGTTTGTCCTCCTTGCTATGATGAGGTCCGTGTTGGTCATCTTTTTAGTCTGCTGTGTTGTATTCATTTGTCCTCCTTGCTATGATGAGGTCCGTCTTGGTCATCTTTTTAGTTTGTTGTGTTGTATTCTTTTGTCTTGCTTGCTATGATGAGGTCCGTGTTGGTCATCTTTTTGTTTGTTGTGTTGTATTCTTTTGTTCTGCTTGCTATGATGAGGTCCGTGTTTGTCATCTTTTTAGTTTGTTGTGTTGTATTCATTTTTCCTCCTTGCTATGATGAGGTCCGTCTTGGTCATCTTTTTAGTTTGTTGTGTTGTATTCTTTTGTCTTGCTTGCTATGATGAGGTCCGTGTTGGTCATCTTTTTAGTTTGTTGTGTTGTGTTCTTTTGTTCTGCTTGCTATGATGAGGTCCGTGTTGGTCATCTTTTTAGTTTGTTGTGTTGTATTCTTTTGTTCTGCTTGCTATGATGAGGTCCGTGTTTGTCATCTTTTTAGTTTGTTGTGTTGTATTCTTTTGTCTTACTTGCTATGATGAGGTCCGTGTTTGTCATCTTTTTAGTTTGTTGTGTTGTATTCTTTTGTCTTACTTGCTATGATGAGGTCCGTGTTGGTCATCTTTTTAGTTTGTTGTGCTGTATTCTTTTGTCTTGCTTGCTATGATGAGGTCCGTGTTGGTCATCTTTTTAGTTTTCTGTGTTGTATTCTTTTGTCTTGCTTGCTATGATGAGGTCCGTGTTGGTCATCTTTTTAGTTTGTTGTGTTGTATTCTTTTGTCTTGCTTGCTATGATGAGGTCCGTGTTGGTCATCTTTTTAGTTTGTTGTGTTGTATTATTTTGTCTTGCTTGCTATGATGAGGTCCGTGTTGGTCATCTTTCTAGTTTGTTGTGTTGTATTCTTTTGTCTTCCTTGCTATGATGAGGTCCGTGTTGGCCATCTTTTTAGTTTGTTGTGTTTTATTCTTTTGTCTTGCTTGCTATGATGAGGTCCGTGTTGGTCATCTTTTTAGTTTGTTGTGTTGTATTCTTTTGTCTTGCTTGCTATGATGAGGTCCGTGTTGGTCATCTTTTTAGTTTGTTGTGTTGTATTCTTTTGTCTTCCTTGCTATGATGAGGTCCGTGTTGGTCATCTTTTTAGTTTGTTGTGTTGTATTCTTTTCTCCTGCTTGCTATGATGAGGTCCGTGTTGATCATCTTTTTAGTTTGTTGTGTTGTATTCTTTTGTCTTGCTTGCTATGATGAGGTCCGTGTTGGTCATCTTTCTAGTTTGTTGTGTTGTATTCTTTTGTCCTGCTTGCTATGATGAGGTCCGTGTTGATCATCTTTTTAGTTTGTTGTGTTGTATTCTTTTGTTCTGCTTGCTATGATGAGGTCCGTGTTGGTCATCTTTTTTGTTTGTTGTGTTGTATTCTTTTGTCCTGCTTGCTATGATGAGGTCCGTGTTGGTCATCTTTTTAGTTTTCTGTGTTGTATTCTTTTGTCTTGCTTGCTATGATGAGGTCCGTATTGGTCATCTTTTTAGTTTGTTGTGTTGTATTCTTTTGTCTTGCTTGCTATGATGAGGTCCGTGTTGGTCATCTTTTTAGTTTGTTGTGTTGTATTCTTTTGTTCTGCTTGCTATGATGAGGTCCGTGTTGGTCATCTTTTTAGTTTGTTGTGTTGTATTCTTTTGTTCTGCTTGCTATGATGAGGTCCGTGTTGGTCATCTTTTTAGTTTGTTGTGTTGTATTCTTTTGTTCTGCTTGCTACGATGAGTTCCGTGTTGGTTATCTTTTTAGTTTGTTGTGTTGTATTCTTTTGTCTTGCTTGCTATGATGAGGTCGGTGTTGGTCATCTTTTTAGTTTGTTGTGTTGTATTCTTTTGTCATGCTTGCTATGATGAGGGCCGTGTTGGTCATCATTTTAGTTTGTTGTGTTGTATTCTTTTGTCTTGCTTGCTATGATGAGGTCCGTGTTTGTCATCTTTTTAGTTTGTTGTGTTGTATTCTTTTGTCTTCCTTGCTATGATGAGGTCCGTGTTGGTCATCTTTTTAGTTTGTTGTGTTGTATTCTTTTGTCTTGCTTGCTATGATGAGGTCCGTGTTGGTCATCTTTTTAGTTTGTTGTGTTGTATTCTTTTGTCTTGCTTGCTATGATGAGGTCCGTGTTGGTCATCTTTTAAGTTTGTTGTGTTGTATTCTTTTTTCCTGCTTGCTATGATGAGGTCCGTGTTGGTCATCTTTTTAGTTTTCTGTGTTGTATTCTTTTGTCCTGCTTGCTATGATGAGGTCCGTGTTGGTCATCTTTTTAGTTTGTTGTGTTGTATTGTTTTGTTCTGCTTGCTATGATGAGGTCCGTGTTGGTCATCTTTTTAGTTTGTTGTGTTGTATTCTTTTGTCCTGCTTGCTATGATGAGGTCCGTGTTGGTCATCTTTTTAGTTTGTTGTGTTGTATTCTTTTGTTCTGCTTGCTATGATGAGGTCCGTGTTGGTCATCTTTTTAGTTTGTTGTGTTGTATTCTTTTGTCTTGCTTGCTATGATGAGGTCCGTGTTGGTCATCTTTTTAGTTTGTTGTGTTGTATTCTTTTGTCCTACTTGCTATGATGAGGTCCGTGTTGGTCATCTTTTTAGTTTATTGTTTTGTATTCGTTTGTCCTCCTTGCTATGATGAGGTCCGTGTTGGTCATCTTTTTAGTTTGTTGTGTTGTATTCTTTTTTCCCCCATGCTATGATGAGGTCCGTGTTGGTCATCTTTTTAGTTTTCTGTGTTGTATTCTTTTGTCTTGCTTGCTATGATGAGGTCCGTGTTGGTCATCTTTTTAGTTTGTTGTGTTGTATTCTTTTGTCCTACTTGCTATGATGAGGTCCGTGTTGGTCATCTTTTTAGTTTATTGTTTTGTATTCGTTTGTCCTCCTTGCTATGATGAGGTCCGTGTTGGTCATCTTTTTAGTTTGTTGTGTTGTATTCTTTTTTCCCCCATGCTATGATGAGGTCCGTGTTGGTCATCTTTTTAGTTTTCTGTGTTGTATTCTTTTGTCTTGCTTGCTATGATGAGGTCCGGGTTGGTCATCTTTTTAGTTTGTTGTGTTGTATTCTTTTGTCTTGCTTGCTATGATGAGGTCCGTGTTGGTCATCTTTTTAGTTTGTTGTGTTGTATTCTTTTGTCTTGCTTGCTATGATGAGGTCCGTGTTGGTCATCTTTTTAGTTTTCTGTGTTGTATTCTTTTGTCCTGCTTGCTACGATGAGGTCCGTGTTGGTTATCTTTTTAGTTTGTTGTGTTGTATTCTTTTGTCTTCCTTCCTATGATGAGGTCCGTGTTGGTCATCTTTTTAGTTTGTTGTGTTGTATTCTTTTGTTCTGCTTGCTACGATGAGGTCCGTGTTGGTTATCTTTTTAGTTTGTTGTGTTGTATTCTTTTGTCTTCCTTCCTATGATGAGGTCCGTGTTGGTCATCTTTTTAGTTTGTTGTGTTGTATTCTTTTGTTCTGCTTGCTACGATGAGGTCCGTGTTGGTTATCTTTTTAGTTTGTTGTGTTGTATTTTTTGTCTTCCTTGCTATGATGAGGTCCGTGTTGGTCATCTTTTTAGTTTGTTGTGTTGTATTCTTTTGTTCTGCTTGCTATGATGAGGTCCGTGTTGGTCATCTTTTTAGTTTGTTGTGTTGTATTCTTTTGTCTTCCTTGCTATGATGAGGTCCGTGTTGGTCATCTTTTTAGTTTGTTGTGTTGTATTCTTTTGTCTTCCTTGCTATGATGAGGTCCGTGTTGGTCATCTTTTTAGTTTGTTGTGTTGTATTCTTTTGTCTTCCTTGCTATGATGAGGTCCGTGTTGGTCATCTTTTTAGTTTGTTGTGTTGTATTCTTTTGTCCTCCTTGCTATGATGAGGTCCGTGTTGGTCATATTTTTAGTTTGTTGTGTTGTATTCTTTTGTCTTCCTTGCTATGATGAGGTCCGTGTTGGTCATCTTTTTAGTTTGTTGTGTTGTATTCTTTTGTCTTGCTTGCTATGATGAGGTCCGTGTTGGTCATCTTTTTAGTTTGTTGTGTTGTATTCTTTTGTCTTGCTTGCTATGATGAGGTCCGTGTTGGTCATCTTTTTAGTTTGTTGTGTTGTATTCTTTTGTCTTCCTTGCTATGATGAGGTCCGTGTTGGTCATCTTTTTAGTTTGTTGTGTTGTATTCTTTTGTCTTGCTTGCTATGATGAGGTCCGTGTTGGTCATCTTTTTAGTTTGTTGTGTTGTATTCTTTTGTCTTCCTTGCTATGATGAGGTCCGTGTTGGTCATCTTTTTAGTTTTCTGTGTTGTATTCTTTTGTCTTGCTTGCTATGATGAGGTCCGTGTTGGTCATCTTTTTAGTTTGTTGTGTTGTATTCTTTTGTCTTGCTTGCTATGATGAGGTCCGTGTTGGTCATCTTTTTAGTTTGTTGTGTTGTATTCTTTTGTTCTGCTTGCTATGATGAGGTCCGTGTTGATCATCTTTTAAGTTTGTTGTGTTGTATTCTTTTGTCCTCCTTGCTATGATGAGGTCCGTGTTGGTCATCTTTTTAGTTTGTTGTGTTGTATTCTTTTGTCTTGCTTGCTATGATGAGGTCCGTGTTGGTCATCATTTTAGTTTGTTGTGTTGTATTCTTTTGTCTTCCTTGCTATGATGAGGTCCGTGTTGGTCATCTTTTTAGTTTGTTGTGTTGTATTCTTTTGTCTTGCTTGCTATGATGAGGTCCGTGTTGGTCATCTTTTTAGTTTGTTGTGTTGTATTCTTTTGTCTTCCTTGCTATGATGAGGTCCGTGTTGGTCATCTTTTTAGTTTGTTGTGTTGTATTCTTTTGTCTTGCTTGCTATGATGAGGTCCGTGTTAGTCATCATTTTAGTTTGTTGTGTTGTATTCTTTTGTCTTGCTTGCTATGATGAGGTCCGTGTTGGTCATCTTTTTAGTTTGTTGTGTTTTATTCTTTTGTTCTGCTTGCTATGATGAGGTCCGTGTTGGTCATCTTTTTAGTTTGTTGTGTTGTATTCTTTTGTCCTCCTTGCTATGATGAGGTCCGTGTTTGTCATCTTTTTAGTTTGTTGTGTTGTATTCTTTTGTCCTCCTTGCTATGATGAGGTCCGTGTTGGTCATCTTTTTAGTTTGTTGTGTTGTATTCTTTTGTCTTCCTTGCTATGATGAGGTCCGTGTTGGTCATCTTTTTAGTTTGTTGTGTTGTATTCGTTTGTCCTCCTTGCTATGATGAGGTCCGTGTTGGTCATCTTTTTAGTCTGCTGTGTTGTATTCATTTGTCCTCCTTGCTATGTTGAGGTCCGTCTTGGTCATCTTTTTAGTTTGTTGTGTTGTATTCTTTTGTCTTGCTTGCTATGATGAGGTCCGTGTTGGTCATCTTTTTAGTTTGTTGTGTTGTATTCTTTTGTTCTGCTTGCTATGATGAGGTCCGTGTTTGTCATCTTTTTAGTTTGTTGTGTTGTATTCATTTGTCCTCCTTGCTATGATGAGGTCCGTCTTGGTCATCTTTTTAGTTTGTTGTGTTGTATTCTTTTGTCTTGCTTGCTATGATGAGGTCCGTGTTGGTCATCTTTTTAGTTTGTTGTGTTGTATTCTTTTGTTCTGCTTGCTATGATGAGGTCCGTGTTTGTCATCTTTTTAGTTTGTTGTGTTGTATTCTTTTGTTCTGCTTGCTATGATGAGGTCCGTGTTTGTCATCTTTTTAGCTTGTTGTGTTGTATTCTTTTGTCTTACTTGCTATGATGAGGTTCGTGTTTGTCATCTTTTTAGTTTGTTGTGTTGTATTCTTTTGTCTTACTTGCTATGATGAGGTCCGTGTTGGTCATCTTTTTAGTTTGTTGTGTTGTATTCTTTTGTCTTACTTGCTATGATGAGGTCCGTGTTGGTCATCTTTTTAGTTTGTTGTGTTGTATTCGTTTGTCCTCCTTGCTATGATGAGGTCCGTGTTGGTCTTCTTTTTAGTTTGTTGTGTTGTATTCTTTTGTCCTGCTTGCTATGATGAGTTCCGTGTAGGTCATCATTTTAGTTTATTGTGTTGTATTCGTTTGTCCTCCTTGCTATGGTGAGGTCCGTGTTGGTCATCTTTTTAGTCTGCTGTGTTGTATTCATTTGTCCTCCTTGCTATGATGAGGTCTGTGTTGATCATCTTTTTAGTTTTCTGCATTGTATTCTTTTGTCCTGCTTGCTATGATGAGGTCCGTGTTGGTCATCTTTTTAGTTTTCTGTGTTGTATTCTTTTGTCTTGCTTGCTATGATGAGGTCCGTGTTGGTCATCATTTTAATTTTCTGTGTTGTGTTCTTTTGTTTTGTTTGTCTTCGCTCTGTGTCTTTTGCCCAATGTTGCCTGTTTCTCTGGATTGACAATTCTTTATTGCCCATTCGATTCTCTCTAACGCTTACTTAATAGCTTATCAGAATCTGACACATGTGGAAACTTGCGAAGTTGTGACCTCTAGTTGAGTCGTAATTAATCGCAAGAGAAAACCGGAGGTGTAATCAAGAATGAACAATCCAGACAGATTGGCAACATTGGGTACACAAGACACAAGACGAAGACAAGCAAAACAAAAAACACAACACAATATGTGTTGGACACCACTGTACAAAAACAAACACATATAACGTAAATAAGAAATTATAAGACAGGTTAAGAAATGCATTGGGTATGGTTGTGTTGAGTTGTATATAAAAATCGTTCAATAATTATTTTTTTCACAATCTCCTATTGTTAATTAACTTTTCATATTTATATTGTGATTCTTCCAATTAAATGATAACAAGAGTTTGAAGATACCAAAGGGGTATTCCGTAAATCGAAGAAGGACAGACAATAAAATGGTCAAAAGACGAAGGACAAAGGTACAAACAACGATCTACAAAACACCACACAGAAAACTAAAGATCGAGTAACACTAATCCCACTACAAAGCCGGGGTGAACGCAGGTGCTCCGGAAGGGCATAGGCAGTTCCTGCTCCACTAGTGACACTCGTCGTGTTACGCTAGTTATGCTCTTCTGATAATCGCTCAATCCTGATTCGCATAAGCCGTTGATAATTCATGAATGAGGAAAGGACCGGAAAGTGTTAACGACAAGTGGAACAAATCCGTGCTAATTTGTGACACAGATATTCCGCAACGGTTAATTAGATCTCAACGCACCTGATTTTTGGGACAAACAAACGAATAAAATACTGGCGGTGTTAATTAAACAGGTGTGTGGCTAACAGTCCTCGCATTTTGGTATTTAGGAGCTCCTGCGATCAGTAAATAATAAACTGAAAATTTCTTACTAGATAAAAATGTAATATATAGTAGTCGGTCATAAATCAGAATTGGAAATTCCTATGATTTGACATTCAAACGTATTAATGGTCTACCTGGGTATTTCTTGGCATTCATACGACAAAAGGGGTTAATCGTATTGTATTAAATCTTAAGATTTACGGATTCTGATTTCCCCTTTGGTATCTTTGGTATCTTCAAACTCTTCTTAAAAGATAATACTCAAATTAATTTATAATCTAAATGTATTTAGTGTTAATATTTTAAGAACAAATATAAAACTTTGTTATATCTTAAATGTATTTGATGTACTGGGGGAATCTCAAATGTTATCCGCAAAAATATTTAACATAATAACTGTAAAATGTCAGAAAGTATGTAAAATGGCAATTAGGACGATTGTTTTATAACAATCTAGTTTAATCCCGCCATTTTCTATCAAAGTGTGTGTTCAAGGCTAGTCGAATGAAGGGTCATGTATATGCGTGTAAATGGGGCCGTCGTATGGATTGGTAGTTGAATTTGCTACTACCTATGCAATCAGTACCTATCACCACTCAGGTTGCGAGTTCGTATCTCCGTTCATGGCGAGGTATACTCGATACAACAACATTATGTGATAAAATTTGTCAGTGACTTATGGCAGGTCGGTGGTTTTCACTGGGTATTTCAGTTTCCTCCACCAATAAAACTGACCGGCACGATATAGCTGAAATATTTTTAAAAATGGCGTTAAACACCATAAGCCAAACCCAATCCTCAATTTAGTTTATCATCTAAAAGTATTTAGCATATTATCTTAAGAAATGATGTAAAAATATCTCAAATGTTATCCGTAAAAGTATTTTACATAAATACTGAAAAACGTCATGCAATATGTAAAATGACAATTTATGTCGATTATTTTCATAAAACTAGTTTAACCCCGCCACTTTCTATTAAGAAGAGTTTGAAGATACCAACTTAGGGGTAATCAGAATACGTAAATCGATGAAGGGCAGACAACACACTAGCCAAAAGACAAAAAGACAAAAAGACAAACAACTATCTACAAAAATTACACAGAAAACAAAAAATCGAGTAACACGAGCCTTACTAAAAACCGGGGGTGAACTCAGGTGCTCCGGAAGGGTCTGTAGTTCCTGCTCCACGTGAGGCACCCGTCGTTAGTCTTGGTTTTAATAATTACATTGCTTTACGGTCATGTATATACGTGTAAGGAATTTACATTTTGTCTTGTACGACTTTCCTATTAGATTATGGAATAGTTATGTCGGTGTGGTATTTTTTGTTTTGCTTTCCATTTTATTGTTTGTCATCGAAATTTGATCGGTCGAACGATCGATCGATCGATCGAGAGAGAGAGAGAGAGAGAGAGAGAGAGAGAGAGATGTGCAAGCATACGAATTTTCAATAGTTAATTTATTTGCTTATTAATGAAAATATACAACGCGTCACAACATTTTACGTGAATTATAATGTTACAGATTTACATCTTAATTAATCGAATCAAGATTTAGCGTTTAAGCAATTTTTGATTTATTATTTACTGGTCACGGGAGATCTAAATACTAGGGTCCGAGGGCTGTTAGCAATGAACCTACGTCTAAATCATCCGTATCAGATTGTTCATCTTCATAATATTCTTGTACCTTTCCGGGTTTTCCTGTTGAAACATCATTGTTGCAGCATCATTTGATAAATATCGGGAATTCCGGAAGCAGAAGCCATATTGTTATGATCTCGTTCGGTACGAGAATTTGGCATGTGCACATTATTGATGGACACGTTAGCTCCGTCGTCCTCCGTGTCCGAAGTTTCTTTTGCATTGACTAAAGTCGCAGGAAATCGTAGTTTTTCATTATCGTTAAGTTGTTGAACAACAATCACTTGTTCCCCTATAGAGCTGACCTCGAGTGAACAGTCTTTTGAATTGGGTTTCATCAGCTGAGCTGCTTGAAAGAAGCCCTTTTCCTTTGCGCTTGGACGCCATTAAAGCAATTGTATTGAGCGTATTTTACTCGCCTATCAAATGTCACCAATAAGAAAACATATATGCCGTCAACCGCAATTATAATTCAATTTAAAACACCAATTTAATCCTTTGTTCTGAAAGTACGCGTATCTCACTTGGTGATCTAGAATTGCACTGACCACGTGATGCGTTTTCATGGGATATCTAAGCAGGTTAATTTAGTAAAATTAACACCGCCAATATTTTGTACCTTTGTTTGTCCCAAAGATCAGGACTTGAGATCTGATTAAACGTTACGGAATATCTGTGTTACAAATGACGATGATATGTTCCACTTGTCGTAAGCACCTCCTGGTCCTTTCCTCATTCATGACTTATTGCTGGGTTTGTAACTAGAATATAGCACGGTGGGTGCCACTAGTTAAGCAGGAACTGCTTTCCCTTCCGGAGCACCTGAGTTCACCACCGATTTTCAGTGGGATTCGTGTTGCTCGATAATTAGCTATGTGTAGTGCTTTGTAGACCATCGTTCGTCTTTTTGTTCTTTGACTTTTGGCCATTGTGTTGTCTGTCCTTCGATTTACTGATTCTGATTATCCCCTTTGGCATCTTTAATCTCTTCTACTAATGCACTCAGAGATAGTCTTGTAACATCGTCGATTCAAGTTGGAAACAGTCATGATTGTTTGGTATTTTGCAAATTTCGAACAGTTAACCATAGACTATCAAATGAGTGTGGTAGATGGCAAAATTTAGAACGAGAAAACAGAAAGTGTAATTTATGGAATTCTGATATTGGCGATGAATTCCATTATATTCTGAAGTGTCCATTTTTTGAAAATGGAAGAAAAACTAATATTAAGAAAAATTTGCACTGAAGCTCCAACATTTTATGTTTTAAAGAAACTATGTCATCCAAAAATAAACAGAATCTTACAAGATTGTGTAAATTCATCAAAATTAGTGAGTCCCCGTGACTAAATTTGATTAAATGAAACTCTGTATATATTGTAGATATTGTACATATGTTCTAATGTTTCTCTGTACCTATGTATATGGTGATGAGAATAAAGATATTGGATTGGTATGTACCGTAAGTATGTTAGTTGCTTAGTGATCAAGTCACCCCTATCGTACGTTCCATTCTCCGATGCTTAGTATGTTTTAATAAATTGTGCTTATCTTTCAAACAACATTACTCATTGTCAGCAACAAGAAATCTCAGCAAAGGCATCCCCACTCCAGCCACGATAAGAAATTGGTATTTCTGGTTTAAACTATTGACACGAACGAATAAAAATAAATGAAAAATGGTCATAATTTTTAAAAATAATCTTTAATAACATTTTTCTTTATTTAAGATAATTGTCACATGGGAATGAGATTTCTTGGAGATTCTGATGACAAATGCTATTTTAGGAATAAGAAATAACTCGCGTTGGTAAAAAAAATAATATATCGTCATTAGTAGTGACTCGAGACATTTAGCGATCCTATTTAAATAATATGTGGGATTTTGTAATATTTGTACCACGTTTTCCGAGTTAAACGGTTTAACAATATACAATTACGGTCCTCGGAAGAGGTGAATATCCAAAATTGTCAACCCCACTAGGGTTATTTCCGCAAGGGATAACCCTAGTGGGGTTGACAATTTTGGATATTCACCGATTCAGAGGGCCGTAACTGTTTTATTATACCGAACAAACAGTTGAAATATACTGTTTAATATTTGAATTGTTAAAGTATTATTCCATTAGTGTTATTCACTGGACGTTGTAATTTCCGAGGGTTATTCACCGTTGAATAATAGGGTTATTCAATGGACGTGTGTAATTCTTGAGGTTATTCACCGTTGGCGGCGATTAGAAGCAAAAATATCCAGATTATTTTATGTCATGTGATTATCTTTTAACCAATAGAATTGATTCTTTATTATGTGAGGTATAATAATCTCACTTTCACCATTTAACTCGGAATACCGTGGTATAAATATTACAAAATATCAGATATTATTTAAATATGATCGCAAAATGTCTCGAGTCACTACAAATGACGATATATTATTTTAATCTACGCGTTTTTACCTTCGCGTTCGATTGCTTAACCGTATAACTAGGAAACAGGGGTATAAATGATTTGTAACATGAGGCCATGCAATATCACATCTAGGTCATTGGTTATTGTACGGTTCTCTGAGAGTAATACAACTACAGCCCAGATTTAAAGTGTGCAATATCTCGTATCTGCGTGTATTATTTCATAGTTCTTAGCTGTTGTTTACATTCTGATATATAAACCATAAAAAATCAAACGAAAAGAATGCATTCATATTACAAGTATACATTTTGATATATGGGATACCAATAAAAATATTTATGTACTTACCAGAAAAATTGCAAAGCAACATTTTCAATGATATACTAACATTAAAATAGAAGAAAATGTTTTCATCACGTTGCAGCTACTCTATTCTGTTGACTAACCGTGAGAGAAAACCGAAGAGACAATCAAGAATGGACAATCCAGAAACACTGACTGGGCACATAGGACACAGGACGAAAACACAACACAACACAGAAAACTAAAAAGATGACCAACATAGAATCCTTTCAGAAACTTGACGTTCCCGCTGCATAATTTATATATGTTTGGTCAATTGAGGAAAATTGCTTAAAGATGACAAATGGGTAATCAGAAGCTGTAAATGGAAGAATGACAGAAAACATAGTGGCCGAAAGACAGACAACATAGTGGCCGAAAGACAGACAACATAGTGGCCGAAAGACAGACAACATAGTGGCCGAAAGACAGACAACATAGTGGCCGAAAGACAGACAACATAGTGGCCGAAAGACAGACAACATAGTGGCCGAAAGACAGACAACATAGTGGCCGAAAGACAGACAACATAGTGGCCGAAAGACAGACAACATAGTGGCCGAAAGACAGACAACATAGTGGCCGAAAGACAGACAACATGGTGGCCGAAAGACAGACAACATAGTGGCCGAAAGACAGACAACATAGTGGCCGAAACACAGACAACATAGTGGCCGAAAGACAGACAACATAGTGGCCGAAAGACAGACAACATAGTGGCCGAAAGACAGACAACATAGTGGCCGAAAGACAGACAACATAGTGGCCGAAAGACAGACAACATAGTGGCCGAAAGACAGACAACATAGTGGCCGAAAGACAGACAACATGGTGGCCGAAAGACAGACAACATAGTGGCCGAAAGACAGACAACATAGTGGCCGAAACACAGACAACATAGTGGCCGAAAGACAGACAACATAGTGGCCGAAAGAAAGACAGACAACATAGTGGCCGAAAGACAGACAACATAGTGGCCAAAAGAAAGAAGACAAAGGGACGAACAATAATCCACAGTAAAATACACATAAATCTAGAGAGATTAGGAAGATACCAAAGGGTAAACAGAATCCGTAAATCGAAGGAGGATAGACAACACAATAGCCAAAAGAAAATGGACAAAAGGTCAAGACGTGTTTGAAGATACCAAAAGGGTAATCAGAAGCCATCAATCAAAGAAGAACAGACAACACAATGGGCAAATTAGCAAGGATTAAAACATAGTTCATATAAGTAGTTTGCAAATATACCATTCATTTTTACAGGTTTATATAAATGTTAAGATTGTTGAATTTTTCCTTTAATGGTGATATTCATTGGGTTTTTTTTATTACAAACATCAAAGTCGGCAATAGGATTCACCGGTTTTGTTTACCAATGCCGTACCGTTTTAGAAAATACAAAGGTCACGACCTCACTTATGACGTAAACATTATGACGTCTCAGCAGAGGTTATCAAGAATTGTGACAAGTACATTTTTGTAGGACGATGTTTGTTGATATTGCTGACACGACAGTTCCTAATTTGATATATGTTTAAAAAATAAAATGTTAACTAGCTAATGGTGTTGCTGAATTTTATTTACTTTTGTCATCTTCACAAGAATTATCATTTAAAAGTTGATAGAATTTGGTGATAACTCCTGCTCACTGTTGATAAGTCCAGCTCAGCTCACGCGAACTTTGATACGAGTTTTGCTTATGGAGTCAGCAGGTAGGTATAGCTGGAGGGAAGGATGATAAAACAATTATAGCCTACCATTTCGGTCAACACTATGGCTTTCTTAAAAAAGAATGAAGATTACCTAAAATTGAAATTGGCTGGTTAATAATAGTATTAAGAAATGGGTGTTTTCATAATGGACCGGTTATATCATGTCCTCGGTTAAGTCATCATGGCCCTCGGAAGGTTGTATTGGCCCTCGGCGCTGCCTCGGGCCAATACAACCTTCCTTGGGCAATTATGACTAACCTTGGACAAATAACCGGTCCATTACGAAAACATCCATGTATTAATACTATAATATTATCTCTATTGTCAGCCTTCTCAATATCTCTTCATTGACTTCACACCCTCTAATGTCAAAGATTTATGGACTAATATTTGTAGTATTTTCCAGAAGAAAAAAATTGAGAAAAACATATTGATTGTGGAAGACAAAGTTCAGCAATGACATTGTTGTTTTTATTTTCAATATCATAATTGGGTTAGAGTTATAGTGACTAACGCCACTTTCAACAATCAGTCAGTTTTATTGGTGGAGGAAACTGCAGTACCCGGAGAAAATCACCGATCTGCCACAAGTCCCTGACTAACTTTATCACATACTGTTGTGTCGCGTACACCTCTCCCCGAGAAGAATATTGGATAATCTGTTTCATCAAATACGTTCTCTCTACTGCAGCAGATATTTCGCTTAAGTGCAGAGTTGAATACATTCTTGTGATATCAAAACTAACTAGTAATTAATTGGATTCAGCCATGGCGCCGTTATCTTATTCACAAAATTACTATCACTAGGTCGATACCTCTGATAGTGGACTATTGGTCCACAAGGGTATCATCTGCCCAGAATTCAGTGTTTCGGCACTGACATGGTTTATTTGATATACTGCTCCAAAAGACTATTAAATTGTCGATGGGTTAATGCAGATCAACTTTTTAACAAGCTACCAGAATTAATGGTGAGAACCTGAGACAACAAACCAGATATCATAGGTATTACAGAGGTTAAAAACAAAATCCAAGTATCGCAGAGTATTCGATTCGAGAAGTTGGTAAATACCAAATGTTTGCTAAAAACATTGATAGGGAGGAAGGTAGAGGTATTCTACTATATATAAATAACATATTTGGAGCCAGCGAGGTTGACATGGATACAACGTTCGAAGAAAACTTATTTGCAAAGATTAAACTGAACAACAACGATAAATTACTAATTGGAATCATCTACCGATCACCCTCCAATAAAAATATGGAACACCACAACCAGTTAAGGAAATTAATACAGGAGGCTAGTAACAAACATTTTTCACATATTCTGATAATGGGAGACTTCAACTACCCAAACAGACTGGGAAAACTGTAACTCAAATGGTGACAGCACTGAGAGCATAGAGTATACATTTATTGAAAACTTACAAGACAGCTTTCTGTTCCAACACATTAAAAAACCCACTAGGTGGAAAGGAACAAATACACCTCACATACTAGACCTAATAATTACCAACGAAGAACCTATGATATCATATCTGGAATGCACCAGTCCACTTGGAAAAAGTGACCATTGTGTTTTATCTTTCAACTATAATTGCATAATAAATATTATGGCACACCCAAGAAAACAGAGATTGTATGACAACGGGAACTATCCAGATTTTATGAATGAGCTGGAACAAAAGGATTGGAGCTCAATTCTGAGCGAAAGCGAGGATATAGATACAAACTGGAAGAAATTTGTAGATATTTTGAGATCCTTACATGATAAATACATACACAAAAAAATCAGAAGACAATTAGGAAAAAGTAAAAGTAATTTTCCAATGGATAAGAAGACGAGGGAAAAAATAAGAAAAAAAATATCCTGTCAAAAAAGATTATAAATAACAATGATCCAAAAATACGAGAGGATATAATAGAACAAGAAATCAGGTCAAGTCAATGGTAAATAAGCTAAAGAAACAATATGAGAAGGACCTGTCACAAAAAGCCAAAGATAATCCTAAGGCAATCTGGAATTATATAAAATCCAAGTAAAAAACAAGAGAAGGTATAGCAGATCTACATCTGGACCCAAATGATCCTAAATCTGAAAAAACGGATGACGATAAAACCAAGGCTGAAATCCTAGCAAAATACTTTTCTAGCGTCTTCACTGAGGAACCAGAAGGAGACATACCAAATCAAAAGCCAATAAATATTAAAGAAAAGATGCCGGCACTGATCATAAACGAGGAGATGGTTTTAAAACAATTAAACTCCCTAAAAATAGATAAATCACCGGGACCAGACGAATTACATCCTAGATTCACAGGCAATCGTTTCATTCAAAAAATATATGCCCCCTCCTCTTCCTTACTTCAAGGTAAACATCTACCCTTTTCCCCTTCCCCACTTCGCCTCAATATTTTTCGCTTATTTGAGATCCTTTCGCTGACCCAATTATATCGTTACACTCCCGCGATATTTCTCTTCTCGACTGCCACATTTAAATATACCTGCCCCCCCCCCCCCCTCAGACGAATTGGACAAGAATAGCCAGCGAACGTGGCTTAGTGAAATTTTAAGTCATTGAAACGGATACAGCCACTTCCGGTTCGGTTTAAATTGATGGAGAAAATAATAGAAAAAGGTGCTTTAAAAATCAAATGTCAGTAATTTGGAGTTGAACATATTTTTAATAATCTGCATTGGAACAATTATCTGTATTTTAAAAGCTTACTTTACATTTGAGAGGAGATGCTCATGTGGCATTGTTACACATGGCCGGTCTAGAGAATTCCGAATGCATATGAAAAATCCAGCGCAAACCGGAAGTGGCTGTACCCGTTTCAATGACTGAAATTTTCACTAAGCCACGTTCGCTTATTATTCTTGTCCAATTCGTCTGAGGGGGGCCCGGTAGGTATATTTAAATTTGGCAATCGAAAAGAGAAATATCTCGGGAGTGTAACGATAAAGTTGGGTCAGCGAAAGGATCACAAATAAGCGAAAAATATTGAGGCGAAGTGGGGAAGGGGAAAAGGGTAGATGTTTACCTTGAAGTAAGGAAGAGGAGGGGGCATATATTTTTTTAATGAAACAAGTGCCTGTGCCTAGATTGCTAAAAGAATTAGCAAAATCACTAACAAAACCTTTATGTATAATCTTTAAACAGTCCCTAAGACTAAAGATGACACCAAAGGAATGGAAGAAGGCAACAAAAAGCGCAATATTTAAAAAGGGAAATAGATCGATGGCTGGAAATTACAAATCCGTGAGCTTAACCTCCGTAGTCTGCAAACTATTAGAAAAAAATTATCCGAGAGCATATTATAAAACATATGAAAGTCAATAAATTATTTTCAAACAAACAGTTCGGATTTATATCAGGAAGGTCTACATCACTGCAGCTACTTGAAGTCTTAGACAAATGGACTGAGGCAATAGACAAGGGTACATATGTTGATGTGATATACATGGATTTCCAGAAGGCTTTTGACAAGGTACCACACAAAAATGTACGTGCTAGATAATCCATTATTAGAATGGATAGAGGACTTCCTAACTGGCAGAACACAAAGGGTATCAATTAATGGATCAACATCTGACTGGAAAGAAGGAACATCAGGAATACCACAAGGTTCAGTATTGGGCCCCTTATTGTTCATATTGTTCATTAACGACTTACCTGATGGAGTAAAATCAGACGTATACCTATTTGCAGACGATACCAAAATCTTTAGAAACATAACAGATGGAGAAGACGAAGAAATCTTACAGGATGACTTGGAAAATCTAGCAAATTGGAGCAACACTTGGTTACTAAAATATATGAATATAGCTAGAGTTGAAAAGACGGACGAGTTTAAATACAAGCTATCTGGAAAAAATATTGAGAGGGTTCAGAAATAGAAGGACATAGGAGTAACGATAGACTCAGAGCTAACATTTGAAAGCCATTTATGTGAAAAAGTAAATAAAGCTACATCAATCTTTGGAGTATTAAGAAGAGCATTTAGATACTTAGACAAAAAGTTATTCATACCTCTTTACAAAACAATGGTGAGAACACAACTAGACTATTCCAGCTCAGTCTGGGTACCATATAAAAAGAAACATATAGATATGATCGAAAATGTACAGAAAAGGGCAACCAAACAAATTCCAGGTATGAAAAACTTATGATATGAAGAACGTTTGAGGAAGCTTGAGTTACCCACACTATCATATAGACGGCTAAGAGGAGATATGATAGAGGTATACAAAATAATACAGGGGCATTATGATCCAGAAGCAAGTACAATATTAATAAAACTAACGAATAACACAGAGCAAAGATTTAGTACAAGAACCAATAGCAAGAAAGTGGTATATAATAGAGGCCCAGGGGCGGATCCAGAGACTCTGTAGACGGGGGGGCTCAGTTATGGAGCAATATTTTCAATAATTGATGGAACCAACTGTAGTCCCAAAGCGGTTCTGACGTGTAGGTCGGTAAACCTTGTTATCATTTCATTTAGCGTACAGTAGAGAAAAGGTAGTTATTGACTTCCTAAAGTAGTCTTCCGGACACTCTGTTTCAACATTATCTCTCATTATTTGAGCGGTTCACATATTTTAGCACTCCTCTCAAAACACTGGTGGTTGAATTGTTCAACATTTGCTCTGCAGTCTAGTGAACTCTGAATTAAATTTACGCTTTTTCAGGCTCTGCCTATGTCAAGTGATCTCTCTTGTAGTGATCTTGTAGAGAACCTTTGTAAATTGGAATAACTTGTGTCCGGTCCAAATGTTATATAGTTAACAATAAAATAAGTTTAATCTAAATCTAGTGATCTGCTGAGCCCTTTCTTAAAAGCCAGGCACATTTGAACAATATATATAACAATGGTTACAACAAAATCAAAGTTGCAAATGGAATTCAACAAAGAAGTTACATCAGCTTCTTCTGGTCTGGTGTATGTGTGTTTTGGCAGTTTTGTAAAGTGCTCAAAGGTATATTTTATTTCTAATTAATTTTAATTATTTTACATGTATTTATATTTTAATCAAAACGGAAACTCGTGTATTTTTTGTTTGTTTTTGTAATACAGCAACATTTGCCTTTAATTTTTTTGTAAAAATAAATGATATTTAAAAAAGAATTTCCTTGAAAGAGCCTCAATTTACAGGCGTTTATATAACATGTTTATATAACGGTTTAGGGACCGACAATTTAACTTGAAGGGGGGGGGGGGGGGGGGTTATGGTTTTTTGTTTCGTTCAGAATTGTTTTTTCGGACAACACAAGAGTTAAATGGTCGTTCCCTTAGACAATACCTGATTAATTGGTATTTTGACAATACATTCATAAAAACTTCAAGTAAACTTGAAAATTTGATTTAGCATAATTACTTATAATTACCTCTTTGAAGATTAATTCAATACAAAGAAATTAATTTGTATTTTCTTTTACTTTCATCACACAAAGCGTATGTTAATATATGTGCTTGACTTATTTCGACGGCGGGGCTGAAGCCCCCAAACCCGCCCCCCCCCCCCCCCACCCCCTTGAATCCGCCACTGACTGAGCAAACACTAACATCAGAAAAAACTCCTTCAGCATTAGAACAGCAAAATACTGGAATAAACTGCCAGAAAATATTTTGAATGCACCGTCTATTAATTCGTTCAAAAACAGACTGGATAAACATTGGAAAGACGAAGAACTGTACTACGCAAACTATAAAGCTGTTATATCAGGAAGGCGCATGACGTACAGAGAAATAGAGGAAATACAAGAGTCTGGTGAAGAGGAGCCTTAGGGATCCTGTAACGGAAACCATAAGTAAGTTAATGCCACAACCAAGTAACTGGAAAATTGACATTTTTCAGGAGATGGATTTTTTATTCCAAAGAATTTATGGAAGCAATTATTTGGTCGTAAATACATCTATATTATAAAATAAAGATTTCTCAGCATCATAAACATTACAATTGGTTTTGACATTTCAAAATTATTAATTGAAAATAATTTTGCCAAAACAAGGTAACTGACAATACTTTAATGTTTCATTCACATAATAGGTTGAAAAATGATCTTAAATGTGCCTCAAGAATGTTACTAGCAATAAGTCTTTGTGGCGTTCGTAAACAATGTTTAAAAAAATATCTTTATTGTGCAGAAGATAATTGATTTTTCGCATTTAGAAAATCAAATTTATTTTTAGATTTATAACATCTTAGACACAACATCGTATTTCGGCATTTCAAAAGAATTCACGATTTATACCAATTATAATGCTATAAAATGTTTAAGAAGAGATAATTCATTTTGGCACCAGGAATAAACATTACTTTTTTACACCAAAATGTTGTAGCCGATGGATAACTGATTTTTCTACAAAAACTAATAACTTGTTGGCATTACTTATGTAGAATTAGGTTTTGTTTTAAATATGGCAATTATCTTAAGAGTCCAAAACATCCTTTTTTTTAATTCAAGTATCAGAACTATTGAAATGTCTATAATGTCTATCAGAAATTTGAGTGAATTTACTCCTTGTCAGAATCTTGTTCATCCTCCTCTGCATCGGGACTTGGGAGAGTGTCGTTGACCTTTGCATTTGCTGGTAGTCCCTTATAGAAATCGTGATATTCCACAGGAATGACACGGGATTTGCAAAGACGCAGCAGATCTTTTTTCGTTGCCAAATATATTGCTTGTTTTGTTTTATATTTTCTTTGTAGTTTTCTTCCTCGTAGGCTTGTTAGCATTCCCTTCTTGTCAACCTCCACCACTCTTCCTCGTAGGCTTGTTAGCATTCCCTTCTTGTCAACCTCCACCACTCTTCCTCGTAGGCTTGTTGTTGGCATTCCCTTCTGGTCAACCTCCACCACTCTTCCTCGTAGGCTTGTTGTTGGCATTCCCTTCTTGTCGACCTCCACCACTCTTCCTCGTAGGCTTGTTGTTGGCATTCTCTTCTTGTCGACCTCCACCACTCTTCCTCGTAGGCTTGTTAGCATTCCCTTCTTGTCGACCTCCACCACTCTTCCTCGTAGGCTTGTTAGCATTCCCTTCTTGTCGACCTCCACCACTCTTCCTAGTAGGCTTGTTGTTAGCATTCCCTTCTTGTCGACCTCCACCACTCTTCCTCGTAGGCTTGTTGTTGGCATTCCATTCTTGTCGACCTCCACCACTCTTCCTCGTAGGCTTGTTGTTAGCATTCTCTTCTTGTCGACCTCCACCACTCTTCCTCGTAGGCTTGTTGTTGGCATTCCCTTCTTGTCGACATCCACCACTCTTCCTCGTAGGCTTGTTGTTGGCATTCCATTCTTGTCGACCTCCACCACTCTTCCTCGTAGGCTTGTTGTTGGCATTCCCTTCTTGTCGACCTCCATCACTCTTCCTCGTAGGCTTGTTGTTAGCATTCCCTTCTTGTCGATCTCCACCACTCTTCCTCGTAGGTTTGTTGTTAGCATTCCCTTCTTGTCGACCTCTACAACTCTTCTTCGTAGGCTTGTTGTTAGCATTCCCTTCTTGTCGACCTCCACCACTCTTCCTCGTAGGCTTGTTGTTGGCATTCCCTTCTTGTCGACCTCCACCACTCTTCCTCGTAGGCTTGTTGTTAGCATTCCCTTCTTATCGACCTCCACCACTCTTCCTCGTAGGCTTGTTGTTAGCATTCCCTTGTCGACCTCCACCACTCTTCCTCGTAGGCTTGTTGTTGGCATTCCCTTCTTGTCGACCTCCACCACTCTTCCTCGTGGGCTTGTTGTTAGCATTCCCTTCTTGTCGACCTCCACCACTCTTCCTCGTAGGCTTGTTGTTGGCATTCCCTTCTTGTCGACCTCCACCACTCTTCCTCGTAGGCTTGTTGTTAGCATTCCCTTCTTGTCGACCTCCACCACTCTTCCTCGTAGACTTGTTAGCATTCCGTTCTTGTCGACCTCCACCATTCTTCCTCGTAGGCTTGTTGTTAGCATTCCCTTCTTGTCGACCTCCACCACTCTTCCTCGTAGGCTTGTTAGCATTCCCTTCTTGTCGACCTCCACCACTCTTCCTCGTAGGCTTGTTAGCATTCCCTTCTTGTCGACCTCCACCACTCTTCCTCGTAGGCTTGTTGTTGGCATTCCCTTCTTGTCGACCTCCACCACTCTTCCTCGTAGGCTTGTTGTTAGCATTCCTGTCTTGTCAATCTCCACCATTCTTCCTCGTAGGCTTGTTGTTAGCATTCCCTTCTTGTCGACCTCCACCACTCTTCCTCGTAGGCTTGTTAGCATTCCCTTCTTGTCGACCTCCACCACTCTTCCTCGTAGGCTTGTTGTTAGCATTCCCTTCTTGTCGACCTCCACCACTCTTCCTCGTAGGCTTGTTCTTGGCATTCCCTTCTTGTCGACCTCCACCACTCTTCCTCGTAGGCTTGTTGTTGGCATTCTCTTCTTGTCGACCTCAACCACTCTTCCTCGTAGGCTTGTTGTTAGCATTCCCTTCTTGTCGACCTCCACCACTCTTCCTCGTAGGCTTGTTGTTAGCATTCCCTTCTTGTCGACCTCCACCACTCTTCCTCGTAGGCTTGTTGTTAGCATTCCCTTCTTGTCGACCTCCACCACTCTTCCTCGTAGGCTTGTTGTTGGCATTCCCTTCTTGTCGACCTCCACCACTCTTCCTCGTAGGCTTGTTGTTAGCATTTCCTTCTTGTCGACCTCCACCACTCTTCCTCGTAGGCTTGTTGTTAGCATTCCCTTCTTGTCGACCTCCACCACTCTTCCTCGTAGGCTTGTTAGCATTCCCTTCTTGTCGACCTCCACCACTCTTCCTCGTAGGCTTGTTGTTGGCATTCCCTTCTTGTCGACCTCCACCACTCTTCCTCGTAGGCTTGTTGTTGGCATTCCCTTCTTGTCGACCTCCACCACTCTTCCTCGTAGGCTTGTTGTTAGCATTTCCTTCTTGTCGATCTCCACCACTCTTCCTCGTAGGCTTGTTGTTAGCATTCCCTTCTTGTCGACCTCCACCACTCTTCCTCGTAGGCTTGTTGGTGGCATTCCCTTCTTGTCAACCTCCGCCACTCTTCCTCGTAGGCTTGTTGTTGGCATTCTCTTCTTGTCGACCTCTACCACTCTTCCTCGTAGGCTTGTTGTTAGCATTCCCTTCTTATCGACCTCCACCACTCTTCCTCGTAGGCTTGTTGTTAGCATTCCCTTGTCGACCTCCACCACTCTTCCTCGTAGGCTTGTTGTTGGCATTCCCTTCTTGTCGACCTCCACCACTCTTCCTCGTGGGCTTGTTGTTAGCATTCCCTTCTTGTCGACCTCCACCACTCTTCCTCGTAGGCTTGTTGTTGGCATTCCCTTCTTGTCGACCTCCACCACTCTTCCTCGTAGGCTTGTTGTTAGCATTCCCTTCTTGTCGACCTCCACCACTCTTCCTCGTAGACTTGTTAGCATTCCCTTCTTGTCGACCTCCACCACTCTTCCTCGTAGGCTTGTTGTTAGCATTCCCTTCTTGTCGACCTCCACCACTCTTCCTCGTAGGCTTGTTAGCATTCCTTCTTGTCGACCTCCACCACTCTTCCTCGTAGGCTTGTTAGCATTCCCTTCTTGTCGACCTCCACCACTCTTCCTCGTAGGCTTGTTGTTGGCATTCCCTTCTTGTCGACCTCCACCACTCTTCCTCGTAGGCTTGTTGTTAGCATTCCTGTCTTGTCAATCTCCACCACTCTTCCTCGTAGGCTTGTTGTTAGCATTCCCTTCTTGTCGACCTCCACCACTCTTCCTCGTAGGCTTGTTAGCATTCCCTTCTTGTCGACCTCCACCACTCTTCCTCGTAGGCTTGTTGTTAGCATTCCCTTCTTGTCGACCTCCACCACTCTTCCTCGTAGGCTTGTTCTTGGCATTCCCTTCTTGTCAACCTCCACCACTCTTCCTCGTAGGCTTGTTGTTGGCATTCTCTTCTTGTCGACCTCAACCACTCTTCCTCGTAGGCTTGTTGTTAGCATTCCCTTCTTGTCGACCTCCACCACTCTTCCTCGTAGGCTTGTTGTTAGCATTCCCTTCTTGTCGACCTCCACCACTCTTCCTCGTAGGCTTGTTAGCATTCCCTTCTTGTCGACCTCCACCACTCTTCCTCGTAGGCTTGTTGTTAGCATTCCCTTCTTGTCGACCTCCACCACTCTTCCTCGTAGGCTTGTTGTTGGCATTCCCTTCTTGTCGACCTCCACCAATCTTCCTCGTAGGCTTGTTGTTAGCATTCCCTTCTTGTCGACCTCCACCACTCTTCCTCGTAGGCTTGTTAGCATTCCCTTCTTGTCGACCTCCACCACTCTTCCTCGTAGGCTTGTTGTTAGCATTCCCTTCTTGTCGACCTCCACCACTCTTCCTCGTAGGCTTGTTGTTGGCATTCCCTTCTTGTCGACCTCCACCACTCTTCCTTGTAGGCTTGTTGTTAGCATTTCCTTCTTGTCGACCTCCACCACTCTTCCTCGTAGGCTTGTTGTTAGCATTCCCTTCTTGTCGACCTCCACCACTCTTCCTCGTAGGCTTGTTAGCATTCCCTTCTTGTCGACCTCCACCACTCTTCCTCGTAGGCTTGTTGTTGGCATTCCCTTCTTGTCGACCTCCACCACTCTTCCTCGTAGGCTTGTTGTTGGCATTCCCTTCTTGTCGACCTCCACCACTCTTCCTCGTAGGCTTGTTGTTAGCATTTCCTTCTTGTCGATCTCCACCACTCTTCCTCGTAGGCTTGTTGTTAGCATTCCCTTCTTGTCGACCTCCACCACTCTTCCTCGTAGGCTTGTTGGTGGCATTCCCTTCTTGTCAACCTCCGCCACTCTTCCTCGTAGGCTTGTTGTTGGCATTCTCTTCTTGTCGACCTCTACCACTCTTCCTCGTAGGCTTGTTGTTAGCATTCCCTTCTTATCGACCTCCACCACTCTTCCTCGTAGGCTTGTTGTTAGCATTCCCTTGTCGACCTCCACCACTCTTCCTCGTAGGCTTGTTGTTGGCATTCCCTTCTTGTCGACCTCCACCACTCTTCCTCGTGGGCTTGTTGTTAGCATTCCCTTCTTGTCGACCTCCACCACTCTTCCTCGTAGGCTTGTTGTTGGCATTCCCTTCTTGTCGACCTCCACCACTCTTCCTCGTAGACTTGTTAGCATTCCCTTCTTGTCGACCTCCACCACTCTTCCTCGTAGGCTTGTTGTTAGCATTCCCTTCTTGTCGACCTCCACCACTCTTCCTCGTAGGCTTGTTAGCATTCCTTCTTGTCGACCTCCACCACTCTTCCTCGTAGGCTTGTTAGCATTCCCTTCTTGTCGACCTCCACCACTCTTCCTCGTAGGCTTGTTGTTGGCATTCCCTTCTTGTCGACCTCCACCACTCTTCCTCGTGGGCTTGTTGTTAGCATTCCCTTCTTGTCGACCTCCACCACTCTTCCTCGTAGGCTTGTTGTTGGCATTCCCTTCTTGTCGACCTCCACCACTCTTCCTCGTAGACTTGTTAGCATTCCCTTCTTGTCGACCTCCACCACTCTTCCTCGTAGGCTTGTTGTTAGCATTCCCTTCTTGTCGACCTCCACCACTCTTCCTCGTAGGCTTGTTAGCATTCCTTCTTGTCGACCTCCACCACTCTTCCTCGTAGGCTTGTTAGCATTCCCTTCTTGTCGACCTCCACCACTCTTCCTCGTAGGCTTGTTGTTGGCATTCCCTTCTTGTCGACCTCCACCACTCTTCCTCGTAGGCTTGTTGTTAGCATTCCTGTCTTGTCGACCTCCACCACTCTTCCTCGTAGGCTTGTTAGCATTCCCTTCTTGTCGACCTCCACCACTCTTCCTCGTAGGCTTGTTGTTAGCATTCCCTTCTTGTCGACCTCCACCACTCTTCCTCGTAGGCTTGTTCTTGGCATTCCCTTCTTGTCAACCTCCACCACTCTTCCTCGTAGGCTTGTTCTTGGCATTCTCTTCTTGTCGACCTCAACCACTCTTCCTCGTAGGCTTGTTGTTAGCATTCCCTTCTTGTCGACCTCCACCACTCTTCCTCGTAGGCTTGTTGTTAGCATTCCCTTCTTGTCGACCTCCACCACTCTTCCTCGTAGGCTTGTTAGCATTCCCTTCTTGTCGACCTCCACCACTCTTCCTCGTAGGCTTGTTGTTAGCATTCCCTTCTTGTCGACCTCCACCACTCTTCCTCGTAGGCTTGTTGTTGGCATTCCCTTCTTGTCGACCTCCACCACTCTTCCTCGTAGGCTTGTTGTTAGCATTTCCTTCTTGTCGACCTCCACCACTCTTCCTCGTAGGCTTGTTGTTAGCATTCCCTTCTTGTCGACCTCCACCACTCTTCCTCGTAGGCTTGTTAGCATTCCCTTCTTGTCGACCTCCACCACTCTTCCTCGTAAGCTTGTTGTTGGCATTCCCTTCTTGTCGACCTCCACCACTCTTCCTCGTAGGCTTGTTGTTGGCATTCCCTTCTTGTCGACCTCCACCACTCTTCCTCGTAGGATTGTTGTTAGCATTTCCTTCTTGTCGATCTCCACCACTCTTCCTCGTAGGCTTGTTGTTAGCATTCCCTTCTTGTCGACCTCCACCACTCTTCCTCGTAGGCTTGTTAGCATTCCCTTCTTGTCGACCTCCACCACTCTTCCTCGTAGGCTTGTTGTTAGCATTCCCTTCTTGTCGACCTCCACCACTCTTCCTCGTAGGCTTGTTGGTGGCATTCCCTTCTTGTCAACCTCCGCCACTCTTCCTCGTAGGCTTGTTGTTGGCATACTCTTCTTGTCGACCTCTACCACTCTTCCTCGTAGGCTTGTTGTTAGCATTCCCTTCTTATCGACCTCCACCACTCTTCCTCGTAGGCTTGTTGTTAGCATTCCCTTGTCGACCTCCACCACTCTTCCTCGTAGGCTTGTTGTTGGCATTCCCTTCTTGTCGACCTCCACCACTCTTCCTCGTGGGCTTGTTGTTAGCATTCCCTTCTTGTCGACCTCCACCACTCTTCCTCGTAGGCTTGTTGTTGGCATTCCCTTCTTGTCGACCTCCACCACTCTTCCTCGTAGGCTTGTTGTTAGCATTCCCTTCTTGTCGACCTTCACCACTCTTCCTCGTAGACTTGTTAGCATTCCGTTCTTGTCGACCTCCACCACTCTTCCTCGTAGGCTTGTTGTTAGCATTCCTTTCTTGTCGACCTCCACCACTCTTCCTCGTAGGCTTGTTAGCATTCCTTCTTGTCGACCTCCACCACTCTTCCTCGTAGGCTTGTTAGCATTCCCTTCTTGTCGACCTCCACCACTCTTCCTCGTAGGCTTGTTGTTGGCATTCCCTTCTTGTCGACCTCCACCACTCTTCCTCGTAGGCTTGTTGTTAGCATTCCTGTCTTGTCAATCTCCACCACTCTTCCTCGTAGGCTTGTTGTTAGCATTCCCTTCTTGTCGACCTCCACCACTCTTCCTCGTAGGCTTGTTAGCATTCCCTTCTTGTCGACCTCCACCACTCTTCCTCGTAGGCTTGTTGTTAGCATTCCCTTCTTGTCGACCTCCACCACTCTTCCTCGTAGGCTTGTTCTTGGCATTCCTTTCTTGTCAACCTCCACCACTCTTCCTCGTAGGCTTGTTGTTGGCATTCTCTTCTTGTCGACCTCAACCACTCTTCCTCGTAGGCTTGTTGTTAGCATTCCCTTCTTGTCGACCTCCACCACTCTTCCTCGTAGGCTTGTTGTTAGCATTCCCTTCTTGTCGACCTCCACCACTCTTCCTCGTAGGCTTGTTAGCATTCCCTTCTTGTCGACCTCCACTACTCTTCCTCGTAGGCTTGTTGTTAGCATTCCCTTCTTGTCGACCTCCACCACTCTTCCTCGTAGGCTTGTTGTTGGCATTCCCTTCTTGTCGACCTCCACCACTCTTCCTCGTAGGCTTGTTGTTAGTATTTCCTTCTTGTCGACCTCCACCACTCTTCCTCGTAGGCTTGTTGTTAGCATTCCCTTCTTGTCGACCTCCACCACTCTTCCTCGTAGGCTTGTTAGCATTCCCTTCTTGTCGACCTCCACCACTCTTCCTCGTAGGCTTGTTGTTGGCATTCCCTTCTTGTCGACCTCCACCACTCTTCCTCGTAGGCTTGTTGTTGGCATTCCCTTCTTGTCGACCTCCACCACTCTTCCTCGTAGGCTTGTTGTTAGCATTTCCTTCTTGTCGATCTCCACCACTCTTCCTCGTAGGCTTGTTGTTAGCATTCCCTTCTTGTCGATCTCCACCACTCTTCCTCGTAGGCTTGTTAGCATTCCCTTCTTGTCGACCTCCACAACTCTTCCTCGTAGGCTTGTTGTTAGCATTCCCTTCTTGTCGACCTCCACCACTCTTACACGTAGGCTTGTTGTTGGCATTCCCTTCTTGTCGACCTCCACCACTCTTCCTCGTAGGCTTGTTGTTAGCATTTCCTTCTTGTCGACCTCCACCACTCTTCCTCGTAGGCTTGTTGTTAGCATTCCCTTCTTGTCGACCTCCACCACTCTTCCTCGTAGGCTTGTTAGCATTCCCTTCTTGTCGACCTCCACCACTCTTCCTCGTAGGCTTGTTGTTGGCATTCCCTTCTTGTCGACCTCCACCACTCTTCCTCGTAGGCTTGTTGTTGGCATTCCCTTCTTGTCGACCTCCACCACTCTTCCTCGTAGGCTTGTTGTTAGCATTTCCTTCTTGTCGATCTCCACCACTCTTCCTCCTAGGCTTGTTGTTAGCATTCCCTTCTTGTCGATCTCCACCACTCTTCCTCGTAGGCTTGTTAGCATTCCCTTCTTGTCGACCTCCACCACTCTTCCTCGTAGGTTTGTTGTTAGCATTCCCTTCTTGTCGACCTCCACCACTCTTCCTCGTAGGCTTGTTGGTGGCATTCCCTTCTTGTCAACCTCCGCCACTCTTCCTCGTAGGCTTGTTGTTGGCATTCTCTTCTTGTCGACCTCTACCACTCTTCCTCGTAGGCTTGTTGTTAGCATTCCCTTCTTATCGACCTCCACCACTCTTCCTCGTAGGCTTGTTGTTAGCATTCCCTTGTCGACCTCCACCACTCTTCCTCGTAGGCTTGTTGTTGGCATTCCCTTCTTGTCGACCTCCACCACTCTTCCTCGTAGGCTTGTTGTTAGCATTCCCTTCTTGTCGACCTCCACCACTCTTCCTCGTAGGCTTGTTGTTGGCTTTCCCTTCTTGTCGACCTCCACCACTCTTCCTCGTAGGCTTGTTGTTAGCATTCCCTTCTTGTCGACATCCACCACTCTTCCTCGTAGACTTGTTAGCATTCCGTTCTTGTCAACCTCCACCACTCTTCCTCGTAGGCTTGTTGTTAGCATTCCTTTCTTGTCGACCTCCACCACTCTTCCTCGTAGGCTTGTTAGCATTCCCTTCTTGTCGACCTCCACCACTCTTCCTCGTAGGCTTGTTAGCATTCCCTTCTTGTCGACCTCCACCACTCTTCCTCGTAGGCTTGTTGTTGGCATTCCCTTCTTGTCGACCTCCACCACTCTTCCTCGTAGGCTTGTTGTTAGCATTCCCTTCTTGTCAATCTCCACCACTCTTCCTCGTAGGCTTGTTGTTAGCATTCCCTTCTTGTCGACCTCCACCACTCTTCCTCGTAGGCTTGTTAGCATTCCCTTCTTGTCGACCTCCACCACTCTTCCTCGTAGGCTTGTTGTTAGCATTCCCTTCTTGTCGACCTCCACCACTCTTCCTCGTAGGCTTGTTGTTGGCATTCCCTTCTTGTCAACCTCCACCACTCTTGCTCGTAGGCTTGTTGGCATTCTCTTCTTGTCGACCTCAACCACTCTTCCTCGTAGGCTTGTTGTTAGCATTCCCTTCTTGTCGACCTCCACCACTCTTCCTCGTAGGCTTGTTGTTAGCATTCCCTTCTTGTCGACCTCCACCACTCTTCCTCGTAGGCTTGTTAGCATTCCCTTCTTGTCGACCTCCACCACTCTTCCTCGTAGGCTTGTTGTTAGCATTCCCTTCTTGTCGACCTCCACCACTCTTCCTCGTAGGCTTGTTGTTGGCATTCCCTTCTTGTCGACCTCCACCACTCTTCATCGTAGGCTTGTTGTTAGCATTTCCTTCTTGTCGATCTCCACCACTCTTCCTCGTAGGCTTGTTGTTAACATTCCCTTCTTGTCGACCTCCACCACTCTTCCTCGTAGGCTTGTTAGCATTCCCTTCTTGTCGACCTCCACCAGTCTTCCTCGTAGGCTTGTTGTTAGCATTCCCTTCTTGTCGATCTCCACCACTCTTCCTCGTAGGCTTGTTGTTAGCATTCCCTTCTTGTCGACCTCCACCACTCTTCCTCGTAGGCTTGTTAGCATTCCCTTCTTGTCGACCTCCACCACTCTTCCTCGTAGGCTTGTTGTTAGCATTCCCTTCTTGTCGACCTCCACCACTCTTCCTCGTAGGCTTGTTGTTGGCATTCCCTTCTTGTCGACCTCCACCACTCTTCCTCGTAGGCTTGTTGTTAGCATTTCCTTCTTGTCGACCTCCACCACTCTTCCTCGTAGGCTTGTTGTTAGCATTCCCTTCTTGTCGACCTCCACCACTCTTCCTCGTAGGCTTGTTAGCATTCCCTTCTTGTCGACATCCACCACTCTTCCTCGTAGGCTTGTTGTTAGCATTCCCTTCTTGTCGACCTCCACCACTCTTCCTCGTAGGCTTGTTGTTGGCATTCCCTTCTTGTCGACCTCCACCACTCTTCCTCGTAGGCTTGTTGTTAGCATTTCCTTCTTGTCGATCTCCACCACTCTTCCTCGTAGGCTTCTTGTTAGCATTCCCTTCTTGTCGACCTCCACCACTCTTCCTCGTAGGCTTGTTAGCATTCCCTTCTTGTCGACCTCCACCACTCTTCCTCGTAGGCTTGTTGTTGGCATTCCCTTCTTGTCGACCTCCACCACTCTTCCTCGTAGGCTTGTTAGCATTCCCTTCTTGTCGACCTCAACCACTCTTCCTCGTAGGCTTGTTGTTGGCATTCCCTTCTTGTCGACCTCCACCACTCTTCCTCGTAGGCTTGTTGTTAGCATTCCCTTCTTGTCGACCTCCACCACTCTTCCTCGTAGGCTTGTTGTTAGCATTCCCTTCTTGTCGACCTCCACCACTCTTCCTCGTAGGCTTGTTGTTGGCATTCCCTTCTTGTCGACCTCCACCACTCTTCCTCGTAGGCTTGTTGTTAGCATTTCCTTCTTGTCGACCTCCACCACTCTTCCTCGTAGGCTTGTTGTTAGCATTCCCTTCTTGTCGACCTCCACCACTCTTCCTCGTAGGCTTGTTAGCATTCCCTTCTTGTCGACCTCCACCACTCTTCCTCGTAGGCTTGTTGTTGGCATTCCCTTCTTGTCGACCTCCACCACTCTTCCTCGTAGGCTTGTTGTTGGCATTCCCTTCTTGTCGACCTCCACCACTCTTCCTCGTAGGCTTGTTGTTAGCATTTCCTTCTTGTCGATCTCCACCACTCTTCCTCGTAGGCTTGTTGTTAGCATTCCCTTCTTGTCGACCTCCACCACTCTTCCTCGTAGGCTTGTTGGTGGCATTCCCTTCTTGTCAACCTCCGCCACTCTTCCTCGTAGGCTTGTTGTTGGCATTCTCTTCTTGTCGACCTCTACCACTCTTCCTCGTAGGCTTGTTGTTAGCATTCCCTTCTTATCGACCTCCACCACTCTTCCTCGTAGGCTTGTTGTTAGCATTCCCTTGTCGACCTCCACCACTCTTCCTCGAAGGCTTGTTGTTGGCATTCCCTTCTTGTCGACCTCCACCACTCTTCCTCGTGGGCTTGTTGTTAGCATTCCCTTCTTGTCGACCTCCACCACTCTTCCTCGTAGGCTTGTTGTTGGCATTCCCTTCTTGTCGACCTCCACCACTCTTCCTCGTAGGCTTGTTGTTAGCATTCCCTTCTTGTCGACCTCCACCACTCTTCCTCGTAGACTTGTTAGCATTCCCTTCTTGTCGACCTCCACCACTCTTCCTCGTAGGCTTGTTGTTAGCATTCCCTTCTTGTCGACCTCCACCACTCTTCCTCGTAGGCTTGTTAGCATTCCTTCTTGTCGACCTCCACCACTCTTCCTCGTAGGCTTGTTAGCATTCCCTTCTTGTCGACCTCCACCACTCTTCCTCGTAGGCTTGTTGTTGGCATTCCCTTCTTGTCGACCTCCACCACTCTTCCTCGTAGGCTTGTTGTTAGCATTCCTGTCTTGTCAATCTCCACCACTCTTCCTCGTAGGCTTGTTGTTAGCATTCCCTTCTTGTCGACCTCCACCACTCTTCCTCGTAGGCTTGTTAGCATTCCCTTCTTGTCGACCTCCACCACTCTTCCTCGTAGGCTTGTTGTTAGCATTCCCTTCTTGTCGACCTCCACCACTCTTCCTCGTAGGCTTGTTCTTGGCATTCCCTTCTTGTCAACCTCCACCACTCTTCCTCGTAGGCTTGTTGTTGGCATTCTCTTCTTGTCGACCTCAACCACTCTTCCTCGTAGGCTTGTTGTTAGCATTCCCTTCTTGTCGACCTCCACCACTCTTCCTCGTAGGCTTGTTGTTAGCATTCCCTTCTTGTCGACCTCCACCACTCTTCCTCGTAGGCTTGTTAGCATTCCCTTCTTGTCGACCTCCACCACTCTTCCTCGTAGGCTTGTTGTTAGCATTCCCTTCTTGTCGACCTCCACCACTCTTCCTCGTAGGCTTGTTGTTGGCATTCCCTTCTTGTCGACCTCCACCAATCTTCCTCGTAGGCTTGTTGTTAGCATTCCCTTCTTGTCGACCTCCACCACTCTTCCTCGTAGGCTTGTTAGCATTCCCTTCTTGTCGACCTCCACCACTCTTCCTCGTAGGCTTGTTGTTAGCATTCCCTTCTTGTCGACCTCCACCACTCTTCCTCGTAGGCTTGTTGTTGGCATTCCCTTCTTGTCGACCTCCACCACTCTTCCTTGTAGGCTTGTTGTTAGCATTTCCTTCTTGTCGACCTCCACCACTCTTCCTCGTAGGCTTGTTGTTAGCATTCCCTTCTTGTCGACCTCCACCACTCTTCCTCGTAGGCTTGTTAGCATTCCCTTCTTGTCGACCTCCACCACTCTTCCTCGTAGGCTTGTTGTTGGCATTCCCTTCTTGTCGACCTCCACCACTCTTCCTCGTAGGCTTGTTGTTGGCATTCCCTTCTTGTCGACCTCCACCACTCTTCCTCGTAGGCTTGTTGTTAGCATTTCCTTCTTGTCGATCTCCACCACTCTTCCTCGTAGGCTTGTTGTTAGCATTCCCTTCTTGTCGACCTCCACCACTCTTCCTCGTAGGCTTGTTGGTGGCATTCCCTTCTTGTCAACCTCCGCCACTCTTCCTCGTAGGCTTGTTGTTGGCATTCTCTTCTTGTCGACCTCTACCACTCTTCCTCGTAGGCTTGTTGTTAGCATTCCCTTCTTATCGACCTCCACCACTCTTCCTCGTAGGCTTGTTGTTAGCATTCCCTTGTCGACCTCCACCACTCTTCCTCGTAGGCTTGTTGTTGGCATTCCCTTCTTGTCGACCTCCACCACTCTTCCTCGTGGGCTTGTTGTTAGCATTCCCTTCTTGTCGACCTCCACCACTCTTCCTCGTAGGCTTGTTGTTGGCATTCCCTTCTTGTCGACCTCCACCACTCTTCCTCGTAGACTTGTTAGCATTCCCTTCTTGTCGACCTCCACCACTCTTCCTCGTAGGCTTGTTGTTAGCATTCCCTTCTTGTCGACCTCCACCACTCTTCCTCGTAGGCTTGTTAGCATTCCTTCTTGTCGACCTCCACCACTCTTCCTCGTAGGCTTGTTAGCATTCCCTTCTTGTCGACCTCCACCACTCTTCCTCGTAGGCTTGTTGTTGGCATTCCCTTCTTGTCGACCTCCACCACTCTTCCTCGTAGGCTTGTTGTTAGCATTCCTGTCTTGTCAATCTCCACCACTCTTCCTCGTAGGCTTGTTGTTAGCATTCCCTTCTTGTCGACCTCCACCACTCTTCCTCGTAGGCTTGTTAGCATTCCCTTCTTGTCGACCTCCACCACTCTTCCTCGTAGGCTTGTTGTTAGCATTCCCTTCTTGTCGACCTCCACCACTCTTCCTCGTAGGCTTGTTCTTGGCATTCCCTTCTTGTCAACCTCCACCACTCTTCCTCGTAGGCTTGTTCTTGGCATTCTCTTCTTGTCGACCTCAACCACTCTTCCTCGTAGGCTTGTTGTTAGCATTCCCTTCTTGTCGACCTCCACCACTCTTCCTCGTAGGCTTGTTGTTAGCATTCCCTTCTTGTCGACCTCCACCACTCTTCCTCGTAGGCTTGTTAGCATTCCCTTCTTGTCGACCTCCACCACTCTTCCTCGTAGGCTTGTTGTTAGCATTCCCTTCTTGTCGACCTCCACCACTCTTCCTCGTAGGCTTGTTGTTGGCATTCCCTTCTTGTCGACCTCCACCACTCTTCCTCGTAGGCTTGTTGTTAGCATTTCCTTCTTGTCGACCTCCACCACTCTTCCTCGTAGGCTTGTTGTTAGCATTCCCTTCTTGTCGACCTCCACCACTCTTCCTCGTAGGCTTGTTAGCATTCCCTTCTTGTCGACCTCCACCACTCTTCCTCGTAAGCTTGTTGTTGGCATTCCCTTCTTGTCGACCTCCACCACTCTTCCTCGTAGGCTTGTTGTTGGCATTCCCTTCTTGTCGACCTCCACCACTCTTCCTCGTAGGATTGTTGTTAGCATTTCCTTCTTGTCGATCTCCACCACTCTTCCTCGTAGGCTTGTTGTTAGCATTCCCTTCTTGTCGACCTCCACCACTCTTCCTCGTAGGCTTGTTAGCATTCCCTTCTTGTCGACCTCCACCACTCTTCCTCGTAGGCTTGTTGTTAGCATTCCCTTCTTGTCGACCTCCACCACTCTTCCTCGTAGGCTTGTTGGTGGCATTCCCTTCTTGTCAACCTCCGCCACTCTTCCTCGTAGGCTTGTTGTTGGCATACTCTTCTTGTCGACCTCTACCACTCTTCCTCGTAGGCTTGTTGTTAGCATTCCCTTCTTATCGACCTCCACCACTCTTCCTCGTAGGCTTGTTGTTAGCATTCCCTTGTCGACCTCCACCACTCTTCCTCGTAGGCTTGTTGTTGGCATTCCCTTCTTGTCGACCTCCACCACTCTTCCTCGTGGGCTTGTTGTTAGCATTCCCTTCTTGTCGACCTCCACCACTCTTCCTCGTAGGCTTGTTGTTGGCATTCCCTTCTTGTCGACCTCCACCACTCTTCCTCGTAGGCTTGTTGTTAGCATTCCCTTCTTGTCGACCTCCACCACTCTTCCTCGTAGACTTGTTAGCATTCCGTTCTTGTCGACCTCCACCACTCTTCCTCGTAGGCTTGTTGTTAGCATTCCTTTCTTGTCGACCTCCACCACTCTTCCTCGTAGGCTTGTTAGCATTCCTTCTTGTCGACCTCCACCACTCTTCCTCGTAGGCTTGTTAGCATTCCCTTCTTGTCGACCTCCACCACTCTTCCTCGTAGGCTTGTTGTTGGCATTCCCTTCTTGTCGACCTCCACCACTCTTCCTCGTAGGCTTGTTGTTAGCATTCCTGTCTTGTCAATCTCCACCACTCTTCCTCGTAGGCTTGTTGTTAGCATTCCCTTCTTGTCGACCTCCACCACTCTTCCTCGTAGGCTTGTTAGCATTCCCTTCTTGTCGACCTCCACCACTCTTCCTCGTAGGCTTGTTGTTAGCATTCCCTTCTCGTCGACCTCCACCACTCTTCCTCGTAGGCTTGTTCTTGGCATTCCTTTCTTGTCAACCTCCACCACTCTTCCTCGTAGGCTTGTTGTTGGCATTCTCTTCTTGTCGACCTCAACCACTCTTCCTCGTAGGCTTGTTGTTAGCATTCCCTTCTTGTCGACCTCCACCACTCTTCCTCGTAGGCTTGTTGTTAGCATTCCCTTCTTGTCGACATCCACCACTCTTCCTCGTAGACTTGTTAGCATTCCGTTCTTGTCAACCTCCACCACTCTTCCTCGTAGGCTTGTTGTTAGCATTCCTTTCTTGTCGACCTCCACCACTCTTCCTCGTAGGCTTGTTAGCATTCCCTTCTTGTCGACCTCCACCACTCTTCCTCGTAGGCTTGTTAGCATTCCCTTCTTGTCGACCTCCACCACTCTTCCTCGTAGGCTTGTTGTTGGCATTCCCTTCTTGTCGACCTCCACCACTCTTCCTCGTAGGCTTGTTGTTAGCATTCCCTTCTTGTCAATCTCCACCACTCTTCCTCGTAGGCTTGTTGTTAGCATTCCCTTCTTGTCGACCTCCACCACTCTTCCTCGTAGGCTTGTTAGCATTCCCTTCTTGTCGACCTCCACCACTCTTCCTCGTAGGCTTGTTGTTAGCATTCCCTTCTTGTCGACCTCCACCACTCTTCCTCGTAGGCTTGTTGTTGGCATTCCCTTCTTGTCAACCTCCACCACTCTTGCTCGTAGGCTTGTTGGCATTCTCTTCTTGTCGACCTCAACCACTCTTCCTCGTAGGCTTGTTGTTAGCATTCCCTTCTTGTCGACCTCCACCACTCTTCCTCGTAGGCTTGTTGTTAGCATTCCCTTCTTGTCGACCTCCACCACTCTTCCTCGTAGGCTTGTTAGCATTCCCTTCTTGTCGACCTCCACCACTCTTCCTCGTAGGCTTGTTGTTAGCATTCCCTTCTTGTCGACCTCCACCACTCTTCCTCGTAGGCTTGTTGTTGGCATTCCCTTCTTGTCGACCTCCACCACTCTTCATCGTAGGCTTGTTGTTAGCATTTCCTTCTTGTCGATCTCCACCACTCTTCCTCGTAGGCTTGTTGTTAGCATTCCCTTCTTGTCGACCTCCACCACTCTTCCTCGTAGGCTTGTTGTTAGCATTCCCTTCTTGTCGACCTCCACCACTCTTCCTCGTAGGCTTGTTAGCATTCCCTTCTTGTCGACCTCCACCACTCTTCCTCGTAGGCTTGTTGTTAGCATTCCCTTCTTGTCGACCTCCACCACTCTTCCTCGTAGGCTTGTTAGCATTCCCTTCTTGTCGACCTCCACCAGTCTTCCTCGTAGGCTTGTTGTTAGCATTCCCTTCTTGTCGACCTCCACCACTCTTCCTCGTAGGCTTGTTGTTAGCATTCCCTTCTTGTCGACCTCCACCACTCTTCCTCGTAGGCTTGTTAGCATTCCCTTCTTGTCGACCTCCACCACTCTTCCTCGTAGGCTTGTTGTTAGCATTCCCTTCTTGTCGACCTCCACCACTCTTCCTCGTAGGCTTGTTGTTGGCATTCCCTTCTTGTCGACCTCCACCACTCTTCCTCGTAGGCTTATTGTTAGCATTTCCTTCTTGTCGACCTCCACCACTCTTCCTCGTAGGCTTGTTGTTAGCATTCCCTTCTTGTCGACCTCCACCACTCTTCCTCGTAGGCTTGTTGTTGGCATTCCCTTCTTGTCAACCTCCACCACTCTTGCTCGTAGGCTTGTTGGCATTCTCTTCTTGTCGACCTCAACCACTCTTCCTCGTAGGCTTGTTGTTAGCATTCCCTTCTTGTCGACCTCCACCACTCTTCCTCGTAGGCTTGTTGTTAGCATTCCCTTCTTGTCGACCTCCACCACTCTTCCTCGTAGGCTTGTTAGCATTCCCTTCTTGTCGACCTCCACCACTCTTCCTCGTAGGCTTGTTGTTAGCATTCCCTTCTTGTCGACCTCCACCACTCTTCCTCGTAGGCTTGTTGTTGGCATTCCCTTCTTGTCGACCTCCACCACTCTTCATCGTAGGCTTGTTGTTAGCATTTCCTTCTTGTCGATCTCCACCACTCTTCCTCGTAGGCTTGTTGTTAGCATTCCCTTCTTGTCGACCTCCACCACTCTTCCTCGTAGGCTTGTTAGCATTCCCTTCTTGTCGACCTCCACCAGTCTTCCTCGTAGGCTTGTTGTTAGCATTCCCTTCTTGTCGACCTCCACCACTCTTCCTCGTAGGCTTGTTGTTAGCATTCCCTTCTTGTCGACCTCCACCACTCTTCCTCGTAGGCTTGTTAGCATTCCCTTCTTGTCGACCTCCACCACTCTTCCTCGTAGGCTTGTTGTTAGCATTCCCTTCTTGTCGACCTCCACCACTCTTCCTCGTAGGCTTGTTGTTGGCATTCCCTTCTTGTCGACCTCCACCACTCTTCCTCGTAGGCTTGTTGTTAGCATTTCCTTCTTGTCGACCTCCACCACTCTTCCTCGTAGGCTTGTTGTTAGCATTCCCTTCTTGTCGACCTCCACCACTCTTCCTCGTAGGCTTGTTAGCATTCCCTTCTTGTCGACCTCCACCACTCTTCCTCGTAGGCTTGTTGTTAGCATTCCCTTCTTGTCGACCTCCACCACTCTTCCTCGTAGGCTTGTTGTTGGCATTCCCTTCTTGTCGACCTCCACCACTCTTCCTCGTAGGCTTGTTGTTAGCATTTCCTTCTTGTCGATCTCCACCACTCTTCCTCGTAGGCTTGTTGTTAGCATTCCCTTCTTGTCGACCTCCACCACTCTTCCTCGTAGGCTTGTTAGCATTCCCTTCTTGTCGACCTCCACCACTCTTCCTCGTAGGCTTGTTGTTAGCATTCCCTTCTTGTCGACCTCCACCACTCTTCCTCGTAGGCTTGTTAGCATTCCCTTCTTGTCGACCTCAACCACTCTTCCTCGTAGGCTTGTTGTTGGCATTCCCTTCTTGTCGACCTCAACCACTCTTCCTCGTAGGCTTGTTGTTAGCCTTCCCTTCTTGTCGACCTCCATCACTCTTCCTCGTAGGCTTGTTGTTGGCATTCCCTTCTTGTCGACCTCCACCATTCTCATTTTCTTAAAATCCTCATCGAATTGAACAATACATGTTCAGCATCATTCTTGGAAAATCTCAACCATTTGATTTTCATCCAATTTACTTTAATGCCTTCAGAATCTACCTTGCTGTACTTGAGTGTTGACTTAGTTACTTCTTTGAAGTAATAGATATCCTCATACTGTAATGGAACGACATAGTAGGGATTTTTCCTCCTTGTCATTCTAATAATGGTGGCCCATTTACTGGGGATGTAAAGCTCAGTCTTTTTCCTTGCGAATTCAATGGCTGAATGCATGCTGTCGCATTCCATCTGCGTGTGGCCACTCTCAAGAAATTTGTGATCTATGATTTCTATATTTGGCAAGTTCATGACAGCATGCATTAAGGCAGTTGATCTAAACTGATTTCTGTTTTGTCTGGAGCAGGCGTCCGAATACAATATCACATGCTTGATGCTACCTGGCAAGGATAGTAGTTGTAAGTGCAAGGCAGATCCTATTTCACATGCCTCACGTTTCGCATCTACTTCTGACCATAGGTAGCAGATGAACCCAAATTGTAAATTGACAACTTTTTGCAAACGATTGTCTTAGTACCTGCTACTTCAAAGGAATATGATCGATATATATCTCTCTTCCTTTTTTGCTCTTCCTCACTATTCTGACTGACGTATTTTCTTGTCTTTTTTTCTTCTACCCTAGAAATAACAAAATCTGTTTTTCTCTCATACGAATCAAGTGACCAATTTAACTACTTTTTCTGGCACTTTTTTCCCTCTTTGAGAAAGATATTCTTTTCCAGACATTCACAACTTTTTCCTGATATTCTTTATCCATTCATCCGGTGCGGCTTTCCTTTTTTCTGAATAATTTCTTTGTATGTGGTGTAATGAATGAATGCAATTTACGTTGTGGGGTTCCCTTTGGCCTTCCAACTTTTTTTCTTGATTTTATTGGAGTTCGCGTGTCAGATTCTGTTGTTCCATTTTCTGTGTTATTAACATTCTCAATGTCTGTATTTATTAGATTTAGTTCATCATCTGTCCTAATTGCCTCCTCATGATTTGTTTGTGTTCCAATTTTTTCGCAACCATCATAATGAGATGGAATCGAGTTGTCTTCTGATGACAGGTAAGCAAGGAAGATTGAACTGGATTGATCGGGCTCACATAAAGTTGGTGTTATATCAAACACTGGTTTCTGAGTAAGACAAGAAAATATTTTGATGGTCTTTCTACTCCAATTAGAAAGGGCCAGAGGTAAAAGATCAGCTGCACAGTTTGTCCATTTTCCATTACATTTCAATTCTTCCACTTCAGTACGAAAGTCTATCCAGATAATATCTTCTTCAAATGATTCGTTTGTATCAGTATTTGAAATGAAGGTAATATATTCATGGGCATGATCTAATGTTCACATAAGTCTGTATCAAGTCATTCTCATTTCGAACGTTTGGAACATGCAACAGAGCAGCCTTAAAAAAAACAGTTTCCGTCTGCTGCTACCTCTTTCCGAACAAGACCATTTGCAGCAAGTAAGCAGTCTAGTTTTTCTTCACTACTGTTGCGCTCACGTTCAAAGTATTTTCTGCCTGCTGTTCACTAACTTCTTTCACAGATTGTATAATATGATGTTCATTTACTGCATTCATACGAAAAATAGGTGTTGTGTCAATTGTCTCTTTTGAACAGTTTGATATTTGTTGTGAAGGTTGTATCATCCTAGTAGCATGTTCTTGAGGGACAGAGTCCTTCTTGCTTATTTTTTGTGGTGGTGTTTTCCTTTTAAGTTTACTGTCGTTTTTCCTCTTCTTAATTGTTTCATTATTTAAATACTTTTCCTTCAATCTCTGTCCGACTTTTAACTTTTTTTTCTTTTTTTTTTAATTGACTGCTTTTGAAGTCTGTTTGACAGGTTCCAGTTTTCATCTTCAGTGTCTGTATCGGTTTTTCCTGCTTTGAGTAAGTCAGATGAAAGATTTGAGTCAGATTAATTAAGATCTGCATTGGTTAGTTTGTACAGACTCCACATCATCGTCACAATCGGCACTGGAACTTGTTTTCTTATGTATAAGAATGGAAAGTGGAATATTTTCATCACTACTATCATCTTCTAGCTGAGCTCCTTCATTAATTACACCAATTCTGAAGAAAAAAAATAGAAATAAGTTTCAAAGAAAAAAAGAACCTTAATGATATTATTTTCAGCAATAATTATAGCACATATAAACTCATAGTCAGTAACAAAAATACACTAATTGAAATAATTAGCAATTCATCTAACTTTCTCTACATATACAATAAGCCAGTTAAATAGAAATAAATATTAACACAGCAATAATTTCATATATATTTAAATGATACAATAAAATTAGTACAAAACATAATACATACCTAATTTGAAGTTAATTCATTCTTTAACAATATTCACAATGCAAAGTTTAACTTTTATTATGTCCATCACGTGTTCATCATGAAAAGGAAAACAAAACACACGAAAGATGATACTTTGTTTCAGTTCTGGTATGCATTTTTATTTACACAAGTCTAAATGACTCGACAGCTTATCAAGATTTACTGGCTTTTTGACACTACATGTTATGATAATATTTAACAAGTCTAACCACTTATCTGCAGATATACTGGTTGTGGCATTTTAATAATGAGTTGTAAGATTATTTACGTTAATGCAACAAACAGTTATCCTCACTTACCATGTTTTGGCATAACAATATTACAATTACAATTTGGATTTTGTTTTGCAGATAAAGTTATCTCAAGATACATTGTTATGGCATATCTTATTTTAATAAAGAATTTGTTTTCATTATGAATTAATAAATTATCTATTGATAAGTTATTGATGCATGTAAAAACTATATATCAGGTAGATACTTGATTGATGTTTTAGTAATTAAAAATACTTCTATTGTTCCTATTGCTCTATAAATTAGAGGAATTAAAGGTTATGGTATTACAAACACTACGGACACATAATCTGAATTTTCAAAAAAATCCACTGACTTTGTTGTGGCATTAACCCATCGTTATTTGGGTTTCCAATCTTTTGATTATGAACATACAGTACAGTCCTAGACATAGCATGACAAATCACTGTGATAGACGTATCACTGTGATAGACGTATCACTCTTCTTAGAGATACTGATATATCTTTTCATCTGTTTAATCTATTTACTTATTTTGATATGCCTTTTGGGTGATACTAAGCAACACAAAGAAATTTTAAAGATATATTTAATAGAACAAAAAATATACTCAAATCATCAAGACGAGTGATACGTCTGTCACAGTGATTTATCATGGTATGTCTCTGACTGTACTATATCTGATGAAGATTATTCTAGATTCACATCGTGAGCACTAAATAAGATATCCACAGTCTGAACCAAAAGCGGGACATGGATGTACATATGCACATGGGTAAAAGTAAACCAGAGGCTCTCAAGAGCCTGTATCGTTCACCTGGTTATAAAAAAAACCAATTGGTCCTATGTAAAAACTATGTCCTGCAGTGGTAGTCATCTTGGAATTACGATCAACATAAAAAACACAAAGTTTGTAAAGGACCTTCCAATGATTGATGCACAATTTAGGTTCAATCAGTGCAATAGCTTCAGAGAAGAATATATTTCTGTATTTTCCCCTGTGTTAATACTATGACCTGTGGTGGCAGCCATCTTGGATTTCCGATCGGCATAAAAACCAGAAACTTTGTAGAGGACCTTCCAATGATCATTCCTGGGCAGTTTGGTTTCAACTGTCCAAGTGGTTTCAGAGAAGAAGCGTTTTGAAACATTTTTCCCATAGGGTCCAATGTTAAACTAAGTCCTGCCGTAGCCGCCATTTTGAATTTCATATCAGAACAAAAAACGTAAAGTTTGTAGAGGACCATCCAATGAACATTCATGTACAGTTTGGCTTTAATCATATTTGTAGTTTCTGAGTAGAAGGCATTTGAACATTTTCCCATAGGGTCCAATGTTAATCTATGTCCTGCGGTGGCGGCCATCTTGAATTTTCGATCGGCATAAAAAAACAGAAACTTTGTAGAGGACCTTCCAATGATCATTCCTGGGCAGTTTGGTTTCAATTGTCCAAGTGGTTTCAGAGAAGAAGCGTTTTGAAACATTTTTCCCATAGGGTCCAATGTTAAACTAAGTCCTGCCGTAGCCGCCATTTTGAATTTCATATCGGAACAAAAAACGTAAAGTTTGTAGAGAACCATCCAATGAACATTCATGTACAATTTGGCTTTAATCATATTTGTAGTTTCTGAGAAGAAGGCATTTGAACATTTTCCCATAGGGTCCAATGTTAATCTATGTATTGCGGTGGCAGCCATCTTGGATTTCCGATCGGCATAAAAAACAGAAAATTTGTAGAGGACCTTCCAATGATCATTCCTGGGCAGTTTGGTTTCAACTGTCCAAGTGGTTTCAGAGAAGAAGCATTTTGAAACATTTTTCCCATAGGGTCCAATGTTAAACTAAGTCCTGCCGTAGCCGCCATTTTGAATTTCATATCGGAACAAAAAACCTTAAGATTGTAGAGGACCATCCAATGAACATTCATGTACAGTTTAGCTTTAATCATATTTGTAGTTTCTGAGAAGAAGGCATTTGAATATTTTCCCATAGGGTCCAATGTTAATCTATGTCCTGCGGTGGCGGCCATCTTGGATTTCCGATCGGCATAAAAAACAGAAACTTTGTAGAGGACCTTCCAATGATCATTCCTGGGCAGTTTGGTTTCAACTGTCCAAGTGGTTTCAGAGAAGAAGCATTTTGAAACATTTTTCCCATAGGGTCCAATGTTAAACTAAGTCCTGCCGTAGCCGCCATTTTGAATTTCATACCGGAACAAAAAACCTAAAGTTTGTAGAGGGCCATCTAATGAACATTCATGTACAGTTTGGCTTTAATCATATTTGTAGTTTCTGAGAAGAAGGCATTTGAACATTTTCCCATAGGGTCCAATGTTAATCTATGTATTGCGGTGGCAGCCATCTTGGATTTCCGATCGGCATAAAAAACAGAAAATTTGTAGAGGACCTTCCAATGATCATTCCTGGGCAGTTTGGTTTCAACTGTCCAAGTGGTTTCAGAGAAGAAGCATTTTGAAACATTTTTCCCATAGGGTCCTATGTTAAACTAAGTCCTGCCGTAGCCGCCATTTTGAATTTCATATCGGAACAAAAAACCTTAAGATTGTAGAGGACCATCCAATGAACATTCATGTACAGTTTGGCTTTAATCATATTTGTAGTTTCTGAGAAGAAGGCATTTGAATATTTTCCCATAGGGTCCAATGTTAATCTATGTCCTGCGGTGGCGGCCATCTTGGATTTCCGATCGGCATAAAAAACAGAAACTTTGTAGAGGACCTTCCAATGATCATTCCTGGGCAGTTTGGTTTCAACTGTCCAAGTGGTTTCAGAGAAGAAGCATTTTGAAACATTTTTCCCATAGGGTCCAATGTTAAACTAAGTCCTGCCGTAGCCACCATTTTGAATTTCATATCGGAACAAAAAACCTTAAGATTGTAGAGGACCATCCAATGAACATTCATGTACAGTTTGGCTTTAATCATATTTGTAGTTTCTGAGAAGAAGGCATTTGAATATTTTCCCATAGGGTCCAATGTTAATCTATGTATTGCGGTGGCGGCCATCTTGGATTTCCGATCGGCATAAAAAACAGAAACTTTGTAGAGGACCTTCCAATGATCATTCCTGGGCAGTTTGGTTTCAATTGTCCAAGTGGTTTCAGAGTAGAAGCATTTTGAAACATTTTTCCCATAGGGTCCAATGTTAAACTAAGTCCTGCCGTATCCGCCATTTTGAATTTCGTATCGGAACAAAAAACCTTAAGATTGTAGAGAACCATCCAATGAACATTCCTGTACAGTTTGGCTTTAATCATATTTGTAGTTTCTCAGAAGAAGGCATTTGAACATTTTCCCATAGGGTCCAATGTTAATCTATGTCCTGCGATGGCGGCCATCTTGGATTTCCGATCGGCATAAAAAACAGTAACTTGGTAAAGGACATTCCAATGATCATTCATGTACAGTTTAGGTTCAGTCAGTTCATTAGTTTCAGAGAAGAAGATCTTTGAAATTTCAGCCAATCAGAGCATATTATTGGCCTTGGCAGCCATATTGAATATCGACTGGAACGAAAAACAGTAACTTTGTAGAGGACCATCCAAGGAACATTCCTGCTAAGTTTGGTTCCAATAGGCCCTGTGGTTTCGGAGAAGAAGCTTGAAATGTGAAAAGTTTACAGACGACAGACGACAAGACGACAGACGCCAAGTGATGGCAATAGTTCACATGGACCTTTGGTGAACTAAAAAACAGGGGCTGTCGTGGCCGTGAACGTATGGTAGTTGGATTTACAACTACTTATACAATCAGTGCCTATCATCACTGATGTTGTGAGTTCGAATCCCGCTCAGGGATAAAGTTTGTCAGTGACTTGTGGCAGGTCTGTGGTTTTCTCCGGTTTCTTCCACTAATAAAGCTGACCACCATGATATAACTGAAATACTGTTGAAAGTGGCATTAAACACCATCAAACCAACCAAAACTTATGCACCTGTTGCCTAGCAGTGGAACATAAAAAAACAAACAAACATCAATGATATTATAGTTAAATCTTATATATCATAATGTATAATATTGTGTGTTGTGTACACATATAAATATATATACAGGTATATCATTATTTTAACAAGTGTATTTTATAACATTGTAAGAATATATTGCAGGTTTGAAGCCTTGAAAAAAACTTTTAAAAAATAAAAATGATTTATAATACAAGTACAATTTTCAAACGACAAAAAAAAACAAATCAAACATTTTGATGACCATGAATTACCGGTATCTGAGTATTTGAATAGGAAAAATTATTTTAAGAAAGAATAAAAACTTTTTTTTTATTTATTGAATACAGTAGTGCCCCTCTAATAAGGCCACCTGCATTGAAAAGGTGGTTTAATGAGAGAGGTAGCCACTCTTGATTGAGGGGGGGGGGGGGGGGGGCAATATTGTTGCATTTTACTACTGAATTGCTTCTGAAATCTGGCCTGATAACAGGGGTGGCCTTTGGTGAGTGTGGCCTTATAAGAGGGGACTGCTATGATGTCAAAAGCACCCATTAGATGTGTCTAAAACAGTCTATTTGGGAAGAAAATGGTAGTCTATGCATTTTTATTTGTTTTTAAAAGATTGTTATTAATGGAAAATAGTGGTAGTGATTTGAATGTATTTCTATCTTTTGTCAAATCAGCTGTTATAATATACTACACTCCCCCCCCCAACATCTGACAGAACCTTAGTAGAGTTCATGTCCAGATGAACTCATGTTCAGCCAATGAAACCGTCGCTGGAAAAATCTCTACAGCTTCTTTTGCACTTTTTTTATTATTGCATCACAATCGTAAAGCTCTTTGACTGTTTGATTTTATTTAAATAAGTATTCATATATGAAAGTTCATCTGCATATAACCTCTAATTGGGTTCTTTCAGATGTTAGGGGGGGGGGGGGGGGGGGGGGGGCATAGTATTTATAAATATTGATAAAACTAAGGTTCTCCTCCCTCAGGAATAGGTGACCTTAACCGATTTTGGCTATCCTGTTTAGGCCCTTTGGTTCTATTTCTCTTGAATAGTTTTAAATTATTTAGCTTTTTCCAATCTTTTGGTTTTGAGCGTACCTGATAATAGTTATTCCAGAAAAGTGTTGTGTGCACAAAAATTTGATATCTACGTTTTTATTTAAAACAATTGTTTTTAATCAGACTGAAATAAATATATGTACTGCTAACTATATAAGTCCATCGAATCAACTTTCTTTCAAAATCTCAACCTGCTTTCTTGAACTTTTCTTTAAACTTGCAACATAAACTCTATTTTTGTGTATATAACATAATATAATATATATAATATTAAACACGTGAGTATTTTCATCAACACATTTTTTGCTGTACAAACAAATAACATATATATACTGAAATACAATAAAAAAAAATTAAAATATGAAAATATATATGGAATGTGAATTAATTTACAAAATACCAAAATAAAATGCACGTAATATAAAAATAACATACATATACTTCATTTTTTAATCATAAATATATGAAATCTTTTTGTTAAAATAAAATCTGACTTTTTTTTACAATTTGTTCATATTGGTTAATAGGCAAGACTTAATCAAATAAATAATTTCAAAGTAAATAAAGTAATTTGTCGTCAAGACGACATTGTTTCTGTACAGTGATACTCATCGTCGTCGGTAACATACACCTGATCACGCTCTGATTACTCTCCACTGATCACCCGTGTGTGTCAACTGGCAGAAAAATCTTGTTTAGTTGAAATAAAGGCTATTAATAGTTACCAATCAAAATTATCGCTTGATATTGTTAATCTCTTCTTTGAGGTACAAAATTGAAAAGCTATACAGAAAAAGGTTGGCTCCCATAATTTGCAAGGAATTCATTTCTTAATTAACCTGTATAGCACCTAAGTTAACCTGATTAGCACCTGTCTATTCCAAACAAAACCCTAAAATTATGACTGGTTTTACAGTATTATGGAATGAGCAAACATATAACAGGTATATCATATAGAGGTGATATATATACAAATAAAAACATGACCCTTCAAAAATCGGCTCAGTTATCGTCCCGATACTCCCATATTAGTTGAGGATGTTTGCCAGACCATGAAAGAGATAATGTGTTAATCTGTTTATTATATACTTACAATTAATTAACAAGATAATTTCAGCTGGTCCGATATGGAGTTATCAGCCCAGTCGAACAGGCTGATATCACATTATCAGCCCTGTAGAACAGGCTGATGTGGCATTATCAGCCCAGTAGAATAGGCTGATATGACGGTATCAGCCCAGTAGAACAGGCTGATATGACGTTATCAGCCTGAGTGGACAGATAATACCATATCAGCCCAAATATGTATATGCAAAATGTGTCATATTATCATTCCAAAGTATGCAATTATAAAATATGAAAAAGGCATATCAAAGATACAGTGGACGCAATTGGTTAAAATTTCTTGGTAACGAGTAGAAATACATCAAATTACACGACAAAAAATTACCCCACACAAAATTACACGACATAAAATTATCACAAATAAAAAAGAAAAAAATATTGGAAGATCATTGCATTAATTACGGTAGCATAATAAATTTCAGCACAAAATCATAAACATACAATAAATTAACCTTGTGACAAAAATATAATATAAAAATGCAGTTACTGTATAAAAATGGGTAAATCAGTGTTAAAGATACAATAGTCTCCTTCTTATAAGGCCATCTCTTCTGCAATCAAAAAATAGCCTTGTTAAAGAAAAGAATGATGGTCTCTCTTGAGGAGATCAATTTAACAGTATGCAATCAAAAGTGGCCTTGTTGAAAATACGGATGCTCTCCCTTGAGGATGGCCATTTAGCAGAATGAAATGAAAAAGTGGCATTGTAAAAAGGAATGGTGGTCTCTTTTGTGATCGAGGGTGGGGGTAATTTAGTAGTATTTGACTATCTCTGTGCATCTGGCCCTATAAGAAGGGGCTACTGTACCTCAAAAGTTTACTCCTACCCTAATAATAGTACCAATTTAGTGTCCAGTTTGTAGAAAAAGCAAACTGTGGAATTTTGAAAATTCAGACTTTTGTCATTTATTTTAGATAAAGAACAAAACTAGAAATTAATTTGAAAATGAATAATATACTAGTAAATAAAACAATTTTAATTAAACTTAAAAAGGCTTAGATAATGAAAAATATATTAATTACATTTTAAGTGTTATAAAAATATATGCTGAACTTCAAAGGCTAAAAAGATATTTATTTTGATATGAAATTTCAAATTTATTTTAAGGAAGAATTTGTAAAAATAAATTTGTTTTGATCCAAAATTTAAATCTTCAAACATTTGTTAAGTAAGGACTTGTAGTACAAATTCGTCTTGATCTGAATTTTCAAATATCAAACATTATTTTAGCAATAACTTGTAATACAAATTCGTCTGAAATTTCAAATTTGTTTTGGTCTAAAATTTCAAATTTCAAACATTTTTTTAAACAAGAACTTATATTAAATACCTTGAACACATTTTTTATTTACATTCATATTCTACCCTGATATAATATAAACATGATTTCAATATGGTCAATTTGAAAATGTGAAATATGAAAAACCAAAAGCATTTTTTCCCCAAGTATTGTTAAGTGTGTATGGCAGCAACAAGATGCATCATACAGTATATAAAAAGACACCTCTCAGCTCACTATTGGAAACTATTTCAGCATTGTCAAGCACTTTAAAATGAAAAAAAAACTCAAGATTTGCAATATATTTAAATTTATTATATATACAACAAGATGAACTGTGAGCTAATGCTCACGCATGATACCCCTGCTCTTCGGCAAACAGGAAGTAGGAATCTGACAGGTCATAAAACGCTTCCCACGATATGGGGTACCTATATGAAGCTTGTGACCAAATATCAGATTTCTGCCATCAATAGTTGCTGAGAAAAATGGGACGAAAAATGTGCATATATGTTCAATGTGTATAAAAACCAACTAAGTCGGCAAACAGGAAGTAGGAATCTGACGGGTCCAAAAACGCTACCCACAATATGGCATACCTATATGAAGCTTGGGACCATATATCAGATTTCTGGCATTGATAGTTGCTGAGAAAAATGTGACGAAAAATATCTTGGACGGATGGAAGGACGGACAGACGGATAGAGGTAAAACAGTATACCCCCTCCCACTCCGGGGAGCGGGAGTATCAAAATGACGATCGCCATGATAGAGCTGAAAAATTGCTGAATTGGCATTAAACACCAATCAATCACTCACTAAAAATGACAGAGAGATCGATCCAATATTGTTTTGGTTTTATTTAATAGGAAGAAAATTTAAAATAACTTATTCTCACTACATATGAGTAAATTTTGGGGAACAAAATTGGTTTATGAAATGAGAAATTGAAACAAGAATCAGAAAAAATAAATAATATATTATACAAAAATATAATAAATCACTTCCACCTTTTCGTCATTTTCCCTCTCTTTTTTGATTGGAATACAAAATGTTTCTATGCATTTTCTATGAACAGCATTTAAAACCCAATAATTAAATTAAATTCATCTGTAGGATTTGACAACAAAATTGACATTATCTTAATACCCTTTTTAGAAATTTAAAATTGTTACCCTGTTAAATTGGTCTATATAACCCTGTTTTATTACATTAATTAAGTATGAACTACTCAAACACACCACGCCTTCAATAAGGGGCGATACCCGGTACTTTTACCCGCCTAAAAAGGTCTTTGGTACCTCTTGATTTTAAAGAGCGTTGTACAAGATATTCAGGAAATGTTCCAATTTTAATTTTTTTTAAAGTACCACCTATAAATAAAGAAGTACTGGTAGACCTGAAAAATATTGAAAGCCCTGACACACATGGTGGAATCATTTTGTACTATGTTTGATTAAACAGCAGTGTTATTAAACAGATACCACATGTATACAGAAATATAATTAATATGGATACAAGTATGATGAATTACATGGAACGTTTTATCTAAATGATGTGACTAAAAAAATAATATTTTGCTTAATTCACCGCCAAAAGAAATGCATAAGAATCAGCACCATGTCATTAGATATGAAAGTAATAAAATACAGCGAAACAAAAATTTGAAAGGGAAGGGAGTTGCACACTTCGATATGCATGCCAACATTCCGTAAATTTTGTTTTTTTACAAACTAATATACTATATAAATGTACATCACTATTTCCGTGCCTGTCCACTATTCATCATATTCAAAGTTACTCAGGCAATACAAATGATCGTTGGGCTCATTATCCGTCACAATTATTGTGATGTCGTCTGTGACGATTATTTGATGTGGTATACGATATGATCAATGTAAAACTATAATATAATCATATAAACTCGTGTTAATTATATAACAAAAGGTCAAATGTTTTGTAAATAGTATATGGCATCGTTGTCTGGGAGTTTTTTTTAAATGATCAGTTCCATAATCATTTCATATTCTCTTAGTGAAGTTTTCAGGGAACACACCTTTCTTTCCATCAGATTTCTTCACACCAAGCAACCATCCATCATCCTGTAATAAAAAGGAAAAAAAACGATAATTAAACAAATATATTAAAACAGAATGGATGAACGTACGGACAGACAAACTGAAAAACAATATGTTCCTGTACTATCGTAGGTGGGGCATAAAATCATCAATTGAAAAAATAATTCTTAATTCTCAAGGCAAAAAGGTTAAAAAACCACATGGAACTCCTTTTGTCTTGTTTGGATCAGATGAAGACAAAATCTACACATGCAAACCATTAAAGCACATCGATGGTGTAATGGTTAATGTGCTTGCCTCGAGTGCGGTAGATCAGGTCAAACCAAAGACTATAAAATTGAAATTTGTTTCTCTGCTAGGCATGCAGTGTTAAAGAGAAAGACTGGATGGCTCGGAATCAGAACAATGTGTCAGAGTGGGGCAATATGTCTATCCGCGGACTGTTGTTTCAGTGAGCCAACACTATAAAAATCCAACTCAGCGAACCTCATCATCATCATCTCATTGAAATTAACTATGATATAGCTGAAAAATTGCTGAGTTGGCGTTAAACAACAATCACTCACTGAAAATCATTGCATCTACCGGGAAATTTTTGATATCGTATAAAAAATAAAAAATATCAGCCAAACATTTAATTTTAGTAACCGTAACATGGAATTTTATGTAACGCTAGCATCAAATTAATATACAACATTAAAATATCAGGGATAATTCTGGTTAGAAATTAAAATTACTGAAAATCAATGAAAATAGCTGAAATCATCTACATCCACTTTTAAAAAGTCTGTTTTTTAACTGTTCTGACCGTGTCCTGCAACTTTCGGAATATTTTTATCTGAGGAAAATAGCTGAAATCCGTTAAATAACTGAAAAAAATCATTCCTGGAATATTTTGTACTATTGTGTCTTATATGACCATTTGTCTTATACTGTACCAATATGTCTGTAATGATGGTGTTTAGTTTATCTTTCAACATTACCTGATCATCAGGATCATCAAATGGCATTACATAGATTAGCTCCCCTGCCTCAAAGGACAACTCATCTTCATCTTCATTTGTGTACAAATGTGTAGCCAGTACCTGTAAAATCAAACAAAAAAATTGCTAAGGATGGAGTAGTACTATGTATTTGACTATTTGTTTTAAAAGATAGATAATTAGTAGATAATTACGTCTCGGCTTCATTGTCGCCAAAAACTGGAATAGTCGTTGAAAACCATAGCCCTTTTGCAAGTCATTGGGGGGTTAGGATGTTGGTATTTAACACCCTACAACAATATTTCAGCTATATCATGGTGGCTAGTTTTATTGGTGGAGGAAACCGGAATACCCTGAGAAAACCACAGACCTGTCGCAAGTCACTGACAAACTTTATCACATAATACTGTATCGAGTCCACCTCGCCATGAATGGGGTTCGAACTCACAACTTTAGTGATGATAGGCACTGGTTGTACAGGAAGTTGCAAATCTAATTACCATACGATCACGACTACGGCTCCGTATCGTAGAAAGAGGCAATATTGATAGCCCCAACACACAAATAGACGAACACGACAGCCCAAAACTAATATTAGAAGTAGCGTTACATTACTTACAACAAACCTGCAACCGTCTGGTAATTTATCAGGAAGTTTTGAAGACGTTGGAATTTCATATAAATCGTCATCTTCATTCTCATTGTTCTTATCATCTTTTACATCAAACTGATCTGGAACTTTATCATAATAATGATCTGAATCGTCGTCCTCAACAACATTGTCTTTAATTTCTACTGCTTTAACGGGAATGTCTTCTTCTTCTGGAAGGGGCTCCTTAGGGGGTATGGGAGGTTGAGAGGGTGGCTGAGGTGGAGGATGAGACGGTATATCGTCAACCTCATCCTCGGGTTCTGGTTTTGATATTACTTTGGTTTCTTCCTGAAGTTTATCACCGTCAGGACCATTCAATACTGGTCGTTCAGCGTTTACCTGTAAAAAACAAATATATGAAAACATGCACTATAAATTTATGTATCAGGCATGAGCTAAAACCTAGCATAGTGAGTAAGTGATAGTTATTTAATGCTCAATTAGCAACTTTTCTGCTAAAATAATGGCGAGAACAACTCATATTCGATGAGATGATAATGATATCAGCTTTGTACTAGAACAACACACTTAGTTTGATTTTTATAGTGTTAGCTCACTGAAACAGTCCAAGGGTAGACATATCACTTCACTCGGACACATTATCCTGATTCCGTGCCAAGCAGTATTTGCTCTTACTCCTCACTGCTGTTGCTTAGCAACACATACTAATTTTATAGTCCTTTGTTTGACCTGACCTGAGGCGAGCATGATAAATCATTACACCACTGATGCGGTTAATACCTTTACTTGATACTTATCAGCCGAATATAACTGCAATCACCATTGTTAAACTTATATTGAACTGACTTTGTCCTATTTTATAATAAGTTCAGGGGTTAAAAAATCTTGGACCACCTCACTAGCCCAGGGCTAGCATACTCCCAAATATTACTAGCCCGAATCTATGAACCACTAGTCCTGGTCAATACCGGGATTTCATGAATCCGACTTGCAGACTTGAACCCTTGTACAACATGTACAATGTATATTAAAGTAATAATTTTTTGATTAGAAAACGGAAAAATCTAAATATTTCGTAAAGCGTAGATTTTTTTTTAACGCATCCGACGAGAGTTTTGTAAGGAATTTTACTACCATTTTGGAATTGTATAAATATTTACGGTTGAAATTATTCTGAAGGCCCTGCTCATCTGAAAAATTACCAATTTTTGGCGTTATTTTGGTCTTTATTTCAGGCTAAGTTCTTCAAAATAGGCCAAGTTTGCTCGTTAAATGTGACAGCCAACTCACCGTGGACGTAATCCCATATAACAATAGGAACGACGGTGGTCCCACAACTGGTCTATTGTCTCTCGTCGAAGTGGCGGAGAAGGCTATTGTTCCCTTCATGGTTAATGCATTTGACTACGTGACATTTATACACATGCTTACCTGAGATTTACCTCGAAAATTTTGAAAAAAACTTGATATCATAAATTTCCATAATTACTGATTTTTAATTTGACCAAGCTATTTCAATCTTTCTGAAATAATTCGAAAAAGAACGGTCTTTTCTGCTAATAAATTCACTGAAGTTAGACATAGAGTACACAATTATTGGATATGAATAAAATTTTATAGGTAAAAACGTTATGTACAATCTGTCATTTACAACCGGTATACCCGTTCAATATGTAATCATGTTGGACTGGATTCAGCTTTCCTCGTCGCTGGACTCGTCGTCATCAAAATCAATTATTATTGGGGGAATCTCACTCCTATCAATGCAATTCTCTTTCCCATACTCCTTTTCTATTTTTAATACATGGTCTTCTGCCTTCGCCCAAACTTCCTTTGTAATTCTGCCAAACCCCCCATAAACAAGTTCTTTCACATCCTTCAAACGAAAAGTTGTATTGTTTTCTGCAACAAACACTTTAACCTGTGCCCAAATAAGTTCTATGGGGTTCAATTCGCAATGGCGAACAGGGGTTCTTAGAACTTCGTGACTGTGTAGGTTGGCAATTTTATCAGTTTTAAAAACGGAAAGGAGTTTCTTAAATTTGATTTTTTCATAAAGTTGTTTTTAAGTTTCAAGGGGCTGAAAAGGAATGTTGTGTTTTGAAAGATAATCTTGTAAGACAGCTTTTCTCTGATTAAAGTTTGGCACAACAGTTTCTTCAGTCTTGATGTTGTGATAACTGGCATTATCTAAAACGATAACACTTGGGCTTTTTAATGCTGGCATAAGCTGATTTTCGAACCAGTTTAGAAAGATGGGCCCGTTCATTTCTTGGTGATAATCCCCATCTTTAGCTTTGGCAAGAAAAACCAAATCACACCTATCAATCAAACCCTCCTCACGATTACCAGCGTGCAAAACTATCAACCTTTTACCTTTTCCTGAAGGGATCTTTGGGGCATCAGAACCATCAACTGGTAATCACATGTAGTCAGTGGCATGATTCTGATTAACCCAGGTCTCATCCAAATTTACAATTTCATACCCATCCTCTCGAAACTTCCTTATTTTTCGGAGGTAATTACACCGATCATTTATTACTGACCTCTGATCATATAAAAGCCTCCTATTATCGCAGCATTTTTTGTACTTATAACCAAGATCTAATAAAGTTAAAGTAAGCGTTGATTTCGAGATTTTAATTGTATCTTCAATTTCTTTCTTAATTTTTGAGACTGTTGGGGCAATTTTCCTGTTGTACATGCTATGAACGGTCCGTTTAATAACGCAACGGTCAAAATCATCAAGAGTTTTCTTTCTTTCTTTCGGTCTGTTGGATTCAGGAGGACTTTTACCGTTTACAACTCTATACACAGAACTGTAAGATATGCCAGCAGCCTTGCATGTTCTTTTAATCAAATTATCTGGGGAATAAAATGGTCTTCCCCTGGCCTTCTCAAGCTGAAAAAACTTGAATAGATTTAACACAATGTTTTTACAATCTTTTGACAAGTCCTTTGTTTTACCCATTCTTGCGATGTTTATATATATGTTAAGATGTCAAAAAATAGGTTTATGAAGAAATTTTATGTGAACTTTTAGAAAGATTTTAAAGTTTAAAAATGGAGTGTCAAAATATGCCTGTACACGTGTCTCTGTCTCTATCAAGGTAAGATTTACCTGGCTGCTACCTCTAGTTAGTTTACTCCCACCTCTATTTTGGCGGTAAAAATCGGGGGAAATGTCAAATTTCAGATGAGTGCAGCAATAATGAAAGGTTATTGTTAGATGAAATGCATATTTTAAAAATGGTAGTAAAATTCTGCACAAAACTCTCGTTTACTGTGTTTTAAAAAAATGTATTGTTTTCGAGAAAACTCAAATTTTCCGTTTTCTAATCAAAAAATTATTACTTTAGTTTAACTATCTTTCTTTTCAGATCTGGTATTGCATTTTATTTTCACTTATTTTCCACAGTTCAGGTCACTGTAGGGCCAAAACAAAAAATGTGTGTTTATGGTCACATGTCCAAAAAATTTAGGGTCGGTCGTCATTATTTATTTTTTTTTTTTTTTTTACTATCGGCAAAACCAGAAATAGTCGTTCCCCGTTCCGGAAACCGATTTCGGTATTTCATTTTCGAAATTTTCGGTAAGCCGTCATTTGTTAAAGCTGTTTTATGACAAGAATACGCAGATTTTCTACCTTCTTTGCTCTCAATTTCGACAAAAAGCTAGCGGTTGAATAAATAAAACATTGCTGCTGATTAAACAACATATAACATATAAATATAAGTAGATACGCGAATATTGACAAGTTTGTCAATATCCGATATATATATTTTTACTAGCCCGTCGGGCATACAGCTGATTATTTCAGCTAGCCCAAATGTGGAAATTACTAGCCCCGGGCGTCAGGCTAGGGGATTTTTTAACCCCTGAAGTTGTGTATCTTTTCGAAAATAAAAATAGTAAAACAGTCATTGTTGATAATAAAACCAAAAACAACATGAAACACTCAAAAATGTAAAAATGAAAATGACAGAAATCCAATGGCTTGGTATAGGCACAAGAATATTGCAGGGTTAAATTCATTAACAATGTTTTATTTCCAATAATTAACGCTACAAGCCAAAATTATCTTGAGAAAGAACAACACAGCATCCGATTTTGGATTCCCATTTTCTTCATTATGTTGCACATCATGAACATTTCTTCCCCTTCCCTCTCCTCCCCCAGTCATAGAAAACTTTAAAACATAATGCTAATTTGTAGTTTTCTACACGATGATAGAGAAAAGTTTGAAGATACCAAAGGGGTAATCAGAAGCCATAAATCGAAGGACAGAAAATACAATGGCCAAAAGAAAGAGGACAAAAGGACAAACAACGATCTACAAAACATCACAAAGAAAACTAAAGATTGAGCAACACGAAGCCCACTAAAACTGGGGGTGATGAACTCAGGTGCTCTGGATGGGTAAGCAGCTCCTGCTCCACATATGGCATCCGTCGTGTTACTACACAATGATAAAGAAAATAGGCAACGACTCAATATTAAACTGTATTTTGCCCATTTCTAGTTTCAAACTAGTCAAACCTGCCCATGCGGTCACTTCTATTAAGCAGTCACCTGTATTAAAAGTTTACCTTTTTCTTGATCTGTCATAGAAAATTTCATATGAATTGAACTTCTTTTAAGAGGTCACCTGACTTATAAAGCCACTATTTCTTTGTCCCAAAGGTAACCTCCTAATATACAGGTTTGACTGTATTTGGCACATAAAATTATATATATTTTTACCACTGGTTCTTCATATTTACTAACAGGAAGTTCCACCTGTTGTTCAGTGATGTTACTTTCACTTTCATTTTCTGTTGATACATTCACTACTTTTGATGGTGTGGTATAACTTACTTCATTGTTTTCGTACAATGGGCCTAAAAATAAAAACACATTATCTATCATAGATATATACAATGGTCATATGTTTTAGGTCAATTTGACCGTAAGAACATTTAAATTATAGATATAACTTAACTATGTATTTTTATACATCATTAATTTCATTAAATAACAATATAGTGTTTCACTTTGCATTTTTCTTATTGCTAAAATATATTCAAAATATAAATAATTTCCTAATTAATTTAATGTGGGCAATTAATATGGAAATTATCTCCTATTAACATTGTTGTCTCCCTTAGCTCATCTTGTTAAGGGAGATAACTTACTGTTTACTGTTGAATTCAATAAAAATACAATTTGTATACTGACAACAAAGACAAATTAATTTGCATTTCAACAACATTGAAGTTTTATGATATATATTGTCTATTTGCAAAATGTAAAAATAGGATATCCTTTTTCTTATTCTTGTAAGAGTTGTCTTTCTTTGGTAGGTGTCAAAGGGAAAATTATGTAAATATCTATATTTTATGGAAAGAATATTTGTGCAAAGGAAAGAAAACATTGTCTAAGAAAGCTAAAAAATATAATTAAAATTCTTAATACAATGTATCAGGGAATTGAAGGTTGAAAATAAGATTGAAAACTAATATTACACTGCCAAAATTTCGATACAAATAATATAGAAATACCTACTGAAAAAGCCTTAAAAGGGACACAACTCTTACTGAACTTGAATTACACAAAGATGGAATAATCTGTGTTGAATATAGTACATATACACCAAATACCCATTTATATTACTGTAATATATATCCCTGCCACTGAATAACATAGATTAATCAGTTAATAGAGATCACTATAAGATATTATTCATTATTCATATTAAACATTGAAAAAAAAGTCCCTATAAGACAGGTGGCCTTTGGGGGGGGGGGGGGGGTTGTGGTGTTTAATGCAACTTTCAACAATATTTCAGTTATATCATGGCAGTTTCTTTTATTGATGGAGGAAACCAGAGTACCCAGAGAAAACCACCGACCTGCCACAAGTCAATGACAAACTTTATCACATAATGGTGGACTATGGTGGGAGTGGCCTTATAAGAGAGGAATTACTGTCAACAAACTTTTCACATGTATATCCCTTTTCCTGCTAGGGTCTAGATTTTTCTTTCATCTTTAATTATCATATTGTTTTTGAGATTGGTGATGCAGCGAGCAGATAAAATTTAAGAAATTATGAATATCTGATATCAATAATCTCCTAGAATCAATACAAACAAAAATATTCATCTGGCTTTGAATCTATTGTTTGTTTGATGGTGTTTAATGCCACTTTCAACAATATTTCAGTTATATCGTGGCTGTCAGTTTTATTGGTGGAAGAAACCGGAGGACCCGGAGAAAACCACCGTCCTGTTGCAAGTCACTGACAAACTTTATCACATAATGTTGAAAACCTTGCCCTGATCGAGATTCAAACTCACAACATCAGTGGTGATAGGCACTGATTGCATAGTTAGTTGCAAATCCAACAACCATCGATCATGGCCACGACAGCCCTTTGGCTTTGAATATATATATGTTACATCTTTCTACTATCTTCTAATTAATGACCTTTTAACATGCTGTAATTATACCATATAACCCTTGATATCTAATACTATATCACATCTACTTATACTGTACACAATATTCGTGCTGTACAACTGTTAGCCTAGAGTAGCAAGCTCCACCTGATTAAAATCAGACCTCTCACATGCTCCCCTTTACCGTTCTGTCGCGTCGTGAGTCGGAGATCTGGGGAAAGCCCATTGAGGTCATACACATGTAACCCATAATGGGATTTCCTCAGATCTCCCACACAGTGACATATCAGTAAATGGGGGTAAGTGATAGATCTGATTTAATCAGATTGAGTAAGCTGCAAATCCTATATTACAACTCTTCCCCTAAGTAACAGTCATACAAAAATCAACTGAAAAGCACTTTTACAATATTTATCTCCCAGACACAGCTTAAGAAGAGTTTGAAGATACCAAAGGGGTAATCAGAATCCGTAAGATAGGGCTACACGTAGCGACAGCTTGATTCATCCACATCAAATCCATTCTTGTCACCTTTGTGCCTCTTGTTTGTAAACAGATTATGCTAGAATTCATCAATGAAAACCTTAATTCTGCACCAAGCATCATTGAGTTAAAATTTCAGAAGAATCCGTCAAATAAAACTCAAGTTATTGTAGAAAAAAAACCATTGTGTCTTCAAATGGAAAGTGAGGACACAATTATACCACAGAGATCGAATAAAACTGGGTCAGTCAATCAATGTTGTTTTTTTTAAAGGTTTAAACTTTTACAAAGTTTGAATTTTAAATTGCCATTCAAAATTCATATCCGATTAAAATCGGATCTCTCACTTGCTCCTCTCCTCTACTGATATGTCACGGCATAGGAGATAAAGAGAAAACCACATCACGGGTCACATGTGAGTGAGTGACACTCTAAACCATCCAATGAAAATGGTGATTGCGAGACTATGAAAATGTTACTAAACTACTTTGCATGCTACAAGCAGTCCGTTTGGCCGAAAAAGGTCACAACTGTATTTATCATTTCATTATCTATTCATGACATAAGGTCACTCACATGTAATTTTTAATGGGGTTTTCTCTCATCTTTATCATAATGTTTTAAATGGTGGTGAAGCCAGGAGCAGTTATAAAATTTAAGAAATTAAGAATTTATCATGAATAATCTCCTAGAATCAGATCTCTTACGCAGTGAAATATCAGTAAAGGCGTAAGAGATCTGATTCTAGGAGATTATTCGTGAGATATTCATAATTTCTTAAAAGAGAGATCAGATTTTAATCAGATAGTATTTCTTATAGTGTAATATGTCATATCACAATTAGCTTGCAAAAAAAAACAGATTTGTTTGCCATAATGGAAATTTGTATGACTGTTACAATTGATGTACAATATTGTCCAATGAGTGATGCATTGAGGGAATTTGTGCCTTTTACCTTTTTTCGGTACCTCCTCAGTGTGAGGGCGAACCTCCTCAGTTTGAGGAAGAGCCTCCTCAGTTTGAGGACGAATCTCCCCAGTTTGAGGAAGAGCCTCCTCGGTTTGAGGACGAGCCTCCTCAGTTTGAGGACCTGTAAATTTCAGAAATATGCAATAGATTTAATGTAAATTCATGATGAGCATACAGACATAGGTAGACATTTTTTTTGGTAGATATGTTTTTTTTTATTACAACTATTTTTCATAACTACTTAAAAAATATATAAAGCTTGTTAAATCTAAATTGATTACATACCATTTTACATAAAATATTATGTGGGGTGTCCATCATAATGAACGTAAATGAAGATTTGATCAAACCATTAATTCCAAATAGAAATTTGAAAATAATTTTTTTTTAAATCCTAGATACAAAATAATAATACAGTGGAACTTGTGCAATCCGACACCTAAGTTTTCCGACATCCTGTGACATCCGACAAAAATTTATGATCAAGTATTTCTGTTAATTAAAATAAAACCGACATCCTGTATAATTCGACACATTTCCTTGGTCACTTGGTGTGTCAGATTAGACAGGTTTCACTGTTGTTATATATGTATCTTATTTTACAATTTTAAATCGGGTTTCAATAATAACATACAAAGACGGCTCATTAAAAGCCTGAAGGTTACAATTTTAATTTACATCAACAATTTCATTTATATGCTTTCGCTCCGTAAAAATAGTAATTAAACACAAAGAATTGGAAACTTATCACAAACAAGAAGTAAATCGTACTAAAACGGGTGCAAGAATACTGCAAACTCTAAATAAATCTAGGAAATCTTCCTGTTTTTCTCTCAATTAACCGGTAATGGACTTGTATGCTATCAATTACCCGTAACAGTTCCCTATACTGATCATAATTCAATTACATGTATCCGGGATGATTCTAGTTAGAAAATAAAATAACTGAAAATCAATGAAAAAATAGCTGAAACCCCCTTTCAAATGGTCGAGCACCTTTCCGCAATTTCTCTAAAGAGGAAAATAGCTGAAATCAGTTAAATAACTGAGAAAAATCATTCCCGATGTATAATCAATCATCAGACCAACACTATGCACCACTGTTGTAATATTAACGGTACCAACTTACTTTCTGGTGGGCTCTCAGGATCAGATGGAAGTCCATTCATTAGCCCTTCACCGTCAGTTTTAATAGGTATTGGGAATGGAGGACTGCCTTGTGTTAGTGTATCTGCCGCAGGTGATGTTGGTGGTCGTTCAGGTCTGGGTGATTTGCTTCCTTTTATACTTGATGGTGGTGTTGAATGTTTAGAATCATTTTCTCCACTACTATGTCCATTTACAATGGCTTCACTGCAATAATATTATAAGAGTGAGTGATTGTTGTTTAACGTCAACTTTGCAATTTTTCAGATATATGGCGAGAAAGAGTTAATTTTTAATGAAATGATGATGAGGTCCGCTTTGTACTAGACCAACACGCTTAGCTGGATTTTCAGTGCTAGCTCACTGAAACAACAGTCTGCGGATAGACACATTATCCTGATTCTGAGCCAACCAGTCCAATGATATTTTAATAAAAATTAATCCTTTCTCATGATTTTGATAATCGTCAAGTCATTGTATTTTTGCTGTCTTTAGATCAATGAGGACAAACGGTCAAATTGGTTTTTCTGAACCAATAGCGGGTATCAGGTCCTAGACTAGGAAATTAATTTTGTGAAATTTAAATATCTTTACAAGAATTTAATTAAAGAAACAAAGGTATTTTTTGCTTCTCTGCTAGGGTTAGGTTTAGGTTTATGGTGCTTAATGCCACTTTCAACATTATTTCACTTAAATCGTGACAGTCAGTTTTATTTGTGGAGGAAACTGGAGTATCCGGAAAAAACCACAGACCCGCCGCAAGTCATTGACAAACTTTATCACATAATGTTGTAATGTATTGTGTACACCTCGCCATGAGCTGGATTCTAACTCACAACTTTAGTGGTGATAGGCACTGATTGCACAGTTCTAAATAACCCTAAATTCAATATTAAATCTCCAACAAAAACTATTGAGAATCTCCCTTTACAGTACAAGAGTATTTTTGAATCTGGATCGACTGATCTTGAAAAGGCTGTCATTTTTTATTTTGTCCCAATGGTGACCATTGAATACCAGTCTTACTGTAAATATTACAGCAGCATCCATCTTTATGCAGAGAAAATTTGAGAAACAAGAAAACAAGAAAAAACATGCTTGCAATGCACATCTCTATTGCCATAAATTTAAAGACAAATTTAATTTAAAACAAAATATGATTATAATCTAACGATTATGAAGTCTCCCAAACCGGCCACTGACAACCGTTTAAAAAATAAATTAAAAGCTACCTTTGAAATCGAACAATGTTGAATTTTTGCGGTATTGTGGCGGCCATTTTGAAAATGGAGACCGGTAGAAATTTTTCAATGTCGGGAATCAATTCAGGACATTGAAATCTAACAATGTTGAATTTGTGCGGTATTGTGGTGGCCATTTTGAAAATGGCGACCGGTAGAAAGTTTTCGATGTCAGAAATCATTTCGGGACATCATAATCTACCCACATATGAAATGTCGTTGAAATCGGACAATGTTGAATTTGTGCGGTATTATGGTGGCCATTTTGAAAATGCTGTAGTTGAAATTTTTCGATGTCAGGAATCATTTCGGGACATCATTATCTACCCACAAATGAAATGTCGTTGAAATCGGACAATGTTGAATTTGTGCGGTATTGTGACGGCCATTTTGAAAATGGTGACCGGTTGAAATTTTTCGATGTCAGGAATCATTTCGGGACATCATTATCTACCCACATATATGAAATGTCGTTGAAATCGGACAATGTTGAATTTGTGCGGTATTGTGGTGGCCATTTTGAAAATGGCGACCGGTAGAAATTTTTCGATGTCAGGAATCAATTCGGGACATCATTATCTACCCACATATGAAATGGCGTTGAAATCAGACAATGTTGAATTTGTGTGGTATTGTGGTGGCCATTTTGAAAATGGCGACCGGTAGAAATTTTTCAATGTTGGGAATCAATTCGGGACATCATTATCTACCCACATATCAAATTTTGATGATATCGGACAATGTTGAATTTTTGTGGTATTGTGGTGGCCATTTTGAAAATGGCGACCGGTAGAAATTTTTCAATGTTGGGAATCAATTCGGGACATCATTATCTACCCACATATCAAATTTTTATGATATCGGACAATGTTGAATTTTTGTGGTATTGTGGTGGCCATTTTGAAAATGGCGGCCGGTAGAAAATTTTCAATGTTGGGAATCAATTCGGGACATCATTATCTACCAACATATCAAATTTTGATGATATCGGGAAATGTTGAATTTTGACCGCCCATTTTTTATACCGTGTTTTGGCAGCCATTTTGAAAATGGCAGACATCTTGAAAATTTTGAAAATGCAGAATTGCTCCTCTAATGGTGACCTATCACTATGTCAAATTTTATGTCTCTTTCATTATTCATTTAGAAGTTATCAACATTAATGTACGAAATTTCAACTTTCCCATAGGATTCTATAGTAACCCCACCCCCTTTGAACCCCTCAAAATATGACTTTGACCCCCTTTATCACAAAGCTGAAAACTTTAGGATCAACTAGAAACATATATCTATAACTGCACCAAGTTTCATGAAATTCTGTCCAGTAGTTCCTGAGATCTGCTGTGGACAAGTTCATGGTCCGAGGAAAGAAAGGAGAAAGAGAATAATAAGAAACGGAGCAAAAACAATAAGTCTCCCAAACTTTGTTTGGGAGACTTAATAAATATTTAGTCAGAAATTTCATGCTTAGTTCAAGATTGTCCATTCACCTGTTAAAAAAATACACACAAGTATGGCCGGGTTGCAAAGGTGTTCAATGGGTTAAACATTACGATATGGATATCGTGACTTCACTATAATATAACATAATATGCAGCCCGGCCAAAAAATCATTAAACCATGCAATTGTATTAGTATCCACATTCACAGATCTGTTAAAAACAGAAATATTACATTGCATCATCAAATTTTAAATTGTGTTAAAGTACATATTTCCACAACAAGAAATAACCAATTTTATTTATAGAATAAAATTAAAATCAATCGATAAAAAAAAGGAGTCAACATTTAACTTACATAAAGAAGGAAAATCTCAAACTGAAACAACATTCTGTATCATCAATATGTTTTATTTACTACCAGTAACCATGGCAACAACATTACAATATATTATGACTACCAAATCAACAATTTATCTTATCTACCAGTGAGAACATTATAATATTTTACTACCGGTAAAAACTAATTTCGGAGCTATTTTATACTTGAAATTAGTTGATGAAATTCACAATAACATGACTGGTGACACTAGTGGAGTAAGAACTCCTTATCATTCCAGAGCACCTTAAATTACACCTGGCTTTCAGTGGTGTTTGTGTTGTTCAATCTGTAGTTTTCTGTGTAATGTTTTGTCGATCATTGTTTGTCTTTTTGTCCTTTTACTTTTGGCCATTGTGTTGTCTGTCCTTCTTCGATTTACAACTTCTGGTATCTTCAAACTCTTCTTAAACAATGACCTCAGATTTGATCAAACACCGAATGTTACAAGATATTAATTAGTGAATAGTCATAAACCCAACAGATTTCAAATTTTCATTAGATTGGATATCCGTGATGCTATTTGTAAAAACTCATTTCTTCCGATTTCAACATCTTACTCAGGTAACCTATACTTACTCATTCATAACTCCACTAAGAGGTCTTGGTTGGTATGTGTATTGTTTGTTGTCTTCAGCTAGAGTATCTGCTATAGACATTGCTGTATCATTTAACTGTAAAAATATAACAAAACATTCTTATAAAAAAATGTACAGGCCTTTGAGTAAGGGGCAGTACCAGGTTCTTTGGTACCTCCTGATATAAAAGAGCGTTGTATAAGATATTCATGATAATTGTTCAAATTTTAATAAAATTGTAAATAGTAAAATAAATACTGGTAGACTTGAAAAATATTGAAAGTATACTGCATGTACAAATGCATACCCTTTTTTGGGCAGGAAAATCACCCAAAAGACTCAGAAGTGGTATCTCCTGATTCTCCATGATACTTACAGGAGCAAGGAGTATGAGTAACAAATAATGGGCTCACAGTCAGGATAATGTATCCAAGGGAAGAAGCATGTCTATCTGTGGACTGTTATTTCAGTGAGATAACATTATTAATAGTTACCTAGCAGGGACCATCGTGATCGTGATCGTATAGTAGCTTGATTTACATGCAATTACCTATGCAATCAGTGCCTATCTCCACTAAAGTTGTTAGTTCGAATCCCGCTCATGGTGAGGTGTACTCGATACAACATTATGTGATAAAGTTTGTGACTTGCGGCAGGTCAGTGGTTTTCTCAGGATTTCCTCCACCAATAATACTGACCATCATGATACAGTGGAACCTGAGCAATCCGACATCTGAGTTTTCCGACATCCTGTGACATCCGACAAAAATTTATGGTCCCAAAGTAGTTTTGTTAACTAAAATAAAGCCTGAGTATTCCGGTGTGTGGGATTAGACAGGTTCCACTGTATAACTGAAATATTGTTGAAAGTGGCGTTAAACACAATACCCCTAACACCTCTGAAATTGGCCTTTGGTAAGAGGAGACAACTGTACCATTTTATAATTCTTACCTTTCCTGTTTCACCGTGGAATGTACTTTCAGCATTGAAGTAATTTTTAAATGTTGTTGCATAAAAAGTTATCCGACTGAAAAAAAAAGAGAGAAATATGCATTTATAGTAATTTATAACAGAAAGACGATAATCAACTCAACATTATACAGACAAATCATGATTGAGGGGGAAATAAATGCCAAAATTGTGTTTTTTGTTTTATTTTTCTTCGTCTTGTGTGTGCTCCGTGTTGCCAGTTTCTTTGGATTGTCCATTTTTGATTGCGCCTTCGATGTTTTCGAACATTTATTTACTGAACGATAAATCAGGCCTCTACAATAACATTTTTTCTGACCTGTCAATCTGAATATGTGTGCGAATTTTCACTTGTCTGAAAGGCAACATCTTCGCTAGTCAAGGGTTACGATTCGGGTCCGCCTTCTCTCCACCCTTGGCAGATCTAGAATACATTTTGAGGATTCACGCTTTAATATTTCATTGGTTACGGCTACCAGTACACGTATCCAATCAGAAGACGTTTTACACGGAGCACATGTTATCCGCGAAATGTAAACAAAAATGGCACCAGAATGCCAACGATTTACCGGAATACCAAAAATATGACAACGATTTGCCACTTCCCGTTTTGGTTCCAATGAAAACATCTTTCCCGTCTGCCAAAGCTTTGAAACTTTCACTTGGTTGACAGTAAGTGCTTCCAAATTAAATTTATCACAAATAAGTTTTTATTCACTGGGCGCTGCCATTTTCAACTCTCCAACATACGTATAACAAAACGATTCTGATTGGCTGGCGATGACGACTATCTAAGGGGCGCAACTTCGATAAACCACCAGGTGGCATTGCGCGCGAATTTCAAAATGTATTCTAGATCCGCCAAGGGTGGAGAGAAGGGGGACCCGAATCGTAACCCTTGGCTAGCGAAGATGGAAAGGCAAATAATGCTTGCTAAAAAAAATTTAAAAAAAATAATGTTAAAAAAATAATAATAAATACCATCACTTTATTAATATTTTTTAATCATCCTTTGGACAAATAATGATTTCCCTTTCTAGCATCCAATTTATAGACAGGTAGAGAAAGACAAGTCGGACAAGCCTAAAGGCGCATTCACAAGGTCAAATTATTCCCTCAAATTCTCTTTAAAACTTTACTTGTCCACCTATTTCGAACAAAATATTGACACTTATCCAAAAAACTTTAAACCTTTGTCAACCCTTCAAATGTGTTTGAAGACGTGCTTAGACATTCAAATTTGTGTTTAAAACAGGTGTCCAGGTACAGCTTGAAGAGAATTTTAATTAAATATTTTACCATATAAACGCATTCTTTACAGAAAAGGAAATTAACATTATTATCAGGACTACTTAAACAACCATGTTAACCATGAAATATCACAACAAATTACAATGTAATCAAATTAAAGGCAATTCATTGGCCTCTGCTATGATAGATAGGGGGCATCCTGGTCGTGATCATATGGTAGTTGGAATTATAACTACCTATGCAATCAGTGCCTATCAACACGAATGTTGTGAGTTCGAACAACGCTCAGGTGAAGTGTACTCGATACAACAATATGTGATAAAGTTTGTCCTACTTGCGGTAGGTCTGTGGTTTCGTCCAGGTACTCTGGCGTCCTCCATCAATAAAACTGACAGCCATGATGTAACTGAAATATTGTTGAAAGTGGCGTCAAACACCATAACCCTAATCCTAACCTCTGCGATGATACCGTATAACCGGTAATTTCTGCAGTGTGAAATTTCTGCGGTTTTGGTCTAAAAAGATGACATTTAATTTTTGCGGATTTTTATTTCTGCGGATTGAAAATCTCGGCATACAATCATATTTCTTGATCTGGAGTAATTGTAATTAACAGGTAAAAATCATCATGCCACAGCTAAATAACCTTTAATTGTTTTGTAAACATTAATATAGTACCAGGTTTTGTTTATCTGGATATAGTAATTACGACTAATTAAATATTTGACACTTATGGCGGAAACGGAGTTAGAGTTTGAAAACGTATTTTGTACGGGACATTAAACATTTATTTTACATAATATTCTGCGATTTTAATTTCTGCGGTCCGGAGTTGACCGCAGAATACCGCAGAAATTAGATTGCCGCAGAAATTACCGGTTATACGGTAGGTTGACAGTCAGCAGTCTTTGCTTCATCATATGTAAAAGTTAACATCATCATATGCAAAATGGCTGTACCATGTGAATATCATATGTAAAAGTTAACATCATCATATGCAAAATGGCTGTACCATGTGAATATCATATGCAAGTAGAATGTTGTGACTTCATTTGAGCAAATTAGATTAACTAGATGTTTAAATTTATTCAACGTTTATGAAAAGGACACAAACCTATTGAAAAATTCTGGCAACTCATTGTGTAGTTCGTTGCTTAAAACTTCATATATTTTTTTTGATTCTTCTAATTCTTCATTGGCCTGAAAATTAAGTAAAAGTAAATCATAAACACATATCGGAATAAAATTGTTTTCTTTAATAAATTGTTATTGGTGTCTAGAGAATCTTTATATATACTCGGTATTAGTGACAGCTTCCAAGGGTCAACGCAAAAGAGCTGCCAAGCATATCTGCTCTAGATGAGGGTCTTGTTACTTTATAATACGGAAAGATTGACTGTGGACCATGTTGGACAACACAATTAGAGAGTGCCATGCTCCCTGAACATCAAAAACCTCTTTTGTTGATTTCGAAAAAGAGTAGATGCATTGTAACTTATGGGGCTTTGTTTTTATATGCAGATTAGAACTGATGAATTCTATAGTTTTACTTTAATTTTGTCATTATGCCATCATCATTAACATTTGTTGCTCTAAAAAGAATTTTCTAAAGATTGTTGTTTTGAATTTCAAGTTCTGATCTCAAAGTTATTAAAAACAGCCATACAACCTCTTTAAAATTTCCCTAAAGGTGACTTTAGTGGCAACTTATCGAATTTTTAAAAGTGACCCGTCATATAAATGGACCCTTAGGATCCTCAAGTTCAGGCCAAAATTAATCAATTATTTGTTTGTCCCAATGTGACCAACAAGAAAAAAAAGGTAGCTACTAGAATTGGTTTTTTTTTTCACAAATGTTTTTTTTTATTTCTGAACATTTTCATGTTTGATAGTGATAAAGTATCTTATTCCAAATTGTAACACATTTTAAAAGTATTTCCCTGCCTACCTACCGAAGTCCAACACATACAGGTCAGATATAAGCAAACAAACAGTTTGTAAATGGTGGCCTCATGTGCACAAAATGTTGTATCCATGATTGATGAATAAATTAAATATTTATACTTTACCTTTGAAATTTTGGCTTCATCTTTTTTCTTAGCATTTTGTAGTACTTCAGCATTGTGTCGAGCGTTATCGAAATAAACTTGCTTTCTGTGTCTTTTAGCAATTCTTACCTTAAAGAGGAAAAAAGTATACATTTAAATTAATATTAAATTCTAAAATGATAATTTAACACCAATTTCAACGATATTTTCAGAAAATTGGAATAACAAGAGAAGTTATTTGACCTTCCTTAAAGGCATACAGGCTGTCAGAATTGAATTTTTTGTTTATACTAAAAGTTGTCAATATTTGATGTTTTATACTAATTGCAGTTGAAATTTTTCATAATATCATACGTAAATAGCCTACAACGAAGGAATTACGTCACTGTTTGATTTTCTTCCATTCAGGAAAGAATTCAATGTTGACCCGTGCAATTTTCATACGACCTGGCAGTGAACTCATTCGGGAAAGCGTTTGCGCATGTGCGAAATTGTTTGTTGATGAAGAAAATGTCAGATATGAATCTTGGAAGAACAAAAACATTGACGGATTCTACACGAAAACGACACAAAAAGGAGGATTCAGCAAGCTTTGTGTAAAAATCAAACCAGAGGCTCTCAAGAGCCTGTATCGCTCACCTGGTTATAAAAAGAACCAATTGGTCCTATGTAAAAACTATGTCCTGCAGTGGTAGTAATCTTGGAATTCCGATCAACATAAAAAACACAAAGTTTGTAGAGGACCTTCCAATGATTGATGCACAGTTTAGGTTCAATCAGTGCAATAGCTTCAGAGAAGAATATATTTCTGTATTTTCCCCATATGGTCCTGTGTTAATACTATGACCTGTGGTGGCAGCCATCTTGGATTTCCGATCGGCATAAAAAACAGAAACTTTGTAGAGGATCTTCCAATGATCATTCCTGGGCAGTTTGGTTTCAACTGTCCAAGTGGTTTCAGAGAAGAAGCGTTTTGAAACATTTTTCCCATAGGGTCCAATGCTAAACTAAGTCCTGCCGTAGCCGCCATTTTGAATTTCATATCAGAGCAAAAAACGTAAAGTTTGTAGAGGACCATCCAATGAACATTCATGTACAGTTTGGCTTTAATCATATTTGTAGTTTCTGAGAAGAAGGCATTTGAACATTTTCCCATATGGTCCAATGTTAATCTATGTCCTGCGGTGGTGGCCATCTTGGATTTCCGATCGGCATAAAAAACAGAAACTTTATAGAGGACCTTCCAATGATCATTCCTGGGCAGTTTGGTTTCAATTGTCCAAGTGGTTTCAGAGAAGAAGCGTTTTGAAACATTTTTCCCACAGGGTCCAATGCTAAACTAAGTCCTGCCGTAGCCGCCATTTTGAATTTCATATCAGAACAAAAAACGTAAAGTTTGTAGAGGACCATTCAATGAACAATCATGTACAGTTTGGCTTTAATCATATTTGTAGTTTCTGAGAAGAAGGCATTTGAACATTTTCCCAAATGGTCCAATGTTAATCTATGTCCTGCGGTGGTGGCCATCTTGGATTTCCGATCGGCATAAAAAACAGAAACTTTGTAGAGGACCTTCCAATGATCATTCCTGGGCAGTTTGGTTTCAATTGTCCAAGTGGTTTCAGAGAAGAAACGTTTTGAAACATTTTTCCCATAGGGTCCAATGCTAAACTAAGTCCTGCCGTAGTCGCCATTTTGAATTTCATATCAGAACAAAAAACGTAAAGTTTGTAGAGGACCATCCAATGAACATTCTGAGAAGAAGGCATTCAATGAAGCGCGGTGAAAATGTAGTTCGATCAACGCTTTCATGCCCCAATGAAACTTCAAAAGAATGCATTCAATTCTTATAATTATATTTAAATCACACCAAAATTTAATATAGTTGAATTTTTCGTTGTGAATTTTATTTGTGTTAGATTATTTGCTGTTGGAAATTACTACGCCATTGATTGTTTACATCCGACGTCGTCATGGAGGCACGTGCAAGTTCGGATTTGAGTTTCATTTGGATATGAAACATCACTTTTATAATCATGTGACCACTTCATAACCAATCATATTGTAACATTTCAATGAAAAAATTATCAATAAATCTTTCACAAACTCTGTAGAAATATGCTTAATAATTTTAATAACAAAACTTATAAAATCTTGACGAAATATCTTACAAATTTTTTTTTTTTAATTGGTAAAATTATGACAGATAATTAAGTTAAATGCACGATACTTGGAGAATAAAACGAAATTAAGGATGTCATTTAGAAATTATTTTAATTTTTGCACTTTCTTTATTGTTTAATTTTATTTTTTTTCAAATATATTTCATTTTTAAATTAAATGAATTAACAATTTGAAAATTGAAACTGTTCAGTTTCCAAGCTTAATAATTGACATAATGTGAATAGTATTCTGCATCCAAGCTAGGATTTTTATGTTTCAACCACCAAAGCTGTTAATTGTGTCTATTTGAACTCTTCTCATAAATTATAAGCATTATAAATAGAAAGTTGTTTTAGTTTTGAATCATTCAAACCAAGTATGGCAAACGCTTGACTTCAAGCACTTCAGTACGTCTAGAACAAGTTTGGCAGAGAAAGTTTGGTCCTAGGAGGTCACCGTTTCAGAGTGAAGAACAGACTTTTACTGGCGATGTAGTATTCCAGCCTGTCTAGCAACAGTTAATAAGATAAATAAGATAACAATAAATTATATGTGCTATGATTGTCTGATATATTAGTAAAGTTTAAAGATTACTTTCAATGTTGTTATATTTATTGTTCAAATTAATTGTAATTGACTTCAATGAAGTAATATTAAAGTATATAAAGATATATTATTCATCTTTTTTTTTTACACATTTATATATTAAAAAGAAACTACACAGTGAAAAAAAATCTTCTATATGTACACAGAAACATACATATTTGACACCTATATATTTGGAACAGACTATACAATGTTATGGTCAGTACACCCTTTGTCTTTTTTGTTTATTTAACTGATTGATAATTGGTGTAATAAAATGTGGGCAAACCAGGATTAAACCATTAATTTCATGTATGTTTCAAGTAAAAGTAGGTGACAAATTAATTCTAATTGATGCGTAAATTTAATTGAGGTTTGTGAAAGCCTGTCCTGAATTTAAAATGACCGAAACAAAACTTTTCTGTAGTTCATTCATTTTAATTTGATGACAACAGTCCAAGTGGTAAAATTTTCCCTAAAAAATGGTGAAACCTTATTTCCAGTATGTAAACGATAAATGAATTCCTATTATGTGTCTTTACGTTCTCAGTTCCGTGTTGTGATATACGCTACGATTTCCACATAAAAGCGGTGTTTGGTTCGTCTTTACCTCCAGTTGTTTGTAGGAGAACGCATGTCTTATTTACGTTATTTCTGTTTGTTTACATATAGTGGTGTTCAACACCTATTGTGTTGTGTTTTGTTTTGTTTGGTTTTCTTCGTCTCGTGTGCCATATGTTACTGGTTTCTCTGGATAGTCTATTTTTGATAGCCCCTTCGGTATTCTCTAACGTTTATTTACAATTAGTGATTAGTGTATTACCTTCAACGGAGTAAAATGACTTGTATATGTTAATAATGGATTTTGCACTGACTCTTGTAAATGCTGTAAATAATCGGCCCACATCAATTCTAACGCCTGAAAATATACAAGTATAAATGTATTCATTGATTGATTGGTGCTTAACGCCAACATTAGCAGTATTTCAACTATATCCTTGCAAGAACAAACTTTACCAAATTTTATTAAATGAATTCATAGAAAACTGTTCATTAAATTAAATTTATTACACATAAAATAAGGTCAATTTCTATATTTGTGTTAACAAGACAGACATTGAGTGATTGATTTGTTCCCATAAAGGACAATATCTCATGAAAGGGTTAGGTTACGGTTAGGGTTATGGTGTTTAATGCCACTTCAACAATATTTCAATAATATTGCTCTGACAAGCCGCAAGTCACTGGAAATCTTTATCACATAATGTTGCATCGAGTACACCTTGCCTGAGCAGATTCAAAATGACAACATTACTGGTGATAGGCACTGATAGCATACGATCACGACCACAACATCCCCCTCATGACAGGCAACGTACAGTGAGTGAGTGTTTGATTGTTTTATAACATAAAGGGAGAAATTGTTTTAGCTATATCATGATGAGAACAAGTTACTTTTGATGACATGACGATATCTGTTTTGCATTAGACCAACGCACAGAGTTTGGAGTTTTATAGGGTCAATTCATTGAAACAACAGTCCACAGATAAATATGTTGCCTCAGTCTGATATATTATCTGATTCTGAGTTAAACATCCTATTACAGGTATAACTCTTTAACTCTGCATGTCTAGTGAAGAAGTAACAAATAACAATATTACAGTCTTTGGTTTGACTTAAAACGGCGTGAGTGAGTAATTATTGTTTAACATCAACTCAGCAAATTTTCAGCTATATCATGGTATTTGGTTTGACCTGATCGAGGCTCGAACCCACGATCTACTGCACTCGAGGCAAGCATGCAACACATTACACCATCAATGCGGTGGGCTTAAAACGGCTTAGACCTGGGATTTTGAACATTTTCATTATTTCATGTGTAAAAGTCATTTGCTGGGCCCTACATATTTTTGCTATGCTACATACAAGAACTGTTATTTCATGGAGCCCAGGTCGTAACTGCAACAAAAATGCTAAGTTTTGTCCCTGAACAGTTATAAATAGCATCCTCATCAACCTGCTGTTATTGTTGTTTATAACTCTACCTGTAAAGTTTCCCTGAGCTTAGTTTCTTCTTGCCAATCTTGTTCATAAGTTTCTAGTATTACAGCACTAAAGGACTTAGATGCTAACTCCATGGCTAAAAATAGAAAAAAATAAAATTCTTGTTTACTCAAACATCCACAAGTCTAGTATCTTATTACAGTCAAACCTGCATTAAGAGGACACCATTGGGACAAAGACAAAGTGGTCTTTTAAAACAGGTGAACTCTTAAAAGAGGTTCAATTCCTATGAAATTTTCCATGACAGGACAAGAAAAGGGTGACCTTTTAATATAGGTGACTGCATAGGCAGGTTTGTCTGTATTTAACTAGAAGAAATCATGAGCAGGAAATCTTTGTTAATTTAACCTGTATAAACTGAACACCTGTCTATTGCGAAAACAAATGCTGGTCCCAAAGACTTTCAGTTCAGGCAGGTTTCAATGTATGACTTTATAATTAATATTCAACTTTTTATGTGATGTCAGAACCACAGTAGGTAATTTGTTTATGAAAAATCAAACATTTAAATAAATATTTCTTAAACTTGAAAATTACAGACACAAGTAATATTTATTAAAGTAAAAACTGCTAAGATATGAATTATAATTGCACTACGCTTGGTTTGTGAAGGATATAATTGACATAACAGAAAGTCACGGGAACAATGATTTTTTGTCTATGTAAAAAGTAATGCATAATAAATGAAATAGAAAATTGTCTGGTAATTATATAGTGATTGATGATCACTGACAGATCTTATAGGTTATAGGGGGGCATTGTGGTTGTGATCGTATGGTAGTTGGGTTTACAACTACCTGTGCAATCAGAGCCTATCAGCACTAACATTCTGATTTCGAACATCGCTCATGTGAGGTGTACTCGATACAACATTATGTGATAAAGTTTGTCAGTGACGATATTACTGAAATATTGTTGAAAGTGGTGTTAAACCATAAACCAAACCTAAACCATCTTATCATTTCTTGTTCAAACATTTGGGGCTTATAGGGTTATGGTGTTTAATGCCTATTTCAGTTATTGTGTTTATAAACATTTCTTAATGGAGTTATTTCCCTTATGATCAGCCATAGGTAGTAATGGACCAGGATCAGGGTTATGGTGTTTAATGCCATTTTCAACAATATTTCAGTTGTATCGTGGCAGTCAGTTTTATTTGTGGAGGAAGCCGAGGGTATCACAGTGCAAATCCATGTCAATGGTGAATGGCTTAATTTGTGGACAGAAGTCAATGGCCTTAACCCATCAAGGTCATTTATTAATATGAGATAATGGAATGTAAACATTACTGTCATCTTGAATATAACAAACAATCAAAACACCTGGCAAACTTTCATCTCCTCAACAACACAAAGAGAACAACATATTATAGTAAAACCTCCTTTAGTGACCACCTCTATTAAGCAGTAACTTGTATTATATGAGATCAATTTCAAAACTGTATTTAGTGACCACCTGTCTTATGAGATCTGTGTGACCTTTTTTATTACATGATCTACCCCAAAAAAAACTGAGTGGAGTAAAACAGTAATAGTGAATATGAAGAGGTACACAGGGAGGATACAGAGGCACATGATTATGAGGACAGGGGGTGCAGTCCTCATGATGAGCACCTATCCTCCGGCCCAAGTTCAGTAAAACTTTGTTCGGACCAGCAAATTTTTCAGTTTTTATTTAGATATATATGTAAAATAAATTCAAGAATTTGATTCGGACGAGTAAATTCAAATTCTCATTTCGAGGACTGGGGGTGTGTCCCTCCATGTCCTTTTAGCAAGGACACTGAGTAACATACAGTCTTTTTCCCCAGACTTCTATGTTGTAATATTCTTCAACGTTCTATAGGGCAGCCAGTACGACATATCCTTTATGCAGGCATTTCAACAAGGGGTGGCACCAGGTACTTTTACCCACTTTTTATGGTAATTGGTACCTCCTATTTTCTAAAGAGTGTTGGAAAAGATATTCATACAAAATGTTCAAATTTTAAGAAAATGGACCGCCTGTAAATAGTGAAGTACTGCCAGCAGACTCGAAAAATATTGAAAGCCAATAGAGGGGCACATAATTATGAGGACAGGGGGATGTGCCTCTCCGTGTCCTTTTAGCAAGGACGCAGAGTAAGAGACTTCTATGTTGTAATATTCTTCAAATTCTATAAGGCAGCAAGTACGTCATATCCTTTATGCTTGACTGCACAACATCACCATATCCTTTATGCCTGACTGCACATCATCACCATCTCATTACACATATGTCATAGTTAACTTTATATACATCTTGATTATGACTTTTAATGAAGTATCCCTGACAGTTTTAAAATAACAATGCATGTATTTTTAATTTTTTTTTATTTAAAGTAATTTATGGTTAGATATATTGGTGTTGTGATACCTGGATAAAAAGGACAGGTCAAAAACATCTTTAACATCTTTGTTTATATATACATCTTGATTATGATTTTTAATGAAGTATCCCTGCTGGTTTTAAAATAGCAATGCATGTTTTTATTTAAAAAAAAAAGAAGTAATTTATGGTTAGATATATTGGATAAAAGGACAAGTAAAAAAACCATCTCTAAAATAATTAATTCTGTCACTTGTATCATGTTTAATATGTCCCTCTAATAGCCAGGAATGTATCATGTTTAATATGTCCCTCTGATAGCCAGGAATGTATCAAGTTATCATATTTAATGAATGTAAATTTTATTTCAAAATCTCATGTAAACTGTCAAAAGGAAATTTAAAGAAGTTAATGTCCTGTTTCTCAGTGTGTGATATTTTGTGTGTCTTGCAATGAAGCGGGTTGGGTATGATTATGGTATTTGATACCACTTTCAACAATATTTCACTTATATCTTGGCAGTCAGTTTTATTAGTGGAGAAAAACGGAGTATTCTGAGAAAACTACTGCCCTGCCACAAGTCACTGACAAACTTAATGTTGTATAGAGTACACCTCGCAATGAACGGGATTCAAACTCACAATGTTAGTGGTGACAGGCACTGATTGCACAGGTAGTTGTAAATCCAACAACCATAAGATCACTGCCATGACTGTCCCTCTTGCAAAAAAGAGGAGAGAGAGAGCAAAAATGTAATTTTCTTGTGCGCTTCTTGTAATAAATAAGACATTTCCACATTCCGGATTTTGATTCTAACAACATTTTGTAGTTTTTTATTTACATTTCTCATTGGAGTTATTTCCCTTACGACTGGAAAAATGGTTCCTGTTCCATGCAAGAGCAATGGAAAGGACAAAGAATGCCGAGTACGATTTTCTTTTAATTTGTAGATATTTGAACCTTGTAAAAAATCAGAGTACAATTCTATAGCAAATAGAAAATTCACAACTTGTTTTAAGTACAGAGTTTGGAATGAATGAAAGTGGATATGTTTGTCTGCATTAAAGGGAAGTAACTCATATAAAAACATGAAACTAGAGGCTCAGTGGGTTGAGCCTGTGCCGCTCACCTTTCATTCTGCTTTGAGGAAACTTAATACAGAACCTTCCATACATGTAGATGCTTCCTACCAAGTTTCGGTTCATATAGCTAAGCAGTTTCAAAGGAGGGAGAAGATATTTTAGAAATCGACCAATCAGAAACAAGAATTGCATGTGGTGGCCATGTTTGCTAACCGATCGGGACGAAATGAGCAATCTTCATAGAGGACATTCCATAGATGCTTCCTACCAAGTTTCGGTTCATTTGGCCAAGCAGTGTCAGAGGAGAAGATTTTTAAAAATCAGCCAATCAGAAACAAGAATTGACTGTGGCGGCCATGTTTGGTAATGGATCATCACAAAATGTGCACTCTTTAGAGACGACGTTCCATAGATGCTTCCTACCAAGTTTCAGTTCATTTGGCTGAGGGTTTTCAGAGAAGATAAAAATGTGAAAAGTAAACGGATGACAGACGATGGACACCAAGTGATGGCATTAGCTCATATTGCCTTTGGCAAAGTTTGCTAAAAAGAATATTAAAATGTGAATACCTACTTGTAATGTATAGAATAAACATGTTACACTATATCAACATTAGTTAATTTCAAAGGATATAATGGCAAGAGTTATCTTTCTTTTAACAGCTTAGACAAGAGTTATCTTTCTTTTAACAGGGGAGAAAATTTTTTAGAAATCAACCAATCAGAAACAAGTATTGCCTGTGATGGCCATGTTTGTTAACCGATCGGGACAAAGTGAGCAATCTTTATAGAGGACCTTCCATAGATGTTTTCTACCAAGTTTCAGTTCATTTGGCTAAGCGGTTTCAGAGGAGAAGATTTTTAGAAATCAACCAATCAAAAACAAACATTGCCTGTGGCAGCCATGTTTGTTAATGAATCGGGACAAAATTAGCAATCTTTATAGAGGACCTTCCATAGATGCTACCTACCAAATGTCATTTCATTTGGGAAAGCGGTTTCAGAGGAGAAGATTAAAATGTGGAAAGTTAACGGACGACGGACGCCAAGTGATGGCAAAAGCTCACATTGCCTTTGGCAAGGTGAGCTAAACATGGTTGTTTTGATTTTCATTTTTCTGATACATGTAGCAATATATGAGGGTTGTCCGTAAAGTTTGTGGCCCATCTCAATAAAATCTGACTGACATGTCCGAAATAATTGAAACTAGGACATAAATTATTACATAATTTACTGATTAATTGTACAAAATTTTATCACCATACATGCTTAAATAATTGTATTTCCGTCAATTTAAAGATCAATAGAAACTCACACCCATTGCATGTAAAATAAACAATAAATCTACTTCCGACCTTGAACAACTATAATATTGAATTGCATTTAAATTGAATTAAAAAATGACATTGAAACCAGAATCCTGTGTAAAACTTAACCTTAAATCAAGTCACAATGTAGGAAATATTTGCTTAATTTAACCTGTATAAACTGAACAGCTTTTTTATTTAAAAAGGGCCGCTGTGACCATGATCGTATGGTGGTTGGATTTACAACTCCCTATGCATCAGTGCCTATCACCACTATCGTTGTGAGTTTGAATCCCGCTCAGGCAGGGAGTACTCGATATAACATTATGTGATCAAGTTTGTCAGTGACTTGTGGCAGGTCGGTGGTTTTCTCTATACAACATTATGTGATCAAGTTTGTCAGTGACTTGTGGCAGGTCGGTGGTTTTCTCTATACAACATTATGTAATCAAGTTTGTCAGTGACTTGTGGAAGGTCGGTGGTTTTCTCTATACAACATTATGTGATCAAGTTTGTCAGTGACTTGTGGCAAGTCGGTGGTTTTCTCTATACAACATTATGTGATCAAGTTTGTCAGTGACTTGTGGCAGGTCGGTGGTTTTCTCTATATAACATTATGTGATCAAGTTTGTCAGTGACTTGTGGCAGGTCGGTGGTTTTCTCTATATAACATTATGTGATCAAGTTTGTCAGTGACTTGTGGCAGGTCGGTGGTTTTCTCTATATAACATTATGTGATCAAGTTTGTCAGTGACTTGTGGCAGGTCGGTGGTTTTCTCTATATAACATTATGTGATCAAGTTTGTCAGTGACTTGTGGCAGGTCGGTGGTTTTCTCTATATAACATTATGTGATCAAGTTTGTCAGTGACTTGTGGCAGGTCGGTGGTTTTCTCTATATAACATTATGTGATCAAGTTTGTCAGTGACTTGTGGCAGGTCGGTGGTTTTCTCTATATAACATTATGTGATCAAGTTTGTCAGTGACTTGTGGCAGGTCGGTGGTTTTCTCTATATAACATTATGTGATCAAGTTTGTCAGTGACTTGTGGCAGGTCGGTGGTTTTCTCCAGGTACTCCTGGTTTCTTTTTCCAATAAAACTGACTGCCACGATATAACTGAAATATTGTTGAAAGTGGCGTTAAAACCCCATAACCCTATTCAGACAGGTTTCACTGTACCACTTAATTATTATATAATTTGCAACAATTTGTTTAATAATTACACAACAATAAAGAATAAGGTTAAGAGACCATTGATTTTATTTCAATTACAAAATTGAGGAAATTATTATGTTTTGTATATCATAAATATTATCTACCGAATACAAATTTTTTATTTCCAATCAAGGGGTCCATGAGGGGTAAAATGAGCCATTACAAGTACATTACATAAAGAAGAAAAGTGTTGTTGATTGGCAAAAAGAGACACTTATACACAATATAAACAAAAATATTATAATAACAATAAACAATAAATACTAATAGTTTTCATAGTGTAACAAAGAAACACTACCTATATAGCATGTGATTTTATCTTTTATAAATTTACCAACAGATTTTAGGAGCTGTCATGGTTGTGGTTGTATGGTAGTTGGATTTACAACTACCTATGCAATCAGTGTCTATCACCACTAACGTTGTGAGTTCGAATTCCGCTCAGGCAGTGTGTACTCGATACAACATTATGTGATGAAGTTTGTCAGTGACTTGCGACAGGGCAGTGGATTCCTCCAGGTACTCCTGTTTCCTCCACCAATAAAACTGACCGCCATGATATAACTTAAATATTATTTGAAAGTGGTGTTAACACCATAAACCAAACTAACAGAGTTAAGAATGATATTGTCTTCTGAATTCAATAAATAAATGATTTTTTTTCTTCAATAATATCAAATAGTTACAAGTTGGGAACTTTATTTATTATAATATTAAATAACTGGTCCCTATTAGATCCATATTTTGTGGTATACACAGAGATACATGTAACTCATGTGCCCGGGGATTCACTATTTTTTACCAAAAAATAACATAGAATGCATCAGTGGGACTCCTGACCTTTTGGTTGGGACTCTTCAAAATTTTATCTTGCAAGGATCAACGATGCTATATAAGTCAATGATTGCCTTTCTTGTGTGTTGAGGCAAATTATAAGCTTAAGCTTAATGCATGCCGACGTGTTCAACCTTCAACTTGTAATTAGATTGCAATATACGACCTGTCATTTACATTTTTACAGGTATATCAAAATACAATGCCAGATATTTCACACAATACAAATACCATCAACACTGAAAATCTTAATATGTATCATTGAAAAGCCCTCATCTACTATTTGAACAATAAAAATCCTGAATCCTGAATTCACTCAACTGAAACTTCAATAACATGTCATTTGATATATTATAATGTATAATATAATATATAGGTAAAAGAATTTTAGTCAGCCATTTGATTGCTTGAAAATATGTTCCATTCATAAAAATGTAGGTTAAATGGCTCTGTCATACTTTTATATGTCTATTTTATATCAACCCTCGATACTGAGTCAAATTCTTTAAATTATTTGAATAATTAAAATAGAAATTCTTGCTTTCAATAATTGGCGTCAATCAAAATCTGGTTACAAGCGAGAAATAATTCGGAAGTTTATCTATATCAAACATATATTTGTTACAACTTATTGAAATTTTACAGTTCCTAAATAATTGTAATTATTATTAAAACTAAGATTTTCCTTCCTCAGGAATAGCTGACACAAATATGACCTTAGTGGATGTTTTGGCTTTATTGCTCCCAAAGATTTTAAAATTATTTGGCTTTTCAACCTTTGAACTTTGACCGTACCTGATGAAGGTTACTGTGCGAACTACTTTAGATGTCTACTTTTTTATTACTTTTCAATTTCAACGTCATAATACAATTTAAAAAAAGAAAGATGTAATTTCTGGAGGATTTGATCTGATCTTTGGTGTTTAATGCCACTTTCAGCAATATTTCAGCTAATCATGGCGACCAGCTTTAGTGGTGGAAGAAGCCGGAGTACCCGGAGAGAACCACCGACCATGGGCAAGCAACAGGTAAACTGCATCACTTGCGGCTGGGAGTCGAGTGCACCCTTTTTTGTAGTTTACAAAGCCGGGCGCGAAGCCACTCCATATTAGTGATAGGCTTGTATGAGTTGTTAGGTAATCTAACTACCTAACTCATTGAGCCACCCGGGCCCTTAATTTCTGAAGGAGAACTAGAGGCTCAGTGGGTTGAGCCTGTGTTGCTCACCTTTCATTCTGCTTTGAGGAAACTTAATACAGAACCTTCTATACATGTAGATGCTTCCTACCAAATTTCGGTTCATATGGCTAAGCAGTTTCAAAGGAGAAGATTTTTTAGAAATCGACCTATCAGAAACAAGAATTGCATGTGGTGGCCATGTTTGCTAACCGATCGGGACGAAATGAGCAATCTTCATAGAGGACATTCCATAGATGATTCCTACCAAGTTTAGGTGGTAGCCATGTTTGTTAACCGATCGGGACGAAATGAGCAATCTTCATAGAGGACATTCCATAGATTCTTCCTACCAGGTTTCAGTTCATTTGGCTAAGCGGTTTCAGAGAAGATTTTTTTAAATCGGCCAATCAGAAACAAGAATTGCCTGTGGCGGCCATGTTTGGTAATGGATCATAACAAAATGTGCACTCTTCAAAGAGGACCTTCCATAGATGCTTCCTACCAAGTTTCAGTTCATTTGGCTGAGGGTTTTCAGAGGAGAAGATTAAAATGTGAAAAGGAAACAGATGACAGACAACAGACGACGGACACCAAGTGATGGCAAAAGCTCATATTGTCTTTGGCAAGGTTTGCTAAAAAGAATATTAAAATGTGAATACCTACTTGTAATGTATAGAATAAACATGTTACACTATATCAGCATTAGTTAATTTCTAAGGGAGATAATATCAAGAGTTATCTTTCTTTAACAGTTTAGGCAAGAGTTATTTTTCTTTTAACAGAGGAGAAGATTTTTTTAGAAATCAACCAATCAGAAAAAAGAATTGCCTGTGGCAGCCATGTTTGTTAACGAATCGGGACGAAATGAGCAATCTTTATAGAGGACCTTCCATAGATGCTTCCTACCAAATTTCAAATCAATTGGCTTTGCGGTTTCAGAAGAGAAGATTAAAATGTGAAAAGTTAACGGACGACGGATGCCAAGTGATGGCAAAAGCTCACATTGCCTTTGGCAAGGTGAGCTAAAAAGGTACTTTCCACACATGTTATGAGCAGAAAAGACATATGACATCAAACATATACAGTAACAACGGAGAAGCAAGTCTCATAAACAATATTCTTAGATGATGGAATAAGGCTATATTTAGATTCTGCTAGGGGATTGCAATATTTCTCCACTTGATAGTTCAAATTTGACAATTTAACTATCGAGAGTTGAGAAATATTGTAATACAATAGTAGCAGAATCTGTTAATCCTATAACCAAAAAAAGTCAAAAATATTTTCAAGTTGTAAATTTTCGTCATTAATGACCATCGAAAGTAAATTGGTTGGCATATTGATTTAGAATATAAACCACTGTGGTGTTTAAAAATATTACGAGAATTTATCCAACTGGATATTTCTGTCTTAATGACAATCCAGAGGAAATTGGCGTGAATTGTCCAACAGAAATTTAATTACCAAAATATTACAAAAATATAACCAATTGTATATTTCTGTCGTTAATGACTGTAGAAAGGAAATTGGCGGGAATTCTCCTACAGAAATTTAACTACCAAAATATTATCAGGGCTTTCAATATTTTTGAATTGTACCAGTACTTCACTAATTACAGGCGGTACTTTTTCTTAAAATTTTAACATTTTTCATGAATATCTTATGCAACACTCTTTGAAATTAGGAGGTACCAACTACCATTTTAAGTGGGTAAAGGTACCTGTACCACCACCCCTTATTGAAAGGCCTGTATTATGAAAATATAACCAACTGGTTAAACACACTAAGAACATAATTTATCTCCTCTACAAATCAAATTTTCGTTTATCAGTTTTACAGTCTATACTAAGTGTTATCTTACAAAACTTTTATCACACTGTTATCATTATAATCAAAGATATAATTTAACAACATACCATGCACCTGTAATGTCTGATAGTACATAATATCTCTTAATTGCCCTGTAATGAGGTCAATAACCATCTGTGGTGCCTGGGTATGTTAATGTAATATATGACTATTGACCTGTGGTACAATACCCATCTGTAGTGCCTGGCTATATACTATAGAAATGTTAATGTAATATATGACTATTGACCTGTGGTACAATACCCATCTTTATCACATATTTTGTTGCAATATGTTCGTTTTTGCATGTCCAATAATAGCCGGAAGTCAGTGCTTGTTATTTGCCCTCGGAGCAAATATCCGTATTTGCCCTCAAAAACCTGTATTGTGCTCCCGAAATTCAACTTCCGGTGAACTGTCAAAATAGGTAAACAAAGATGGCATCTGGCGACGCAGCAGACGATGTCAGATTTCTGCACGTTTCCAGTGATGACACGAGTAGATTTATTGATGCAATGAAAAACAATAACACAAAAATGAAAACTAAAAGTGACATGAAAATATTATCAGAAACTAATACTAGTAGATCTGTAAATAATCCTACTCCTCATATTGACATGAATGAAGACCAGTCAGAGTTTCCTAATGATGATTACATATTTAACAATATAGACTTAGATAATGTTGTTCAAACAATTGAAAATTTTGAATATAATATTGGAGAAAAAAATGTCAAAATTAACAGTGGAAACAGCTCTAAATTTTCAATTTTACCATATGCATCCATTGGTAACATGACAATAAATATTTATGGCTCAGAGAAGTAAACTGGTTACATGTACATTTTTACATGTTAATTTGTTAAATTTGTTGGATTTTTGTCAAAAATTTGATTAATATGATATATCTGTGATATAAATATGTTGAATTTTAAAATGTAATATTCATTATGAAAATGTTCATATTAAAGTTATGTTTGACATATATTCTCATTTCTTCAGCTTGAAAATATGTGATAAATAGATCATTACATGGCATTTTCCATATTGGCCCTGGTATTAGCCCTCGACCCATATCAGCCCTCCAGCTTCACTGTCGGGCTTGATATGGGAGTCTCGGGCTAATACCAGGGCCAATATGGAAAATGCCATGTAATAATCTATGAGTATTGCCTGGCTATATAGTAATGTTAATGTAATATATGATTATTGACCTGTGGTACCTGTATCATGCTAATTAGCTTTATACCCCCTGACCCTTGATATCTGGCTAAGGGTGTCTGTATTAAATATTACCTTTGGCACAATGTATATAGTTCCTGAGTTCCTTCTGGAATCTGTGGGAAACTTCCTGTAACGGAATAAAAACAAATCAGACAAGAAATCATGAATGGTCATATATTTTGAAAATCCATGCAAAAAAAACAACTATGAGCTACAGTAGTCTCCCTTTTATAAGGCCACACCTTTTGCAATTAATCAGTGGTCTTATTAGAGGGATGGCTCTCTTGAGGAGAACAATTTACAAGCATTTTCAGTGTTTCAGCTAGACTTTGAAATCTACAGGACAATACATGTAATTTTGTCAGTTTTATTAAAATTTCTTCAGGACATTCTTTAATTTATAAAGTTCTTCAAGACAATTTGAGAAATAGGTGAGAAAATGTCCTGAGAACAGTGCCTAGATGTATCAATGATTTTAATTACTATCTCAGTGCATCTAAAATCTGGTCTGATTAGTAAGGTGGCCTTTGGTGAGAGGGGCCCTATAAGACAGGGTCTACTGTACATTGTAATTTGTATTTGTAATTCCTATTGCAAAACTTAAGATACATTATGTACGTAGAAAAGAACCACCATCTGAATTCAAATCGATTAGTCTTTGACTGTTTTCTTTAAATAAAAGACATAGACGTTTGTACCAGGTGTACTGTAGCTTGAACAATGGATACTTTCAGAAAATTTTATTTATGGATAGGAGTTAATCAATAATCAAAAGAAAAATAACTTTCTGTTTCAGGAATTCTATCCTTCTTTTTACTTTTAATTGTTTCACTCCCAACATCCCCACCCCCCCAAAAAAATTACTTGACTTGTTGAATTCACTGTCTGAATTATATATTTATGCTTTTTATGTCAAGTAATACATAAATTGGGATTTAAACTTCCTGTTGAAAAATTAAATAACCTGATCAACAATTCCAATGACAGAAGGAACTTTTATGAAAACACAGATTACCATACCAAAAGCATGGATTCTTTTCTATTCACATTTTGATCAATCCAATTTATCCAAAGCACTATTTTTTTTCATACAAGTAGATTTACTGTACCTGTACTAACTTAACGATTTCATGTAGTTAACATTAGACATGACATAATTCAGTCTTTCTTTCTCATTATTGCAAAGAGATTAGGTTTAGACAGGATTCCCTGTATTTAACCTGATTTTAATCTGATTGGACAATATAAATTACAGATTTTTGTATGATCTTAAAATAATAAGTTTCTGAACCTGCTGCCTATCAAGTTTATGGACATGTTCATCAAATCTTTCATCTGATGTCTTTTCTGCTTTTCCTAAATTTTGTAAAACCTAAAAATAAAAAATAAATTAAAATGTAAAATTACTGTAGCAGCCATATTTACTGTTAAAAGTATTACACATATATACTAGTGTGGACCAGCATTAACTTCTACTGGTCTGAGAAGAAAAATAAAATAACATACATAAACATTAGAGAAAACCAAAGGGGCAATCAAGAATGGACAATCCAGAGAAACTGGAAACATTGGGTACACAAGACACAGGACGAAGGCACACAAAACAAATAAACGTTAGAGTAAACCAAAGGGGCAATCAAGAATGGACAATCCAGAGAAACTGGCATCAAATGGGCACACAAGATGAAGACAAATGTGTGTTGGACACCACTACACTAAAATGCAATTACGAAAAATAATGTTTAAACAGTGATGGTCAAAAATATTAAAATCAACAAAACAAAAAACTACCTCTCAATTAAAACCATTGAACACAAAAAGAACACAGCATATGGCTTTGGAAAAACTGGGTCATGGCTTGGGACAGGCACAAAAATGTGGCAGAGTGAAACCATTGAATGGATCAGAAATCGTTCAGTGAACAGACTACAGTTAGAGATTGGTTTTTTTAGAAATCATACCCTGTGTCTTTAATCCCATGAGGATTGTTTTGGTCTGTACAAACCAGGGATATATATGAACTTTATCCAGTAATATGTAAATATTATACTCATCAGAGACACAGATATGTTTAGTACTTATGTACCAATCTAATTTCTGCAAATTGCTTGTTTGTATGCTGTTTATTACATTTATGTATTAGAATGTTTATTGTTTTTTTGTGTAATATAAATCACTGTAATGACTCTGCACCTTGCTGGGACCTTGATTGGACAATAAAATCTTATCTTATCTTATCTTATACACCTTGGATGGAGGACCCCTACATTTTGAGACCATAGGTTTCAGTCTGTCAATTCCAATCCTATAGGTAAATCTGGCACTTCAAAGACCTCTGCACGATATGTACATGTATACCCTCTTTATTATCCAAATTAAATTCACATGCATGTAGCATAGACCTTTGAAGTACTAAATTTGACTGTTATTAGGTAATATTGAACTACATGTACATGTATGCATAGTGCTTAATATAAATTCAAATCAGTCATTTGTCACTCCCAGCATTGAAACATCTCACAAATTTATTACATTGTGTTGCATATTTGTGGCTAACTTTTACAAGTGTTTCGACCTAGAGGTTATCATGCTACACAGGTAAAAACACTGGTACAATCAACTGGTACATCCATTAGATATTGTAGAAGGTATATATTAATGGCAAATACTTATACCTTCTAGTTAAAATAATAGATATTAAGGTGTATAAAGGTAAAAAGATCACCTTTGATGTCATATTTACCTGTCACCTGTTGACACTTGAAAAATTAATTAAAAAATCTTTTAACCTCTTTGCTTAAGTTAGTTCATTAAATTTCCAATTTAGAATTGTCTTCATTTACATATACCGGTATGTAAATTTATATACTTTGTTACAAGAATTTATGAAGAAAATAATGTATTCAATAAGTCCAAAGTCTACCTGCAGGGGTTAACTTGCCCCATAGATGCTTGAACATTCACAATACAATTTTTACATTTTGTTCTTCCAAGATAAATTCACAGAAATTAAACCCAAGCAAAAATCCATGCCCATTGAGAAGAATAATGAAAAAAATAACTAGACCATGGCCACTTCATTTTCTCGACAATGCTCCATACTAAAATACTGTCTTGAATATAGCCGTAATACAACTCACTAGACATTAAGCAATTAAGTAATATATATACCATGGATCTTACGAATTAACTTATTTAAACCAACGAATCCGAAGGATGAGTTGGTTTAAATAAGTTCATGAGTAAGATCCATGGTATATATGTTTTGTAACAGAAATTACATGATTGACAGATTTATGACGTCAAAATCATGGAATAACAGATATAATACATGTACGTCAAAATCATGGAATAACAGATATATGACGTCAAAATCATGGAATAACATCAAGATCTTCATGTTAGACCATGGTTTGTAAAAGTTCACTATTTTTAAGTTGATTATTGCATAAAAACATCAAAGGAAAAATACGTATTTATGTTACAATAATCAATTAATTCATACAAAATATGGGGCTCACAGTTATTTGTTTTGTATTTACTGGAAAGTGTATGGTTTACACATAATAGAAGATTGATTTGATTGATTGGTGTTTAATGCCAACTTTAGCATCTAATTTAGAGCTCCGGTGTATATAGAATAAGGGGCTGACTTGTAGTAATTTAATTTCATGAGTCCAGAAGACATTCTTGAAAATTCAGGGCAAGTCCCACCATTGTTAGAATGTAAAATTTGAGTCCCAATTGTAAATAGTGAGTCCTGGACTCATCTAGGCTGATTTTTTATTTGTATTGTTACAATGAGTACCAGAAATATTAATGGTGAAATTTAATCTCATGAACACAGACAAGATCTAGTAATAGTGGTATAGAAGATTGTTTCACATTACATGGTGTGATATGCTTTGTCGCTGAAACTTTGTGTAGGTGAAGATGCAAATGTACCTAGATGGACTTTTTTCTTTTGCTTTGTTATAATCAGGAATATAAAATTGTTAATATTTAGCACCACTTTTAACAACATTTCATGTCGACCGTTAAGTTTCACTGGTGAAGGAAACCAGGGTACATAAAGAAGACCATTGACCTTCCATAGGTCACTGATAAAACTTAATCACAACAACGTTTATCAAGGACTGATCCTCATAAAATGTGGGAGGTGACCTTTTACAATGGAGTAATGATAGGGAATGGTTGTACGAGTACAGTAATCCCCCTCTTATAGGGACCGCCATGGTCGTGATCGCATAGTAGTTGGATTTACAACTACCTGTGCAATCAATGTCTATCACCACATAAGAGAGGTGACTTTTGGTGGGAGTGGCCTTATAAGAGGGATACTACTTTATATGTACGTCCAATTGGCCGCTACCATACGATTGCAACCATCCTCTTTTGCTTTTGAAATGCCAGCCATCATTACAAGCCTCAAATATTTGAGAGTATTGAATCATGAAAGCAAAACTACTGACTGTCATAGCTAATTACATTTAAGAATCCAAAACTGTTACAAACCCAAACAAAATTTGGTATATGTACACAACAGATTGGATCGTGGGTTCGAGCCCTGATCGGGTCAAACCAGAATATAAAATTGGTATTTGTTGCTTCTCCTCTAAGCAAGCAACATAAAGGAGAAAGAGCAAAGACTGGTCGGCTCGGAATCAGGATAATGTGTCCGAGTGGAGCGCCATGTCTATTCGTGGACGGTTGTTTCAGTGAGCTATCACTATATAAATCCAACTAAGCATGAAGGTCTAGAACAAAGCAGACCTCATCATCATCGTCTCATTGAAAATTAACTAGTTCTCGTCATGATATAGCTGAAAAATTGCTCAATTGGCATTAAACAACAATCGCTCACTGACTCAAATTTAGTGCACATGACACGTTTCTGGAAATAACCTTCATCAACTGATACACTCCTGGAATAACCTTCATGAAATAATATATACCCTGTACTGTAAACATGTTTTTCTCTTTCAAAATCCCTTCCTGATCAAGATATATACTCCTAGTTCACATGTATGTAAATCAGGGGTCCGTTGTTGAACCTATGATTAAGCTAATCATATGATTAGCCCTAATTATATTTTTAATTCCTAATCACATAATTAGCTAATGCAATGATTAAATATGATTAGTTAATACATTGATTAAAAACAGTTCAACAACAGAATTTAATCATTCCATTAGCTAAGAATGTGATTAGGAATTAAAAATGTAATTAGGGCTAATCATATGATTAGCTTAATCACAAGTTCAACAACGGACCCCTGATGAGAATATAATTGGTAATAGAATAAGTACCCGGTAGCTAGCACTATAAAAACCCAACTAAACCTGTTGGCCTAGTACAAAGCGGACCTCATCATCATCTCATTGAAAATAAACTTGCTATAGCTGAAAAATTGCTGAGTTGGCGTTAAACAACAATCACTCACTCACAACAGATTGCACAAATGTAATTGGTTTGGCAACTTTACATCTTATGTACATTTATTTTTTGTACATGTAATAAGGTATGCATTCATAGAAGCAAAAAATACTATGTGGAATACAAACAATGCAAGAATGAAGACATGGATATTAAATATATTGGTTGCGTCCAGAATATGACAAAAATGGTTCAAATGTGCCCTTTGTAATGAAAAACGGGTCAATTTGTTGAATATTTTCATTTTTGGTCCCCATAAATGTGCACAAAGAAGACTTTATAAAATGGGCGTCTTTTCAAATTAAAGGGGTATTTCATTTTTACAAGTATTAATTTCAAACAGACATTTATCATAAAATCAGAAATTTAAGACACAAATACACATTATTAGCATAATACCCTAAACTTACCTCCAGGGTATTGATGCAATCATGATGTAAGAACAAGCGTAAAGGTCGTAAATCAGGGTGATATTTTTGTCACATAAAAGGCTGTTTATATAATATATTTGTCTGAGAGACATACAACATATAGGATGAGGGTTATGATGTTTAATGCCACTTTCTACAATATTTCAGTTATATCGTGGTGGTATATATGATGAGGTTACTAAGGTACATGTATCATTAAAATCCCCTTCTTTTGCATACAAGTTCAAAGGTTCAAAAACAAGCTACCCATAATTCAGTCCTCATGATGAGCACTGGTCCTCTGGCCCCAAACCAGTAAAAATTTGTTCGGACCAGAACATTTTTCAGTTTTTATTTAGAACTATATAAAAATAAAATCAAGAATTTGATTCAGACCAGTCGATTCAGATTTTCATTCTGACGACTAATTTTCTTGTCTTTCTGTTTAATACATGTATGTACAGTGCCCCCCCCCCCCCCCCCCCCCCACCTCCTATAAAGCTACCCCTTCTGCATTTTGAAATAGTGGCCTTAACTGGTGGCTGTATCAAGAATTGTTTTTCCTCACAATACAAAACATTTGCCCATCCAATATAATCAAAAAAAATAGTTCAAACAACTACAGTAATACAAGTTAATAAAATTAGCTTTAGTATATTAAAGGTTGGTTGACCTGCTCACCCATATTACAAGGCTTTTTAAATCATATACCGGTACACCCAAGTTGATCTTAGTTTATCACCAACATCTATAGTTAATGGTTCTTGTTTATAAAATATTTTATTACCCCCCCTTTTTTAAATAGTTCATACAATTATTGCCTAAATAGAAATTGCTTAATGTATAAAATTGATCAAGTACATTAACATCGATCAAAAACTTGATTTTATATCATCTAGCTATAGTTTGTTTCTGAGTACTATGCTACATTATGAGAGGCTGTTATGGTCGTGATCGTATGGTAGTTGGATTACAACTACCTGTACAATTAGTGCCTATCACCACCAAAGGTGTGAGTTCGAACCCCATTCATAGCGAGGTGTACTCGATACAACATTATGTGATAAAGTTTGTCAGTGACTTGCGACAGGTCGGTGGTTTTCTCCCATTTCCTCCACCAATAAAACTGACAGCCACTACTATATAACTGAAATATTGTAGAAAGTGGAATTAAACAGAATAAACCAACCACAGGATTGATTCATTGATTGATTGATGTTGAACATAAAGTGAGCATCTATATTCCTTTATGAGAAGTTTCAAACAATAAACCATTTACACAGGTAGGATTAGGGTTATGTTGCTTAATGCCACTTTCAACAATATTTCAGTTATATCGTGGCATTCAGTTTTATCGGTGGAGGAAACCGGAGCACCCGGAGAAAACCACAGACCTGTCGCAAGTAACTAACTAACTTTATCACATAATGTTATATTGAGTACACCTTGCCATGAATGGCATTCGAACTCACAATTTTAGTGGTGATAGGCACTGATTGTACAGGTAGTTGTAAATCCTGTACTACCTACCCTACAATCACGACCACGATGGCCCCTACAATCACGACCACAATGGCAGGAAAAGAGGTGATAGCGATTAGATTTCCAAACAATTTTACCTGAATGGGGTAAATTAATTAAAATTTATTCATTCCGCCCATGTTTAATTTGAATTAATCTACAGTAAGTGTAGCCATGAGGTGTCGACTTAATAAGATGAAACTATGTGTAATAACATATGCCTCCAGACATTTAAACAGCAAAAAAAAATGTACATGTATAATTTCTATTGACAACCCAAAGTGCATGACAATGATTTTGTTCCTAGTGTTTTCATTTGCATATTTCGTGTTTTTATTTATTTCTATTTTCTAAAAATAGCATATATATGAATATATTTGGTGGTTGCAATACCAAAATGTACATGTATAATTTCTATTGACAACCCAAAGTGCATGACAATGATTTTGTTCCCAGTGTGTTGATTTGCTTAGATATTTTGTGTTTCTATTTATTTCTAAAAATATTTTGTGATTGCAATACCAAAATGTACATGTACAATTTCTATTGACAACCCAAAGTACATGACAATGATTTTGTTCCTAGTGTGTTCATTTGGTTAAATATTTTGTGTTTAATTTATTTCTAAAAATAACATGAAAATATTTGATGGTTTGCATTTTCACTTTCACTTTCAATTTCAAAATACATGCAGCTTTAAACAATGTTTAACAAACTAATATTGGTGGTCTTAAGTTTAATTTGGCACCGTGTTTTGGTCAAAAGGCAAAAATAATTTGCACCCCAGTAATAGCAAGTTTGAACCTATTTAAAATTATTTTCTTCATTGTTCGGCAAGTAACAATAACTTTCAAACAGAATTTCCAAATCGCTTGCCCAGTGGACAAGTTGACACAAAACTTCTTATAGAGGGCCGATTTGAATTGAGGACAGTGCTGTCCTTAGAGACTTTTTCAAACTGAATTTTATTTTCTCCTTTCTCACAATGAAACAAGATTTTTATCACAAGTGGATGTTACATTTCACAAGTGGGTATCTCCGGATGCTTATTACATGTACATGTAGATGAATTATGACTTACATGTATGAATTTTGACATAAAATTGATTTCCTTGAATATAAAAAGAATGAATTACATGTAATATTTCCTGTGTGTACACAGGTGCTTAATATGTTACATTTTCAATACATGTAGGTTGTGTTTTATTATTGTTTATAATGGACAATCATGTGTCCTTCTTAAATCGGGGGTCGTCATGGGGCAGTTCTGTGGTTTTCTCCTGGTACTCCGGTTTCCTCCACAAATAAAACTGACCGCCACGATATAACTGAAATATTGTAGAAAGTGGCATCATACACCATAACCCTAACCCCTAACCCTATCACCACTAAAGTTAAGAGTTTAATACCCACATCATCGTTGGTAACCCATGGCTGATCACTCTAAAATACTCTTCACCAATCAGTGGAGAGTGGTCAACCGCGTGTTACCGACAATGTTCTTGTGAATGTGAAAAGTGTACTTGATACAACTTTATGTGTTAAAGTTTGTCAGTGATTTAAGCCAAGTTACTTGTTTTTTAAGGGTACTCTGATTTCCTCCACCAATAAAACAGATCGCCATATGGTATAACTGAAATATTTTAACATTGATCACTGAAAACTCATTACACTACAAAGATTAGATTTGTTTTAATCTTTCAATTTCAAAAATAGTTGCCAATTCTCACTGGTATTAAACTGATGTTCGTAACTTTAGTTACCTACATCCCAACATGGCGGACACGGAAAATGGTAAATTAGAATATCCTTGTTATCTCTTTATCAGTAGTGTTTATTAGTAAGTCCATACGGTATGATTACAGGTGGGAATATTAGATACTCGAATGCATGCATAAAAATGACGAAACTCTTATGAGAACATTGAAATATTAACTTGAAAAAAATATATTTAAAGAGATGTCCGTAACTGCAGATTTCCATAACTGTTAAATAATAAGAAGGTGTTTAATTGCTCGTTAAGAAACAGTTTTGAGCGATTGAATCTAGTTTCTGCATGACTGATCAAATGATGGTCTTTCATAAATTTTATTTTTAGTACTGGTTTTGGGTAGATTTTATCTTTATTTATCTGTATTTAGTACAATAGTCTAACAAATTAATAATAAATTAATCTGGTTTCATTTCAGCATTAAAGGGAAATAATTAGATGTGTCATTCTTAAAATACTTGATCTGGTGTGTCTATTTTTATTAAAATAAGCAAAAAAACACGAAGGACAATTAATTTGGTAATAATTCATGGGATATTTACACATAGAACTGTTAATTTACATACAAATATACTTTGTTAGAATTTATATATGAGACCCAGAATGGCCCTCATCGAATTTAATGATGATATCGGAGGTCGCCATCCATGGGAGGTCCTAAACAGTAAACACCCAAAGGTCGGAAGTCAAAACGCCCTATTGCAAGGTCGTAGTTTATGAAAGACCCTTCTAGATCACACAGTCCAAGACCAAATAGAAATATCAAAATAATACTTACAACTACATATGTTGAATCGACTCCCGCTACCCTCATCTTTCGTTCATCTCACTCATTCATAACCCTCTCATCCTCCACTCTGTATTTTTTTTCCTCGTGCATTATATAATCTCTCCCACTTCTATTACCCTCTCTATCACTTCAGGGATGTTTTTCTTTGTTTTCAAATTTTATTTATTACAAAAGCGTTGTTCTTTAAATGTTTTAAACATGATTTTAGAAACACCAAACTTTAAAGTTACCAACATCGTTCAAAAATAATTCTACAGTTACTTACATCATTTGTATTTCTTAAAGTAGGTTTTGTGCCACATAGGAGAACTGACAGTTGATTTAAGCATATCACTACAGTTAATTGTTAAAATATCTATACATTTGAAATGACAATATTTGAAAATAAACTAAAAACAAAGAGAAAACAAGGATATTCTAATTTACCATTTTCCGTGTCCGCCATGTTGGGATGTAGGTAACTAAAGTTACGAACATCAGTTTAATACCAGTGAATTCTTAATAAGCAAATCTATTAATTTGTAAAATATTATACAATGAATTCAGAATTTTGTTTTCAAAATAATATTTATCTAGATACAAGTGTGGACACAGAAATGTGCTGTCCAAAAGGCAAGTGTGGATGTCAATATTTCATATTATTAACTTTAAAAAAAAAAAAAAATCATGGACACAGGGCTCCTGGATTTTTTTTAACAAAAAACTAATCCTGGATTATTAGTTTTGCTTAAAGTCTGGTCCTGTGTTTTTATTTCAAATTTTCATCATAGCCCCCCTCTCCCTCCCAAGGGTTATAAAATTGTATCATTAATAATAAATTAATAAATAACAAAGTCAGATTTTCTATTTAAAATAAATCTCATTTACAAAACCACTGATATTTGCTCAATTTTTAATGCTGATGTAAGCTTTAATTTTTATTTTTCTGTAAAATTCACAAATAAATTCCCCCCCCCCTGTTTTCCCTTTTTCTTGTTTAAATCAATGATCAACAATATTCCAGAATCAAACAAATGAATAAATATAACATAGTCTTTTCTTTTACATGTATCTTTTTACCATGCGGAGTCAGTGTGTTTTAAATCGGTTATCCAATCAGGACGCTCATTATTCTTGTCCAAGATAAAAAATACTTCGCTAATATTACCTGTGGGTGTTTCCCCACTTCAACTCGTAAATTTACAATTACATAGAATTCGGAGATATTTCGTCATAAAACTTCACACATGGTTTTGTCTATCATATTTCTTAATGACAAACATAAAATTTTATTGCATTTATCAATATTTTATGAGTATCAACAGTTTTTTCAACACTGTATCTGTTTCTCGATACAGCCGCCCGATAACAGTGACATGTGACCCACTTTAGCACGTTCTACCAGTTTTTTCTTAATAATGTTGTTTAAATATAGAAAGACTTCAGCCACAATGTAGAAAGGTAGAAAGGTTGCACTCAGGAATGGGGTTAGAATGGGCAGAAAATATGATAATTATGTGTACATGTCATATACAGGTAAAATAAAATACATGTACAAATAACACTGATAGGGTCAGGAAATTATAAATTTGAACTTAAATATATAATGTACATACATGTACACACTTTCATTAAAGTTGTGAGTTCGAATCCCTCACAGGCAAGGTGTACTCAATAAAACAATATGTGATAAAGTTTGTCAGTGACTTACGACAGATCTGCAGTTTTCTCTTCCTCCACCATGACCACCTTGATATAACTGAAATGTTGTAGAAAGTGGTGTTAAACATCATAACCATGTACACAATTACTTCTTAAAGTTTGACATTTTGTCCTTTTGTGAACTTTAAATACATGATAATTAAATTCTCCCTTGCTGTGCTCGTAGGAATTTAAAACATTTCTTATATTATACATGTTTTGATTATAAGGAGTAAAGACAAAATAAGACAGATATATATTAGGTTTAGTTCTTTGACATAACTGTGATTGACATTTGTCCTCATGTGAACTTAAGTTAAATACAGTCAAACCTGCCCATGCTGTCACCTCTATTAAGCAGTCACCTGTATTAAAAGGTCACCTTTTTCTTGTCCTGTCATAGAAAATTTCATATGAATTGAACCTCTTTTAAGGGGTCACCTGTCTTATGAGGCCACTTTTTCTTTCTCTAAAATATGACCTCTTAACACAGGTTTGACTGTATATGGTAAATACATGTACAGTGTACATTGTACACACTTATAATTGAATTCAAGCAATGAGTACAATATACATGTATGTTTCCTTATTTAAAGAATTTTGTCCTCATATGAACTTAAATACATGGTAAATATACATGTACATTGTATTGTACACTCTTACAATTAGAGCAATTGTGTACAATGTACATGTATGTATTGTTGCTTGCCCATGGTCGGTGGTTCTCTCCGGGTACTCCTGCTTCTTCCACCACTAAAACTGGTCGCCATGATATAGCTGAAATATTGCTGAAAGTGGCGTTAAACACAAAAAAATCATTACATGTATGTATCCATGTATTTAGAGTATTTTGTCCTCATGTAAACTTTAATACATGATAAATACATGTACATTGTGCATTGTACACACTTACATTTGAATTAAAGCAATTAAGTACAATGTAGTTGAAAAGTATTTTGTCCTCAGAAACATAAAACTTAACAACTTGTTTACTACTTTTAAATGTTGTTTTCATACAATTCTCAATCTTAGTACAAATGTATTGATATTAAAATCTGAAGTAAGTGGTCATTCATTTCAATTTATATGTCTTAGATCCAACCTAAGAATGCTATAAATAGATGCCTTCACAGTGTAATGATCTTGAACTGTTTTACGCTTCTTTGAAGAGGAAGTTTAGTATCTTCAGTTGTTCAAGAGGGATTTTGTACTTTACCGAATTGATCAATTGATCGATTAGACATCTTCCAGATTTGATTTTAGCAGCTATAAATTAATTCATAAATTTATTTATATCAAAATTCTGAGTCACTTTTCTTCAAAAAATGTAGTCAAGACTGAATGAAAACAATTATTATTACTTGGTTATATTTCATTGAAGTTGGATCATCCTTTTAATTCAAGTTTTATTAAGCTGTCAATATATATGTCAAACAGTATATTAGTATTAGTTTAACAGAATCTATAGATATAATATGTTTAATTGTTGATGGTTTATGGTGTTTAATGCCACTTTCAACAATATATCAGCTATATCATGGCGGTCAATTTCATTGGTGGAGGAAACCGGAGGACCCGGAGAAAACCACCCACATGTCGCTATTCACTGACAAACTTATCACATAATGTTGTATCAGAATCTATTATAAACATGTAACATTGTCTTGAGGTCAAGAGGTCAACAACCTTAACGACTCGGCCATCCAGTCAGTGCCCCTTCAAACACCTAAAATGTTAGTGATTGGTGTTTAACATCACTTTCAGCAAATTTTCACCTATAAGGCTATATCTTGACTACTTAAGTCTAAACGGAAGAGGAAAGCTCAGTGACAGATGTATTGGTGAATTCCCGGCCAAGAATACAATGTAGGCATAGCCAAGACAATACAGTCCAAGTAGAATACAAATTGAAGTGTTAGTGGCAGTGATTTTGTTGGGTTTTTTCAAAACTACCCCCACCCTTTTTTGGGGGGAAAATATGCATCATATTTTGAAAATTGGGAAATGTACTAAAATTTGAATTTGAAGTTAATATAATGGATAACAAGACAAGTCATAACAGTTCATCAATTTAATTTTCATAATTTTTAAAGGTCCATTCTCCTCTCCTTTAAGCCCTTGAACATTATATGTACAAGCTCATTCAAGTTGTCATCCGTAAGAACATGATTGAATGAGCAAATTCTCATTGTTGCATCCAAGCACATTCACTTGAAGCTTCAAAAATAAAAAAAAATAAGAAAAACTTTGAAAAATGTTGGTCATCTATAATAAAATATAGATGACCAAAATTTTTTTTTAAGTTTAATAGGTTCTTACATACGTTCTTGGGAAAGATCTTCCACAAGTGACAAAAATTTCTATCACGAGTGGAAGATCACCCGGGCTTTCCCAACAACGCATGTAAGTACCTATTTCTTCCGTAAACCAACAACTTTCACTATCGCGAACTCCTAGAGACCCCCGCCATTGATCAGTAACTAATTTGCATAAATTATCAGATCAATATCATAAAATTGAGCGTTATGAAATACACATCACATAAAATTGACTTTTGTGACACCGATTGATAAACTAAGTAGCTATCTACTGATATTTGAGCTTTTCTCACTAATATTTTATTGAAAGTACAGTATTTTCCATCATGATGAAATATGACATATTTTGATGTCATTGAAGAATGACGTCAAAGGTACGGAAAAGGACATCTAGAAATACAAAAAAATGAAAATAAAAGACACAAATATATTTAATACGGTTGGAGTCTGTATTTGAAAAAAAAAGGTTAAATCCGTAATAAATCTGTTATTCAGCTATCAGACAGGATATATATTATGTGACATTCCCAGCTATTCTGATCATGTGATATTAATTTTATTGTAATATGTCTTTTTAGCTTTCCTTGAATTCCCTTTTGTATTATTTTTTTTAATAGGATTCATCGTGACTTCTATTAATATCAAGTTCCTTATTAAACATGATAAAATCTACTGGGTATCTTGATCAGGAAGGGATTTGGAAAGAGAAAAACATGTTTACAGTACAAGTATATTAGTCCATGAAGGTTATTCCAGAAAGTGTATCAGTTGATGAAGGTTATTTCCAGAAACGTGTCATGTGCACTAAATTTGAGTGAGTGAGCGATTGTTGTTTAACGCTAATTCAGCAATTTTTCAGCTATATCATGGTGAGAACAAGTTAATTTTCAATGAGATGATGATGAGGTCCGCTTTTTCTAATCATTCATGCTTAGTTGGATTTATAGTGATAGCTCACTGAAACAACAGTCCATGGATAGAAATGGCGCTCCACTCGGACACATTATTCTGATTCCGAGCCAACCTTTGGCTTTGCTCTTTCTCCTTAATGCTGCGTGCTTAGCGGAGAAGCAACAAATACCAATTTTTTAGTCTTTGGTTAGACTCAACCGGGACTCGAACTCACGATCTACCGCATTCGAGGCCAGCACGCTAACCATTACACCACCGATGCGGTTGTCATGAATCAGAAAAGGGGGCAATTAAAGATCTAATTTTAATTAGATTGGAATTATGATATGTTTGTTTATTTATTTATTTATAGACAAATCCAGAAGTATTGCTCCCTCCTTTTCTGATATGTCATTGCATCAGAAAAAGGGGGGGGGGGGGGGCAATTAGTGATCTATTTTTAATTAGATTGTCCTAATTCGTCTTCACAAACTTCATCTCATATGCATTTAATTAGAATGCACATCATGCCCATTCAAGTAAAAATTTATGTATTATGTCTGATAAGGAATTAAAATGATTGATCTGATAAGAGGGTAATTAAAGTACAATAATGTATCTGTTAAAGTGCACCTACATATACAGGTATTTATAGTAATGTGCAAATTAACAACATACAAAATTGTATATGTGGATCAACCGACAGACATGGGAACAATTAAACTTTCTGTAAAAGTGCACCAATTCATATCAGTATTTACATTGCATAGTAATGTGAATCTAAGATATGAATGTTGACAGACATGAAACAAATTATCTGTTCAAGTGCAACTAGGTAAATGTATCATAATATGATTCATATGTATGTCAAATATATATCTCCACAGACACAGACATGGGAACAATTTCATCCATAACTAAAGTGTTTCTTATTAATATAATGAGACATTATTTATCCCTTTAGAGGGCTGGCCATGTTCCAAGAGTTGAAGACCTTAAATTCCTGGAGTTCTTGGAGATAGAACGTCAATATCTATCTAGACAAATAAACTTTCTGATGTAAAGCACACATTGCAGTGAGTTGCACACGATCCTTCACTGGTAAAAGACTAGTGGTTAATATATTAAAAGTTCTATCAATCATCTAAACCACTAGACCACCATATCCCCTCAAGGTGAAAGAAAATGGGAGACAGATTACAATTCACAATGTACATATAACATGCACAGGATGATTTTCTAATGGCTTGTGGACAAGTTGTGGTGTGTTGAAATGACCGGTAAAATAAAAATTCATAAGCCATAAACTTTTGTACACAAGTACAAACTTGTACTAAACAAAATGTTCAGAACACTGTACAGTGAACCCTGTTTAAACCTAACCCTGATTAAACCAGAATCCTGTGTAAACCAAACCCTGATTAAACCAGAATCCTGTGTAAACCAAACCATGATTAAAGCAGAATCCTGTGTAAACCAAACCCTGATTAAACCAGAATCCTGTGTAAACCAAACCGTGATTAAAGCAGAATCCTGTGTAAACCAAACCCTGATTAAAGCAGCATCCTGTGTAAACCAAACCCTGATTAAAGCAGAATCCTGTGTAAACCAAACCATGATTAAAGCAGAATCCTGTGTAAACCAAACCGTGATTAAACCAGAATCCTGTGTAAACCAAACCCTGATTAAACCAGAATCCTGTGTAAACCAAACCCTGATTAAAGCAGAATCCTGTGTAAACCAAACCGTGATTAAAGCAGCATCCTGTGTAAACCAATTCGTGATTAAACCAGAATCCTGTGTAAACCAAACCCTGATTAAACCAGAATCCTGTGTAAACCAAACCCTGATTAAAGCAGAATCCTGTGTAAACCAAACCCTGATTAAAGCAGAATCCTGTGTAAACCAAACCATGATTAAAGCAGAATCCTGTGTAAACCAAACCGTGATTAAACCAGAATCCTGTGTAAACCAAACCCTGATTAAACCAGAATCCTGTGTAAACCAAACCGTGATTAAAGCAGAATCCTGTGTAAACCAAACCCTGATTAAAGCAGAATCCTGTGTAAACCAAACCCTGATTAAAGCAGAATCCTGTGTAAACCAAACCCTGATTAAAGCAGAATCCTGTGTAAACCAAACCCTGATTAAAGCAGAATCCTGTGTAAACCAAACCCTGATTAAAGCAGAATCCTGTGTAAACCAAACCATGATTAAAGCAGAACCCTGTGTAAACCAAACCGTGATTAAACCAGAATCCTGTGTAAACCAAACCCTGATTAAACCAGAATCCTGTGTAAACCAAACCGTGATTAAAGCAGAATCCTGTGTAAACCAAACCCTGATTAAACCAGAATCCTGTGTAAACCAAACCGTGATTAAAGCAGAATCCTGTGTAAACCAAACCCTGATTAAAGCAGCATCCTGTGTAAACCAAACCCTGATTAAAGCAGAATCCTGTGTAAACCAAACCATGATTAAAGCAGAATCCTGTGTAAACCAAACCGTGATTAAACCAGAATCCTGTGTAAACCAAACCCTGATTAAACCAGAATCCTGTGTAAACCAAACCCTGATTAAACCAGAATCCTGTGTAAACCAAACCCTGATTAAAGCAGCATCTTGTGTAAACCAAACCCTGATTAAAGCAGCATCCTGTGTAAACCAAACCCTGATTAAAGCAGAATCCTGTGTAAACCAAACCCTGATTAAAGCAGAATCCTGTGTAAACCAAACCATGATTAAAGCAGAATCCTGTGTAAACCAAACCGTGACTAAACCAGAATCCTGTGTAAACCAAACCCTGATTAAACCAGAATCCTGTGTAAACCAAACCGTGATTAAAGCAGAATCCTGTGTAAACCAAACCCTGATTAAACCAGAATCCTGTGTAAACCAAACCGTGATTAAAGCAGAATCCTGTGTAAACCAAACCCTGATTAAAGCAGCATCCTGTGTAAACCAAACCCTGATTAAAGCAGAATCCTGTGTAAACCAAACCATGATTAAAGCAGAATCCTGTGTAAACCAAACCGTGATTAAACCAGAATCCTGTGTAAACCAAACCCTGATTAAACCAGAATCCTGTGTAAACCAAACCGTGATTAAAGCAGAATCCTGTGTAAACCAAACCCTGATTAAAGCAGCATCCTGTGTAAACCAAACCGTGATTAAAGCAGCATCCTGTGTAAACCAAACCCTGATTAAAGCAGAATCCTGTGTAAACCAAACCGTGATTAAAGCAGAATCCTGTGTAAACCAAACCCTGATTAAACCAGAATCCTGTGTAAACCAAACCGTGATTAAAGCAGCATCATGTGTAAACTGAAGCATAATTAAAGCAGCATCCTGTGTAAACCAAACCCTGATTAAAGCAGAATCCTGTGTAAACCAAACCGTGATTAAAGCAGAATCCTGTGTAAACCAAACCGTGATTAAACCAGAATCCTGTGTAAACCAAACCCTGATTAAAGCAGAATCCTGTGTAAACCAAACCCTGATTAAAGCAGAATCCTGTGTAAACCAAACCCTGATTAAACCAGCATCCTGTGTAAACCAAACCGTGATTAAAGCAGAATCCTGTGTAAACCAAACCCTGATTAAAGCAGCATCCTGTGTAAACCAAACCGTGATTAAAGCAGAATCCTGTGTAAACCAAACCCTGATTAAAGCAGAATCCTGTGTAAACCAAACCCTGATTAAAGCAGAATCCTGTGTAAACCAAACCGTGATTAAACCAGAATCCTGTGTAAACCAAACCCTGATTGAAGCAGAATCCTGTGTAAACCAAACCCTGATTAAACCAGAATCCTGTGTAAACCAAACCGTGATTAAAGCAGCATCATGTGTAAACCGAAGCATAATTAAAGCAGCATCCTGTGTAAACCAAACCCTGATTAAAGCAGAATCCTGTGTAAACCAAACCGTGATTAAAGCAGAATCCTGTGTAAACCAAACCGTGATTAAAGCAGCATCCTGTGTAAACCAAACCCTGATTAAACCAGAATCCTGTGTAAACCAAACCCTGATTAAAGCAGCATCCTGTGTAAACCAAACCCTGATTAAAGCAGAATCCTGTGTAAACCAAACCGTGATTAAAGCAGAATCCTGTGTAAACCAAACCGTGATTAAACCAGAATCCTGTGTAAACCAAACCCTGATTAAACCAGAATCCTGTGTAAACCAAACCATGATTAAAGCAGAATCCTGTGTAAACCAAACCCTGATTAAAGCAGCATCCTGTGTAAACCAAACCCTGATTAAAGCAGAATCCTGTGTAAACCAAACCCTGATTAAAGCAGAATCCTGTGTAAACCAAACCCTGATTAAAGCAGAATCCTGTGTAAACCAAACCCTGATTAAAGCAGAATCCTGTGTAAACCAAACCATGATTAAAGCAGAATCCTGTGTAAACCAAACCCTGATTAAACCAGAATCCTGTGTAAACCAAACCGTGATTAAAGCAGAATCCTGTGTAAACCAAACCCTGATTAAAGCAGAATCCTGTGTAAACCAAACCGTGATTAAAGCAGAATCCTGTGTAAACCAAACCCTGATTAAAGCAGCATCCTGTGTAAACCAAACCCTGATTAAAGCAGAATCCTGTGTAAACCAAACCATGATTAAAGCAGAATCCTGTGTAAACCGAACCCTAATTAAACCAGAACCCTGTGTAAACCAAACCCTGATTAAAGCAGCATCATGTGTAAACCAAACCCTTATTAAAGCAGCATCCTGTGTAAACCAAACCCTGATTAAACCAGAATCCTGTGTAAACCAGAATCCTGTGTAAACCAAACCCTGAATAAACCAGAATCCTGTGTAAACCAAACCCTGATTAAAGCAGCATCATATGTAAACCAAACCCTGATTAAACCAGAATCCTGTGTAAACCAAACCCTGATTAAAGCAGCATCATGTGTAAACCAAACCCTGATTAAAGCAGCATCATGTGTAAACCAAACCCTGATTAAACCAGAATCCTGTGTAAACCAAACCCTGATTAAAGCAGCATCATGTGTAAACCAAACCATGATTAAAGCAGCATCATGTGTAAACCAAACCCTGATTAAACCAGAATCCGGTGTAAACCAAACACTGATTAAAGCAGCATCATGTGTAAACAGAACCCTGATTAAAGCAGAATCCTGTGTAAACCAAACCCTGATTAAAGCAGCATCATGTGTAAACCAAACCCTGATTAAACCAGAATCCTGTGTAAACCAAACCCTGATTAAAGCAGAATCCTGTGTAAACCAAACCCTGATTAAAGCAGCATCATGTGTACACCAAACCCTGATTAAAGCAAAATCCTGTGTAAACCAAACCCTGATTAAAGCAGCATCATGTGTAAACCGAACCCTAATTAAACCAGAATACTGTGTAAACCAAACCCTGATTAAAGCAGCATCATGTGTAAACCAAACCCTGATTAAAGCAGCATCATGTGTAAACCAAACCCTGATTAAACCAGAATCCTATGTAAACCAAACCCTGATTAAACCAGAATCCTGTGTAAACCAAACCCTGATTAAACCAGAATCCTGTGTAAACCAAACCCTGATTAAAGCAGCATCATATGTAAACCAAACCCCGATTAAACCAGAATCCTGTGTAAACCAAACCCTGATTAAACCAGCATCATGTGTAAACCAAACCCTGATTAAAGCAGCATCATGTGTAAACCAAACCTTGATTAAACCAGAATCCTGTGTAAACCAAACCCTGATTAAAGCAGCATCATGTGTAAACCAAACCCTGATTAAACCAGCATCCTGTTTAAACCAAACCCTGATTAAAGCAGCATCATGTGTAAACCGAACTCTGATTAAACCAGAATCCTATGTAAACCAAACCCTGATTAAAGCAGCATCATATGTAAACCGAACCCTTATTAAACCAGAATCCTGTATAAACCAAACCCTGATTAAAGCAGCATCATGTGTAAACCAAACCCTGATTAAACCAGAATCCTGTGTAAACCAAACCATGATTAAAGCAGCATCATGTGTAAACCAAACCCTGATTAAACCAGAATCCTGTGTAAACCGAACCCTGATTAAACCAGAATCCTGTGTAAACCAAACACTGATTAAAGCAGCATCATGTGTAAACCGAACCCTGATTAAACCAGAATCCTGTGTAAACCAACCCCTGATTAAAGCAGCATCATGTGTAAACCAAACCCTGATTAAACCAGAATCCTGTGTAAACCAAACCCTGATTAAACCAGAATCCTGTGTAAACCAAACCGTGATTAAAGCAGCATCATGTGTAAACCAAACCCTGATTAAAGCAGAATCCTGTGTAAACCAACCCCTGATTAAAGCAGCATCATGTGTAAACCAAACCCTGATTAAAGCAGAATCCTGTGTAAACCAAACCCTGATTAAACCAGAATCCTGTGTAAACCAAACCCTGATTAAACCAGAATCCTGTGTAAACCAACCCCTGATTAAAGCAGCATCATGTGTAAACCAAACCCTGATTAAACCAGAATCCTGTGTAAACCAAACCCTGAATAAACCAGAATCCTGTGTAAACCAAACCCTGATTAAAGCAGCATCATGTGTAAACCAACCCCTGATTAAAGCAGAATCCTGTGTAAACCAACCCCTGATTAAAGCAGAATCCTGTGTAAACCAACCCCTGATTAAACCAGAATCCTGTGTAAACCAAACCCTGATTAAACCAGAATCCTGTATAAACCAAACCCTGATTAAACCAGAATCCTGTGTAAACCAAACCCTGATTAAACCAGAATCCTGTGTAAACCAACCCCTGATTAAAGCAGCATCATGTGTAAACCAAACCCTGATTAAATCAGAATCCTGTGTAAACCAAACCTTGATTAAAGCAGCATCATGTGTAAACCGAACCCTGATTAAACCAGAATCCTGTGTAAACCAAACCATGATTAAAGCAGAATCCTGTGTAAACCAAACCCTGATTAAAGCAGCATCATGTGTAAACCGAAGCATAATTAAACCAGAATCCTGTGTAAACCAAACCCTGATTAAAGCAGCATCATGTGTAAACCAAACCCTGATTAAACCAGAATCCTGTGTAAACCAAACCCTGATTAAAGCAGCATCATGTGTAAACCAAACCTTGATTAAACCAGAATCCTGTGTAAACCAAACCCTGATTAAAGCAACATCATGTGTAAACCGAACAGCAATTAAACCAAACCAAACTTTAAAGAAAGTCCCATGGCATAGGAAATCTTTATAAATTTAACCTGTAAAAACTGAACACCTGTCTATTCCAAACACAAAAGCTGCTCCAAAGGAGGTTCAGCTTAAACAGTTATTTCACTGTATTAAATAAAAATAATATGCTCTGCTTGGACAATTTTGCAGTAAAAGCTGTCTTCATGCTAAACCCACTTGCCGGAAGCCTGGGACAAGTAAAACTGGATTCGAACAAGTGAAAATTATGAAAGAATTTGTTTGAATAAACAGAATTTTTTTCTAAATGTGGCTTTCGGGCAAGTACTGTAGGAGGGTCAGACATTTTTTGAAAATGTGTTAAAATATCTTTGAAAAATGTGTTAAAATATCTTAAAGTACACATCAATGATCAGATCTTCTGAAGATATTTACAGTGGTGTTTAGTTTTTTTAAATCTGTTAAGCGGTTCAAAAGTTATGACAATTTGAAGTTCGGAAAAAGACCACTTATATTTTATAATGGTGGCCATTTTGAATTTTATCTGTCTTTACCAAGAAATAGAATATTAGAAATTATTTGAAAACAATAAGGAAATCTAATGAAACTGTACTTGATAAATGTAGTTTAGACATTGTTCTAAAAGAAATTGCATAGTTGTAGTCTTTGTTTCATCAGCAACATGTGTTTCCAAACCATTTCTAAAATTATTTTTTACCATGCATTTCAATGGGAAAATTGAAAACGGCACCAAAATTGGATAAATTTTACCCATAAAATTGAATGTATAAATAAAAATTTTGAATTTTCTCATCAAACTGTATGAGATTATTAAAACCTAGCCTACTATCCACTACTGAAGAGTTTTACTTTCAGTCTAACTGGTCAGCAACATGTGTTTAAGGGAAGAAATAGATTCAAAATAGCGGTGCCATTTTTAAAGTTTCCATTCAATTTTGGTCGCTTCTGTCCAGTTTAAATATAAAAAAATTGTGACATATGAAGAATTTTCTCCAAACATGTGCATTATTTATTTATTTCAACATGTCACCTTTTAAATAATTCACTTTAAATAATAGTGTTCTAGTGCATTGTCACTGCAGCTGTCTTCAAATGTAAAACAGAATTACAGAATTTGCCATTGTGTAAATAAAACTGAAAAATGTCTGACCTCCCTACTTCAAGTAGGTGAAAAAAATTAAGGCAAAGACTGTATAAGTACAAAAATCATACTCCAGAGTTTTATGACCGTTAAGCCTTGGTGTACAGAAGGGTTATTTTTACTATTTAAAAAATGTGTATGTAAACATTCAACAGTGATTTAAACACTGTTTTGCTTACATTACGTTTTAGTCAATGATAACCCTATTATAGTATCTATTTAAATTGTTTACATGTTATATACAGCCATTGATATTTTTTAACAAACAAGACCTAAATTAAAATATTGTTTGTTTCCAATAGAAAACAATAAATTTAAAGGAAGACAGAAGCTAATTTAATAGAAACAGTGATTCTAACATTTTTTATAAAAAAAAATTTAGCTGGACAATTGTTTCAGTCAAACCTGTATATAAAGGGCATTGAAGGAAACCTGAAAATGTGCCCTTTATATATACAGATTCAAATAACAGTTTGGTTTTATGGTTTACGGTGGTTAACGCCACTTTCAACAATATTTCATTTATATGGTGGCGATCAGTTTTATTGGTGGATGAAACTGGAGTACCCGGAGAAAACCATTGACCTGTCGCAAGTCACTGACAAACTTTATCACATAATGTTGTATCAAGTACACCTCAACATGAACAGGGTTCGAACTCACAACTTTAGTGGTGATAGGCACTGATTGCATATAGGTAGTTGTAAATCCAACTACCATACGATCACGACCACGACTGTCCCAGTTCAAACTACTGTATCCATTATTCATTAAATGGAGAAAATGAAAGTGCCCTTTATAGACAGTGATTTGCTATATACAGCAGGCCTTTCAGTACTAGGTACTTTTACCCATTTCAAATGGAATTTGGTACCTCCTTATTTTAAAGAGCGGTGCATAAAATTTTCATGAAAAATGTTCATATTTTAATAAAAAAAAGTACCCCCTGTAAATAGTGAAGTACGTATATACTGGTACACTTGAAAAATATTAAGAGCCCTGATAAATGTGCCCTTTAAGGCAGCTTTGACTGTACATTTTACTGGTCATTTCCCACTTTGAATCTTAAAAATGATTGGTATAACTGGACATTTGGTCCAGTGATTAAGCACACTTAACCGAACAGAATCAACTTTTACTGGACAATGTCCAATGTATGACGGACCTTCTGGATGACTGATGGAAATCTATATACCAAGCTACATTGTAGGTAATGACTTGGGACATGGCCAACAATTGCCAGCTAGGGTTAAACCGTTGATCAGGATCACAACCATCTCCTCTTTCTTAAATATTTCAATAGTGCTGCAACATGCTTTGTAAAAATTACATAATACATATTTAGCTTAAAATAAATGATCGTAGGGTAGTTGGATTTACAACTACCTGTGCAATCAGTGCCTATCACAATTAAAGTTGTGAGTTCAAATTGCAGTCATGGCGAGGTATACTCAATACAACATTATGTGATTTAGTTTCTCAATGACTTGCGACAGGTCAGTGCTTTTCCCCAGGTACTCCGGTTTCCTCCACCAATAAAACTGGCCGTCACGATATAATTGAAATATTATTGAAAGTGGTGTTAAATACCATAACACTAAACCTAACCCCAAAAATAAACCCATACTTTTTGCCAAAAATATCTCCTTCAATGCCAATAATGATTAAGAAAGATCTGGGTCCCAGATATATAATGTTCTGTAAATGCCTTCCGATTTTCCATAAACTCTTTCCCCTTCGACTTATCAAATATTAAAGGAGATATGATATATTGTCAATCAGAGGGTTAGAATCAGATAATTGAATGTCTAATACAATTGTTATCTTATTGAATATTGATTGTTTGTGTTTGATTGATCAATTACGAGTTGTATTCATGACCAGAACAATGCAGGTTTATCAGTACAGTAGCCCCCCCCCGTTATATAGTGCCCTTCCTATCAAGGGTCACCCCTCTTATCAAGCCAGATTTATCCACAGAGATAATAAAATACTACAACATTGTCCACTCAATTGTCCACTTTTTCAAAATGCAGAAGGGGTAGCTGTATGGTGTTTAACGCCACTTGGTTGGTCTCAGTTTTATTGGTGGAGAAAACCTGAGAGGCTGAGTACCCGGGGGAAATCACTGACCGACCGCAAGTCATTGACATACTTTATCACATAATGTTGTATAGAGTACTCCTCACCAAGAGTGGGATTCAAACTCACAACATTAGAGGTGATAGGTAGTTGTAATAAGTCACGACCACCCCCAGAGTACCCAGTTAATACAGTAACATGTCATCTTAATAAGAATACCGGTACATGTAATTCAATACCCAATTTATCAAACATACTGTATAATAGTTAATAAAATCCACATTACATATGATACATATTCATTATATGTAATGTAGTCAACATGAGTCTCTATTACAATATTTATAATTAATAATAATTCACAACTAAAGGAGTTTTATTACTTTACATATCATTGTATATATATGCATTTCTACACCTTGTAAGATCTAAACCAGTCATTCATCACAAGGAAAGATTATAGCCTTGGGCCATTCATAAAATTAACTACACCTTATAGAGGGAGTACCAACAGAAACTTGTCTACTATCATTAAATGACAACATTTCTTTTATTTGTAAGCTGTGTTTGTTTATTTGTTTTTGTTGTTAAATCAGTATGGGGTTTTTTTCTTTCTTACTTGTTTATTACTGTTATGCTTGCCTTAGAATCAATTATTGTTTGTTTGCCTTACATTACCAGCTAAACGGACCTACTCACTAAAACTGCTCCTATCCAATTTTTTATTGCAATTTCAAAAATAATAATAATAATAATAATTTTTCACCTTTTTTTTTTAATTCAAATATGCTTCTTTAGCAGTTGGGTGGAAAAATAAATGTTGGTGCTACCAATCTACTATTTCATTAGATTGAAAACAGAAAATCAGTAATTATTTGTGTACCTGTAATTTAGGCACATGAACTCAACTAATTCTTATCTTCATACAATGTAGGAATAACAAAATTTACAAATTCTATACAGCACATGTAAAGTCTTTTCAATATCAATGTCAGTTGGACACTTAAAGATCTTTAAATGTGCTGTAATTTGAAACTAATTAGTAACCATCTTCTGATGTTCAGTGAACATTCAGTGGTACTGTCTCTAATATCAATCCCTTCTTATATTGTTCAAAAGGTGTGCTTTTATGGTGGATTATTTGTGGTACAATTTCTATAAATACATTTGTATCAGATAGAAAATTTTGGCAAGCACTATGTATAAGATACAGTACTGTTGAAACATAAGAAGTTGCCTGTGTATTGGATATAACACTAGGTTTTTCAGCACTCATACTCAGGTGAAGGCCTTGGTGCTACGCTAGTAGTAATGTATCTAACTTGTACAATAATGATGTTATAATTTATAAAATAAAATAAAAAGTTGTGAGAACAGTTTTGTTTGTACTAATTTTCTTATTACAACATTGGTCAAATTCTTAAGCTCGTTCATAAAAACTGCAAAAACATCGACCTGTATCAACTGTCTCTAACTGATATTACAGGCCACATTAACAACAGCATTGCTGGAGGTATTATTGGACAATTGAATTTATTATTTTCCTCAGATACACAAGGGTTTTAAGAATTCATATTTGAAGAAAATATTTTAAGACCAAACTTAATATATACATGTATAATGATAATTGAAAAATATTTAAACTCTGAAAAAAAATCAAAAGTAAATAAACAACATTTTATTGTTGTTCTTTGGGTGGTGGGTTATGGTATTTAATTTCACTTTCAACAATATTTCAGTTATATCATGACACTGATAAGAAATATGTAGTTACAAATCCAACTACCATACGACCACGACAGACTCTGCTGTTCTTTGTACTCTCATTAATAATTTTTTTCTTTAAAGGGAAACTTCGCGATTTTTTACATGTTAGCTAAATATGTTCCTGGTGATATAAAATACATATTCACAAAGTTTTATCGACATATATCCACAAATAACGACATATTTCCACAAATAACGAAGCAAATTACAAATTTGTAATTTTAATTTCTAATTTTTCAACTAGCTTGTGACGTTTTAAGCCAAAAATGCATTGTGGGATTGAAATTTAAAGTCTGGGTCGCTGATGTTAAATTCGCTTCATTTAAAGCGCTCAGAGGACTGTAATTTAAATCTAATAACCGTTGGAAAATTAAATACTGAAGTGAACAGCTACGTACTTTTTTGACAAACAACTATTTTAAATGAACAAAATGTTTCATTTCCTTTATATTTACAACGGAAAGAGTGTTTTATAACAGTCACCTATATTCGCTATATATCAGATCCCTTTTACAATTATGTTCATTTTGTTTTACTGCTAATGTGCTGAAAAATATAATGGATAATTTTGACAACGCGTAACTTGTGTATTGATTGCTAGATTCTGTTTTAATCCCTTTTTTATAATTATTATTCGGCATGCTGTTTACTGTTATTTTGATCTCCGCATGTAGATGTCCGCTTGTGTGTTTTCTAGCCGGAGGGTAAAATTATACAGGTGTAAAATTCAAGGTGACCGGATTAATAAAATGGGAATTTGAATACACACTATTTGCTTTCCAAGACGAGTTGGTAGATCGTTTATTATCTATTAAAGATAAAATATTCTTAAAACATTAGAATAAATATAATGTTGAAATAACAGGAACAAATTATGTTTTAGATGATAAAAAAAGTATACACCATCCTTGAAATTGTAAGTGTTCATTATGAGAGGCGCCAAATTGGCCTAACTATATATTGTAATTGTTCATTATGAGAGGCGCCAAATTGGCCTAACTATATATAGCTGTCTCATCATAATAATTTAACGATCGATGTTCATAAAAGATGTTTTAATTTTAATATTAAATAAAATGATTTAGGCCTAAACGTTTAGAAATGAATTTTTCTTTTTAACAATAAAAGAAAATGATTATGATTTTACTCAATCATTATTTTAACAGTCGGTGTTCAAAAAAAGATGTTTTAATCAATTTAATTTAATCAAATGATTATGATTTTACTCAATCAATATTTCTTTACTTTTCCTTTGTTCAACGCGTGTTGTTTGTTTGGGAACATTTCTATATAAAGCCCCAAAATTAACGTTTTGGTTATAGCTTAAATATGTCGAGCTCAGGTACGGAAAGTGACTAGCGCCTCAAGTGATGTAGATTTCGACGACTATGGAGAGTTCGGTTACCAACTTGAACCAGAATATACGGAAGAAGAACTCAGACAAATGGAAGAGGCAGCGAGTGCCCAACGTCGGGAAATCGAGAACAACCCACGTCAGAACGACACAAATTTGATATCCACTGATATTCATTTAGACAAAGTTCGGAAGAGATCATGATCATGAGTGGTATGAACAGATGAAGGGCAGTCAACAATTATAAAGAGATTAGGCCACACCAGATTTACTTCTTGTTCTTCGGATTTTGTGCTAAAAACGTTGTCCAGAGCGAGCAAGTGATTTAAAAATGTTAATTTCTTTTCCTTTTTTTGCGAAAAATATATTTCTTATATTTTTCATGTATTTTCAGAAGCGAGAGACCATATTTTAATTTTAAATATTTTATTCTTCAATAAATTAAGGCAAATAATTCCTGAAGTAAGAAGTGAAATGTGGGATTTACTTATTTTTATCTTCATTCTGAAAACGACAGGTCATTCACACCGGTTCACTCAGCGGGGTACCTAATATTGCATAATGAGTTTAGGTCCACACAGGAAATCGCCAGGCAGAATATACAAGTGTCATTTTATATCCGGTCGACAGACCTCTGACCGAATACCTGAATACATGTGTCACAATATTTGGCAATAATCAGAAGCGCAATGCACATTTTGCGACCCGTTAACTAACCAAAATTCTACCCCTTACGGTTGAAGGCATGTTCAAGGAATATATACAAACAACGTACACAAGTCAAATAGACAAAAACATAATAAGAACAGAAAATAAAATGAAAACAAATTACGCTACCCGTGACTAGAATAGCAGATGCAATACACATTTTAAAGGTTCTAATAGGTGATCAAAATACACGACCCTGATCACATTAGGAATGGGTGCAAATTAATGCACACTGCTGGATCAAGGGGGTGTTCGACAATTTAGTAAAATTCGTGTATAAATTGGGTAAAAATTGGCAAACAAGAGCCTGGCACCCCGTTTTCAAAACTGCTGGATCCACACCTAATGCAGCAATGATTCATGGGCTATTTTCACAAAAAAAAAAAGATTACCATTGATCATAAGCTATATTGAATTGTTCATTTTTATCTTGATTTTTTTGTGTCCCATCAGAATGATGTAGCAACAACCAAAATTATGAAATAAAGCAGGGTGAACAGGACAGGGTAGAAATTCTTCTTGCAAAATAGACAAAAAACCATTCGTATGCAATTTTTCCTTATAGAAATAGAAATTAAAATAAGTTTATTAACCAAATCAGGGCCCCAGGAGGCCATATACAAATAACAATTATGATTGATACACAACAACAATACATCAAACTAAATATTCGCGGTGAAATATCAATAATTGTGATGAACAAATTTTTCATGACTATTCTTAGATTAATCAGAAGGGTCCACCAGTTCAAAAGACGTGATTAAAATAAACAAAATATGTTACGCAGAGACATATTATATGTTACGCTTTGTTTTTGTATAATAAACTTATTTATAATACTCATCGTCTGTAATTGTCAAATGAAATCTATTACAAATTATGTTTACATAATCCTCTCAATTGTATGGCTTCCTACCCTGTAACTTTCTGTGCTTTTAGCTTATGTGTATCTTTATTGTAGTGCATGCACGATCGATTACAAAGTGCGATCTTACTGAATAATGTCATTAAAACAATTTTGCCCCGTAGTATAGGCCGTTCTTTTTTTTAGCTTAATTTCATAGTTCTTCAATTTTGGAAAAAAATCTTTTGTAAATGTGTCTCATTAAAGACGAACCTTTCCCCCCGCTTGTTTTGGGGCGTGGTGGTATTTAGACGTCACGTGATACTTGGTATTGAGATGCTATCAAAATGGCGACTTCCATGTATCGTTGACAGAATTCTAAAATCGATTTCATTCCCTTATCCAACATAATAAAACGCTAATATACATATAAACATCCATATTTATACATCAGGAAAAACATATAAAAAAATTTTTTTTTTGCGAAGTTTCCCTTTAATTTAATATAAATTTAACCATAAGACAATTTAATACTACAGTTATCTAATCAACTACGGTATATATAGATAACTCTGTAATCCTGTTCCTTTTTTTTACATTTGTATAAAAACAAACGAAAAAAGCTAAATTAACAACAGTAAATGAGTAATGCATGTATATGTACTTGATTTTCATTACAAACAAATGTCAATGTCAGTCAATTTCAGAGTCAGGACACTTGTCATTGTGACATCTTTAATTACCAATATCTTGACCATTACTTATCCCGTTATTGAAATACAAGTCAATTAATTCATGTATCGGGTCATTAAATGACAAACTGGTATTTTGTCTCCTTCATAAGTTGATATTTGTACATGTATATACCGGTAATAACAATGTACAACTATTTATATGTCAGTCCTCGTGATGAGCACCGGTCCTCCGTCCACAGACCAGTGAAACTTTGTTCGGACCAGTAAATTTTTCAGTTTTTATTTAGATACGTATAAAAATAAATTCAAGAATTTGATTCAGAGCAGTAAATTCAAATTATCAATTCGAGGACTGGTATTACATGTGTGTTAAAAATGCTAAATATAACACATGTACACAGTATAGTCCGATCCTAGTATAGCACCACAGGTTTTATGATACCAATATATATTGTGATTTATACCAATACAAATTGTATATTAACTTGAAAATATCTTTTTTTATTATTATTTAAATGACAGAAAAATAAACTTGAAATTTATATTTTCAAAATAAATAAAAATAAAAACAGGGTTTAGCGGGTTATGATGTTTAACACCACTTTCAACAATATTTCAGAAAACTTGGCAATTTTACAATTTTATTGGGAGACAAGGGATCCATCGGAGTTATATCAATTGATTTTCAATATAAAATCATATCGAAAATAAGACGATTATGTTGTCTCTCTCAAGGTGTAAAATCTGTAGAATAAACAGCTTTAATGATTTTATTGTGAATAAGAATTATAAGAAACTCACTAGAACTAGAAGATATATACACAGAAAGATCAGGGGATTTCATCTCGTCAAAATCGATCATTATTTAATTAATAATTCTTTTGGGTTATAGAATAGAATAGAATAGAATAGAATAGAATATGTTTATTTGTCAATTAAAGACGCCCATGATAGGCAGTATAATTACATGAAAATCACAATATTTACATTAATTGGTATGATTAGATTGATTGGATTTAACATACAGGACATACAATGAGAAACTCACTAGAAGAGATATATAGATATATATATATATAACTATTTATGACTATTATTTAGTTTTATACAATTTCTCTACCTTTTTAGTTTTTTGTATGTTCATGTATTGAACTTTCTTTATACTTTAATCAATTATTACTATTATTATTATTATATACACACTGACAAATTCAACATGTCAAAAAATCGATCATTATTTAATTAATAATATTTTTTTTGTTTATTTACAAAATAATTTTATTAAATTAAATTAAATTCACTTCCGTGTTGACAGTAAAAATAAAGTTATAAGACGAAAATGTTTACAACAAAAACAATATCAATATTCAAATAAATATTGTTGGAATCTGTAAATAAACACAATATATACAAATGTATAGGATATACTTAGTATACATAATTTCGGAAGTTGACACATTTTTCACGCACACTTGAACATGGGGCAACAATCGCATGTTTAGCAGACACCTGTCGAAAGAACGCGTATTTTCGCCGTGAAGAACGTCTTGTCACTCAATTTTAAAAATTGGAAAAATAAAAATTGTATTGTTGCATCGATTTCTATATTTATAATTATTCTCCTTACCTTAGTTTTTGTGCGAGTTAATTTTTTCTGCGCTCTAGTTATGAATCCTCCTCCCTTGTGTTCTGCCATGATTGAATGTTGAATTGTTTATGCGACACCTGTTTTGATTGGCTGTGTGTGTTGATGTACGGATCTATAGTTTGTTTCAATATGTGACAGTGTATAGTTCGTTTTAATATTTTGTTATCGTATCTCTGAATTTTTTAAATTATATATCTTAATTGAAATATTTTTGAATTTTTAAAATTATGTATCTTAATTGAAATATCTTTAAATCTTTTAAATTATGATGTCCAGAAATATGTATTTTTAAACTTTTGAAATACCTTTTTTTGTAAAAATAAAATAAACTTTTTTTAATAATTCATGTCACACAGACTTGTATCGGCCCATTTGATTACGTATGGCAAAATAGCAAATCCCTAGTTCAATCACTATTTTGCCGGAGCGGGCAAAATAGCACTAACGGCAAAATAGCACTAACTTGACTAAGGTCGGTAAGGAGGCTATTTTGCCGGAGCTATACACAATCCTCAAACAGCAATGGTCAACGATACAAACAAAAGCTCTCGTGATCTCAACAGCAATGGTCAACATTACAAACAAAAGCTCTCATGACCTCAAACAGTAATGGTCAACGGTACAATCAAAACATATCACGATATTGTCTAACGTCAACCAGTATTATGGTCGACAACATAACCAACCACAACAATACAGCCATGATATGGGAGACCGTGGCTCCGATTTTAGCTATTATGCTTAGATCTGTTCTTTGTTTTTTTTTACTGTCAAATAAGTTCGAACTTTTCCAATCTTTTGATTTTGAGCGTACAAAATGAAAGTTATTCCAAGATTATATCAGTTGCTAAAACCACAAACAATAATGGTCGACAGTACCGGGTACATAAACCAACCTCACATATAACTTATATCCGTTTGGGTCGAACTCTGTTACCAGTTGCTAAAAATAAAAAAATAAATGCTTCAATTAGTCGAGTATGCCTTATATAAAACCAGAATTTGCTCAGTTTTATAAACGAGATAGAATAATTAGGAACTATATACCAATTGTAGTTTTCCGTCAGCTCTACAGTTTTGTAGATACGGAAATAAGGGGTATATTTCACACAAGAAAAGGTAAAAATCTTCTCTCTGAATCTACCCGGTTAATTTTAACTATGCGTGGCAAGAATAATCTTCGATTGGTCCCCATTCTAAACTGTATCCCATTGGTTTGAAATCTATCCGAGATGGCCGCTGTGATAAAAATATAAATTTCTTAAATTTGCCAAAGCTGCTGGATATTAAGCTAAAATCTGCTCAAATTTTAGCCGTAAGAGACCACAGGCGCTCGTGGCACGGACCTCCCCCTTTTTTCAAACTGTCTGTTTACAAATTTATTTTTGATAAAATTTCTTTATTTCTTTATTATTTCATCTCTTTTTTCTTATTTTAACTTGTTCGTGTCAATATTCATACAATCTTATGTTAACATCAAATTGCATGTGTCGACCCTATATAAATGATTAGATTAGTATCTATATAGGGTCGACACATGCAATTTGATGTTAACATAAGATTGTATGAATATTGACACGAACAAGTTAAAATAAGAAAAAAGAGATGAAATAATAAAGAAATAAAGAAATTTTATTGAAAATAAATTTATAAACAGAAAGTTAGGGAAAAAAAAGGGGGGTGGTCCGTGCCACGAGCGCCTGTGTAAGAGACTGGTTAGTTAACCTGGGAGGTCTTTAACATATATTTCATGTTATATGTAGATTGAAAATCCAGGTTGGCCAACACTATAGGACGTGAAAAGATGTATAAAAAGCTTCTTCTTTTTTCTCAAAAACTGAAGTCATAGTTATCATGAGAGAGTTGTTTTTATTGAAAAGGTAAAAGAACCGGCAAAATACCATAGCCTTTTAATGTCAACGAACTTTATAGTTCCTTTGTGTGATTTCTGATCTCCATGTGGTTAATGCACAGGGAGGCGTTTGTCACGTGTGGACTACTCGAGGAGGTCCAGAAGTCAAGGTGCATACGTTGAAGAAAAATCATTTAATTTATTTATGTTTGTGTATGTATGCTGTCATTGCCGTTTTATGTTGCTATATCATCAAGCATGTCGGTTTGTAAAGCTCACAAGAGTTTTACGGCTTTAAAATAAAAGAATAAATGAACATTGTGTGAGTGGTTATTGTTTTTAACGCCAAACGATAATATTTTCAGTTATATCATGACCAGAACAAGTTACGTTCGATTAGATGATAATGATGTTCATTTTGTACTAGAGCAAAACGCTTATTTAGATATTTATACTGCTACCCCACTGAATAAACAGTCCACGGATAGACATGTCGCTCCATTCGGACACATTATAATGGCCGGATTCGGAGCCAATCAGTCTTTGATGACCCGTGCTTAGCGGAGATGCAACAAAAACCAAAGTTATTGTTTTATATGCGATTACGCTTACCAATACATATCTAGTAAAAGCCAGGTTTTGGTATCGTCTACGTTACAGATACAGATCAAGATACACCACCGATGCTGGTTTTTGAACTTTAGACCTTTCTCTACATAGCCAGAAATCATGGGTGATTTTGCTAGTGAATATTCATAAACTAAATCGCGTCATTTATGACGTCAGCAAATAAACGTTGAACCATATTTGGAAGAGGCTGATGAAAATTCGTATCTATTTTTTTTAAATGATATTTCATCACAGTTTTGATCACATAAATAACTTCATAATTATTTGTGATCGTATCAAAATTAATTGTCATCATATGTTTATTAGGAATCCGATGATGTGTGTAAAAGATCGAAAATATATTAAATGCACTGCCCCCCCCTTTTTTTCCACGAAATAAAAATATGTAAATAAAAAATATAATGTGCATTTTTGTTCAATTTCTGCCCCACATAAGTATTAGTATGTCATTGAAATCGTTTAGTATATATATTGTTAAATTTTTTGAACTTTATATATCGGCAGTATTGTTACCAATTGTATTATAGTTACTTCTTCTGTTGTTTTGTCGAAATAAAAAAATACCCTTGTGGGGCCTTTTTTTAATTGTTTATTTACATTTACAATGGAATGCGGTGCTTACTCAAATAATGCTATGTCTAGCAGAAGCAGTTTTACGAAATAGTAGATTTTTTTGCATGAACCCCTATTGAATCTCTACTAGAAAGGTAAAAAAAACTTGTGAAGCCCTCTTTTAAATTATCGTGGGAACCTTTAATTTTTCAGCAAAATATTTATCAAAGAAAGATTCCTCAACAATGTTACCGGAACTGACCGAATTTGTCCCGGCAACTAGAATGGGGATTGTAAGAAAAGTGCTTTAAGGTCTTGAAAACCGTGCAGGATGCATTTTTTCACTTCTTATCAATGCTTTTGAATGGTGCTTACGCTTCAAAATTTGAAACTGGGTGGGAACCTTGAGTTTTCATGGTACAGCTGTAATATTTTGAGATATTGTTCAAACCGGTGCATAGTTTTATTTTTTATCCCGGAATATTGTCCGGCCCAAGCTAACAGAAAGTTTCCCGTTCAACTATATGTTAAAATCCAAATTCTCTTTGAGCCGCCATTTTGAATATGCAAATAAGCAAATCACCTATCATTTCTGGCTATGATGTTGATTAAGCAATAGCAAGCATTATTTTCATCACTATATATCACAGGAATTTGACCGATGGACCTTAATTTCCCCGTGTTTGCCACGGAGGTACGTATTTTCAGGGCTAGTAACGATGTAGAGCCTCTATTTGTGGGTCCTGTGTCCACACGAATACTAGAAAAAAAACACTAGGTAAGAAACAAAATGGCGGCGTACTGCTAAATTTCTTATTATTGTCGATTACCCTGATTTCTGAAAAATAAACGGATGGAATTCACTAACCTTGTGGGCCCCCCCTTGTTATGCCACTGGTTTACTGTCGTGTTCGTACTATTTTGCATCATTCTCTATCCAGAGTTGTCGTTCCTTCTACGTTAGACTCTATCTCTGTCAACCACAGGCACTTGGATCCAGGATATTTGTTTTCTTCAATTTTATCAATGAAATGTGCATCTACAACGTATATGAACCCGTTTGATATGCTTCGTTGTGAACTAAACGCCTTTATGAACTATGCCCCATTTTCCTAATATCTTCCTAATACAATGTATCTGCTCTTAATATCTTCCTAAAAAATTTATCTACTCTATAGATACTCTATAGATAATTATGGATGCTGTTGAAGATTATGCCAGAAGGTGGATAAAGAGAGAAGTAGACCAAGATCCTGAATTAGAGTCCTTGTCAGACTGGGTTAGAACAATTAGGTCTCTAGTACAAGGTCGGATTCACAAACTCAAAAATTGTGTTAATAGTCGACCTAAGTCTGTATTTAAAGACCAAGAAGCTGTTAAGTGTCTTTCCTCTCTTCATGACAAATATGTTATCGTTCCTGCGGACAAGGCTTCCAACAATATCGTGTTTGTATGTAAATCATATTACTTCGAATGCCTAATCAAGGAATTAGGTATAAATAGCAACACCTCTAGTAATACCACATACAAACCAACTTCGTTCGACAAAGATGAAATCCTAGCTAACCACAGATCATTCATGACCTCTTTAAACATTCCCTCTGGTAAAAAGTCTGAGGATTTACCCTATTTATATTGGATACCTAAACTCCATAAGACACCATACAAAGAAAGGTACATAGCGGGATCATCAACTTGTTCGACGAAAGAATTGTCTATTCACCTAACAAAGATTCTGTCTGCAGTAAAAGAGGGACAACAGAAATATTGTGAAACTGTTTACTCGCGTAGTGGCATAAATCACATGTGGATTTTGAAAAACTCTAAAGATCTTTTGGATAACCTGAAATCAAGATCTTTCTCTCAGGTATCCTCCATCAAAACCTTTGATTTTTCAACTCTATATACCACCCTACCGCATGACAAATTAAAAACCCGCTTAAAAGAAACAATTCATAAAGCTTTTAGTCATAGAAACTATGGCTCAAAATTTGTTGTGTTAGGCTACAATTCCACATATTTTTCAAACAAAATTCATAAAGGTAAAACATGCTACTCCGAGGAACAAGTGATCAGTATTCTGGAGTTCCTCATCGATAACATATTTGTCTCCTTTGGAGGGACACTGTTTCAGCAGGTCGTCGGCATACCAATGGGTACGAATTGTGCCCCTCTTCTAGCCGATTTATTTTTATACTCATATGAGTCGGAGTTTCTTCAAAAGCTTGTAAAAGATAAGAAGATTCATGAGGCTAGAGCCCTTAATTTCACATACAGGTATATTGATGACGTTTTATCTATCAATAATTCTAGATTTGCAGAATTTCTTCCATTGATATATCCTCCAGAGCTGGAAGTTAAAGAGACCACCGATACAGCTTCGTCCGCATCATTTTTGGACTTATACCTCGAATTTGACGACAGTGGTCAACTCAGTACTAAAATTTATGATAAGCGGGACGACTTCAATTTTAAAATCATAAATTTTCCAAATATGTGCAGCAATATACCAGCTTCTCCTGCATATGGTGTTTACATCTCGCAATTGATTCGCTATGCAAGGGGCAGTAGCAATTATTCTGATTTCCTGAAACGTCATCTTCATCTGAGAAACAGGCTACTGGACCAGGGCTATAAAAAGATTCGCCTTATTCGATCTCTTAAAAAGTTTATATTCCGATACCAATATCTTGTCGAAATATATTCCGTCTCTGCAGAAAAAATTATAAGCGATGCATTTTCATATAGTGAAAATGTATAAAGATAAAGAGTCAAATATGTCAAGAATTTTTTTTGTCAATGTGTGACGTAAAAATATTTTTGACATTTACGTCACCGAATATGGTACTGCTTTGACAACTATTTTACCTATTTTGTTCCTGTATTTAAATACTGTTACAGTGACAGCCGGAACCTTTGAACCGTAATGAGAGCGGGAGGTTTGGCGCCTTAAAATCTGATTCAACCCACCATTTCTTTAGAAATGCCTGTACCAAATCAGGGTCATTACGGTTTTCACAGTTTTCCGGTTGTTGACTGATTTTGTCTGTTTATATAATTATGAGTTTTGACTTTCCCTTTGTAAGATTGTTCGGAGTTCGGTAATTTTGTTATTACCTTTATTTATCATTGTATTAGGAAGATATTAGGAAAATGGGGCATAGTTCATAAAGGAGTTTATTTCACAACGAAGCATGTCAAACGGGTTCATATACGTTGTAGATGCACATTTTATTGATAAAATTGAAGAAAACAAATATCCTGGAGCCAAGTGCCTGTGCTGTCAACGCCCATTTTACAAAATTATTTTAAAAATTAGAAACAGTAAATTAAATGTACTTTAAATTGTTTTAATTATTGTAAATATCAATAAAGATGAAAATAAATCACTCATTTCAAATCAATTCTCTCTTAAAAATGATTTGTGATCGTTTTTAGCTTTTTAATTTTTACCTCCGCAAAATAGTTCTCCAAGAAGTGTGGGGGGGGGGGGGGGAATCATTTTTAAGAGAGAATTGATCTGAAATGAGTTATTTATTTTCATCTTTATTGATATTTACAATAATCAAAACAATTTTAAGTACATTTTTTTTTTACTGTTTCTAATAATCTTGTAAAATGGGCGTTGACAGAGATAGAGTCTAGCATAGCAGGAACGACAACTCTGATTAGAGAATGATTTTGCATATATACTCCAGACGATCTGTTCCCAAAACCGATTGTCAACCAAAGTGGAGGTCTATTTTGGATTCTCTCGGACTCCAACGTGTCCTTTGATGGCCAGTCCAGTTTTTCCCCGTTTTGTCAAATATGGTTCTATTGTGGCAAAGGATTGATATCTGTTCACCTGTTGTTTTTATACCTACCATGTGATTAAAAAAGACATTTCATTCTGTTTTTTCTTTTTTTTTCTAAGTTTGAAATAGTCCGCCAAATAAATGCATTCGATAAGCCAGATTTGTTCTTCTAAAGACACGTTGGAGTCCGAGAGAATCCAAAATAGACCTCCGCTTTGGTTGACAATCGGTCTTGGGAACAGATCGTCGGGGGTATATATGCAAAATAGTACGAATACGACAGTAAACCAGTGACACAACAGCTGATGGGGGCCCACAAGGTTAGTGCATTCCATCCGTTTATTTTTCAGAAATCAGGGAAATCGACAATAATAAGAAATTTAGCAGTACACCGCCATTTTGTTTCTTACCTTGTGTTTTTTCTAGTATTCGTGTGAACCCAGGACCCACAAATAGAGGCCCTACATCGTTACTAGCCCTGAAAATACGTACCCCCGTGGCAAACACGGGGAAATTGAGGTCCATCGGTCAAATGCCTGTGTTATATATTGCATCATGTTGGTTTATTCGTAGCATACAGAGGGGAAAAGTGTAATAATGCCCACAGGCACTCGTGTACACTCTGTGATTTTCGTTATTTCATTAAGATTAAATATTTTCCCTTTTAGTGCCTCTATTCTAACCTTCTCTACCCAGAATCACCTAATGGGTTGTATCAAAATGTGTAAAATACGTCAAAATTAGGTGATTCTGCGTAGAGAAGGTTAGAATAGAGGCACTAAAAGGGAAAATATCTAATTTTAATGAAATAACGAAAATCACAGAGTGTACCCGAGTGCCTGTGATAATGCCCCATTATCTCGCACTTGTGTTGGGTGGTCGGTAAACAGTATAACCCGAACCCGAACCGGAAATGGACGGAAATGTTCCAAACCGGAAATCTTTTATTGTTGATATCTTCTTTAATTTTACGATGTTTTTCAAAAACTTTTTCATTTATTGTGTATTTTTTTATACTTGAAGCATATAGATTATAATAAGATGTCGAAATATATTCAAAAGTTGAAAGGTGCAGTTTTCTGATTTCAAGGTCGGTAAAATGTGTCACCCGAACCACAAAGGTAGATAACTCTGTTCTTCCCGGACCGGAAATCTTTTCTTTTATTACGAGATTTTTATTGGAAAACCGTGTATTTTATTAATACATATTTTTTTTACCTTACTGGAATTTAATAAATATATATTTGTAATGCAATGCACTTTTTAGAATATACGAGACATGAAGACGCCCAAGTCAACAGGTCAATTCAATTCAATTCAATTCAATTCAAAGCTTTATTTAGAGTCGATATAAATCATACATATAACACAAGCTCTAATGAGCTTTTAAAATCGACTATGGTATATAACAACACATACAATCATGCATACAAACATATTAAATAAAAACATACATCAATTTATGCAATTCAAAATAGACACAAGTTACAGAAGCAGATATCAACTGAACAAAAGCAAGCTAAAAATAAGAGGCTCATGCATTTAAGCAACAACAGAAAGTAATAAAATAATAAAAATATTTAAAAGCATGAAAATTTAGAAATAAAAATTTAAAGGTCATCTGCATGCACTGCACTGGCATGAGCTGCCGTTCCATGTGTGAATTATATTTTTAAAATGTTCTAATGATGTTTCTTGTCTAAAGTGATTCGGCAGCTCATTCCAGATTTGTACAGCATTATACCGGAAAGAATTTAAACCATACCTTGTTGTTCGTACTCTAGGTAAAACTGCTTTATCTTGATGCCTAAAATTATATTTTTGATCTTTAATTGAAATTAAATCATGAAGATAGCTTGGACTTTGTTTATGGATAATTTTGAATGTTTCAACTGCAATAGTTCTTAATCTTCGAATTTTTAAAGATGGCAATTTAGATTTTTTTAAGTAAATTTTCATAAGTATTTTCATAGTCTTCATAAATGAAACGGAGAGCTCTTTCATGGATTTTTTCAATTTTTTTAGTATTTTATTCGCTGCAAAAGTGCCATGTTACCGGACAGTAATTAAAGTTTGAAAGAATAAAGGAGTAGTAAATGGTAAGGCGTCCTAATCTGTTTAAATATTTACCTATTCGTTTAAGGATATTTAATTGTTGGGATGTTTTTTTACAAATTTCTGACAAATGTTTATCAAAATTTAGATGGGAATCAACGGTTATGCCTAAAAGTTTAACATTTTCTTCACATGTAATTTTATTTCCTTTTAAATCAAAAGATAAATTGTGTTTATTTGTTTTAGGACCAATGGCAATAGCCTGAAATTTATCCGGATTTGCTTTCATTAAGTTTTTGGAAAACCAGTCTATTAAGTTTATGCTATCATTTTCTAGAGTTTTAACTACTGTATTTATATTAGTATCAGAATAAGAAAGGGTATTGTCATCTGTATAATTATAAATAGTACTATCTTGAACAAAGTGAAAAATGTCATTTATAAAAACATTAAATAGAACTGGACCTAGGATTGACCCCTGTGGAACCTCTTTGATTAATGTATCCCATTCACCGTAGTTATTACCAATTTTAATGCGTTGTCTTCTGTTTTCTAAATAACTTTTTAACAGTTTTAGAGAATTTTCTGAGAGACCATAAGCTTCCAATTTTAACAATTTTAATTGTGTGGGAGACAGTCAAATGCTTTTGATAAATCCATTAAAATTGCTGTAATAAATTTATTATCATCCAAAGCTTAACAGTTGAATGTATTCATCTTGTGTATTGATATCATGATGAAAATGATAACTGACACCAAGCTATGTGTTTATATTTCATTATATTCTTTCCTGTTTTTGTTTTTTTTTCTTTTTAAAAAGGAGGGTATATTAATTTTTATTATTAATCTTTTTTTATATATTATACTTGCACCGATAAATTATATAGGGTATTAAGCAAAGTTTGAAAGTTGGTTTTTCTAGAACTTTATTTGTAGTTTTGCTTTCATTTTTTTGTGCATTTTTGTTTATGTTGTTATTTTTGTCTTTCTTTTTTATTCAAAAGAATCTGTTTTTGTTTATTTATTTTTTAGTTATTCATTTTTTTTCTTTGTTTGTTTGTTTGTTTGGTTATTGTTGTTTTTTTTTTATTATTCTTTAACATGTGTCAAAATCGAAATAAAGGTATATACTGGGGAAGCTTTAAAACGGGATTTTTGTACAACGTTATTTTCGGTTAAACGTGTATTCATTTTTTTTTTTTTTTTTTTTTTTTTTGGTGCATTTCTGCTTTTGTTGTTTTCCGTTCTTCAACAATTTAAAAGTTGCTGTCATAATTTTTTCTTGTTGTTGATTACCCTACTTTAAAAAAAAACCTACTAAATATCAGGTTCAATTATTGATTTAATCATTAGAAGTATATGTTAATTCATTAATCATAAATAATAATAACAAATAACTATCTATCTTTACAATTGCTACAAATGAACGAACAGTCAGAAAAACTTTCTTTTGTGGTGTCTGTTGCACAGCGGTAGTGAAACCAGTTATCACACTCTGGACAGCCAACCATGTTGTCATAAAAGTTAGGTAAATCACATTTTGTGTTGCAGTCTTTCACTATGTTGATGTAAACACTTACTTGTTTATTACAATTTATTTGTACAGTGAACTTATCAATTTAATAATTGTAAGTAATAAAAATTTCCGGTTCGGGTGAAACAGAGTTATCTTCCTTTGTGGTTCGGGTGACACATTTTACCGACCTTGAAATCAGAAAACTGCACCTTTCAACTTCTTGAATATATTTCGACAACTTATTATAATCTGTGTTTCAAGTATATAAAAATACACAATAAATGAAAAGTTTTTGCAAACCATCGTAAAATTAAAGAAGATATCAACAATAAAAATTTCCGGTTCGGGACATTTCCGTCAATTTCCGGTTCGGGTTCGGGTTACACTTTTTACCGACTACCCTTATGTTGACATAACTCGAATAATACTGCGCCCTCTATCGGTACTATCGCTGGATGAGTGACCAGCGGGAGCGTAATATAACGACTGGATTATTCGGGTTAGTGTTGACACCAATAAATGTCACCCACTGCGTTCCATAGACTGGTTCCAGGTGAGTGGGTCAGAGAACCAGTCTACTTATATTTATTTTTTTTAAATAGAGATATACCTAACTAACATTCTTAATATAGATTTGAACAATAAATTGTACAATTTTTTTTCAATTTATTTGCCATGTGGAAAATAAAACTTTTTTTTGCCTTCTTCAATATTTGCCGCGATCCTAATGTCCGCCATAGTTTCACATTTTGCAGATCATGCCGGAGTTGTCTGAGAATATTTGACCCTTTGTTACTCGCTTTGAGAGTCAGATACACTTGGTTTTCAATATAATAATCTTTATAATACATAGATGGTATATTTTCTAACGAAATAACGCTAAGATGGTGAAAAATACAGACGTGGAGATGAAGGAGACGCCAAGTCCTGGAAAAAACAAAAAGACTGACCCAAAGATTGAAGATGTTGCAATGGAGGATGTTGAAGCAGAAGAAACCAAGAAAGATCCAGATCTTTTGACACTTGAAGGTCAATTGAATTTGAAATTCATACACACTTTCACAACATTTGTTTTCATTTGTCTTCCCTTTTGTTTAAAAACAGTAATCACAGTGTCAGTTAGTTAGAACTTAGATACGATAACGTAACCCTCATTACGCTTGTGCTCCAGTTAGGGTTACGAATCGGTCCCATTCAACATATGGGAGCAAATTAAAATTTTCGTTAAGTGAATATTTCATAACTTATTATTCCCTACAATTTTTAAGTAATGGCGATACGAAATAAGTGTTACAATACCTGTTTCTACCTTCACGATCGATTTAGTATTCGAAAATTGTTTCTTGTCCGCCATGGCACCTTACGTATACTCTCATGATGGGCAGAACCTATCCATATATGGATCTGAATGCCAAATATGAAAAACTTTAGTACGATGTGTTTTACTACGATTGATCCAAATAAGGATATCTCCAAAACGAGGCAAGTGCACGTGAAATAGCAACTTGTAAACAAAATGTCGGACAGAAAGAAGATTTCATGCATTCAAATTTTCAGATGGAAATAAGTCTACCATGGATTGATGCAGCGTTTACTTAACACCTCAAGGTTTACCTAAATATATTTATCTTTCACCCCCCGTTAATTTTTCCAACCACTTCAGGGGTTAAAAAATCTTGGACCACCTCACTAGCCCAGGGCTAGCATACTCCCAAATATTACTAGCCCGAATCTATGAACCACTAGTCCTGGTCAATACCGTGATTTCATGAATCCGACTTGCAGACTTGAACCCTTGTACAACATGTACAATGCATATTAGTTTAACTATCTTTCTTTTCAGATCTGGTATTGCGTTTTATTTTCACTTATTTTCCAGTTCAAGTCACTGTAAGGCCAAAAAAAAAATATGTGTGTTTATGGTCACATGTCAAAAAAATCTAGGGTTGGTCGGCATTAAATTTTTTTTTTTTTTTTTATACTATCGGCAAAACCGGAAATAGTCGTTCCGGAATCTGATTCCGGTATTTCATTTGCGAAATTTCCGGTAAGCCGTCATTTGTTGAAGCTGTTTTATGACGAGTTCTTTGCTCTCAATTTCAACAAAAAGCTAGCGGTTGAATAAATAAAACATTGCTGCTGATTAAACAACATATAACTTATATGAATATAAGTAGATACGCGAATATTGACACGTTTGTCAATATCCGATATATATTTTTACTAGCCCGCCGGGCATACAGCTGATTATTTCAACTAGCCCAAATGTGGAAATTACTAGCCCCGGGCGTCGGGCTGGGGGATTTTTTAACCCCTGCGCTTCCAACGGAATTAGGACAAAAAACCGCCCGGTGTGAATCACTCCGGGTGCTGCTCCCATACGTTGAATGGGACCGATTCGTAACCCTCGCTGGCAGCAAAAGCGGACTGAGGGTTACGTTATCGTATCTAAGTGTCAGTGAGATGTATCTTCCTGACAGTCAGCCAATTTAATCTGAAAGCTGTGCTGTTGCGAGACTGAAGAAAAACAACACTATCGTCTCCATTTTCGTGTCAACATAAAAATCATTAGCATCGGATATAAAGTTGTGTGTTTATATGGATAAAACTATTGTTGATGTTGTTATTCACATGACAATTTTAGTGATTACGAAGTAGATTTATGTACAGAGCCATATTATAAGTCTGCGCACCTTATGATTTCGAAGTCGACAACATCGTGAACAATTATTTCTCTGGATGTAAATTTAGTATCAGTGTTTGCGGTACACGATCGCCACGTCACATTTTGTAATTTCAAAGGTGTCAAATTAACTACACTGGTGAACGGAAATTTCTTTCTTTGTTCAAAACATCACAACGATAATTACTAGGAGTGTAACGATATACCGAATGACGATACATCGCGGTATTTTATTGACCACACGGTACAATGGGTGCCCCTTACGATATTGATGACACGATATGACTGGGTGCTCCTTACGATATTGACGCCACGGTATGACTGGGTGCTCCTTACGATATTGGCAATATTGTTTGAACAGATTATTTCTTTAGTACCAAAAACTGTTAATATCAATGAAATAAAATAACTTTTTTATTCCTAAATCAAAATTTGTTTAGCTACATAAATATTGTGTGGTTTTTTTCAAATATTAGTTTTAATTTTCACAGATGTATGTGGCAAATCCTTAAGAGAAAAAAATGGTGATGCACACAAAGGTATACAAAATGTCACAATACGTATCGTGATACGTATCGTCACTTGTCTAAAATATCGCGATACGTATCGTGATAAAAATTCTGTATCGTTACACTCCTAATAATTCAGACTTTTTGAGAAAGAAAAAATCAATATGCAGGATATAGGACATAGGTCCTGCACCCAATAATTTTCTGCAGGACCGGAATTTACAAATTTCTAAAAATTTAAACGGAATTGGTGATGGGAACAATAAAAACCCGACCCACCATTGATGCATCACAGCCAGTTTAAGCTATAAAAATACAATGATTAATAGAATTACCATGGAAACAGTTGCATGTTTAAGAAGTAAATGTCATTTGAAGCAGAATCTAATTCCGAGTTTACCGTGATCGTTCCGGCTTACCAGTTCAGGGGTTTCAAAGTTTTTTTATAATAGGAGGTACTTCTTAAATTTTAGGAGGTACCTAAAAAATTAGGCTGAGTGCCGTAAGGGGTCCAGGGGGCGGAAGCTCCTGAAATCTAGCATTTTGTGGACCAAAAAATGTACTTCAGAGACTGAAAAACATTAAGTGTTTTTGAAAGAAAAATCCCATTAACTTTAGAGTTCAGATTTCACCAAGAGTGAAGACCATGCATAATGCCTGGATTCCCCCCAATTTCTTTATTGAATATTTCAGTTTACAGACTTCAGCCAAGATTATTCATAGATAGTCTGCCATATCTTAAAAAAAACCATAAGGACCATAAAGAGCTACGGTTCCGCAGCTAGGCTTGACCAAGCCATTGTTATCAAAGCTTAAACTTCTCAAAATTCTTTTGTTGGCTTTGTCCTTTTCTTTTTCACAATACCTTGGCTTGTGTTTTTTTTTTTTACTTTATTACCAGTAATTAAACTCATCAAAGACCATTGGCAGGATCAAGACATATAAGTGTCATAATTAATGAAACCAAGGACGTATATAGAATACGTCCTTGATGAAACATATAAATTTAATTTGCAATCATCAATCTTTAATAAAATTTATAATTTTTTAATAGATGAATACAAATATAATTAAACAAAAACAATATATATTGTTACTTTCACGACTTATTTGCCAAAAAAATGTTCGAACAAAAACGATTCGCGGGAAGACATTTATTAACATTTGAATCACAAAAGTTAAATTATTTTGGAAAAAAAGGGGGGCCGGCGTTTTGATATTACAATGTAATTCGTATTTGAGCCATGTCCGGTCCTTTTTCAAGATTTCTAGTAATTTTCTATCCCTTATCTCCTCGTACCCCCTTTTAAAAATGTTTTTCAGCACACTTTCATTTCTGTGAACAACCGCGGTAGGCCCCCGTCAAAATATGTAAATAAATTAGCCATAGGTTTTTATTTTTTTATACCGGAAGTTAAATAATATGGACTGGGTTAAGCAACAAGACAGTACGCCCCAGAATGATTCGACCTTGGGTTTTAAATGGATAAAAAAAATCGCACAAAATATTGTGTAGTCATATATTCATAATACATAATGAGCATACTTATATTACTGGAGATTACACTAAATTGTATTTGAACATAATTTGTAATCGGTCATTTGTTTATTTTGAAATGATGTCAGCTTTGTTCCGGTCCGAGTTTTACACAAGGATGAAAAGATATTGGGGCGAAAACATATCTATTTACCGCATGCGCAAACTTATATTTACGATTCTAAGGTAAAGTTAACTCGAATAATACTGCGCCCTCTATTGGCACTATCGCTGGATGAGGGCTTGAACTCTCCTTGTGATAAAAACGCGTCAGCTGCTCACTGAAAGAGAGAGCCAATCAGCGATGATTATTTGCCGAGTATGCGCAAGGCGGTTCTTTCAATTTCCGGTAATGTTTACAAACAACAAGAAATGGAGATCGACAAGTTGATTAACGATGTTTAATTCATTATTTAGTTTTCCTACATTTCTTCTCTTTTCACCTTTTAGATTAGTAAGGTCAAACATGTGGGTACAATGAAAACATTTGACACCTGAACACTCCATTGACCTATGTTTACAAACATTTCCTAAGCTCCTCCTTCTGTTAGTGCCAAAAGTCACCACGTGCAGTTTATACCCAGAATGCATTGCTGATTTGAAGCTTCCGATTGACGCGTTTTATCGAGAAAGTCGTTCAGGCGTTAATATAGCAAAGCGTAATATAACGACTGGATTATTCGGGTTACGGTAAAGTTATTTTTAAAACAGGGAATATCCCATCAACTTGGTCGTGACGCAGTTGTTCTATTTGAATGCGAGAATTCAGCAATTGACGTGATCATTAATTTTTTATGAAAAATATTCCACAAGCCAATCGACCATCGTACTTGTGGTTTTGACCACCGCTAATTTTGGGGGGTTCAGTAATTTCTGCCGGTACTATACACGATCTCAGGCGGGTAAAAGTACCGGGTACCGGCCCACTTTGAAACCCCTGCCAGTTGCATTTCCGATTTCCGGTGGAAAACAAAATACGCAAACAACAAATTTGTCGGACACCCGGACCGTCATACTTGGCAGTATTGCAGGTCCTTGTGATTTTCTGCCCGCTCGGTCCGACGAATTTCAAAAAGTCTGATAATTACTATAACTGATCAATACAGAATACTTAAATTGACAGTTTAATATTCACGATATTTTATCAAAAACTGTACCATACAATGTTTACATTAGAAAAGGAAGCGGAAACAATATTGGTGCGCAGGCTTACAATAATTTTCAGCAGGGCTTTGACTACTTTCTGATTGTGGGGAGACGTTCTTGAAGAAACAAATTGGTAAAAAACGTACCAGGGCACACCACACAAAACAGGATGATATGAATTCTCTTTTGGTTCACTTGAAGGCAAATTGAGGAAGAATTTGGGGCAACTTTCTGCATGTCCCCCTATCTTTAACAAAGCAAACTTGCTGCTCAACGATCTAGAAAAAAAGATGCAATCAACAAGTTTGGAATTAAATATTAAATATCAAACTCTGTATAGGTAAAATTTCAAGAACATGAAAGCTCCTATGCATGAATATGGAAGAAAGGGAATGGTCATTGGTGAAAAAAATAGGATAACAGGGCAACTAAAACTGCACCTTATGGGTTGAAATAGGGTGATTTCATTGACACCAGGTTGAAAAAGTCTTAAGTCACCCACTTGAGTCCTGGATACAGTACTAGGGTTTGAAATACATTGAAATTGGGGCTAAAATAATCCACTTCTCCTGGTTTGACGAGGAAGGCAGAAGTGATCTGTGCATATCAATTGTATCATTGATTTGGGTTTTTGTTTTTCAGATATAAAAGAACATGTGCGTCAGATAGAGAAGTCTGTATTATCTAAAGAACCTAGATACATGTCCAGAGTCATACGTAGTCTTGTGAATGTCAGACGACGTCTCAATCAAACCATTCTTAGAAAACTGTTTCAAGGTTACATGATTACACAAGCAGTACAAAGAGACGAGTTAATTGCATTTCTTGATCAGGTATATTTAAAAAAAAGAAAACGTTTATAGGGCTTTCGCTTCTTTTAGATAAAATGGAGAAGTGGGAGAATTCTTGGAGAAACTGATTATGTTTATTATTCTCTCCCTCTTTAAAGTTTACCCTGCCCAAATGTAGGAAATGGTTTAAAGCAGTCGGGGATATTTTTTGTCCCGATTGTTGAACATTATTTTCTAAAAATGAATAGAACAGTAGAGCCTGTACAATCTGACATACCAGGGGACCAGGGTAATGTGTCAGATTGTACTGGATTTCAAAATACTCTGGAATCACATTTGATCCACAGTAATTTAGCAGAAGTTTATGTATGGAATGTTTAAATTTTAATTAGACTACAGGGTTCATAAAATTTTATATAGGTTTGGTGGTCCTAGTGAAAAAAATGTCAGTCCTCATTAATTTTCTATTGCAAAATACCAATCTTGTATCAGTCCATAGCAAAATCTGCCCAAATTTTGCTGGTCACGTCTGACAGGATTGAAGAATTTCATGAACTCGGAGACTATTATGCAAATAATATTATGTAATGTAGCGGTAAATGGCAAATGCATTTAATATTAAATTTATGTCACAATTAACAAATGTCAGGTAATACTTAAAATAAAAACGTATATATCAAATTTAGGGCACACGACAAATTCCTGTTGTAACCTTCATCGGGTACGCTCAAAATCAAAATATTGGAAAAGTCAAATAACTTAAAAGGGTTTGCAGGCCTCACGTTAGAGGGCGAAGAAGTCGCCTTGTGGCTGCTCACATCGCTTTGTGGAAGTCGCCCTGTAATTTTACCAAGTCGCTTTGCTAATTTTAACTGTTTTAACGGTAAAACATCGGTATATTTTTACTACAAAATTTCCGTTTTTCAAACCGCCATTGTAAAGGGACGTAATCGAAACAGTTACGAATATAAAAACTGTATTACGGATCAGTACTCGGGGAAAATAACGTCGGTATTGTTTCATTTCATTTATTTGGGGTTTGATGGTGGCTATCCAAAGGGATTGTTAACTTTGTGGATATGATTAGTTTCTTAATTAATATCAATCAGTGATTAAAGAGAAGCAATGTAAATAATATACACTCATTAAAATTTGATTAAATAATTAGCAATTTCACAGCTTGTGATAAAATTTATTATTCAATTTTATTTATTTATTATTTATTGGACAATAGTTGACTATCATATATGTGCCTTTATCATCTGCAAGACAAAACAAAGAATCTGAAAATGGTTTATTATTATTTTTTTTTAATACAAACAAACAAAAAACAAATACAAGGACATACAATGTATGTAAATCAGATACCAAATCAGAGAGATGATATGCTAACAAAAACCAGGAATTAAACAACTACTGAATATACCTTAATGCATAACAAGTACATTATAACATACGAATGCCACGATAATGCCCCGCGAATGTGAAAAGTGGTACAATTAGAGAAATATTTTGACTTCTCCCTGTACTCTCACCACTTCTCCCTGTTGTCTCTCACTTCTCTTTTGTCAGCACCTGAAAGAGAAGTCACTTCTCCCTCTGATTTCAAAGTAGTGGGAGCCTTGGTTTGAGAGCAATAAAATCAAAGAGCCTAAAGTGGATAGGAAAAAAATTGTTCCGTGTTATTACAGAGGTTTTGATTGGTGACATGCTATAATTCTACAAAGTTTGGTACATGTGATTTGTTGTTTTCAATTGTTGCAATCAGTACCTATCACCACTGATTTTGTGAGTACAAACCCTGCTCATGTTGAGATGTACTCAATACAACAACATTGTGCGATAAAGCTTGTCATTGACTTGCGGCAGGTCAGTGGTTTCTCCAGTAACTCCAGTTTCCAACACCAATAAAACTGACCGCCATGATATAACTGAAATATTGTTGAAAGTGACATTAAACAGCATAATTCTAAACCATCCAATAAGATGCGAAAAAAATGCTAAATAATAGAAACTTGGTTTTATTTGTCAGCATTGACATTGTAACATGTGCTTTATATTCTTCATCTTTGTTTATGTTTTATAGCCCATGGAACCAAATGGAATTGGGCCTACATTTAGACCAAAGTCAGGTAAAAGTGCAACGATACCAGTTATACCTGAGGTAGAAATCTACCTCCACCTGTTGTTAATTATACATCTGATTGACCTCAAGAAATATCCACAGGTAAGTTGAGATAAACAATAAAAAAGTGACTTTTCATATTTGAAATTATGTTTTTTGTTAACATTACGTATTGCAGAGTACAAGATAATAAAAACAAAGGACACAATTAATATTTACAGTGATTTTACAGTAGTATCTTCAAATAAATTAGAATCTGGTGTGAATTACAGTAATCTAGTGGTTTATAGAAATATTTTGGGGGTGCAGGGCATTGTGGCAGTGATCATGTTGTAGATATATATATGGCTTATAGTGTGAGTTTCTGGGATCGAATACCATCGGAGACATTGCATTTTTCGGAGATATAATATGCTCTACTGTTATAATTGGTTCCAAGAGTTCATAGATGGAATATTTTATAACTACGATTTATTTTATGATTTAAAAAAGATCATTTGAAAATCTTCTCCTCTGAAACTACTGAGCCATATAAAATTACACCTTTCTGGGGTATATTAGTTTCAAAATTCGTAGATTTTCAGTACAATTGCTTTATTTTTCAGGCTGTCTCATGTTCAGAAAAGTTGATGAGCAAGATTATCCCATTAAACAGGAGGACTTTAGGACAGCTTGCTGCTAAATGTTATTTCTACCACTCTAGAGGTTATGAACTCACAAATCAACTTGATAAGATCAGACCGTAAGTAAACAGACATACGTACATTGTCTGCAAACATAAAATATTATACGTACAAGCTTCAGAAACTTTTCATTTCTGTTTCGAGGCAAGTACAAATACATTTTTAGTTCACCTGGACCAACCAAAGGTCCATGTGAACTATTGCCATCACTTGGCGTCCGTCGTCTGTCGTCTGTCGTCTGTAAACTTTTCACATTTCAAGCTTCTTCTCCGAAACCACTTGGCCGATTGGAACCGAACTTAGCAGGAATGTTCCTTGGATGGTCCTCTACAAAGTTACTGTTTTTCGTTCCAGTCGAATATTCAATATGGCTGCCAGGGCCAATAATATGCTCTGATTGGCTGAAATTTCAAAGATCTTCTTCTCTGAAACTAATGAACTGACTGAACCCAAACTGTAAAGGAATGATCATTGGAATGTCCTTTACCAAGTTACTGTTTTTTATGCCGATCGGAAATCCAAGATGGCCGCCATCGCAGGACATAGATTAACATTGGACCCTATGGGAAAATGTTCAAATGCCTTCTTCTCAGAAACTACAAATATGATTAAAGCCAAACTGTACATGAATGTTCATTGGATGGTCCTCTACAATCTTAAGGTTTTTTGTTCCGATATGAAATTCAAAATGGCGGCTACGGCAGGACTTAGTTTAACATTGGACCCTATGGGAAAAATGTTTCAAAATGCTTCTTCTCTGAAACCACTTGGACAGTTGAAACCAAACTGCCCAGGAATGATCATTGGAAGGTCCTCTACAAATTTTCTGTTTTTTATGCCGATCGGAAATCCAAGATGGCCGCCACCGCAGGACATAGATTAACATTGGACCCTATGGGAAAATATTCAAATGCCTTCTACTCAGAAACTACAAATATGATTAAAGCCAAACTGTACATGAATGTTCATTAGATGGTCCTCTACAAACTTTACGTTTTTTGTTCCGGTATGAAATTCAAAATGGCGGCTACGGCAGGACTTAGTTTAACATTGGACCCTATGGGAAAAATGTTTCAAAACACTTCTTCTCTGAAACCACTTGGATAATTGAAACCAAACTGCCTAGGAATGATCATTGGAAGGTCCTCTACAAATTTTATGTTTTTTATGCCGATCGGAAATCCAAGATGGCCGCCACCGCAGGACATAGATTAACATTGGACCCTATGGGAAAATATTCAAATGCCTTCTACTCAGAAACTACAAATATGATTAAAGCCAAACTGTACATGAATGTTCATTAGATGGTCCTCTACAAACTTTACGTTTTTTGTTCCGGTATGAAATTCAAAATGGCGGCTACGGCAGGACTTAGTTTAACATTGGACCCTATGGGAAAAATGTTTCAAAACGCTTCTTCTCTGAAACCACTTGGATAATTGAAACCAAACTGCCTAGGAATGATCATTGGAAGGTCCTCTACAAATTTTATGTTTTTTATGCCGATCGGAAATCCAAGATGGCCGCCACCGCAATACATAGATTAACATTGGACCCTATGGGAAAATGTTCAAATGCCTTCTTCTCAGAAACTACAAATATGATTAAAGCCAAACTGTACATGAATGTTCATTGGATGGTCCTCTACAATCTTAAGGTTTTTTGTTCCGATATGAAATTCAAAATGGCGGCTACGGCAGGACTTAGTTTAACATTGGACCCTATGGGAAAAATGTTTCAAAATGCTTCTTCTCTGAAACCACTTGGACAGTTGAAACCAAACTGCCCAGGAATGATCATTGGAAGGTCCTCTACAAATTTTCTGTTTTTTATGCCGGTCGGAAATCCAAGATGGCCGCCACCGCAGGACATAGATTAACATTGGACCCTATGGGAAAATATTCAAATGCCTTCTTCTCAGAAACTACAAATATGATTAAAGCCAAACTGTACATGAACGTTCATTGGATGGTCCTCTACAAATTTACGTTTTTTGTTCCGGTATGAAATTCAAAATGGCGGCTACGGCAGGACTTAGTTTAACATTGGACCCTATGGGGAAAATGTTTCAAAACGCTTCTTCTCTGAAACCACTTGGATAATTGAAACCAAACTGCCCAGGAATGATCATTGGAAGGTCCTCTACAAGGTGTGTGTTTTTTATGCCGATCGGAAATCCAAGATGGCCACCACCGCAGGACATAGATTAACATTGGACCCAATGGGAAAATGTTCAAATGCCTTCTTCTCAGAAACTACAAATATGATTAAAGCCAAACTGTACATGAATGTTCATTGAATGGTCCTCTACAAAATTTACGTTTTTTATTCTGATATGAAATTCAAAATGGCGGCTACGGCAGGACTTAGTTTAACATTGGACCCTATGGGAAAAATGTTTCAAAATGCTTCTTCTCTGAAACCACTTGGACAGTTGAAACCAAACTGCCCAGGAATGATCATTGGAAGGTCCTCTACAAGGTGTGTGTTTTTTATGCCGATCGGAAATCCAAGATGGCTGCCACCACAGGTCATAGTATTAACACAGAACCATATGGGGAAAATACAGAAATATATTCTTCTCTGAAGCTATTGCACTGATTGAACCTAAACTGTGCATCAATCATTGGAAGGTCCTTTACAAACTTTGTGTTTTTTATGTTGATCGTAATTCCAAGATGACTACCACTGCAGTACATAGTTTTTACATAGGACCAATTGTTTTTTTTTATTACCAGGTGAACGATACAGGCTCTTGAGAGCCTCTGGTTATATTTCCTGATAATGTAAATATATTGTGTTTATACAGCAACATCATCTCTTGTAGCTCTTACTTAGAATGAAGTAGTCATAAGAAAAAAGAAAAAGGACAAACAACGATCTACAAAGCATACACATAAGCTAAAGATCTAGTAACACGAACCCCACTAAAAACCGAGGGTGAACTCAGGTGCTCCCGAAGGATAAGCAGTTTGTGGCACCTGTCGTATTAATCTACCGTATTTTACGGACTATAGGTCGAATTGCTGCTTTTCGGCTAAATTTTTTGGGGAATACTAAGGTAGGTCGAGGATGCCGATGATAACTTGGGTGAGTATCGTCATGGAACAGGTTATTTTTTTTGTACATCGGTAAGCATTTGTCCTATAACGATGTTCTTCGGTAAGTACATTTGTATCTGTAAGTATTAGCTCAAGAATACTATTCTTATATGTCATAAACGAAATAATTATGAAAGTTAAATTAAATAAAATTTTGTTTTTAAGCTTGTGTTTTGGTTGTGTGTTTTTTATGAGGAGTCTGGTTTGTAAAGCCAGACATCGATGACATTCAAGTCTGTGGGTGTCAAAATAGATGGTAAACGGATGTTCATACAATAAAATAATCAAGCTGTCAAAACAATGTATCACCTTGTGCAGTTTTATTGACATACCTTTAAAATGTGTTTAATTAATAATAGTACACAAATTATGTGATCGTCTCGGTCCAGTAAATTTTCAATCAGCTGATCAGGATAATTAAGTGCCTGCCGACTGATGTTCACCTGTGTTGATTATTTTATTTGTTCCTAATTGACCAATTAAAGTGTAGAACATTCTAATTTACCGAAATTGATAATTATTTTCCAGTATATTTAGCATGAAAAAGCTTGTTCTCCACGTTTATTGTGAGATGTAAAGCAACCGCCATTTTTTACTACAACCTCGTGCGCATGCTCGTGTTTGATTGAAAAGCTATTTATAGCTATATTTTGTGATAATAATTTTATATTGTAAAACGATCCACCCTGTGATTTTTATTTCAACAACATACATTTTTTTATAGTATATATTTTAATATACAATACAATATTGAACTGATTTTCACTATTAACATTTCAATCATTGAATATTGATTTTTTTTTCGGATGTTGAACATGTTTTCCCAGAGTTGCACCCCCTGTTAGTAGTATACTTTTATTGCTCTATTTAAAACAAAAACAACACCAAGAACATCGATGATTTCAATCTTATTCAGAAAAAAAAACCTACAGCAAAATAAAGGTATACTGTAAACAAAATCGTCATTTTTATCAAGATTTTTTTTATGGATTCCAGATTTTTTTTAACTTCATCCTTGTATAGGTCGATGTGAACGATAGGTCGAAGCCAGTGTGTTGAGGAAAAAAATTATCGACCTATCGTCCGTAAAATACGGTAGTTACAAACCCAGTGATAAGTCATGAATGGGGAAAGCACATATAAAACATCTTTCTTATTATAATTGCCACCTATTTTTAAGGCTTTTATGCAGTACTTTGACAATTAGCATGACCAAATAGCTGTGCTAATATAGTCAGCTTGTTAATTTTGGTACTGTTTTTTTTTTCTTCAACATTGTTATTATACATGTTAAAGAGAGATAATCTTTGATGAGTAGACCATCAGGGTGGTGGAATGTTTAGCATGCTAACCATCTCCAAATAACTTCACACAAAAGTATTATACATACATGTAAATACATATGATAGACTCAGATCAGCATATGGACTCAATTCGACATCCACTCCTCAAATCGGCATCCACTGGCATCATCTCAAATCACGGCCCGATTTAAGGGTATTTTGAAAAATGCGTCCTTTCCAAATTCTCAGATCTATGGCCGATTTACTGGTTAGGGTTAGGGCATACCTCAGTGATGTTATTGGATATCGATTTGAGACAGTGAGAAACAGCCATAGATTTGAGAATTGGACACCGATTAGAAAATTTGAAAAAGGACATAGATCTGAGTTACAGATGTAAAAATCGGACATGTATTTGAGGATTGGACATTGATTAGAGACTGGACGTCAATCTGAGTCTTACACATATAACATTGTTTACCATAAATTTTAATACAGTCTTTAATTCTTTACAGATTTCTACACTCAAGATTAAGAACAGCAACATTAAGATCAGATTACGACGGTCAAGCCAGTCTGTTAAATCTATTGTTACGTAACTACCTGCACTTCAATCTCATAGAACAAGCCGATAAACTGGTATCAAAGTCAACTTTTCCTGATACAGCATCTAATAATGAATGGGCTAGATATTTGTATTATCTAGGTTTGTATTATAAAAAACTGCATCAGTGGTGTAATAGTTAGCGTGCTCGCCTCCAGTGCGGTAGATCATAGATTCGCACTTCGGTTGTGTCAATTCAGACTATAAAATTGGTATTTGTTGCTTCTCCGCTAAGCATGCAGCATTAAGGAGTAAGAGCAAAGACTGGTCGGCTCGGGATCAGAATAATGTGTCCGAGTGGGGTGACATGTCTATCCGTAGACTGTTGTTTCAGTGAGCTAGCACTATAAAAATCCAACTAAGTGTGTTGGTTTAGTACAAAGCAGACCTCATCATCATCTCATTAAGAATTAACTTGTTCTTGTCATGATATAGCTGAAAAATTGCTGGATAGACATTTTTAACAATCACTCATTTACTGTATTGTAAAAGATCTGTCAAAATATCGAAAGAAAAATACCAAAAAAGAAAACATTTAAAGACGTCCTAGTAGTTAACCTCTAGATATTCAGAGTCATGTGAGATTTTGTCATAAATTGGGTGTCCATTGACAGCTTCTTTCATCATCTCATCTGCCTCTGAAACCTTTAAGCCATACTAGACTTAACCATGATGAGATTATTTGCCCGCCCTCCTCCCTTTTAAAAAAATGCTGACATCTGTGACATCAATCCTAGATGCCATTTGTCAGCATAATATACAGAAAAATTTGTGCAATTTAGCATAAAAACTGTAGAAGAGGAATTGTATAAAAATTAAATGCAGTCCTGTGATTAATATATACAGTTGACTCTCGTTGTCTTGAACTCGGTTGACTCGAATTTCCGGTTGAGTCGAATTTTTATCGAAGTCCCGAACTTCGTTGTGTATAGATATATATAATTTGACTCCTGTTGAGTCGAAATTTCGTTGTCTTGAATAAAAGTTTTGGTCCCGAGATGTAGAAAACCATATTATTTACATTCGTTAAGTCAAATTTATCTGTCAAAACATGTGTATTACCTTGGGATTAAAATCGGATCACAGGTGAAACATCCGGTCATTGACTTTGACATTTTTACCTTAGGCTATTTCACATGTTTATTTTAACAATCTGTCAAATTAATTAGTGATAATATTTGAATTGGCTTGGTATAATCTATTATGACACAGGTTAAATGTGTACAATAACAATTTATCGATTTATAATAAGTGTGCTTGGGTCGGCATACATCAATGATTGTGAAAAGTACACAACGGAAGCGTTTTATCTATTGATTTATTTGTCGGAAATTAATTTTCATTAAAGATGTATAATTTCTCAATTTTGAGAGATTTGAAAAAAATGTTTCTCTTAATTAACTGTTGTAATAAAAGGGGAAATCACGCTATTTCTCAGAATTGGCGTTATTTTCGGTCGAGAAAAATTTTCTTTTACACTTTATTGAATCAATCCAACACAACAGATAAACATAATCATACACACACAAAAAAGATATCTAGCAGTTATCAGTCATTCCACAAGATTCAAAGAATTTAACAGAAAAAAAAACAGCAAAAAAAACATCGAATAAGTTTTAAATCGTTCCGAGAATCGAGACATGCGATGCTGGTTTTAGCTCTTCAAAATTTTGCTCGAGTTGTCTCCCTTTTGTCGTTAAACAAACTACACTTCCGGTATTTTCATAGCTCCTCTTGAGTCGAACTACGGTTGACTCGAATTTTTTCCATGGTCCCATCGAATTTGAGATAACGAGAGTCAACTGTATTACATAATCTCTGAATTGGAAATTCCTTCTCAAATGATGTAAATTTGACCATTTTTGTGAATTACTCGTAATGTTTTACAATGTAGTGTTTAGATCAACTGATGAACATCATTATCATCTCATTGAAATGTAACTTGTAATCCCTGAAAATGCCTGAAAATGTAACTTGTAATCCCTGTAAATGCCTGAAATTGTAACTTGTAATCTCTGAAATATTGCTCACGTGGCATTAAGCAACAATCACTTACTCACACAAACTTACTTTATCCTAAATAGTGAAAGGAATAACTAGGTGAGTGATAAAGGCTCAGGAGTGGTTATATTGTGGCAGTCAGTTTTATTGGTGGAGAAAACCACAAGTCACTGACTAACTTTATCACATAATGTTGTGTTGAGTACACCTCGCCACAAGCGGTACTCAAATTCACAATGTTAGTGGTGATAGGCACTGATTGCGTAGGTAGTTGGAAATCCAACTACCATACAATCACGACCATGAGGGCCCCTACCAAACTGTGAATAAAGTCCTAATGTAGGAAATCTTTCTTAATTTAACATGTAAAAGATGAACACCTGTCTATTCCAAACAAAAATGTTGGTCCCAATGAGGTCCACTTTAGACAGGTTTCACTGTATAATGTTTTTTCTTATTTCAGGCAGAATAAAAGCTGCACAGTTGGAATATTCAGATGCACATAAACATTTGCTACAAGCCTTAAGAAAAGCCCCAACACATGGAGCTGTAGGCTTTAAACAAACGGTAAGTCCTGTAGGATTTAAGTTAGTCACAGGAATAAAGCGTCATTGGTGTAATCCACGTCCAAGTTTGTCCAAGAGCTTCTTTTCCAAAATGTCAGAAGAAAAGCACAATATTTTGTCATCCATCTGTAGCCACAATGGTTTCCTTGCGATAACTTTTGTTCCAGTTGACCAATCCTTTTGGCAAAAATAGTTAGCACAGACAGTGTTTGGCTCAGAATCGGGATAATGCGTCCATGTAGGGCGACATATTTACCCTGGACTATTGTTTCAGTGAGATAACACTGCAAAAATCCATGTTGGTCTAGTACAAAGTTGTCCAAGTAGGGCGACATATCTACCCTGGACTATTGTTTCAGTGAGATAGCACTACAAAAATCCATGTTGGTCTAGTACAAAGTTGTCCAAGTAGGGCGACATATCTATCCTGGACTATTGTTTCAGTGAGATAACACTACAAAAATCCATGTTGGTCTAGTACAAAGTTGTCCAAGTAGGGCGACATATCTACCCTGGACTATTGTTTCAGTGAGATAGCACTACAAAAATCCATGTTGGTCTAGTACAAAGTTGTCCAAGTAGGGCAACATATCTACCCTGGACTATTGTTTCAGTGAGATAGCACTACAAAAATCCATGTTGGTCTAGTACAAAGTTGTCCAAGTAGGGCGACATATCTACCCTGGACTATTGTTTCAGTGAGATAGCACTACAAAAATCCATGTTGGTCTAGTACAAAGTTGTCCAAGTAGGGCGACATATCTACCCTGGACTATTATTTCAGTGAGATAGCACTACAAAAATCCATGTTGGTCTAGTACAAAGTTGTCCAAGTAGGGCGACAAATCTACCCTGGACTATTGTTTCAGTGAGATAGCACTACAAAAATGCATGTTGGTCTAGTACAAAGTTGTCCAAGTAGGGCGACATATCTACCCTGGACTATTGTTTCAGTGAGATAGCACTACAAAAATCCATGTTGGTCTAGTACAAAGTTGTCCAAGTAGGGCGACATATCTACCCTGGACTATTGTTTCAGTGAGATGACACTGCAAAAATCCATGTTGGTCTAGTACAAAGTTGTCCAAGTAGGGCGACATATCTACCCTGGACTATTGTTTCAGTGAGATAGCACTACAAAAATCCATGTTGGTCTAGTACAAAGTTGTCCAAGTAGGGCGACATATCTACCCTGGACTATTGTTTCAGTGAGATAACACTGCAAAAATCCATGTTGGTCTAGTACAAAGTTGTCCAAGTAGGGCGACATATCTACCCTGGACTATTGTTTCAGTGAGATAGCACTACAAAAATCCATGTTGGTCTAGTACAAAGAGGACATCGTCTCATTGAAATACAACTTGTTCTTTCCATGATATTGCTGAAAAAATGCTCTCTTGGCTTTAAGCCACAATCACTGACTCACTATCAGCACTAAGGTTTTATAAGATTCTTTCCTGTCTGTAGCAAGATGTTCTTAATACAACCTTGTGTTATCAAGTATGAGAACGAATTCACTCACTGAATCATAATTACTCTACATTAACATTTTTTTTAACTTGTCCCTTCGGACAACTAACTAAAAAAAGTACTTGTCCGACTCAATCTTTTAGTTGTCCAAAAAAATTGATACAAAACCAGAGAATAATTATCAGCAATTTGTGTAAAATGTTTTGGTCATTGTCTCACAAACATTATCTCATCCTGTCATTATTAATACTAACAGACATTGTGATTATGACATCTTTAATCGACAAATTAACATGCACTTAGACATAAAGTAATTGGTATCAAGCAATGCTATCATGGTATAAGTGTCTAATTATCAATTTCTAAGTTTGGTTCTGGAATAGCAGGCCCATCTAAGTGGTAATCGTATAATAAGGATTGAATCCATGATGCTTTGGACGTTGTTGTTCACCATCTATTGAATGCAGATTGTGTATCAAGATCAGCTACTGAATGTCCCTCAATGGAAATTAACATCAGACGCCTTAACATTTCTGGTTAAATTGAGCTCCTCCACTTGTTGTAAAAAACGTACTTTCTAAGATCATCCATGCCGATGGGCATGGTATTTACGTTTCCAGGGAATTGTTGTATAGGGGACGGAAACACTATAAACAAATCTATTTCTATTTCATAATAATTGTTGTCATTTAATCAAATCGCTGAAAAGATACAGATCAAGTATATGTTCGTTATATCTCTTGGTTCACCGTTGTAATTAGCGATAGTGTACTTCAATGGAAACCGATATTTTTACAGACATTAGAATAATTATTTACAAAGTTAAAGTCTGTAAAAATGACAAAGCAACACATTTTTATTATAAAATATAACCTTCAAAAGGTAGGACAATCATTTTTTCACTTGTCCCATCGGACAACCGTGATACAAGATCTACTTGTCCGGCGTCAGTTTTCACTGGTAGCGGACAAACGTTAATGTCGAGGCCTGCTATGTAAATCTGCACAAGAAATAATTGAATACCTACCAGAAATTTTAGATAAGAGGAGTAAATTAAGTTGAAAAGCACTCAGTTTAAAAATGGACTTCAGAAAAATTTTGATTTAACCGAAATTTCAAGTAAACCGAGTTTGACATAATGAGATTCAACTGTAAGTCTATAGACATACAGAAATGTGTAATTACAGTTAAACCTGTCTTATGTGACCTTCCAAAGGAACAGTGAAATATGGTCACATAAGACAGGTGGTCACTTAATACAGGTTTAATTAATATGAAATGCACTGTGAGGAGAAACTTAAATTAAGTTCACACAATACAAGTTATTGCTTAATAGAGGTGATCACTAAAGCAGGTTTGACTGTAATTTTGTATTTGTAGGTTAATAAACTAGCCATTACTGTAGAATTACTATTAGGAGATATACCTGACAGACATTTATTTAGACAGCCTTCAATGAGGAAAACATTAGCTCCATACTTCCAATTAACACAAGGTAAAAATAATATATTTGATAGACTCAGATCAGCTCCTGGACTCAAATTGGTATCCACTAACCTCATTATGATATCTCAAATCAATGTCTGATTTAAGGGTATTCTCAAATTGGCGTCCTTTCTAAATTCTCAGATCTATGGCTGATTTATTGGTTAGGGTTATGGTTGGGATTAGGGCATACGTCAGTGACATAATTGGACATCGATTTGAGAAGATGAGAAATGGCTATAGATTGAGAATTGGACGCAGATTTGAGAGTTTTAAAAAGGACATATGTACAGATGTCTGTGACGTAGACATCTGACTTGGATTTGAGGATTGGACGTCGATTTGAGTCTTACATATTTATTTCAGAAATATAGAGACCAACTGTTTAAAGCGAAGAACACATGTTGAGACATGGCATAGTACATGTATACACTTCTTGACAGGATATCCGGTTAATAGCAAATTTATTATTTCCTGAGACACCAACTATTGCCCGAATATCCAGTCAATAATTTTTTTTTATTATATTTAAGAGAATAAGAGACTATAATATGTTCAGACATGTTACCTTCTCGCCATGTCAGTTGTCTTGTCATCTGCCGGTTTTCAGATTTTAGTTTAGCATAGAGCATAGGATAAATTAAAATCATCCCAAGAAATTTGATTGTCTATTACCGTATTTCCTCCAATGAATTAAGAGGATTAAAAATTCCGCAAAACAGTTGATTTTGTTTTCTTTTTTAACAAAAAGAAGAAGATAATGTTAAAAAAAACTGCTCTGGTATTAAAACCATGTAATTAATCTTGTTTTTTATAGGTGTTTAATAAATATTTTTCAACAATATTTCATTTATAATAAGGTAGATGCTTTGATTGATGAATAAAGGGGGATTTGGGAGGAGAGTGTAAACAACCATATAATTAGGGATTTTTTTTCCAGCTATATTCCTCTGAAAAAAAATTCTGAATGTTTCAGGATACAGTCAGAAAAGTTAAAAATGACCATTTTGAAAGAGGGTGTAGATGGTTTCAGCTATTTTTTCATTGATTTTCAGTTATTTTATTTTCTAACCAGAATCGTCCCTGTATGCTAATGAATAAGAAACATTTTCACACAAAGTTATATGATTGATGATTATATGAACATTTTCTTTTTCAGCCGTCAGAATAGGAAATTTAGCTAGATTTAACGAGGTGCTAGCCAAATTCGGCTCAAAGTTTCAGGCTGAAGACACGTACACATTAATTATTCGTTTACGACACAATGTGATAAAGACTGGTGTGCGTATGATAAACGTATCGTATTCTAAAATATCGTTGATGGATATTTCACAGAAACTAATATTAGATAGCCCTGAAGATGCAGAGTATATTGTAGCAAAGGTAAGAACAAGTAATAAAGACCTCCATGATTTCAAACAATTTTATGGGTCTCGTCTTCTGTGTCTTGATTGTAGTATTGCATCGTCGATCAATAATAATTGAATGTTGATCGGTTCCGATTATCTATAGTAAAGGGCGGTGATTATGTGCATTACAATACAGGACAAAACTTCACATTTTTACTGCTCCCTGGTAAAAATATATACAGGGACCCAGCCTGAAAAATTGCTAGCTCAGCAACTTAAATTCTACATAAAATGTTCGATTATTCAATAACCATCTGGGCTACTACATAAAAATTGAGAGGCCTTGGGCTACTGGGCCCCTGTTAAGTGTTTTCCATGCAATATTTTGCTTGGGACAATATTCATCAATATTAATGCAATAACAGTATAATATTATACTTGAAGTATGTATGTATATCTTCTATTTAACTTTGGCTTCTCCGCTAACCACGCAGTATTAAGGAGAAAGAGCAAAGACTTGTTGGCTTGGAATCAGGATACTGTGTCCAAGTGGGGCAACATGTCTATCCATGGACTGTTGTTTCAGTGAACTATCACTATAGAATTCCAACTAAGCGTGTTGGTCTAGTACAAAGCAAACCTTATCATCATCTCATTGATAATTAACTTGTTCTCGCCATGATATGGCTGAAAAATTAGATGAAAAGATAAAACACAACACCAATGGATAAAACATAAAGAAAGAACAAAAATTATGCAGCCACAAAAAACTGATGATGATATCAGGTGGTCAGGAATGGTAGGTATATCCTGCTTCAAATGTGTTAAATATCATATTGAAGTAAAACAATGTTGGTCTGTTAACTTAAGTATAATATAATGAATAGTTCATAGATATAATATTTTCGAGGTTATCTACCAGTCCATAAACGGTCATATGGCCCTCAGTACCATGAACTATTTGTTAATAATTACATAGAAAGTTTTAATTTTGATACATAGGACGGTCGTGGCCACAACAGTTTGGTAGTTGTATTTACATCTGCCTATCACCGCTAGTTTGTCAGTGACTTTCGCCAGGGGTCGGTGGTTTTCTCTGAGTACTCTGGTTAACTGATCTCCATATAACTGAAGTATTGTTGAAAGTGGCGTTTAACACCCATAATCCTAACCCTATCACTGTTGAAGTTGTGAGTTTGATTCCAGCATATGGAAGGCATATTCGATACAAAAATGTACATTATGTAATTAAGTTAGTTGCTGCAGGTCTGTGGTATTCTCACTGTTCTCTTTGCTTTCTCAGTAAATCAATATATAAAAACGTACATACCTACCTACCTCTTCACTTTTGGTGTAGTTTCCACGATTTTTTATACAATAATCAAACATTACTATCTAATTTTCAGGCCATACGAGACGGTGTAATAGAAGCTACAATAGATCATGAGAAAGGTTATGTACAGTCAAAAGAGATCAGTGATATTTATATGACTCGGGAACCCATGACTGCATTCCATCAACGAATCAGCTTCTGTTTAGATATTCACAATGCTTCAGTAAAGGTACAAGTTTTTAATAAGAAGGGGCAGTTGTGGTCGTGATCGTATGGTAATTGGATTTACAACTATCTGTGCAATCAGTACCTATCAGCACTGACGTTGTGAGTTTGAATCCCGTTAAAGGCGAGGTGTACTTGCAGATACAACATTATGTGATAAGTTTGTCAGTGACTTGTGGTAGATCGGTCGTTTTCTCCAGGTACTCCACCAATATAACTGAAATATTGTTGAAAGTGGCGTTAAACTTGATAACCCTAACCCCTTTAATAAAAATGTTGATGCCTCTGACACTATGTGTATGGGGTCATTAAGATTTACTCACGTCACATTCGTATGTCTATATGTCTGTCCTTCATTTAGCTTCCACTCGATTGCAAGTTCCCCGCAGGCAAATCATTTCAACTTTATGCACAAGGTGAGTGATCAATAAAGTTTGATTATGGACTTAGCACTTTTTCCATTTTGGAGTTATGCCCCCTGTTTACTTTAGCTGGAAAGGGGGGGGGGGGGGGGCATCCATGTCCTAGGGGCACATTCTTCCATTTTTTCTGGGATTATCAGCTTTATTTTAATTTCAGTTATATTTAATACATATATAAGGGGTGATCGTATGGTAGTTGGATTTACAACTACCTGTCCAATCGGTGCCTCTCACCACTTAAATTGTGAGATAGAATCCCACTGATGGCAAGATGTAGTCGATACAACATTATGTGATATAGTTTGTCAGTGACTGGCAACTGGTCGGCGGTTTTCTCCCGGTACTCCAGTTTATTCCACCAATAAAGCTAACCGCCACGATATAACTGAAATATTATTGAAAGTGGCATTAAACACCATAACCCTAATCCCATATATAATAATGATGGTATTAATAAATATTTTTTCCTCAGAAACTATAAAATTGATTGAACACAAACTTTTCTATCTGATCATTGGATGATCCCTTGCATAATTTCAATTTTATGTATATTGGAGATTAAAGATGGCTGCCATGGGAACACAAAGTGTTAGCATAAGACCCTATAGTAAAATTAATAATCATACAAATCTTTAAAGGCTGTCAGAATTGAATTTTTTTATTTACATTAAAAGTTGCCAATATTCAATGTTTTATACTAATAAAATGTTCTGAACAAGAAGCCAGGTTTAAAAAATATGTTATAATGTCGTAATTAGTGAAAAGAATTCGAATGTCTGTTGGTAAAATCGTCATTAACACGACCTAATTATAAGTTGGCTACTTTTCCGAAGTGTGTCGAATACTGATAACTGCTATAAATAACCAGGAAGCATGTTGCATGTAATTTCGTTAGAATTAATATAATTTAAGAAATATATCTATGAAATTGGATCCCGGGGTAATCAGTTAATATTATATAATGGTATTTAGTAAGAATGACACTTAAAATCGGAAATACGTGATGAAATCAATAAAAACAAACCCAAACTCTGCAAAGGGGCCCGATAAAGGGAAAATTGTAAACAAATTGTATTGCATATTATTGACAACACTTGAGTTTTTTTATTATATTTTTTTCTAGAAAAAAACAGACATGAAGTTCATTATTTTAGTCTCTAATTTAAAAGAAATATCACCTAGCGTTTTCTCCTGAAAAAAAGACTATAAAAAACTACGATGCAATTCTACTGTCAAAATACGATTCGGTCAAAAAAAGATACTAAATTATGCTTACGTGTTGAAAAATGGAGTAGGTCGGTATAACTACTTTTTTTAATTTTTACACAAAGCTTGCTGAATCCTCCTTTTTGTGTCGTTTTCGTATAGAATCCATCAATGTGTTTGTTTTTCCACGATTCGATTTGTGCCATGTGCTTTCTTCATCAACAAACAATTTCGCACATGCGCAAACGCTTTCCCGAATGAGTTCACTGTCAGGTCGTACGATATATTGCGCGGGTAAACATTGGATTCTTTACTGGATTCAAGAAAATAAAACAGCGACGTATTTCCTTCGTTCTAGGCTATTTACATATGACATTATGAAAAATTTCAACTGCAATTAGTATAAAACATCGAATATTGGCAACTTTTAATATTAAAAAAAAATTCCTTTAAGATTTTTTTTGGTGTCAATTGGAAATACAAGATGGCCACCATTGAAGGAAAAAAGTAATATTAACATTTCATAATTAAAAAAATGAATAATGTCCAATGTTTAACTTTTAATTTCAGATAGGAAAAGACATATATGATGACAGGAATGCAGATTAACTTTCTCTGTGAACCAACTGGGTCACTGGATTGTAGTATTCAGGGGCCTAACAATATTAACTTCCTTTTGTACAGAACTTTTATTTAATTTTAAAAATTACAAAATTAAATAACATCAGACTCAATATGTTGTCAGTTACATTTCTTCTAGGTTTTTATTACAGGGAAAGTGTTGCTTGTTGTTTATGGACATATATTTGCTATTTTTCAGGCCATGAGATTTCCTCCTAAAGCTTACAACAAAGATCTGGAATCAGCAGAGGTAATTATATATTAGAAAGGCAACACACTCAACAGCATCGGTGGTGTAATGGTTAGCGTGCTTGCCTCGAGTACGGTAGATCGTGGGTTCGAGACCCGTTCGGGTCAAACCAAAGAATATAAAATTGGTATTTGTTGCTTCTCCGCTAAGCATGCAGCATTAAGGAGAAAGAGCAAAGACTGATTGGCTCGAAATCAAGATAATGTGTCGGTGTTGGGAGACGTGTCTATCCGCGGACTGTTTCAGTGAACTAGCACTATAAAAATCCAACTAAGCATGTTGGTCTAGTATAAAGCGGATCCCATCATCATCTCATCTCAATTACTTACTCACTCACTAGATAATATCAGAACTATTTCATCTCCAGATTCTAAAACCAACAATTTATTGCAGTAATTATTCAAAATTGAGGTCAAAATTAAGATCACTCCTTTTATAAGTAGTAACTTATTTTTGATCTGCTCATTCTTACTAATACCTCTTATTGTTGGTTTCACTACCAATAAACGTTAGAGAGAAAACCAAAGGGGACAATCAAGAATGTGCAATATTCAAATTGTCCACAAGACACAGAATGAAGACAAACAAAAACACAACACAGATAAATAACAAGATGAGCAACCCCACCTATAGATAAATAGATTTATTATATGATAGAACTTTGTCTAGTTTCTAATTGGCTGAAATCAACTTGTAAAGTAATGCGTACGTGCGATGTCAACCTCAAATGAGCTAAAATAGTGTGGACTGTAATGTCACCCCAATTTGGGCTAAAAATAGAAATAGATTCCAGAATTCCACGGTCCAATCAAATTTTACGTCTCTCTGCAACATTGGCCAATCAGATGTGTTCTTACTAATTACCTTCGGTACACAATTAAATTAATAATTGCAGACGTTGGGCAGATAGGGGTGTCTGGGGAACAAAGTCGGTGCTGTTTGGTGTTAATTCAAATTTGATTTAATGTCATATAATAAAACAGTTAATGACTTTCAATTTCGGTGAATACAAGTATTGATCAACCCATGGAACATGATATTCACCTCGGCATGGGTTGATCATTACTTGTATTCACCTCATCGAAAGTCATCATTTGTATAATGGTACAAGCATGTGCATGCACACATTACAATGCATCAGGTGTTACAATTGGTCTGTCCTTTAACTCAGTATTTAAAAGGTCAAATATATTTTAAGGTTAAAAATATATCAACAATCCACACAAGTGATTAGGGGCCGTCATGCTGATGATCGTAGGGTATTTGGATTTACAACTACCTGTGCAATCGGTGCCTATCACCACTAAAGTTGTGAGTTTGAATCCAGCTTATGGCAAGGTGTGCACGATACATTATGTAATAATGTTCGCCAGTGGTTTTCTCTGGATACTCCAGGTTTTCTCCACCAATAAAGCTGACCGCCACGATATAACTGAAATATTGTTGAAAGTGGCACTAAACACCATAACCATAACCCTATTCAGATAAAAGCTACGTTTATGTCATACTTAAAACAATTTTTACTCAAACAAAAAGCCATTGTAATTAAAATTAGATGTTTGTTGTATCTTTTTAAATTAAAAATTTCTGACAATGACATCAAAGAAAAGTTTGAAAGTACCAAAGTGGTAATCAGAAGTCGTAATTAGAATAACGACTAGCACAATTAAAACTGACAATGCAATGGCCAAAAGAAAAAGGTCAAAAGGACAAGCATGATCTACAAAACACTACACAGAAACCATATTCTTAGTACATGAACAGTCCTTGTCATAATTGTTTTCACCTACTGCCCAAAAGCCAAATTTAGAAAGAAAGAAAAATTATTCAAACAAATTCTTTCATAATTTTCACCTGTCCGAATCCAGTTTTACTTGTCCCAGGCTTTGTGCAAGTGGGTTAGCACAAAAACTGCATATACACTGATAACATAAAATTGAAAGCTACAGAATTGATTATATATATGATATTTCAGGAACGAAGAGAACGTGAACAACAGGAATTAGAAAGTGCTAAAGAAATTGCAGATGAAGATTTTGATGGATTTCCGTGATTGAGAAATTTATTAGTTGTGACTCATTATTATCCTGTGTTAAAAAACCTACAGACTTCCTATATTGATGTATTTGTCAGTTGTTAAATTATAATACAGCAAAATTTAAGCGACTGCATTTAAAATTTTTGTAGAATATTTGAATTTTTTTTTTTTAGAAGTTGAAGAGGTTGGGACATGTTACCCTCGGAGGAAAATTTATATATGTATTTTCAGTTCTTTTAATTGTATGTTTTGTTAATTTATCAACGTTTAATCATTGATTCTAGTTTCCATGGAAATCTGGAGTTAAAATAACATTTTCACAGATATAGAATCTTTTTCATGAACATTCAGCCATAATCACTAGCATTTAATAGACGAAAAATCATACCATATGATAAACATGTCTTTTTGTTCTTTAAATGACGAAGTATTTTTCAATATAACCTATAGCTGCCACGATGTAACTGAAATATTGTTGAAAGTGGTATACTGGTGAAATAAATACTTTGTTTATCATATATTGTGTACACTTTGTTGAAATAGAACTGCTCATTCTAGGAATTAGGCGGTTCCTAGAATTTAAAAATAAATAAAGATTGTACATAAAATATATTCTGATTTGTTTATGATGAGTTATGGGTTATGGTGGTGGAGGAAAACGGAGTATGTGGAGAAAACCACTGATCTGATGCAAGTCACTGACAAACTTTAGCTCATACTGTTGTATTGAATGCACCTCGCCTGAGAGGGATTCGAACTAACAACATTAGTGGTGATAGGCACTGATTGCATAAGTAGTTATAAATCCATCTACCATATGACCACGACGGCCCCAATTTGTTTATAATAGTTTTACACAATTAGAAATGTGTTGTTATTTATGTTTTTTGTTTAAAACATTAATATTTTACTGTTTGATCTCCTTAAGACATTTTCTATTAGGTAGTTTTTCATGTCTTATTTAGGTTATTTGTGTTTGTTTGCACATAGTGGTGTCCAAAACGTATTGACTAAATGAGTAACATGGCGGGTGTCTTATAAGAGGCAGGAACTGCTTAACCTTTGCGAGCACCTAGGTTTTTGGTGGGGTCCATGTTGCTCATCTTTGTAGTTTTTAGTTCACCTGGACCAAAGGTCCATGTGAACTATTGCCATCACTTGGCGTCCGTCGTCTGTCGTCTGTCGTCTGTCGTCTGTAAACTTTTCACATTTCAAGCTTCTTCTCCGAAACCACTTGGCCGATTGGAACCGAACTTAGCAGGAATGTTCCTTGGATGGTCCTCTACAAAGTTACTGTTTTTCGTTCCAGTCGGATATTCAATATGGCTGCCAGGGCCAATAATATGCTCTGATTGGCTGAAATTTCAAAGATCTTCTTCTCCGAAACTAATGAACTGACTGAACCCAAACTGTAAAGGAATGATCATTGGAATGTCCTTTACCAAGTTACTGTTTTTTATGCCGATCGGAAATCCAAGATGGCCACCATCGCAGGACATAGATTAACATTGGACCCTATGGGAAAATGTTCAAATGCCTTCTTCTCACAAACTACAAATATGATTAAAGCCAAACTGTACATGAATGTTCATTGGATGGTCCTCTACAATCTTAAGGTTTTTTGTTCCGATATGAAATTCCAAATGGCGGCTACGGCAGGACTTAGTTTAACATTGGACCCTATGGGAAAAATGTTTCAAAATGCTTCTTCTCTGAAACCACTTGGACAGTTGAAACCAAACTGCCCAGGAATGATCATTGGAAGGTCCTCTACAAATTTTCTGTTTTTTATGCCGGTCGGAAATCCAAGATGGCCACCACCGCAGGACATAGATTAACATTGGACCCTATGGGAAAATGTTCAAATGCCTTCTTCTCAGAAACTACAAATATGATTAAAGCCAAACTGTACATGAATGTTCATTGGATGGTCCTCTACAATCTTAAGGTTTTTTGTTCCGATATGAAATTCAAAATGGCGGCTACGGCAGGACTTAGTTTAACATTGGACCCTATGGGAAAAATGTTTCAAAATGCTTCTTCTCTGAAACCACATGGACAGTTGAAACCAAACTGCCCAGGAATGATCATTGGAAGGTCCTCTACAAATTTTCTGTTTTTTATGCCGGTCGGAAATCCAAGATGGCCACCACCGCAGGACATAGATTAACATTGGACCCTATGGGAAAATGTTCAAATGCCTTCTTCTCAGAAACTACAAATATGATTAAAGCCAAACTGTACATGAATGTTCATTGGATGGTCCTCTACAAACATTGCGTTTTTTGTTCCGATATAAAATTCAAAATGGCGGCTACGGCAGGACTTAGTTTAACATTGGACCCTATGGGAAAAATGTTTCAAAACGCTTCTTCTCTGAAACCACTTGGATAATTGAAACCAAACTGCCCAGGAATGATCATTGGAAGGTCCTCTACAAGGTGTGTGTTTTTTATGCCGATCGGAAATCCAAGATGGCCACCACCGCAGGACATAGATTAACATTGGACCCTATGGGAAAATGTTCAAATGCCTTCTTCTCAGAAACTACAAATATGATTAAAGCCAAACTGTACAAGAATGTTCATTGGATGGTCCTCTACAAACTTTACGTGTTTTGTTCCGATATGAAATTCAAAATGGCGGCTACGGCAGGACTTAGTTTAACATTGGACCCTATGGAGGAAATGTTTGAAAACGCTTCTTCTCTGAAACCACTAGAACAGTTGAAACCAAACTGCCCAGGAATGATCATTGGAAGGTCCTCTACAAATTTTATGTTTTTTATGCCGATCGGAAATCCAAGATGGCCGCCACCACAATACATAGATTAACATTGGACCCTATGGGAAAATGTTCAAATCCCTTCTTCTCAGAAACTACAAATATTATTAAAGCCAAACTGTACATGAATGTTCATTGGATGGTCCTCTACAAACGTTAGGTTTTTTGTTCCGATATGAAATTCAAAATGGCGGCTACGGCAGGACTTAGTTTAACATTGGACCCTATGGGAAAAATGTTTCAAAACGCTTCTTCTCTGAAACCACTTGGACAATTGAATCCAAACTGCCCAGGAATGATCATTGGAAGGTCCTCTACAAAGTTTCTGTTTTTTTATGCCGATTGAAAATTCAAGATGGCCACCACCGCAGGACATAGATTAACATTGGACCCTATGGGAAAATGTTCAAATGCCTTCTTCTCAGAAACTACAAATATGATTAAAGCCAAACTGTCCATATGTGTGTACATTGGATGGTCCTCTACAAACTTTACGTTTTTTGTTCCGATATGAAATTCAAAATGGCGGCTACGGCAGGACTTAGTTTAACATTGGACCCTATGGGGAAAATGTTTCAAAACGCTTCTTCTCTGAAACCACTTGGATAATTGAAACCAAACTGCCCAGGAATGATCATTGGAAGGTCCTCTACAAGGTGTGTGTTTTTTATGCCGATCGGAAATCCAAGATGGCCACCACCGCAGGACATAGATTAACATTGGACCCTATGGGAAAATGTTCAAATGCCTTCTTCTCAGAAACTACAAATATGATTAAAGCCAAACTGTGCATGAATGTTCATTGAATGGTCCTCTACAAAATATACGTTTTTTATTCTGATATGAAATTCAAAATGGCGGCTACGGCAGGACTTAGTTTAACATTGGACCCTATGGGAAAAATGTTTCAAAATGTTTCTTCTCTGAAACCACTTGGACAGTTGAAACCAAACTGCCCAGGAATGATCATTGGAAGGTCCTGTTTTTTATGCCGATCGGAAATCCAAGATGGCTGCCACCACAGGTCATAGTATTAACACAGAACCATATGGGGAAAATACAGAAATATATTCTTCTCTGAAGCTATTGCACTGATTGAACCTAAACTGTGCATCAATCATTGGAAGGTCCTTTACAAACTTTGTGTTTTTTATGTTGATCGTAATTCCAAGATGACGCAGGACATAGTTTTTACATAGGACCAATTGGTTTTTTTTATTACCAGGTGAACGATACAGGCTCTTGAGAGCCTCTGGTTTTGTATTGTGTTTTTTGTCTCGTTTGTCTTCATTTTGTGTGGCCAGTGTCTCTGGATTGTCCATTCTTGATTGCCCCTTCAGTTTTCTCTTACATTTATTTTGATTTATTCCCTGAGCAAGCAACCAAAAATATTGTCTTTAATTATAGTATAACTAATCTTGCATTCCGAATACCTAAAATATATCATGAGTAAACGAATAATTCAGTAATTCACAAATGCGTATTAGCTCATCAAGAGACAAACAGAAGAACACAATCTGGCAGAACAAGACAAAAATATGGTAGTAAAAATGTTGAACTAAAGACCGGCTAACAGCAACCAAATTGCACCAAAAAATACCAATGAGAATAATGCTACAATCGTCATGTACTCTGCAGCCAGGGTTAGAGTTATGGTGTTTAATGCCACTTTCAACAGTTTTTCAGTTATATCGTGACAGTCACTTTTATTGATGGAGAAAACCACTGACAAACTCCATCACATATTGTATCGAGTGGTAATATGCACTGATTGCACAGGTAGTTGTAAATCCAACTACCATGCGATCATGACAGCCCCTCCCTCTGCAGCTAGTAATTCAAGGTAATATGGTGACTTTTTAAAACGGCATTCAATAACTTCAGTTAAACCTTGGATGTTGAAAATGTATAAAAACTACTTGTTTTCTGCTTTGTACTAGATCAACACCCTTAGTTGGAATTTTATAACCAGTCCATAGGTTGCTATGCTGCTCCACTTGGACACATTATCCTGGTTCAAAGCCAACCCGTCTTTGCTCTTAATCCTTAATGCAGCTGGAAAAGAAGCAAATTTTATAGGTTTTTTTTGTGCAGATGACAGATTTACACCCTTATTGGTAGTGTATAATATCTTGATGAGTGGCTCATCATATTTTGAAAATAAAATTTAAACAGTGGTGGTCAACAATGCCACCAATATCAACAAAACGACCAATCACCTCTCGGATCAAATCAATGAAAAGAAAATTATGACATTTGGCATTAGGAATCCAGGTCCTAGATTGGGACAGCCACAAAAATGTGGTAGGTTTGAACTGGTTAAAGGGATCCCAACAATCCACCTCTGATAATAGAATTTGCAATGGCAATATTTATATATGGGTACAAACAATTGAGAGAAAAAAAACCTGCACAGATGCACTTCCACTCAAAAAGATCTTCTTCTTCTTCCCGGTATGGAATGAACTCTTCTACGAGTGTTGAAACTCCAGTGCATGGTGGGTGAACAGCAGAAAATCACCCGAGTATGTACAATTAAAATGTCTCTATTTACAGTTAAAAGCAGTTAAAAGATCACCCATTGTATAGTATTTGTCATTTTGTTGTTTTTTAAAAACAACCGAACGACAGCACTAATGTATTTCATCCACAGGATATGCATCTTGTAAGAACAAGCTTGCAAACGATAAATAATGTAAGTAAAAAATGGTACCAGGATGGGCCTGTTTTCAGGAAAACAAGCATATTTTCTATAGGCCACCCACGACCACTTATGACAAACCTCTCAGATATATAAGGTCGGGGCGGGCCTTGAGAGGTGTGGGGTCCAACTGCTGTTCTCTGTGAAACCTGCAGTGCGTACTTGAACAGCCGAGTATACAAAGCGCTGGGCTAAATTGGGAACAATTGGCTTAAGACCGACCATGTGGCAGTTTGTTTTTGACGTTCCAAAATATGCAATCATGTGACAAAAATTAGTATCGTATTACATTCATATTGTTTATGCTTACATCTTGTGCTGAAAGCAGGTATTTCACGATGAATTATGTGTAGCTTTATTTATTATTGTAGTGGATGTTATTATTTTAACACAATTTTGTACAGTATAAGAAACAAATATATCCTTATATTGAATAAACGTTAGAGAATATCGAAAGGACAATCAAAAATGGACAATCCAGAGAAACTGGAAACATAGAGTACACAAGACGAAGGAAGACAAAACAACAGCACAACACAATATGCATCGGGGACCGCTATACGAAAACAAAGACAAATAACGTAAATAAGACATGAAGCTCAAGGACTACAAACAACTGGAGGTTTTCATGCGGAAATCGTAACGGACATCACACCACGGAATTCAGAGAAATTATACTTAGGTTGAATTAGCAGGAAAACCTTGTTGACACAAATTTGATAAAAATGCATTTAGTGTTCCAGGTATTCAAGTTTTTCCTGTTGTCGAGATGGAAGAATTTGAAGGGCTGAACTATGTGTAATAAAAATAAAACACATGTGTGGATTTATCACGCCCCTATAAAAAAAAAATCACCAGGCAAAGTGATTTTCAACAGAACACCTTATTAGCACTGTATTATTGTAAAAAATGATAAACAGAACATAAAAAACGCAAGAAAAGCACTGTATTATTGTAAAAAAGGATAAACAGAAAATAAAAAACGCAAGAAAAGCACTGTATTATTGTAAAAAATGATCAACAGAAAATAAAAAACGCAAGAAAAGCACTGTATTATTGTAAAAAATTATCAACAGAAAATAAAAAACGCAAAAAAAACACTTATTGTAAAAATGATAAACAGAAAAAAACTCAAGAAAAGCACTGTATTATTGTAAAAATGATCAACAGAATATAAACAAAAAACTCAAGAAAAGCACTGTATTATTGTAAAAATGATCAACAGAATATAAAAAAAAAACTCAAGAAAAGCACTGTATTATTGTAAAAAATGATAAACAGAAAATAAAAAACGCAAGAAAAGCACTGTATTATTGTAAAAAATGATAAATAGAAAATAAAAAACGCAAGAAAAGCACTGTATTATTGTAAAAAATGATAAACAGAAAATAAAAAACGCAAGAAAAGCACTGTATTATTGTAAAAAATGATCAACAGAAAATAAAAAACGCAAAAAAAACACTTATTGTAAAAATGATAAACAGAAAAAAACTCAAGAAAAGCACTGTATTATTGTAAAAATGATCAACAGAATATAAACAAAAAACTCAAGAAAAGCACTGTATTATTGTAAAAATGATCAACAGAATATAAAAAAAAAACTCAAGAAAAGCACTGTATTATTGTAAAAATGATCAACAGAATATAAACAAAAAACTCAAGAAAAGCACTGTATTATTGTAAAAATGATCAACAGAATATAAAAAAAAACTCAAGAAAAGCACTGTATTATTGTAAAAATGATCGACAGAATATAAACAAAAACTCAAGAAAAGCACTGTATTAATGTAAAAATGATAAACAGAAAAAAACTCAAGAAAAGCACTGTATTATTGTAAAAATGATCAACAGAATATAAAAAAAAAACTCAAGAAAAGCACTGTATTAATGTAAAAATGATAAACAGAAAAAAACTCAAGAAAAGCACTGTATTATTGTAAAAATGATCAACAGAATATAAAAAAAAAACTCAAGAAAAGCACTGTATTATTGTAAAAATGATCGACAGAATATAAACAAAAACTCAAGAAAAGCACTGTATTATTGTAAAAATGATCAACAGAATATAAAAAACGCAAGAAAAGCACTGTATTATTGTAAAAATGATCAACAGAATATAAAAAAATAATCAAGAAAAGCACTATTATATTCAACTCTATATACCACCCTACCGCATGACAAACTAAAAACCCGCTTAGAAGAAACAATTCATAAAGCTTTTAGTCATAGAAACTATGGCTCAAAATTTGTTGTGTTGGGCTACAATTCCACATATTTTTCAAACAAAATTCAAAAAGGTAAAACATGCTACTCCGAGGAACAAGTGATCAATATGCTGGAGTTCCTCATCGATAATATATTTGTCTCCTTTGGAGGGACACTGTTTCAGCAGGCCGTCGGCATACCAATGGGTACGAATTGTGCCCTTCTTTTAGCCGATTTATTTTTATACTCATATGAGTCGGAGTTTCTTCAAAAGCTTGTAAAAGATAAGAAGATTCATGAGGCTAGAGCCTTTAATTTCACATACAGGTATATTGATGACGTTTTATCTATCAATAAATCTAGATTTGCAGAATTTCTTCCATTGATATATCCTCCAGAGCTGGAAGTTAAAGAGACCACCGATACAGCTTCGTCCGCATCATTTTTGGACTTGTACCTCGAATTTGACGACAGTGGTCAACTCAGTACTAAAATTTATGATAAACGGGATGACTTCAATTTTAAAATCATAAATTTCCCAAACATGTGCAGCAATATACCAGCTTCTCCTGCATATGGTGTTTACATCTCGCAGTTGATTCGCTATGCAAGGGCCAGTAGCAATTATTCTGATTTCCTGAAACGTCATCTTCATCTGAGAAACAGGCTACTGGACCAGGGCTATTAAAAGATTCGCCTTATTCGATCTCTTAAAAAGTTTATATTCCGATACCAAGATCTTGTCGAAATATATTCCGTCTCTGCAGAAACGATTATAAGCGATGCATTTTCATATAGTGAAAATGTATTAAGATAAAGAAGTCAAGAAAAATGTCAAGGATATTTTTTTATCAATGTGTGACGTAAAAATATTTTTGACATTTACGTCACCGAATATGGTACTGCTTTGACAACTATTTTACCTATTTTGTTCCTGTATTTAAATACTGTTATAGTGACAGCCGGAACCTTTGAACCGTAATGAGAGCGGGAGGTTTGTCGCCTTAAAATCTGATTCAACCCACCATTTCTTTAGAAATGCCTGTACCAAGTCAGGGTCATTACGGTTTTCACAGTTTTCCGGTTGTTGACTGATTTTGTCTGTTTATATAATTATGAGTTTTTACTTTCCCTTTGTAAGATTGTTCGGAGTTCGGTAATTTTGTTATTACCCTTATTGTAAAAAATGCTAAACAGAAAATAAAAAACGCAAGAAAAGCACTGTATTATTGTAAAAAATGATAAGCAGAAGATAAAAAACGCAAGAAAAGCACTGTATTATTGTGAAAATGATAAATAGAAAATAAAAAACGCAAGAAAAACACTTATTGTAAAAATGATAAACAGAAAAAAAACTCAAGAAAAGCAATGTATTATTGTAAAAATGATCAACAGAATATAAACAAAAATCAAGAAAAGCACTGTATTATTGTCAAAAATGATAAACAGAAAATAAAAAACGCAAGAAAAGCACTGTATTATTGTAAAAATGGTCAACAGAATATAAAACAAAACTTAAGAAAAGCACTGTATTATTGGAAAAATGATCAACAGAATATTAAAAAAAAATCAAGAAAAGCACTGTATTATTGTAAAAATGATCAACAGAAAATAAAAAATAAATCAAGAAAAGCACTTTATTATTGTCAAAAATGATAAACAGAAAATAAAAAACGCAAGAAAAGCACTGTATTATTGTAAAAAATGATAAGCAGAAAATAAAAAACTCAAGAAAAGCACTGTATTATTGTAAAAATGATCAACAGAATATTAAAAAAAGCTCAAGAAAAGCACTGTATTATTGTAAAAATGATCAACAGAATATAAAAAAAAAATCAAGAAAAGCACTGTATTATTGTCAAAAATGATAAACAGAAAATAAAAAACGCAAGAAAAGCACTTTATTATTGTAAAAAATGATAAGCAGAAAATAAAAAACTCAAGAAAAGCACTGTATTATTGTGAAAATGATAAATTGAAAATAAAAAACGCAAGAAAAGCACTTATTGTAAAAATGATAAACAGAAAAAAGCTCAAGAAAAGCACTGTATTATTGTAAAAATGATCAACAGAATATAAAAAAAGCTCAAGAAAAGCACTGTATTATTGTAAAAATGATCAACAGAATATAAAAAACGCAAGAAAAGTACTGTATTATTGTAAAAATGATCAACAGAAAATAAAAAACGCAAGAAAAGCACTGTATTATTGTAAAAATGATCAACAGAATATTAAAAAAAAATCAAGAAAAGCACTGTATTATTGTAAAAATGATCAACAGAAAATAAAAAATAAATCAAGAAAAGCACTTTATTATTGTCAAAAATGATAAACAGAAAATAAAAAACGCAAGAAAAGCACTGTATTATTGTAAAAAATGATAAGCAGAAAATAAAAAACTCAAGAAAAGCACTGTATTATTGTAAAAATGATCAACAGAATATTAAAAAAAGCTCAAGAAAAGCACTGTATTATTGTAAAAATGATCAACAGAATATAAAAAAAAAAATCAAGAAAAGCACTGTATTATTGTCAAAAATGATAAACAGAAAATAAAAAACTCAAGAAAAGCACTGTATTATTGTGAAAATGATAAATTGAAAATAAAAAACGCAAGAAAAGCACTGTATTATTGTAAAAATGATCAACAGAATATAAAAAAAGCTCAAGAAAAGCACTGTATTATTGTAAAAATGATCAACAGAATATAAAAAAAAACTCAAGAAAAGCACTGTATTATTGTAAAAACGACAAACAGAAAAACAAACTCAAGAAAAGCACTGTATTATTGTAAAAATGATCAACAGAATATTAAAAAAAGCTCAAGAAAAGCACTGTATTATTGTAAAAATGATCAACAGAATATTAAAAAAAACTCAAGAAAAGCACTGTATTATTGTCAAAAATGATAAACAGAAAATAAAAAACGCAAGAAAAGCACTTTATTATTGTAAAAAATGATAAGCAGAAAATAAAAAACTCAAGAAAAGCACTGTATTATTGTGAAAATGATAAATTGAAAATAAAAAACGCAAGAAAAGCACTTATTGTAAAAATGATAAACAGAAAAAAGCTCAAGAAAAGCACTGTATTATTGTAGAAATGATCAACAGAATATAAAAAAAACTCAAGAAAAGCACTGTATTATTGTAAAAATGGTCAACAGAATATAAAAAACGCAAGAAAAGCACTGTATTATTGTAAAAATGATCAACAGAATATTAAAAAAAGCTCAAGAAAAGCACTGTATTATTGTAAAAATGATCAACAGAACATTAAAGAAAAGCTCAAGAAAAGCACTGTATTATTGTAAAAATGATCAACAGAATATAAAAAAAGCTCAAGAAAAGCACTGTATTATTGTAAAAATGATCAACAGAAAATAAAAAACGCAAGAAAAGCACTGTATTATTGTAAAAATGATCAACAGAATATAAAAAAAGCTCAAGAAAAGCACTGTATTATTGTAAAAATGATCAACAGAATATAAAAAAAAACTCAAGAAAAGCACTGTATTATTGTAAAAACGACAAACAGAAAAACAAACTCAAGAAAAGCACTGTATTATTGTAAAAATGATCAACAGAATATTAAAAAAAGCTCAAGAAAAGCACTGTATTATTGTAAAAATGATCAACAGAATATTAAAAAAAAGCACTGTATTATTGTAAAAATGATCAACAGAATATAAAAAAAAATCAAGAAAAGCACTGTATTATTGTCAAAAATGATAAACAGAAAATAAAAAACGCAAGAAAAGCACTGTATTATTGTAAAAACGACAAACAGAAAAACAAACTCAAGAAAATCACTGTATTATTGTAAAAATGATCAACAGAATATTAAAAAAAGCTCAAGAAAAGCACTGTATTATTGTAAAAATGATCAACAGAATATTAAAAAAAAGCACTGTATTATTGTAAAAATGATCAACAGAATATAAAAAAAGCTCAAGAAAAGCACTGTATTATTGTAAAAATGATCAACAGAATATAAAAAAAAATAAAGAAAAGCACTGTATTATTGTAAAAATGATCAACAGAATATAAAAAAAGCTCAAGAAAAGCACTGTATTATTGTAAAAATGATCAACAGAATATAAAAAAAATCAAGAAAAGCACTGTATTATTGTAAAAATGATCAACAGAATATTAAAAAAAAGCACTGTATTATTGTAAAAATGATCAACAGAATATAAAAAAACTCAAGAAAAGCACTGTATTATTGTAAAAATGATCAACAGAATATAAAAAAAATCAAGAAAAGCACTGTATTATTGTAAAAATGATCAACAGAATATAAAAAAAAATCAAGAAAAGCACTGTATTATTGTAAAAATGATCAACAGAATATAAAAAAAAACTCAAGAAAAGCACTGTATTATTGTAAAAACGACAAACAGAAAAACAAACTCAAGAAAAGCACTGTATTATTGTAAAAATGATCAACAGAATATTAAAAAAAGCTCAAGAAAAGCACTGTATTATTGTAAAAATGATCAACAGAATATTAAAAAAAAGCACTGTATTATTGTAAAAATGATCAACAGAATATAAAAAAAGCTCAAGAAAAGCACTGTATTATTGTAAAAATGATCAACAGAATATAAAAAAAATCAAGAAAAGCACTGTATTATTGTAAAAATGATAAACAGAAAATAAAAAACGCAAGAAAAGCACTGTATTATTGTAAAAAATGATAAGTAAAAAATAAAAAAACGCAAGAAAAGCACTGTATTATTGTGAAAATGATAAATAGAAAATTAAAAACGCAAGAAAAGCACTTATTGTAAAAACGATAAACAGAAAAAAACTCAAGAAAAGCACTGTATTATTGTAAAAATGATCAACAGAATATAAAAAAAAACTCAAGAAAAGCACTGTATTATTGTAAAAATGATCAACAGAAAATAAAAAACGCAAGAAAAGCACTGTATTATTGTAAAAATGATCAACAGAAAATAAAAAACGCAAGAAAAGCACTGTATTATTGTAAAAACGACAAACAGAAAAACAAACTCAAGAAAAGCACTGTATTATTGTAAAAATGATCAACAGAATATAAAAAAAATCAAGAAAAGCACTGTATTATTGTCAAAAATGATAAACAGAAAATAAAAAACGCAAGAAAAGCACTGTATTATTGTAAAAAATGATAAGCAGAAAATAAAAAAACGCAAGAAAAGCACTGTATTATTGTGAAAATGATAAATAGAAAATTAAAAACGCAAGAAAAGCACTGTATTATTGTGAAAATGATAAATAGAAAATTAAAAACGCAAGAAAAGCACTTATTGTAAAAACGATAAACAGAAAAAAACTCAAGAAAAGCACTGTATTAATGTAAAAATGATCAACAGAATATAAACCAAAACTCAAGAAAAGCACTGTATTATTGTAAAAATGATCAACAGAAAATAAAAAACTCAAGAAAAGCACTGTATTATTTTAAAAAATGATCAACAGAAAATAAAAAACGCAAGAAAAGCACTGTATTATTGTAAAAATGGTCAACAGAATATTAAAAAAAACTAAAGAAAAGCACTGTATTATTGTAAAAACGACAAACAGAAAAACAAACTCAAGAAAAGCACTGTATTATTGTAAAAACGACAAACAGAAAATAAAAAACGCAAGGAAAGTACTGTATTAATGTAAAAATGATCAACAGAATATAAACAAAAACTCAAGAAAAGCACTGTATTATTGTAAAAATGATCAACAGAATATAAAAAAAAAACTCAAGAAAAGCACTGTATTATTGTAAAAACGACAAACAGTAAATTAAAAAACCAGCAATTAAAAGAAAGACATTTCCATTAAATAAATCAACAAACTTCAACGTATTACATAAACTGAACGAGTATGATGTGAGAGGACCACCCAATAAATGGTTAGAAATGTTACTAACCGAAAGGAAAATGAAGATCGTGATTGAAGGAGAAGAATTAGCCATCCGTAAATCGAAGAAGGACAGACAATTGCCAAAGGACAACAGGACAAACAACGATCTACAAAACACTACACAGAAAACTAAAGATCGAGCAACGCGAACCTCACTAAAAACCAGGGTGAACCTAATAATCCGGAAAAATAGGAAGTTCCTACTCCACTAGTGGCAACCATTGTATTACTCCAATCATTATAAACAGTTAAACCCAGCCAACCATTGTATTACTCCAATCATTATAAACAGTTAAACCCGGCCAACCATTGTATTACTCCAATCATTATAAACAGTTAAACCCAGCCAACCATTGTATTACTCCAATCATTATAAACAGTTAAACCCCGCCAACCATGGTATTACTCCAATCATTATAAACAGTTAAACCCAGCCAACCATTGTATTACTCCAATCATTATAAACAGTTAAACCCGGCCAACCATTGTATTACTCCAATCATTATAAACAGTTAAACCCAGCCAACCATTGTATTACTCCAATCATTATAAACAGTTAAACCCGGCCAACCATTGTATTACTCCAATCATTATAAACAGTTAAACCCGGCCAACCATTGTATTACTCCAACCATTATAAACACTTAAACCCAGCCAACCATTGTATTACTCCAATCTTTATAAACAGTTAAACCCGGCCAACCATTGTATTATTCCAATCATTATAAACAGTTAAACCCAGCCAACCATTGTATTACTCCAATCATTATAAATAGTTAAACCCAGCCAACCATTGTATTACTCCAATCATTATAAACAGTTAAACCCAGCCAACCATTGTATTACTCCAATCATTATAAACAGTTAAACCCGGCCAACCATTGTATTACTCCAATCATTATAAACAGTTAAACCCAGCCAACCATTGTATTACTCCAATCATTATAAACAGTTAAACCCGGCCAACCATTGTATTACTCCAATCATTATAAACACTTAAACCCGGCCAACCATTGTATTACTCCAATCATTATAAACAGTTAAACCCAGCCAACCATTGTATTACTCCAATCATTATAAATAGTTAAACCCAGCCAACCATTGTATTACTCCAATCATTATAAACAGTTAAACCCAGCCAACCATTGTATTACTCCAATCATTATAAACAGTTAAACCCAGCCAACCATTGTATTACTCCAATCATTATAAACAGTTAAACCCGGCCAACCAGTGTATTACTCCAATCATTATAAACAGTTAAACCCGGCCAACCATTGTATTACTCCAATCATTATAAACACTTAAACCCGGCCAACCATTGTATTACTCCAATCATTATAAACAGTTAAACCCAGCCAACCATTGTATTACTCCAATCATTATAAACACTTAAACCCGGCCAACCACTGTATTACTCCAATCATTATAAACAGTTAAACCCAGCGATAAGTAATGAATGAGGAAATGACCGGGAAGTGCTTACGACAAGTGGAACATATTATTGGTGAATTTGTGACACAGATATTCCGTAAAACTTTGATGTGATTACTCCAATTTAACCAATAGGAACCCTTGGTTCAGCAGCTTCCTTGACGATAGAGTGGCTTTCTACAAATTAAGCATATATTTATTGTATTGGTACTTCAAACAAAACAAGGGCAACGCAAAGCGTGGCGTATCCCCTCGCCTAAAAAAATGACCCGGTGACCTTGACCTTTGACCTATGACCTTGAAAATCAATAGGGTTCCAGATTCTCTTAAGGACTAAGTATGTACCAAGTTTGGTCACAAGGATGTTACGGAAGGACGGACGGTAGCGTTACTATATCCCTTCGCAACTTCGTTGGCGAGGGGATAATAAGTGTTTAAACATTAAAACACATGCCGCACATAGCATACATAGATTAGCATGGGGCCCTTATGCTCGTGGGGACCCCGGGCAACTGCCCATCGTGCCCATGCGTTAAGACGTCACTGTCTAAGATAGAAGTCTGTTAAATATATGAATCAGTTGACTCTGTTCTAATAGTTAAAATGCAATGAGAGCATGTGGTCTATTCGACCTCGGTGAATCTTTGCAGGTTTTGTTATTGTTTGCTTTGAGCAGTGAACATATACATGTACATGTAGTTGAGTTTTGTGATATCATTAATGCCAACACCCCCTTTTTTCTCCAACTCGGTGCCTGTCCCTAGCCATGAACTATGTTTCCATCGGAAGTATATTTACTGGGAACCATCACTACGTTTCTCCTTTTTTTTACAATTATCTTAAAAATGAACATCTTATGGTACAGTGTAATGGAAATTTTATTTAAAAAAATAATATCTGGGATGTCTTAATCAGTCCTAATAGGGATCGTAGTTTTCGTCCCTTTTTAATTACTTCGAATATTTAGAATGCACCATAGTATAACAAGAACTAAGCGTCATCCGGAAATAAAATATTTCCGAACATGTTTTGGAATTTATTTACGATAAAGTTTCGAAAGCGGATTGCTCAACCTGCTAGGTGCGTCCATGTGCCTGCATTATGATGAACCTGCTTAACCTTTCACAGAAATTGTGGCTAATATGCAGCTTTCGTAAGTTAATCATATTAAATTTGTCACGTATGTGCACGATATTATGGTGTGCCTTAAGGCTTAACCCTCAATCGGACGAGCCCCTCATCGCATGATTTAGACTATTCTTTTTTTCTGATATCAAACTGAAAAAAAAGTCAACTGAACTGCCATCTTCCTTGTGACAAGTCTGTACTGCACACTTGTCAATGAGAAATTTAAATGAATCCACTCCTATAGGCCTAACCACTTGTAATTGTTGTTGATAAAAAAAAAAATAATAACTTGGGAGATAACTTTAATTTAATACTCGGTACGACAGTGGTCACTAGAACAGGTAGGTTCTGTTAACAGTCGAATTTAAATACGATACAGCGACAAAGAAAGAAAAAAAGGAGGCAAGTATGATATAATTTAAATTAGATTGGTTATGTTGAACTGCTATTTTTTTGTTTCATAAATTTCTTGTGAACACGTGTCGAATCATTCAAGGGAACTTACTCTTGTTTGAAATATAGATTTTGTGCGGATATCTAGGCCTAACCACAGGCGTCTGTGACATTTTTAGGGGGTTGCCATTGTCCAGCGAGCATATTTTTGACTACACAAGCGCTTGTGGCCTAATGAACCAGGATGTAACGAAAGATAATAATCAATGAATTTTGAACTCTGCAAAAGGATGTATGGACATGATAGGACCTTGTACATTGATATTGATGGCTAATCACATCTCTTTACTGATATGTCGCGGTGTGAGATATGCACTCGACCGATCCCGTTCCTCCGTCTAATGGATAGGAGAGCAGCGGATTCACCCGAGGTTTGCCGATTGGGGTGATCTGAAGAAACCACATTACAGGCAGGGGCGTAGCTAGCCTTTTTTGCAGTGCAAGCAACCTAGATACGATAACGTAACCCTCAGTCCGCTTTTGCTCCCAGCGAGGGTTACGATTCGGTCCCATTCAACGTAATGGAGCAGCGCCCGGAGTGATTCACACCGGGCGGTTTTTTGTCCTAATTCCGTTGAAGTGGTTGGAAAAATTAACGGGGGTGAAAGATAAATATATTTAGATAAAGCTTGAAGTGTTAAGTAAACGTTGCATCAATCCATGGTAGACTTATATCCATCTGAAAATTTGAATGCATGAGATCTTCTTTCTGTCCGACTTTTTGTTTACAAGTTGCTATTTCACGTGCACTTGCCTCGTTTAGGAGATATCCTTATTTTAACCGATTGCCGTACATATCGTAGTAAAAGTTTTCCATATTTGGGATTCAGATCCATATAAGGATAGGCTCCGCCCATCACGAGAGTCTACGTAAGGTGTCATGCCGGACAAGAAACAATTTTCGAATACGAAATCGATCGTGAAGGTAGAAACAGGTATTGTAACACTTATTTCGTATCACCATTACTTAAAAATTGTAGGGAATAATAAGTTATGACCACATATGCAAAAAGAAAGTTGAAATATTCACGGAACGAACATTTTAATTTGCTCCATTACGTTGAATGGGACAGATTCGTAACCCTCGCTGGGAGCAAAAGCGGACTGAGGGTTACGTTATCGTATCTACAAGCAACCAAACCCAGAATTTATTTTTTGACTAGATGCAAAATGGTGCGTTCTGAGGTGTTTGCATGGGTAAATTGAATACATAAGCAACACATTGATTTCATGATTTTGTTAGACAGAATTTACTTAGAAATTGCCCAAAATCTGTTCTTCGTGTCTTAGCAGACACACACTTCTATTTCCTATAACACGAGGAAGCAGATACTGTGCATAGAAGCGATTTTCTGATTTTATCAGACGCGACTCCAATTCCATTATCATGTGGTCTATAAACGCATAGTACAAATAAACTTTCCAATACTGTTTTGGCGTGTCTGCAGGGTGATTGGCTCTGGTAGTCTGTCATGTTGTCATTCAACGTAGGAAAGGTCACGTACAATGTACATGTATATATACCAGACTGAACGATGACGGATGTAACTCATACTAATGATACGGCCGTAACGTCATTTGAATACAATTTGAAATGCCGTAATTTTTATGACATTGAATTTTCACAAAAAGCCACAACGAGACTTTGTTTTCCACTTTTTTTAAAAAATTTTATTATTCCTTATTTATTTTATTTTTTTTGCTCTTTATTTTTTTTTTCAGCACGCCGATGTGCACGCAACTGCGTGTTGGCGTATAGGGAGCTACGCGCCTGACAGGTCACATGCGTGACCCTATGTCGTGAATATTCAATTATGGACCTTTTTACCAATCGGAATGCTCGTAGCTCAAACAAAATTTAAAATTCTAACGCTTTAATCACATTACCGTCATTTCTAAATCAGATTGATTTCTGGCCTAACCATTGTTTAAATATCTTAAATAAAAAAATTCAGAAGGATGATTTCTTTATATTTTAAGACTAAAAATACAAACATGTTAAAGTTCTTTCAGAGTTATAAGATATCCAATTTAATTAAAATGTTTGTAGATATTTGTTGCAGGGGTCGACCTAAGAAAAAAAATTAACTGGCCCATAGGGCCAGTAAAATCTTTGAACAACTGGCCCCTTCAAAATTCCACTGGCCCGAGAAATGTCGGTCCACGAAGCGGACCGATATGAAAGGGAGGATTTGCCCCCCCCCTCCCAAGAAACTAAAGATCGAGCAATATGAACCCCCATTAAAACCTTGGGTGAACTCATTTTCTCCGGAAGGATAAGCAGTTCCTGCTCCACTAGTGGCATCCGCAAATAATTAAATTGACTGTCAGTGATTTAAACATGTACATATAGTTTTTGTATTCTATGAATGAATGTTGTACTTGCTTTAAACAAGGGTAAAGTTCATGACATTTTCCCATACATGTAGTGTTTTTAATGCATTACAATTAACAGGTATGGTTAGAAGAAAATCAAACAATCTACATATAGATAGTCAAACTTGTTATCAAAAGTATATAGTTTTAACCTTTGATTCATTCTTTATTGTATATATGTTAACTTATGTATTAACTAAATTTAATACGGCGCTCGGCCAATAATCTTCAGTAGTGAAGGACGGCCAGAAATATAAAGAAGAACAAGAAGTCTCAGCGACCCCCTCTGTATAACGGCTTCCAGTTTTTTAGCCAATCTTATTTATTCCTCCCCAGCGTTTTCCCGTGCATTCGACCATTATATAACGACCCACTGTCTAACGCGACTAACGACCATGTTCTTTGGGTAAAAATCCTTCATATAACGACTATTAGAAGATTATTATCAAACCAGAAGTTAGATAATAAATAAACAAACACAGTTCCGACTTTGGAAAATTTTCCGTTTTGCCCAACTGATGCAGCGATTGTTGCCAATATCCCTCTTGCTGATATCGGCATGATCTACTGACTGAGTCCATACCTGTTACTAGTTCATAATAATAGATTTTTCATATTAAATGAAGTCACGATTAGCGTTATGTTATTGTGTATCCGCCATTTTTTTTTACAGGTAAGATGTTCACGTGATGATTTATTATTGTTGTTTGGTTTATTTGGGTTTATTTCTTATTTATATTAAATATTTAAAATTGCTTACTATAGAAAATACCGTTTTAATCTTTCAGTTTTATAAATAAATAATCGTGATTTTGAAAATTATTGAATTATGAAGTACTGGTTCCCAGCATATATTTCTGTCAATATTCGTTTAACGTGCGGTAACAGATCAAGGTAAACACATGCTGATTGTGTGATTAGGCTATTTATAGCTTTCGGCGAGTGATTGAAGTTGAATTTTAACGTTTTATCTGGAAATTTCATTAGTCTGTTATCAGTCGATATTGAATGGCACGGAAGTAACGAAAGTTGCTGGTCCAAGTGGCCCGAGAATATCAACTGGCCCAGCGGGCCGATCTTTGTTCAGTTTGACTGCCCCGACCGTAAATATACTGGCCACTGGCCAGCGGTTACGTCGACCCCTGTGTTGTATCTCTTTCTCTGTTGTTTTCTTCTAATTTAAATTAGATTGTAAGAAGTCAAATGGAATTTCTAAAAAAAAATCTCGAGGACAAGATTTCAACGGATATTAAATTTTGAAAAAGCTATAATAGATCGATTGTAAAACTATAATAGTTTCTATCCATAGTGTCCATTATTCATGCTTCATTATGTATAAAATGTGAAAGGGAAATTATTATCGGGACTATGGTACGTATATCAACCTACAGGACCGGTCTTAGGAGATGTGGGGCCCAATTATTCTCTGTAAAAAAAATGAAGATAAATCCAATGAAATACGGTAAACCATCCCAAGAGAAAAGTAGTGTTTGGCAGGAAAGACTAACATATAAATCTAGACAAATGCCGTCACAGTGAAAAGGAAACAATCTCGTATATTTGTCGGAGTTTTCTTGACCATGCGGTCACGCTCGACCGGGCTCTCCCTTTAACCAACCTTGGTAAGATTTTGAAAACAAAGTTTTCATTGGTTAATCTGATGCTAAAGCCAGTTATTATTATGTCAACGATCGTGGAGATTTTCAATTCAAAAATAAAAATTTGAAGTTATTCAAGGATTATAATGTAAATAAATATTGTTATTAGTTATTATTTGGCTGTAAAATAAATATTGTTATTATTTGGCAGTAAAAAAAATATTTTGTGTTAAGAAAAATCGTGTCACTGGTCTTTTTCGGAGTGTAGCAAATCGGACATGATTTAATTAGATTTACGATTTGTTTCCAACATAGATTAGTGTTTTCAAGTTGTGGCTGTAAAAACTGAATATGCAAATAACTGGAAGATATAGATGATTATTATCAGCTCGCCAACGAAGTTGCGAAGGGATACAGTAACGCTACCGTCCGTCCGTCCTTTCGTAACATCCTTGTGAACACTCTAGGATCAACATTCTTCAATGGATTTTGACCAAACTTGGTACATATTTAGTCCTTAAGAGAATCTGGAACCCTATTGATTTTCAAGGTCAAAGGTCAAGGTCACTGGGTCCAATTTTTAGCGCATAACATCCTTGTGAACACTCTAGAATCAACATCATTCAATGGATTTTGACTAAACTTGGTACATACTTAGTCGTTAGGAGAGTGGAACCCTATTGATTTTCAAGGTCATAGGTCAAAGGTCAAGGTCACTGGGTAAATTTGTTACCGTGTAACATCCTTGTGAACACTCTAGAATGAAGATCCTTCAATGGATTTTGACCAAACTTGGTACACACTTAGTCCTTAGGAGAGTCTGGAACCCTATTGATTTTCAAGGTCATTGGTCAAAGGTCAATGTCACCGGGTCAAATTTTTACTGCGTAACATCCTTGTGAACACTCTAGAATCAGATCCTTCAATGGATTTTGACCAAACTTGGTACATACAAAGTCCTTAGGAGAGTCTGGAACCCTATTGATTTTCAAGGTCAAAGGTCAAGGGGTCAAATTTTTACCACGTAACATCCTTGTGAACACTAGAATCAACATCCTTCAATGGATTTTGACCAAACCTGGTACATACTTAGACCTTAAGAAAATCTGGAACCCTATTGATTTTCAAGGTCAAAGGTCAAAGTCACAGGGTCCAATTTTTAGGCAAGGGGATACGCCACGCTTTGCGTTGCCCTTGTTATACTTCTAATACTTTTTTCTATATAATTTTTACCACATAACATCCTTGTGAACACTCTAGAATGAAGATCCTTCAATGGATTTTGACCAACCTTGGTACACACTTAGTCCTTAGGAGAGTCTGGAACCCTATTGATTTTCAAGGTCATTGGTCAAAGGTCAATGTCACCGGGTCAAATTTTTACTGCATAACATCCTTGTGAACACTCTAGAATCAGATCCTTCAATGGATTTTGACCAAACTTGGTACATACATAGTCCTTAGGAGAATCTTGAACCCTATTGATTTTCAAGGTCAAAGGTCAAGGGGTCAAATTTTTACCGCGTAACATCCTTGTGAACACTAGAATCAACATCCTTCAATGGATTTTGACCAAACCTGGTACATACTTAGACCGTAAGAAAATCTGGAACCCTATTGATTTTCAAGGTCAAAGGTCAAAGTCACAGGGTCTAAATTTTAGGCAAAGGGATACGCCACGCTTTGCGTTGCCCTTGTTATACTTCTAATACTTTTTTCTATATAAATTTTATTGCAATAAAAATACTATTTCCATAGTTTCATTCAATTTGTCTGATAAGTACTATTCACCGGTGAATAGCACAAATGACTATTCACCAGCCGGTGAATAGCACTTTAAATCACATGTTTTTTTTGTTTAAAAAAAAAAATTAATTTCTTCTTCAAATGCACACATGAAAATGTATTACATTTGTAGTTTTAAAAAGCATTAATAAAGTAGACTAGAAATCCATCAGAAAAGGACCTAATTTAGAATTTTGAATTGCACAGTTGTTCAGTATAATAAAACACTTATAAACTTGATATTCGGGTAATAGCACTTTAATTGTCCCCTCTGTACCAATTATTTTCCTCAGCGTTGCCTCGGAAACTAGTTGGTACCTTGGGGACAATAAAAGTGCTATTACCCTCATACCCAGTCAATAAGTGTATAATATTATGAATATGTAGACTGAGTAGTTTTCTTACTATTTAATTGATGGCAGCCATGTGGTTGGGTTTTTTTGTTTTTGTTTTTGTTTATTTGTTTGTATTTGTTATCTGTTTCGTGTGATGTCGGGCATAATGATGAGGGTATTTATAAGATTGCTTTACCAGTGTTTTTATTTTCTTGTTGATAGCACCAAAACTGATGTATATCAAATTATATACATGCACCATTCTAAGTAACATTGAAACGACAAAGATACCCAGAGTTTATCGGTAGAAATAAAGAGTACGTTCAACTGCATGCTAGGGGACGTTTCACACTCACTTATGCTCATTGTTGAAAACCAAACTGTGACTGAAATGCAGAACAGCAATACAATCGGTGTTCATTTACTTGATTTTGTGTTTAAGTGTGATGCTGGATAGTCTCTTGTGTTCATTTACTTGATTTTGTGTTTAAGTGTGATGCTGGATAGTCTCTTGTGTTCATTTACTTGATTTTGTGTTTAAGTGTGATGCTGGATAGTCTCTGGTGTTCATTTACTTGATTTTGTGTTTAAGTGTGATGCTGGATAGTCTCTGGTGTTCATTTACTTGATTTTGTGTTTAAGTGTGATGCTGGATAGTCGCTTGTGTTCATTTACTTGATTTTGTGTTTAAGTGTGATGCTGGATAGTCTCTTGTGTTCATTTACTTGATTTTGTGTTTAAGTGTGATGCTGGATAGTCTCTTGTGTTCATTTACTTGATTTTGTGTTTAAGTGTGATGCTGGATAGTCTCTGGTGTTCATTTACTTGATTTTGTGTTTAAGTGTGATGCTGGATAGTCTCTTGTGTTCATTTACTTGATTTTGTGTTTAAGTGTGATGCTGGATAGTCTCTTGTGTTCATTTACTTGATTTTGTGTTTAAGTGTGATGCTGGATAGTCTCTGGTGTTCATTTACTTGATTTTGTGTTTAAGTGTGATGCTGGATAGTCTCTGGTGTTCATTTACTTGATTTTGTGTTTAAGTGTGATGCTGGATAGTCTCTTGTGTTCATTTACTTGATTTTGTGTTTAAGTGTGATGCTGGATAGTCTCTTGTGTTCATTTACTTGATTTTGTGTTTAGGTGTGATGCTGGATAGTCTCTGGTGTTCATTTACTTGATTTTGTGTTTAAGTGTGATGCTGGATAGTCTCTGGTGTTCATTTACTTGATTTTGTGTTTAAGTGTGATGCTGGATAGTCTCTGGTGTTCATTTACTTGATTTTGTGTTTAAGTGTGATGCTGGATAGTCTCGTGTGTTCATTTACTTGATTTTGTGTTTAAGTGTGATGCTGGATAGTCTCTTGTGTTCATTTACTTGATTTTGTGTTTAAGTGTGATGCTGGATAGTCTCTGGTGTTCATTTACTTGATTTTGTGTTTAAGTGTGATGCTGGATAGTCTCTTGTTTTCATTTACTTGATTTTGTGTTTAAGTGTGATGCTGGATAGTCTCTTGTGTTCATTTACTTGATTTTGTGTTTAAGTGTGATGCTGGATAGTCTCTTGTGTTCATTTACTTGATTTTGTGTTTAAGTGTGATGCTGGATAGTCTCTTGTGTTCATTTACTTGATTTTGTGTTTAAGTGTGATGCTGGATAGTCTCTTGTGTTCATTTACTTGATTTTGTGTTTAAGTGTGATGCTGGATAGTCTCTGGTGTTCATTTACTTGATTTTGTGTTTAAGTGTGATGCTGGATAGTCTCTTGTGTTCATTTACTTGATTTTGTGTTTAAGTGTGATGCTGGATAGTCTCTTGTGTTCATTTACTTGATTTTGTGTTTAAGTGTGATGCTGGATAGTCTCTTGTGTTCATTTACTTGATTTTGTGTTTAAGTGTGATGCTGGATAGTCTCTGGTGTTCATTTACTTGATTTTGTGTTTAAGTGTGATGCTGGATAGTCTCTGGTGTTCATTTACTTGATTTTGTGTTTAAGTGTGATGCTGGATAGTCTCTTGTGTTCATTTACTTGATTTTGTGTTTAAGTGTGATGCTGGATAGTCTCTGGTGTTCATTTACTTGATTTTGTGTTTAAGTGTGATGCTGGATAGTCTCTTGTGTTCATTTACTTGATTTTGTGTTTAAGTGTGATGCTGGATAGTCTCTTGTGTTCATTTACTTGATTTTGTGTTTAAGTGTGATGCTGGATAGTCTCTTGTGTTCATTTACTTGATTTTGTGTTTAAGTGTGATGCTGGATAGTCTCTGGTGTTCATTTACTTGATTTTGTGTTTAAGTGTGATGCTGGATAGTCTCTTGTGTTCATTTACTTGATTTTGTGTTTAAGTGTGATGCTGGATAGTCTCTTGTGTTCATTTACTTGATTTTGTGTTTAAGTGTGATGCTGGATAGTCTCTTGTTTTCATTTACTTGATTTTGTGTTTAAGTGTGATGCTGGATAGTCGCTTGTGTTCATTTACTTGATTTTGTGTTTAAGTGTGGTGCTGGATAGTCTCTTGTGTTCATTTACATCCACATTCTTTCTTACTCATTGATGATTTCCGTCCATTGGCTACTTTCTTCGCTAATACGGTGATGGGAGTCACGTAGAACGATTCACGGTAAATTTTTGCTAAAAACCACAGGCACTCGGGTACACTTTGTGATTTTCGTTATTTTCATTAAAATTAAATATTTTCCCTTTTAGTGCCTCTATTCTAATCTTCTCTACATTTGAGTTGTATCAAAATGTGTAAAATACGTCAAAATTAAGTAATTTTTTTAGTTGTATCAAAATGTGTAAAATTCTGCGTAGAGAAGGTTAGAATAGGGGAAAATATTTAATTTCAATGAAAATAACGAAAATCACAAAGTGTACCCGAGTGCCTGTGCTAAAAACGGTCAATATCAAAGTTTCCTTCAAGTTCCGCGAAAACTCGGGTTTTGCGAAACACGATAAGGATATCAGTCCATATGATGATAAATTAATGGTAGTGATCCTGAAAACGTTTCTTGTTTGACGCTGACGCTTGACTGTAACAGACATTCCCGTCCTCCTATATCGAAGTGAGAAAGCAGCTTAAGACATACAGATTAATCAGTTTAGATAATCTGGAAGTGGTTCTGAGCACTAAGAACATGAAAACTTAAAACAATCATTAAATATGTATGAAGTATGATTATGAATTAATTCCCATAGGTACACCTGTGCCAGTGTCATTCACGAAGACTAAACCATGTACCATGTATGTAAAATCCCGAGAGGGCATTATAAATCGTCAACAATGAATCCGAACGTAAATGTACAAGCACTGTGTATATACAAACCTAAGACCACTCTTGTAAAATCATCATTAATTAAGTATGCATTGGCCGTGTCTGTCTGAGGATATGTAACCATACAGCGTATATGTAGATGTCTATCGATATTGAAAATCACCGTCCCGGACGTACTGTTGTATGAATCTGAGCTGCAAAAAAAAAACCGGAAAGGTTTCTTCAAATATTCATGAAAAGAAAGTTTAAACAGTGATGGTCAACGATTCCATCAATATCAACAAAACAAACAACTACCTTTCACCTCAAATCACTGGACATAAAAAAGACCATGACATATGACTTTGGAAATCCAGGTCCTGGTTTTGGACAGGCACAACATGTGGCGGGGGTTAAACCGGTTAACTTGGGGATCCCAAACCCCCACTTTTACAATACATGTAGTATATTAGTAGTAACTAATAACGACATGGACTGTAGAATCGTAGCCTTTATTATCATTGTGTTATTTTCCAATTTATTAAAAAATAAGATTGGGTAGGACCATCAGAACTAAGTTAAAACCATGTTAGTCTCTTAAACTATATAGTGTCTGCAGCGGCGTAGGTGTAGTAACTAGAAGCGGTATCGTAGCTACATTAACCTCAAAACGCACTTGAGTACTCATTGAACAGAAAAACGTAAATGGGTGACAGGTGATAAAAATCACAGGAAAAGAAACTAAAGATTATTTTTAACACAAAAGCAGGCGTTTCCTTTCCCTCTGACCTTCTTTCATTGTAATTTCAATTTAAAATGTAGTAGGATTTTGACCTACAAACTTTTTGTGATGAAATATTCCAAGTCTAAAAAGGAACTTAACTTCTTAAAAAATAGTCCGATCAAACGCGTGAGTGGGTGATTGTTTTTTTTAACACCAGGTGAGCCATTTTCCCATCTATATCATTGCGAGAACAAGTTGCATTTCGATGAGATGAGATGATATCCGCTTTGCACTAAACCTATACATTAAGTTGGATTTTTATAGTTCTATCTCACTGAAACAATAATCTGTGGGCAGGCATGTCGCCCCACTCGGACACATTATTCTGATTTAGAGCCAACACGTCTTTGCTCTTACTAATACTGCACGATTACCACAGAAGCAGCTAGAACATGTACATGCTTGTAGCCGTAGACGTCAACTAGCCCCCCTTCACTGCTAACTTTGTGCGTAGATTTCATTTAACTCTTTCTACGCCACTGGTTCATTGATTTAGAGATTGGGAAAATGGCGACCGTTGAAAAACCTACTCTAGATGTGGCATAAGAATTTTAACGTATTCAGCTAGAAAACAAGAGCTGACACATATAAACTTGTAATGTCCTTATTTTTATTAATAAAAGATATGGTTTGTTGACTCTTTTAGACATGTATACTTTGCTAAAAATATAGACAATCTGCTAGTACAACTAGTAGGTCCAACTAGCAATTAAATAAGTACTTTTATATTTCGTTCCATATCATATTACTATATTATGTCCATTGTCTATTTATTATGGTCTCCCACGAAGACCATTAATTTTTTTTAGATGTTTATGACTAATTTATATTAAATCTGTTAGATATATCAGTTATGTTTCTGTCCTTAGTAGAGTAATGGTCTTTAATCAACAGATTCTACATTCCTCGTGCTAGTAGTCAGTTAACCGCTACGAACAGCATTCGTTGACCTTTCTATTGTACTTTCCATGTTTATGTTGTGGATAGTATGCGGTCTTTGTGATAATACGTTCCAATTTAATAGAATTTTTTTTATTTCTGCTTAATATCACACCTAATGAAACGAGCTATTGTGTCAATATATAAAATATGACAACAATTGATAAAAAAAAAGTTTATGATTCAGTTTCTGGTTGAATTGCTCTTAAAAAACACCAAATACGTGTAATTGTTCCATCAATATCATTATGGCACAAACAAAATGTATTCATATACAAAAAATGTACGTTTAAATAAAATAATAAATAAATAAATATTTATTAATCCAATCATGGTCCCACAGGGGGCAGTTACATAAATACAACAATTATGATCAATACAGTAAACAGTACATTTGACAAATTGTTAAAAACAGTAAATGTCAATAATTGAGATTATACTCGGTAGTGATACAGCATATTTGTTAGGATACTATAGTACCTGATCTCCGCCAAAGTGCAATCCAGGAAATTCAAAGAAACGATATCACACATTTATAAAAAAAAAAAAAAAAAAAAAAAATATGTAATCCTTAGTTTGTACTAAGTGTATAGTATATTTGGACTTATGATGAAACATTGGATATCTGCAAGGGCCACCAAGGTACGGTGCTTATGGGTATGTTCCATTGAACATTCCACCTCGTGCCCCCAATATATTCAAGTAAAACAAATTTTAGTAGAATCTCACCCCCCTTTTTTAACCACCTGTATATATGTCTACACTACAGTTGGAATATTTTTCATCCAATTTGCCAACGTTAGTGATTTTGTAGTAGATAGAAAAATCTCTTCAATTGAAATTCATGACCACCACCCCCCCCCTTTTTTTTAGCTCACCTGGCCATTAGGCCATGTGAGCTATTGTCATCACTTTTCGTCCGTCCGTCAACATTTCACATTTTAATCTTCTCCTCAGAAACCACTGGGCCAATTGCAACCAAACTTTGGTGGAATGGTCCTTGGATGGCCCCCTTCCAGAATTGTGTCTGGTGATCCGGACTTCCAACCAAGATGGCCACCAAGCTAAAAATAGAAAAAAGGGGGGGATGAAATTTTAATTGTCCATTGCTGCTTTAGTGTAAGTCAAAATGAGCTCAAATTTTAACTGCAGCTACATGGCAAGGAGTAGTTTAACATATATTCCGGGTTATTCTGTGAAAGTTTTCTTTCAGCCGATATATACCGATTATGCAAATTAGGCATATTTTGATAAAAGATCACATTTAAATCTTCTCCTCTGAAACCGCTGAACCAAATTAAACCAAACTTGGCAGGGATGGTTCCTGGGTGGGTCCCTTTCAAAATTGTGTCCGACAGCCCCGCCCTCCATTCAAGATGGCTGCTGTTACTAAAAATAGAAATTTCTTCAATTGTCCATTGCTGCTTTAGTGTAAGTCAAAATGAGCTCAAATTTTAACTGCAGCTACATGGCAAGGAGTAGTTTAACATATATTCCGGGTTTTTCTGTGAAATTTTTCTTTCAGCCGATATATACCAATTATGCAAATTAGGCATATTTTGATAAAAGATCACATTTAAATCTTCTCCTCTGAAACCGCTGAACCAAATTAAACCAAACCTGACAGGGATGGTCCCTGGGTGGGTCCCTTTCAAAATTGTGTCCGTCAGCGCCGTCCTGTATCCAAGATGGCCGCCATTACCAGGGGTTTCAAAGTGGGCCGGTACCCGGTACTTTTACCCGCCTGAGATCGTGTATAGTACCGGCAGAAATTACTGAACCCCCCAAAATTAGCGGTGGTCAAAACCAAAAGTACGATGGTCGATAGGCTTGTGGAATATTTTTCATAAAAAATTTAATGATCACGTCAATTGCTGAATTCTCGCATTCAAATCGAACAACTGCGTCACGACCAAGTTGATGGGATATTCCCTGTTTTAAAAATAACTTTACCTTAGAATCGTAAATAGCAGTTTGCGCATGCGGTAAATAGATATGTTTTCGCCCCAATATCTTTTCATTCTTGTGTAAAACTCGGACCGGAACAAAGCTGACATCATTTCAAAATAAAAAAAATGACCGATTACAAATTATGTTCAAACACAATTTAGTGTAATCTCCAGTAATATAAGTATGATCATTATGTATTATGAATATATGACTACACAATATTTTGTGCGATTTTTTTATCCATTTAAAACCCAGGGTCGAATCATTCTGGGGCGTACTGTCTTGTTGCTTAACTCCGTCCATATTGTTTAACTTCCGGTATAAAAAAATAAAAACCTATGGCTAATTTATTTACATATCTTGACGGGGCCCTACCGCGGTTGTTCACAGAAATGAAAGTGTGCTGAAAAACATTTTTAAAAGGGGGTACGAGGAGATAAGGGATAGAAAATTACTAGAAATCTTGAAAAAGGACCGGACATGGCTCAAATACGAATTACATTGTTTTTCCCCCCTTTTTTTCCAAAATAATTTAACTTTTGTGATTCAAATGTTAATAAATGTCTTCCCGCGAATCGTTTTTGTTCGAACATTTTTTTTTGCACATGAAAGTATAGTCTGTTTGGTGACTCTGAAAATAGGGGAAACAATTATTTAAAAATCAGGGATTTGTTTTCTATTGTTCTTTTTAACATTTTAGGCACACATTATTCAATACATATCTGAGTAAAAGTTGTCAAAGAAAAAATTCAAATAATAAAAAAAATCTCCATAGGGCCCAATACTAATTTTATCAGATTGTAAGTAAAGGAGGCTGCCATTATAATGAACAGCCTTACCTGTTCTTTCCTGTCTGTTGTTATGCTAATTTCAGTCACATGGGAATGCCATATTAGGTTAAAGATTCAAGATGTTTTGAATAATTGATAAACAGTTTGACCATATGATATTTGTTTGTAAACAATTAATAACTGCTGGTCACATGAGACCCTTATATGGACATGTCCCTTGTTATTCACTCATGCTGATTTATAAAAAAAATTAAATTAACACTTAAAAAAATGATACCAAAATCAAATAAATGTTAATTTCGTGAAAGTATAATTTATATAAATATATAAATTAAATAATATTCTTGTTTAATACTTGTTTTCTTCCAAAAATTAAACAATTCATATACAATGTTAATTTCTTATATGCAAATTAGATAAACATTTTTTTCATGATTTTCTTGCTTCAAATTATGTTATATAAAGTTTATGTATATTGTAAACAAGTAGTGAAAATGCCTGTGAAAAAAGGGAATTAATTTTGAAAATTTACAAATATTTTGGGGCCGAAAGTAAACGAAAAGCTCCATTTTATGCATGGAATAAAGTCATTGATAGAACTGTACAAGCTCTGGACATTAGCCGTTCATTTCTGAATAAGATATTGAAAAAAGAACCTGTGGAACTTAATGAAAACTCTGTGAATAAATGCAAAGATTCTTTGGATAGTTTTGATAAAGACTTAATAAGGAGAGTAGTAGTTGGATTTTTTTCGAAAAATGAATATGTTTCAATTAGAAAATTGCGTGTCACTTTGGAGAAAAACCATTCTTTAAAATTGTCAAAATATAAACTTTGGAAAACTTTGCATGAACTTGGTTTTAGATATGCAAAAATAAATGGAAATAAAAAGGCTCTTGTTGAAAGAAAAGACCTCGTTAATAAAAGAATAAATTTTTTACGTACAATTAAACAAAAAAGAAATCAAGGATATAGCATTGTTTACTTGGACGAAACTTGGGTTGATACCCACCATACAGCATCCCATCAGTGGACACCACCTAACCCTTCAGATGCCCGAAAAATTCCCCTTAATAAAGGACAAAGATTCGTAATTTTACATGCAGGATGTAAAACTGGTTTTTTACCTGGATGTGAATTAGTTTTTAAAACTTTAAGCACAGATGGAAGAGATTATCATTCCGAAATGAATTCTGTAATATTTAATAAATGGGTAGAAGAACAGTTAGTTCCCCCACTTCCACCTAAAAGTCTTGTTGTTAATGCCAATGGACAATGCGTCTTACCATAGTGTAATAAAGGAAGGTACCAAAGCACCAACATCAGCTACAAGAAAGGGGGATATGCAAAAGTGGCTCAAAGACAAAAAAATTCCTTTTGATGGTAAAATGAAAAAAACTGAATTATATGAAATCATTAAACTGAAGAAACCCGAACCAGTTCATAAAACAGATGAATTTTTACGTGGGAAAGGTCATGATGTTTTGCACCTCCCCCCATACCATTGTGAATCTAACCCTATCGAAATGGTATGGGGGGATGTCAAGGGTTATGTTGGACGGGAAAATAACACTTTTAAAACTAATGATGTAAAGGACTTAATAATAAAAGGATTTAAAACCATAACCCCAGAAAAGTGGACTAACTTTTGTAATCATGTTGAAAACAAAATAGAACCACAATATTGGAAATCTGACCACATTATAGAGGAAATTCCAAAAATTGTTATAAATCTAGACAGTGATAGTGACACTGATTCAGATGGGGATCATGACAGTGAGGGTGAAACTACTGATATGTACTGGTCAGAATAAACAACGTTTTCAGGTAATTTTGTTCTCTATTATTAACCTCTATGCACATAAAGGGAATGGATAGTTTGCATGTACTTTAAATGCTCCACAATCAGTTTTGTAATAATGTATCATCATTATTGATTTTTACCTGAACAGGTGTAAATCTAATTTGAATATTGTCCATATTTGGTATGGCCAGTAGTAAACATCTGATGTAACATGCTAATGATGAAATCAGCTGACTTGCTGTTTGTCAATACTGACCACATGTTGCTGTTCATTTCAGTAGTATTTACTCCCATGTTTGTTACATGACAAAATGACATAATTTTACAATTAAGTCCTATGGCAAACTTTTTTATTCTTTAATGAATTTTTTTGATAAATTCACCTATAATATGTAATAATAAGTCCTTAATATAAATATAATTAAAAAGAAAATCTGACAACCCGTTGATTTTTTAGGAATTGTTTTCCCTATTTTCAGAGTCACCAAACAGACTTTTTTTATAACAATATATATTGTTTTTGTTTAATTATATTTGTATTGATCTATTAAAATTATAAATTTTATTGCAAATTAAATTTATATGTTTCATCAAGGACGTATTCTATATACGTCTTTGGTTTCATTAATTATGACAATTATATGTCTTGATCCGTGCCAATGGTCTTTGATGAGTTTAATTATTGGTAATAAAGTAAAAAAAACCTCACAAGTCAAGGTATTGTGAAAAAGAAAAGGACAAAGTCAACAAAAGAGTTTTGAGAATTTTAAGCTGTGGAACCGTAGCTCTTTATGGTCGTTTTGGTTTTTTTTAAGATATGGCAGACTATCTATGAATAATCTTGGCTGGAGTCTGTAGTCTGTAAACTGAATAATTCAATAAAGAAACTGGGGGGGGGGGGGGGGATCCAGGCATTATGGTGAAATCTGAACTCTAAAGTTAATGGGATTTTTCTTTCAAAAACACTTAATGTTTTGCAGTCTCTGAAGTACATTTTTTGGTCCACAAAATGCTAGATTTCTGGAGCTTCCGCCCCCTGGTCCCCTTACGGCCCTCAGCCTAATTTTTTAGGTACCTCCTAAAATTTAAGAAGTACCTGCTATTATAAATAACTTTGAAACCCCTGCATTACTAAAAATAGAAATTTCTTCAAATGGCCAAAATTGCTCTATTTTAAGCCAGAATGTGCCCAAATTTGAACTGTATAAGCATAATGATGAGCTTTTTAACATATATTACAGGATTTTTTATGAACTTTGAACTTTTGCCGATTTTGACCGATTATGCAAATTAGAAAAAAGGGGGGATGAAATTAAAAAAAAATCTTCTCCTGTGAAACTACTGAGCAAATCTCAACCAAACTTTGCTGAAATAATTCTTGGGTGGTCCTCTTCCAAAGTTGTGTCCGGCATTTCAGAACTCCGACCAAGATGGCCACCACAGCCGAACTTAATTTAACATAGGACCCTATGGGAAATTCCCATAAAAATCTTCTTGTCTGAAACCATTTGCTCAATAAGAACAAAATTTTGATGAAATAGTCATTGGATGATTCTCTTCCAAAAATGTGTCCGGCGGTTCGGCCCTTCGACCAAGATGGCCCCCACAGCCGAACTTAGCTTAACATAGGACACTATGGGAAATTCATATCAAAATCTTCTCCTCAGAAACCACTGGGCCAATTGCAACAAAACTTTGGTGGAATGATCCTTGGATGGCCCCCTTCCAAAATTGTGTCCGGTGATCCCGACTTCCAACAAAGATGGCCACCAAGCTAAAAATAGAAAAAGGGGGGATGAAATTTTAAAAGAATCTTCTCCTCTGAAACTACTGAGCCAATCTCAACCAAACTTTGCTGAAATGATCCTTGGGTGGTCCCCTTCCAAAATTATGTCTGGCATTTCAGACCTCCGATCAAGATGGCCGCCACAGCCGAACTTAATTTAATATAGGACCCTATGGGAAATTCCCATAAAAATCTTCTTGTTTGAAACCATTTGCTCAATAAGAACTAAATGTTGATGAAATAGTCATTGGATGGTTCTCTTCCAAAAATATGTCAGGCGGTTCGGCCCTTCGATCAAGATGGCCCCCACAGCCGAACTTAGTTTAACATAGGAACCTATGGGAAATTCACATAAAAATCTTCTTGTCTGGAACCAGTTGCTCAGTTGGAACCAAACTTTGATAAAATAGTCATTGAATGGTCCTTTTCCAAAATTGCGTCTGGTGGTCCCACCCTCTGACCAAGATGGCTGCACAGCTGTACTTAGTTTAACATAGGACCCTATGAGAAATTCACATAAAAACCATCTTGTCTGGAACCAGTAGCTCAATTAGAACCAAACTTTGATGGAATAGTCATTGGATGGTCCTCTTCCAAAATTGTGTCCAGCAGTCGCGCTCTCCCACCAAGATGGCCACCACAGTGCAGTTGCGTTGTTATTGAAAGCAGCTTTGATCCAGGTGAGCGATTACAGGCTCCTGGGAGGAGCCTCTGGTTTTTATAACCGCCTGTGTGTCTACACTACATTCAGATATGTTTATTAATCCCATTAGCCAGCGTTAGTGACTTTGTAGTCCATAGAAATATCTCTTCAGTAGAAATTCATGACCCCCCTTTTTTTTTTAGCTGGCTGTATTATTATGTCTACACTACAGTTGAAATAATTTTCATCCCATTTGCCAACGGTAGTGATTTTGTAGTACGTAGAAAAATCTCTTCAGTAGAGATTCATGACCCCCCCACACACACACCCCTTTTGCTAACCGCCTTTATCTACAGAGTTAACATATTTTTCATCCCATTATTAGCCAACGTCAGTTGATTTTGTAGTCCGTAGAAATGTCTCTTCAGTAGAAATTCATGCCCCCCCCTTTTTTTTTTAACCATCTGTATATATTTACACTACAACTCCATCCCATTAGACAACGTTAGTGATTTCGTAGTACGTAGAAAAATCTCTTAGTAGTAATTTATGATCCTCCCCCTTTTTTAACCTCCTGTATCTACAGTTGGAATATTTTCCATCCCATTAGCCAACGTTAGTGATTTTGTAGTACGTAGAAAAATCTCTTCAATAACTAACAAAGATCATGTATAATTCTATGTCTTCCCGTGGGTGTGTTCCGTCTTATACACTAAATAATGACTTGTTTTGCCATTCAACAGGGCGTTAGCCTCGTATTTATAAAGAAAAGATCGATGCAGACATGATAATCAACGCAGTTCCCCGCACCGCAAAATCTTTAATCAATACGAGTCTTTTTTTCGGGTGGGTACGCAATCAATATATAGACGGTTTTAAAATTGATTCTAACATTATGAATTCAGTATGTGTAGATTATCCCCCTGCGATCATAAAACGTCTGGCCCGTATCCAAGTGGTGTGATATTTAAATTAGTTATAAAGTGTACCGGGGGTCGACTACCGCTACATGGGGATCACGGTAGGATAATTTGATGAACGACCGTAATTTCAATTAAAAAAGAAATGAATACGTTGAAATCTGTGTGAAGTGTACCATAAAACGATAAAATTTTACATTAAAAAAATACAGTAGCTTAATCCATGCATCTGGAAAAATAATAATTTTCGAATGATATTTGATCATATTCAGAAATTTAATTTCAAGATTCTTATTTTTTGTATCTTATTTATAGCAATCACTATTTAATTAATTGAAATTGGAATTTAAAGAATATACAAGCAAGACTTAATATGTTTCATTTTTTTTCTAAGATTATATGGTTTAAATACATTATTTTAATTTCGTATTATCTTTAACTATAGTCGGAACATCCACTTTGTTTCAACATTAAGCTGTTTTTCTCATTTTTAATCTAAAAATGACATGCTATATTACATCTTCTTGTATGTATAAATTCGTCCGTCTGAAATTGATATATATATGTTTTTTTATGAATTAAGACAGTATTTTTTCTTAACCAGTATACTTGATTGCTACACACAAATTATCACGAAAAGTACAATTTCTCATCTGTGAATTTTTTTTTGCATCTTTTTTTTTAAATACGACAATCTAAATATAACGAAAAACACCTTTTTATATATCGATAAATACATCCTTGTTGTTTACGCAAGTTTGATTTTCCCCGGTTGATAACCCCACACCCTCCTGGGGAAATACGTCATAAGTTTCCTACCCACGACAACAAATATTCACGTGGTATCTGCCCAATCAGGGTCGGGATATGAGGCACGAGGAAACTTCAGTCTAGTGACGTAAATCGATCGGCCATATATGGAAATTAACCCCCACCCAGACGCAATTTAGCAGGGACGGGAATCAACAATTTACGTATAGAAAAAACATATGAAGTGAAAAAATTATTAAATAGGAATAAACAAAAACACGTAAGGTAAGATTTAAACACGGATGTAAACAGCAGACACGTGTACACGCTTTGCAGACGACAAGTTGGTAATCGCTCAATTATGTACCTACCCCCGGGGTCATGGGAACAACACAGCTTGTTTGTGTATTCATCTACGTTCTTTGTTTAATTACAATGTTTATTAACTGTTAATTGTGTTGTATATTTTCTGCTTTGTTTTATAATGATTTAGTTATTGTTTACGATTTATTTACAAAATCACGGAAGTGAGGAAGTGGGTGGAAATGGGAGAGAGAGACTAAGCCATGTTAGTGTTTTTGTGTGGGGGTCACCAAGGGGGAAACATTGTGATTTAACAGGTTGAATTAATTTATCATTTTAAGGATTTTAGATAAATATTTTAATTTATGTGGACGTATTAAATGTAATATTCAGTTATTATTATTTTGGTATTAAAATAGATAAGAAGGCTATAGTATTATTCAATTGTATTCTAAAGCACCCCCTTTTTCATTATTTGCAACAGGATTTATTTTGTACATAAAAACATCAGTAATTTATGGAGAAAATTTAAGAAAATATTTTTTTCTTCCATAATTGATTAGTTATATGTCTATCCCTGTATGAAAATATTCAGTGTCAGTATTGAGTATATAATTTTTCAGTTTTATAAATATTTTCTGCTTTTTTCATGAAAAAAATATGCATATCATTATTTGCAACATGATTTATTTTGTACATAAAAACATCCGTAATTTATGGAGAAAATTTAAGAAAATATTTTTTACTTCCATAATTCATTAGTTGTATGTCTATCCTTGTATGAAAATATTCGGTGTCAGTATATAATTTTTCAGTTTTATATATTTTCTGCTTTCTTCATGAAAAACTGTGCAAACATTTTAATTGAGGGGTTAATAATTCCTATTCGAAGAAGAACTCTACTATTATATAAAAAAAATAGGAGAAAATGGTCAGCTGTCACAATAAAAACAAAAACAATATTTATAAGAGCTCAATTTTTACTTAGTGAAACGCCACAATATAACTGAAATATAGTTGAAAGTGGCATTAAACACCATATACCCATAAACCTACTTAGTAAAAAATTTGGGAACTTTGAATTTGGTCCTTAGCCACAGGAATTCTGATTTCAATATGCAATTTACTAGATTGTTCAACATTCATGTACTGTATTCACAAGAGGAATGTATATATATCTTTCACTAAAATTGGTTTTAAACCTACAATGGGCTACATTTGGCAATTTATGAAGCCAATATTTGATCAGAGAATCTGTAACACTTACATTCTTCTGACTGGGAATTTGTTTTAATGATCATTGAATACCATCAAACCACTATATTTTGTGATCCACAAAAGACATACATTTGTATGTACAGTGAAACCTGTCTAAACCCAACTTGAAATAAAGTTACAGGTACATGTATCAGGGTTCACGAAATTGCATATGGGTTTGATGGTCCTAATGGAAAAAATGTCAGTCCTCATTAATTTTCTATTGCAAAATACCAATCTCGTGTCAGTCCTTAGCAAAATCTGCCCAAAATTTGCTGGTCATGTCTGACAGGACTGACACATTTCGCGAACTCTGATGTATAAACCAAACACAAAAGTTGGTCCCAAGGATGTTAGATTTTGACAGGTTTCGCCGTACTAATGTAACAAGAGACGAAACATCTCATTTTCCTTCATTCTACGAAAATTGGTACTATCGAAAATAAATGAAACCACAGTACTATATGGGGGCCACCGTTGTCGTGACTGGTAGTTGGATTTACAACTACCTGTACAATCAGTGCCTATCGCCACTAAGCTGTGAGTTCAAACCCCGTTCATGACAAGGTGTACTTGATACTACACTTATGTGAAAAAGTTTGTCTGTGACTTGCGACAAGTCAATGGTTTTCTCCTGGTATTCCGGTTTACTCCACCAATAAAACTGACAGCCACGATATAACTGAAATATTGTTGAAAGTGGCGTTAAGCACCATAAAACCAAACCAAACAGCAGTATATGGTCCATCTTATGTTTTTGTTATCTTTGGCTTGGTGAAGATTTTTTTTAAACCCTCGATGCTCTATTAACATACTTGTCATGTTTTATTGTGCTCTGTAACTTGCCACCATATCTTAATTATGGCGGTGTTCAGTTGTGCTCTAAGTATTGCAGACTTGCCACCATATCTTAATTATGGCGATGTTCAGTTGTGCTCTAAGTATTGCAGACTTGCCACCATATCTTAATTATGGCGATGTTCAGTTGTGCTCTAAGTATTTGCAGACTTGCCACAGTATGTATAAGTAGCTTTAAATTGGGCTCTGTTGTGCCATACACATTTGTTACTGACACCATATCTTATTGTTCCGTTGTGCTCTCTTAAGGTGTGTTTACATGATCAAATTTTTCCTTCAAACTTGTGCATTTGTTTCACCTGAACCTAAGTACATTGTCAATTACGTTTGATTTGTCCATCATATATCGGAAGGGAGTTCAGGGATTTAGACTGTCAAATTTATTTATTAGTCAACCATACACACTATTATATGGTACTTTAAAATAATAGGAATACACGATAGAAATTATATGCTTCTTTTTATATTATATATATATATATATATAATACTTATCAGGCAGTGAAATATACTGTTCTTGTCGGATACCAGAACCTTTTAGTATCGGCCCTTGTTGAATGTTGCATTGGAATGATCAATTTAATTGTTCTTGTGCATTATTTGCGAAGAGGTTTATTGGGTTCTGAGAAAGACAGATACTAAAATGTCCAAGTGCATCTGCCCTAGATTGTAACTTGCACAATTATTTCCTGTAACTTGCTTCACTGGAGAGGGGACAAAGGTGGACCTCTATTAGTCAACTATACACACTGTTATATGATACTTTGACATGAATATTTAATAGAAATTATCAATCAGTACTCTGGCGTGGCTTATAAATATTAGAGCTGGTATAATAATAATTATAAAAAATATATATAATAATAATAATACTACAATCTTGTAGTGTTATTTCATTTTGATTGAATTGTTCTATACTATGTGTTTTAATTATGAATGTATATGTTGCTGTATTGTCAGTATCTCCTTAGGGACCCTTAATTGGAATAAAGAACTTTGAACTTTGAATTTTAAACTTTATTAAGCAGCTGTACAGGTATAAATTGAAGCTGATTTGAAGGAAAAATTTGACAAGTGTAAACACACCATAGCATGTTAACCACTTATGATGCACCATTGCACTCTGTAAATTGCTATCATAGCTTATAATTATGATGTTCTTTTTGTCAATAAACTCATCGGTAGTGTAATGGTTAGCATACTCACCACCAGTGCAGTAGATCATGGGTTTGAGCCACAGACAGGTCAACCCAGAGACTTTTAAATTGATATTTGCTGCTTCTCTGCTGAGCATGCTGCTTTAAGGAATGAGAGCAAAAACTGGTTGGCTCGGAATCGGGATGATGTATCCGAGGGGGGCGACATGGCTACCCACGGACTGTTATTTCAGTGAGCAAACATAATAAAGATCCAAGTACCGGTAAGCGTGTTAGTCTAGTACAAAGCGGACATCATCATCATCTCATCAAATGTAGCTTGTTCTGCCCTGATATGGCTGAAAAACTGCTCTCACTATAGACATTTGATATATTTTATATATTTCATATTATTATTATAAATATTTTGATTTTATTTTAATATTTATTTTTTGAAGAAGAAAAAATTGTGAAAGAAATCTGAACAAATATGATTTTCTGGGAATCATAATTACAGTAGAACCATGAAACTTGAACTAATATCTATGGGGTTTTTTTTTAAAAAGAAAGATTTCTACAAAATATTTTTTTCCAGTTTATTGATTTGTACTTTTGTGACTTGTATCTACTTGAATGTATGAAATATTAGCTTTTGGGATAAAAACTGTATATTTGTCGGAACAGAACACTTGCCACAGGCTAAATTACACGTAGGTTAAAATAAAAATGTACTTTTTAGAATAGAGATATCACAGGTTATATTTGACACTGGCACTGGATTAAATTAAAGATTTACACGAAATTAAAAAAAAATGTTCTTTTAGAATAGAGATATCATATATCATATTTGTACTGGATTAATAAGTTAGATTTATATAAAATAATATGAAATTTAAAAAAGTACTTTTTATAATGAAATCAAATCATATATTTATTGCCATAGAAATTAATAATGATTTGTGGCATAAATTTTTTTTTTTATTATATATTCATGTATACATATACAATGCTAGTTAGGAAAAACAGAGAAACAAGATAAATACATGTTTTAACTCGAATGTAAGCAACAGTGAAGAACTATGAAATAATAACAGATACGAGATATTGCACACTTTAAATCTGACCTGTAGTTTTATTACTCTCGAAGAGCCGTACAATATTAATCAACCTAGATGTGATATTGCATGGCTTTTATGTTATTAATCATTTATACCATGGTTTTCCAAGTTAAATGGTTAAACTCGCAAAACCGTGGTATAAATAATACTTATTTAACAAGGTCACAGTGTGCAAAATTAGCGTTAGACCTACTGACAATATCTGTAAAATCAAGCTGGTCTATGTCAAATTTTCAAAATTTTGTATATAATGTACAGTGAGGTCTATGTAAAATAGAGATTGATCTATGATACCACATTGGTGGAGGAAACTGGAGGACCCGGAGAAAACCATATTTAAACACCATAAACCAAACCAGACTCTGATTTTTGTATTGTCTATGTTTATGTTGTCATCGTTTCTGTGAATAAGTCATGTGTGATCATTTGAATAACAGAGAATCTGCATGTTTTTTTTAGCTCACTCTGTCTTCTTTTGACTTTTCACATTTTGATCATCATCTCGTGAACCACAAATCCTTCTGATTTGTTGAAATTGGAAATCTTTGAAAATCGTTTTCAGAAATCAGAACCACTGGATGGACTACCACCAGATTTGGTGCAAATAGTCCTTAGGGTGGTCGATACCCTTCAAAAATTGTATTCGTTGATTTTTTTCCACTTGCCAAAATTCCTGCCATGACTGCAGATTTTGGGAAAAAGGAGGATTTTTTTTAATAATTCCAAAAAATAATTTTCTTCATGTTCAGTGAGAACAATTAAAATTAAAATTGGTTAAAAAAAACCCTTTGGTGGTCCCTTTTGAAATTTAACTTTTGACCTCATTAGCTGCCCAGAAATGTCTGCCATCAGTTGTTATACCCCCCCCCCCCCCCCCCCCCCCCCCCCCCCAAACAAAGTTTGGGGAGGGTATATAGGAATCACCCTGTCTGTCCGTCTGTCCATGTACCTTGTAAGCGCAACTCCTCCTAAGCGACTTATTGGATTTTTATGAAACTTATGTAGTACACTACCTGCAGATGTGCATGAAGGAATATGGTTGCTGTTCAAAATTTAAAAGGGGAGATAATTCAACTTATACTTTCCCATTGCAGTCAGCTCTTAATGCAATGTATTTGTACTGTGAAACTTGGAAATTGAAGGTGAATACAGCCAAAACTAATGTAGTTATATTTTCCAAAAGTAGACAGAGTGAAAATATAGATTTTATGTATAACAATGAACGTTTAACAGTTGTAGATGAATTTCAATATCTTGGTACTATTTTTTCTAGAAAAGGTAATTTTGGTAGAAACAAAGCTCGACTTGTACAACAAGCTAGAAAAGCCATGTTCTATGTATTAAGAAAAGCAAGAAAATTGTCTTTACCAATTGATATATTGTTGCAATTATTTGATGCAATGGTTGCACCAATCTTGTTATATGGTGCTGAAGTTTGGGGTTATGAAAAAAAATGATATTTCTGAAACATTGCATTTAGAATTTTGTAAATATATTATGAAAGTTAAAAAATGTACACCAAATTATATTGTATATGGTGAACTAGGCCGAGTGCCTATGTCTGTTCATATAAATGCAAGGATGATTGGTTTTTGGGCACGTATTGTAAATGGTAAAAAAGAGAAAATTTCTAGAACACTGTATGATATTTTGTATCAATTAGATCTTTGTGATGTATACCATTCTAAATGGTTAAATTGTGTAAAAGATATATTGAACAAATTTGGTTTTATAAATTATTGGAATGATCAATTTGTTCCTAGAAATTTTAACCTATCTAAGAAAGTTAAGCAGTACTTTTATGATTCTTATGTTGAGTATTGGAAATTGCAAATCTTTAATGCACCTACGGTAAATGTACTAATTATAGAATGTATAAATCTGAATTTGGTTTGGAAAAATACTTTACTATATTACATGATTTAATGTATAACATGTGTAAATTTAGATGTGGTAGTCATAAATTGCCAATAGAAATGGGTTGATTTTTTAGTATTTTAAAAGTATTTTAAAGAATTTGTGATTTATGTAATAAGGAAGAACTGGGCAATAAATTTCACTATCTGTTTAACTGTACTTTTTTCAAAGATGAAAGGAAAAAAAAATTATTCCTGAGTATTTATATAATGTTCCAAATACAATTAATTTTAGTGAGTTAATGAACAGTGATGATAAATATGTACTCATTGGTTTATCAAAATATGCTAAAATAGTCATGTCTGTATTCAAGTAATACTTACAAGTGTTAATATTGCCTTGCAATTTGAATTACATAAATATGTCTTATATTTATATATTGCCTTCCAACAAACATAAATATGTTTCATAATTTGTATATACAGGTATGTTCATGCATTACATGTTGTTTAATTGTTTATAATTATTTGTACTATCATGTCCTAAGTTTCGTGTACCTTGTAAGCGCAACTCCTCCTAAACAACTTATTGGATTTTTATGAAACTTTACACAGTTGTAATACACTACCTGCAGATGTGCATGAAGGAATATGGTTGCTGTCCAAAATTTGGAAGGGGAGATAATTTAACTTATACTCTGAAATACGTTGTGTATTGAGAGATGGGCTTGTAAGCGCAACTCTTCCTAAACGGCTCATTGGATTTAAATGAAACTTTACACAGTTGTAATACACTGCCTGCAGATGTGCATGAAGGAATATGGTTCCTGTCAAAAATTTGGAAGGTGATGTAAGCGTAACTATTCCTGAATGAAATAAGATTTTAATTGACCTTTTCACATCTGGATATTTGCAATATAAAAACTACTCAAGAATAAATAATTAATTTTGAATCAATAACATTTGATGTGACCTATATCCTCTTGTAAAAAAGTTAGGAAATGTTGTAATCCTCATGTATACCATCTTCGCTAGCCAAGGGTTACGATTCGGGTCCCCCTTCTCTCCACCCTTGGCAGATCTAGAATACATTTTGTGGATTCGCACTTTAATATTTCATTGGTTACGGCTACCAGTACACGTATCCAATCAGAAGACGTTTTACACGGAGCACGTGTTATCGACGAAATGTAAACAAAGATGGCACCGGAATGCTCTCATATGACAACGATTTGCTACTTCCCGTTTTGGTTCCAATGAAAACATCTTTCCCGTCTGCCAAAGCTTTGAAACTTTCACTTGGTTGACAGTAAATGCTTCCAAATTAAATTTATCACAAATAAGTTTTTCTTCACTGGGCGATGCCATTTTCAACTCTCCAACATACGTATAACAAAACGATTCTGATTGGCTGGCGATGACGACTATCTAAGGGGTGCAACTTCGATAAACCACCAGGTGGCATTGCGCACGAATTTCAAAATGTATTCTAGATCCGCCAAGGGTGGAGAGAAGGGGGACCCGAATCGTAACCCTTGGCTAGCGAAGATGCATGTATACTGATGAAACTGTATTGGTTTTAAACAATCCCACTTTGTTGAAGACCTTGTGGCGACCCCTAGATGTATGTTCTTGGTTAGTTTATTTTGGAGATTGGATGTTGTCTCCTTGACATTACTCCATATCCGTTCTTTTTTCATAGGTAACTTGCTAATATACCTGTATTCCAAAGTTTGAACATCATAGTATTGCAAGCGGGGGGGTATCACTCAGTGAGGTCACCCAGAGTTCTAGTTTGTATAGAAATAAGACTGTCTGCATGACATTCATTGTAATTTGTGGTACTGTAATTATATAAAGAATTAGAGTTATCTTTCTTTGATTCTTGTCATTACAAACAGAGCTGTCAGTTTTTTTTTGGATGTCTCAGAGTGAGAGCAGGGGATCTGGAAGGCGAAGCACCCCAGAAGCTGTAGACAGTATGGTGATTCTGCAGAACTGTTTTGTTACTGTTAGTCGTTGAAACCTTAGCTGCTTTTCTGAGCCTGACAAAAAAAATCTTTGCAAGGGCTGGTATATTTTCAACGTATGAATCCAGAAGCTCCAGAAAAGCTATCCTCTCTTTTACGTCTTGCATTATGTGCAATATGGCAAGGACAGCCAACAAAGTACACATCAGGGTTCTTCACCAGTACCTTGCATTTAATTGAATTTTTTTTACCCATGGCATATTCACATCTGCATTATCTATAGAGAAGCTACATGGTATTTTGTGTAATCCCATTGTCGCTTTCTATCAGCTTCATTATGTATGATGAGCCCAACTATATTACAGAGAACAAGCCACATATGCAAAGTATGTTTGAGAGCTTGAAGCCTTCACTGGATATTTGCTACACCATTTGGAATCAAATTTTGTATTATATGCAGCAACTCTGCCCAGCTTTTTGGGATAGCTTTTTTGCAGGACTGCCTGCTTCGCCTGCAGTTAAATGTTCACGCTCCATGTTGGTTTTTTTCTTAAGTGAAGTAAATACCCTAAGAATCGGACCCCAGCAAGTGTGTCGCATAACATTTAAAGCTGAACAGAACAATGTGGAAAAATTAAGACTGAACTAAAAGTAACCGGATGTGACAGATACACATTAAATACATATCGCTAACGGATCTGAATTTCCATATTTGGCAAACCAGTTCTGTTTACCGGTAGGCAGTTTTATTATGTTTACGGAAATTTTCCAATTCGTAGATTTATATGTTGGCGTGACAATAATGGGGATGAGCGTGAGAGTGTGATTTGATGCCTTGAAGTGTGACTCTCACTCTGAAATCGTGAGACTTGACAGGTATGCAAACAAATGTACCATGATTGTGTTGGTGTATGTGTTATATGTGGCCTTTGCATAGGAGGTTCTTGACATGATTTTTGAGGTTTAGGGGCTGGGTCAGTATGCTCACTATTTTGAAACAGAATTTCTAATTGTGTATTTAGTTATTTAGTCTTTGTTTTCAGCAATGATTTGGATTATGTATACACAACCGTCTTAACAGCATTATAGGCCCCAGGGCAAAGGAGTGCACTGAGGCCCCTACCTACCCAACCACTCGTATGAATCAAACTGTAAATGTCGATAAAATTAAACATATTTATTGTATTGGTACTTCCAACAAAATCAGTGTTTAAGCATTAAAAAACATGCCATACACAATATACAAAGATTAGCGTGCCCATACGCTAAGACGGTGCTGCATTTATTTGAAAATCCCTGGAAAATCAATCTGCCCATGACCAGGCCACTGCAGTAGCACATTGTTTAACTCAGGAACTTATGGGAAAAATAATAGAAGTTTTTTTCTCAGATTAAAAACAAAATGGAAATGAAACTGAATGTGATAATGATTGGAAAAGTCCCCTTATAAATTAAATCGCTAAGAGGACCGTAACTGAAAACTGAGATGACCATAATTGCACCGCCGAATTATGATCAGTTACGGTCATCTTAGCGATTTTTTAAAATCGGATTTTCTCTTTCATATACATTTTTCAGTCGTAATTTGTGATTTCCTTGTGAAAAGTTCATAGATTACTATCGTACTAATGCATGTGTCATTTAAAATACATTATAGAAACAATTTAATCGACAAAGAAGATTCTTACCTAATTTCATGTCCGCCATCTTGGGATGACCGTAATTACAGTTACGGTCATCAGCTTTACCCCAGTGAAAATCTCCTTGTCTGAAACCATACCTACAAGTTAAATGATCAGTTCTTAAGCCATTTAAAAAAACTGAAATGTTTGGTTATTTGTTTATGTTCACCAGAAATTTAAGAATATGAGGTACCACAGTATGAAAATAGGGGAAAAGAACCAAATGGAACCATGTTGAAATATGTTTTTTCAGAAACACAATCTCAACATAAATGATCATTGAATAATAAATTGATATTTTATTTACCAGGTTAGCAATTTACAGGCTCGGTAAGCATTTAATGACCTGCAGTAGTAACCTGTATAAATAGGACACCTCTCACCAGAGCCCACCTCTAATCAGGCCAGAATTCAGATGTGATAGTAAAATATTTAATGCTAACAGTCTTCGAAATTTACTGGCCAAAAAACTTCAATATTAGAATATTTATATAGATTATATTGAAAAAATTTGGCAAAAGTCACTGGTCATGGGCCACCGGATCACTGCTAAAGTCGATGACTGTGCTAAAAATAAAAGCAGATGCACTGAGATAGTAAAATATTTCATGCTAAAAATATTTGTAATGTGTCCCCCTCAAGAGAGTCCATCCTCTTATAAAGCCACCTTTTCATTGTACAAGGGATGTCCTTATGATAGAGGGACTACTATTCTGTTCACTTGACCCCAAATAACAAGCAATCAATCAAAGAATTCTCAGGGTAGCTAGTCTACAAGCAAGTATAATCAAAGGGACATTACTCTTGTAAAAAACAAAAACTGTAATTCTTACTTCCCTGTTTTTTGCCTTAGGCTTATTAAGTTACCAGAAATATTTCTGTGTTGATTTTTTTGTTTCAAAATGTGTAAAGCAGACATTGCCCCTTCAAATGGAACATGTTCATGTTACTTGGTAAGTTTAATATGGATCATTATAATGTATTCACTTACATTTTATATTCTGAATATTTAGGAGAGATCTGGGAACAGATTTGTTTCTTGGGTTCAACCCATAGAGCTGCCCAGCAATGTCCCCAGGTGGTAGATTAGGGGATTCAGGCTGTTGTACAGAAAGATAGTCCATGTACCACATGGGACCCTATATATTTTGAAAAAGTGAATGGGCATTGTAGGTGCTACAAAAACTTAATATTTCATCCCTACCCAAAATCTCTCAGTTTTACCTACCTACCCTATTCATACAAAAGTTTGGGGGGTATATAGGAATCACCCTGTCCGTCAGTCCGTCCGTCCATGTACCTTGTAAGCGCAACTCCTCCTAAACCGCTTATTGGATTTTTATGAAACTTTACACAGTTGTAGTACACAACCTGCAGATGTGGATGAAGGAATACCGTTGCTGTCTAAAATTTAGAAGAGGAGATAATTCAACTTATACTTTCACGAAAAGGGGGGTCATGTACCTTGTAAGCACAACTCCTCCTAAACGGCTTATTGGAGTTTTGTGAAACTTTACACAGTTGTAGTACACTACCTGCAGATGTGCATGAAGGAATATGGTTGCTGTCCAAAATTTGGAAGGGGAGATAATTCAACTTATACTTTCACGAAAAGGTGGGGGGGGGAGGGGGGGGGCATGTACCTTGTAAGCGCAACTCCTACTAAACTGCTTATTGAATTTTTATGAAACTTTACACAGTTGTAGTACACAACCTGCAGATGTGCATGAAGGAATAACGTTGCTGTCTAAAATTCCAAAGTTTGAACATCATAGTATTACAAGCGGGGGGGTATCACACAGTTCTAGTTTTTTCAAGAATGTTATCAGAAACGTTAACACTAGTATTTGTTTTCTTTGATCAAATCAGGAAATTTACATGTATATTTATTATTATTATCATTTGAATACTAATATAGTGAAAAAATAGAATACTTTAATCAATAAATTATATATTGTCTTCATTTGAATACTAATATGTGAAAAAGAAGGTCTTTCTAAGAAACATCTGTTTAATAGTAGTCTATATCAAGCTATATTTGTAGTCACATGATGTATTAATCATATGCATCCATTTGACCTTATTTTATTTATCTAAAGCAGGGGTTAAAAAATCTTGGACCACCTCACTAGCTTAGGGCTAGCATACTCCCAAATATTACTAGCCCAAATCTATGAACTACTAGTCCTGGTCAATACCGTGATTTCATGAATCCGACTTGTATGTACAATGTATATTAGTTTTAACTATCTTTCCTTTCAGATCTGGTATTGTGTTTTATTTTCACTTATTTTCCACAGTTCAGGTCACTGTAAGGCCACAAAAAAAAATGTGTGTTTACGGTCACATGTCAAAAAAATCTGGGGTCGGTCGACAATATTTTTTATTTTATTTTTAAATTTTTTTTTACTATCAGTAAAACCGGAAATAGTCGTTCCCGGTTCCGAAATCCGATTCCGGTATTTCATTTTCGAAATTTTCGGTATGCCGTCATTTGTTGAAGCTATTTTATGATGAGTTACGCAGTTTTTCTACCTTTGCTCTCAATTTCGACAAAAAGCTAGCGGTTGAATAAATAAAACAATGCTGCTGATTAAGCAACATGTAACCATACATGTATATTGACAAGTTTGTCAATATCCGATATATTTTTTAACTAGCCCGTCGGGCATACAGCTGATTATTTCAGCTAGCCCAAATGTGGAAATTACTAGTCCTGGGCGTCGGGCTAGTGGATTTTTTAACCCCTGTAAAGATAGAGTAATGTGCCGTCGTGATCATATGGTAGTTAGATTTACAACTACCTGTGCAATCTGTGCCTATCACCTCTAAAGTTGTGGGTTTGAACCCTGTTCATGGCGAGGTGTACTCGATGCAACATTATGTGATAAACTTTGTCAGTGACTTCCGACAGATCAGTCGTTTTCTCCAAGTACTCCAGTTTCCTCCATCAATAAAACTGACCCCCACAATATAACTGAAATATTGTTGAAATATTGTTGAAAGTGGCATTAAACACCATTAAACCTTAACCAATTTCGTGGATATTATCATCATTATAATCACATCGAAATGTTATATGCAGAGATACTTTCAACTTTGTCTGTTCGAGTTCTGGACTCATAACTTGTGTATGGAACTCACCATTATGTACAAATAATAACAAAGAATGCATGAATGGGACTTGTGACTTTTTGAGAATGCTTAATATTCGACTGAATGATTAAAATAAATCCCGGAAATTGTAAGCCTATACTGTGATTTCATATATTTTCATTGATATCTATTGTCGTGTATAAACTGATCGTGAGATGTTTATTGATATTTTAATTTGTCATTTTCATACGTACTTGTCTGGCTCATAACTTTTCATTGTGCAGTGAATTTCATGGCTTAATGATACTAATAAAAAACACAAAAACTGGTATTCCACAAGAAAAATAAAAAATGAATTCATGGTACTATACATGCATCTGGTAATTCATTAAATAGTGACTGTATTATTTATACAGTCATAAAGATAATATTTATAATTACACCTTATATAATAATGCTGGATTCTGATTGGTTAATAGCCGTGATATTTTTTTTACAAATTCAGGCCTTGCATTGTGAAGTTGCAGAATTTTTACTTCATGTAGGTGTATTTGAATAAGATTTAACTTTTTTTCATGGTATTTGCAAAATTGTATTTGCTGTTTTTACCCTTCACTGAGACGCTTGTAGCAAAATTTGTAAAACGTTATCAGTTGTGCGTTTTATGTAACATCATTCGGTAGAATTAAACAGATACATCATGTTAGGTCCTGAAAACGACAAACAAAAGGTATTATTTATTAAGCCAGTGTTCTAAATAATATTCGGTGTAATTAAACAGATATATCTTGTTTGGGAGGGGTATTTGCGAAAAATACCAGTCTTGAGACTAAATTTCCCTCGCCATTCGGCTCGGGAAATTTTTCACAAATACCCCTCCCAAACATGATATATCTGTATACTATTCAATAAAAAATAAAAAGATAAAATGCCTCTTTGCCACAATTTCCTTTAGTAAAAGATAACCTACAAATGTATAGTGGCCAAGAATTAACCATGCAGTATATAGGTAAAGGCTACTAAGGTTTTTACAATCTGCATAGGTGAAAGTTTTCAGTATTTTGACTGATTTCAGTTTTTTTGGCAAAGGTCCAGACAGTTCTTGAGATTCGTGTAAATTTTTTTAGGGGATGAGGTACACATTTTTGACAAAGAAATTAAAAAATTTGAGAGGATCCTGACTGATCTGTGTTAATAGTAGAACATTTTCAGTATTTGTCCAAAAAACACTTTCACCCATGAATCTGTGTGATTTTTACATACTCCAAGTTTCATGCAAATTCTTTTGATAAAAAAAGATGTTTCAATATTTATATGCATAAATGTGTTGCATAATACAAGCTGTCTGAATAAAAATATAAAAAAAAAATAGAAAGGAAATACTAAAGAAAAAAGTCTTAATGATGAAATCTGTTGCCTAATAACAAAATCTCTGGCTGTGTCACTCGCTATATAAAACTTGCTGCAGGTGCATCATCATGATACTTTCTTAATGTTTCTGAAAATGTCGCACAAATTATATTTCAAAGAATTCCGTATCAGGTGTATCAGGCGTAACTCCAGTATTTCGAAAAAATTTCAGTTTCTTCAGGTTTTGATATTGATTTGTTTTGTTTGAAGTGAATAGAATTTTTACTAATTTTATCAAGTTGTCAGGTGTTACTTGATAAAATTCAAAACTGTTATTCTCATAAAATTTACCAAAAAAAAAATGTTTTATTAGATTTTTGAAACTATTTATATTCAGTATTGTTTAAAAATATTTCATTGCCGTCATATATGATATTAAAATGCAGAACTGATATTTAATAAAAAGATGCTTAGGGAGGGAGATTTAAATATTTTTTTTGTGCCTACTCAAAAATTGTGTTTTATGGTTAATGACGAATAATTAGTTTTATGCAATAGATGTAACGCGTTAAAAAAAAATTGAAGAATATTGGAGTATAGTATCATCATTGAAAATTCACATTGAAGACAGATTTCAAAGAAACCAGATCAGGAATCATAGCAAGAATCTTGCAATGTATACATACCTTGAGCCAGACTACTGCGGTTTTTACGATACCACGAATTACAGCAAGTGGCATTGTTCATCTCGAGAATATTGGAATTACTTAAGAAATAAAGGTAGGAATTTTACAATCGCACAATTTCAAAGACAGCAATGTATTGATGAGGATATTTGTTTTCACGATTGTTTCTCCTTTCAAAGAATTTATTTTTCGTTTGATGATCTTAAGTTTATTTAGTTTTTGTTAAAAAGAGTATCATATTTTTTTTTTATGTCGGATATCGCTTCGTAAGAAAAAAGATATTATTTTCATAGCAAAGTACATGTGTGACATTTTTCAAATTCATTTAAGGGTGTAGGCCTGGGTAACCCCAAAATTTTCCCATAGTTCAATTTAAAAAAAATTTGCATCATTGAATAGTTACGGCTAAATACATTATCTGCGAAAGTTTCAAGAAATTTCACCATGCCGTTTTCTCCATTAGCACATCCTAAATCAGGATCAGATATTACCAATTTTTTTTCCAAACAGCTAAAGTTCCATTTTTTTACTACCATAAAATTAATTTACACCTTGGTATATATATACAATACTTGTGCACTGTCGAAGCATATGGGTAATATGTGTATGAGGCTTAGAAACGCGGGAAAAGGCGAGGCTTTGCCGAGCCTTTTCCCGCGTTTCGCGCCGAATACACATATTTACCTATATGCTTCGACAGTGCACATGTATTGTATTTTTCCTGCAATTTTAAATCGTAAATAAACGTTTACTGGACGATGATAAAAGTATTTGAAATAATTTTATGTATGTATTTGAAAACAATATCCCCCGATGTGCCCCGTTTTACATTTGTATGTTCTATTTATAACTGACCAATATCAAAAAATATATTAGGCAGGCTATATTGGTCGGTAAATGCTGTCATTGCAGGATAAATATATATATATGTCTGAAAATTAAACCAAACAGTGTTAGAATTAGATTTTAGAGCTGTCAAATTTTTGTTCTTCCCTCGACGGGATTTGAACCCACACCATTAATACACTGCAGCACCATTCGCTTAGCCTTACGTCCAGCGCCCTCGACCACATCCACTCCCTTATATATATATATATATATACAATATACGTACATTATCGGTAAATATAAAATTTATTTGTACGAGCTTTAGAAACAGGCAGAATAGCGAGCCTTTGGCGAGCTTTTCAGGTCTGTTTCGCAGCGAGTACAAATGAATTTTATATTTAACAACAATGTACGTATATTGTGTTTATCCTGCAATGTCAAAAAAGTCGGAAAACTTGTCAGATTTAAACAAAAAAGACAGAAACAAGCGTCATTCCTCGCCTTTCATAAATGTTGTCAAGGGTGTCTTCTTCGTGGTCCGCATTACATTAGTACCAGTTTCATACTTGTCTGCGCCCTCCGCTGTACATAGCTAGAGGGTACCAGGAAAGTTTATTCGTAGGTTGAAAAGTTTATTCGTATAGTACAAAAAGTTTATTCGTCTAGTACGAATAAAGCAAAAATTTATTTGTACAGCAAATGTACTGATTGCAGGATAAATATATATATATACGACTGGAAATTAAACCAAACAGTGTTAGAATTAGATCTTTGAGGTGTCAAATTTTTGTTCTTTCCTTGACAAGATTTTAACTCGCACCATTGATACACTGCAGCACCAATCGCTTAGCCTTATCTCCAGCACCCTAGAACACTCGACCACATCCGCTCCATGAAAATGGAGCTTCAATAGTCGAAGTGTTACCTTGTCTACTCTCGTAAGGAAAATCTAGAGATAGACATAAGACATGTGTCTAAGCGTGTGTAGATGGTACATATATATACATATATATTTGATATTATAATTTGACAGCAATCTAACTCAGCAATTTTTAATATATTGTATAGGATAGCCATACAATATATCTGTCCCACTGGATCTCAAAGTTACTTGTGATACTAGGTTAATACTAAATATTATATATACGTCTGAAAATTAAACCAAACAGTGTTAGAATTAGATTTTTGAGCTGTCAAATTTGTGTTCTTCTCTCGACGGGATTTTGAACTCACACCATTGATACACTGCAGCACCAATCGCTTAGCCTTATGTCCAGCGCCCTAGACCACTCGACCACATCCACTCCATAAAAATGGAGCTTCAATAGTCGAAGTGTTACCTTGTCTATTCTCGTTAGGAAAATCTAGAGATAGACATAAGACATGTGTCTAAGCGTGTGTAGATGGTACATATATACTTAATATTATAATTTGACACCAATCTACCTCAGCAATTTTTAATATATTGTATAGGATAATGAAGAATTCATTATACAGTCACAGGAAATAAAGTATATTATACAAACATCTAAGCAGGTGACAACCATACAATATATCTGTCTCACTGGATCTCGAAGTTACTTGTGATACTAGGTTAATACTAAATATTATATACGTCTGAAAATTAACATTAATATATCACATAACCAAACAACGGGTTTGCGAAACAGCTTCAATAATTTAAGTGTTAACAACATGTAAATAAAACCTTGGTGTGGCCTCATGACGTCGAAAGTTTTCAAGGCTCAACGTTTTGTTTATTTGTTATGGTACAGCCGTGGAACATAGGAGTTTGCTGAATCGATCAGGTATTTGTGACGGAATTAACTGTTGTAATATTTTTTTGTTCATGCAGCCGTTTTGAGTATAAAAACAGCATTTAATTTGGTAAAAATACATTTATTATTCCGTATTATACCATTGATTCAGTGAAGCGTAATGTTTTGTCGTCCATGTTTTAATCGTTTTTGGGGACTGAAATATATACCCCGTCTGTTTTCCGAATATATGCTGACATTCAGGGTTGAAGAACCAATGAAAATATGTGTAACAAACTAAATCCGTAATATATTTTAGTATTAAGTTTTTCAATGTGACAATTTAATTTTTATAAATCATCAGCAGAGGTACGGTAAGTGATTTCCTGAAAAATAAAGCAATTGTACTATAGTTTCATAATATCTAAGATTCTGATGATATTTAATATTTTTTATTTGACAAACCCTTGAAATTCAATGGAAAAAAAGGTTGTCACACAAAATGTGTTACACTCTGGCATTTTTGACAACATATTTCGATGGCAATTTTTTCTGGAAAGAGATATTTCAATGATATTTTGTGGGCACAAGCATATAATAATAGCACCCTGTTATTATCAGTAATAAAATATAAAAAGACAAGGAGCACAGCTATGGAAAGGTAAAAGGAAAAGGAGTCATTTTTTTTAAGCTGCCCATATCCAATGTAAACAATCTGTGTTGCCAAGAAGCTTGGAATTGAGGAGAGATTTTCAAATGCACAGATGACCATATATTTGAGAAGACAATGAAAATAGAGTTGTTTCCCATACCCTAGGCCTACCCCCTTAAGGAATAGCTGAGTTGGAAAATTTTGACATTAATTAAAAATCAATCTGATAAGACTGAATCTGAGTTTTGACGCACTGACATTAAATGAGATTAAATTTATGCAAAATGTATTAATATTCCTATATGATCTACAAATTACAATGATATGAATTTAACCTGTATGAAGTTATCACCTGTCATGTTTATTTCACTATCTATACTTACCTGCATCAACTTTTTGCAATGTTCTCGGGTCGTCTTCAGCATTTGCTCGAAAAAAACTTACAATGATATGAATTTAACCTGTATGAAGTTATCGCCTGTCATTTTTCATTATTCCATTGGCCAGATTTTTACTTAGAAACATTTTTTCCATGAAATTTTTAGATACTTGAAAGTTTAAATGGAAAAAGCCATTCTTGAATAGGGAGAGAATTCTTTTAAAAAACACATTTTCTAAAACTATTTTAGATGGATCTTTAATTAAAATGAGAATATAAACCTAAAATCACACCGAAAAAACCCTCCACCAGATATAGAAACTAGACATCCTATTAAAATGACTGCATATCGGTTAAGTAATTTAATTGGTTGAAGTACAGTCACGTGGTGCGCTTTATTTTATGGTATACTGATAAGTAGTCAATATATTAGCTGAAGCTGTAGAAAATTTATGAACTATCAGAAATTAACACTATACACAACAAACATGATAGAAAGAACATTTAAAATATACAATTTAAGTTTATTTCCAAACAGAACATGCATGCCTGTAATCCAATTAAAATTAGGTGTTTGTTGTATCTCTTTTTTTCCTTGACGATAAATTTGTACATTAACATCTAACATGAGGTCACATCAGGGTTCATATTTTCAATCGACCAATCGGATATGAGCGTACTAAATCTTTAGGTATCAAAACCAAGTACACGACAAAAACTGTTTTCTAATTGGTCAATTATATGTATATATCTATATATATGTGAATACTGCAATCTGATTGGCTGATCCGCCTGGAGAAAAATTGGTTATGCTTGGTATTGTGATGTCACCAACATATTCATTCGCCAACGACAAATTCAAATAGTCTCATGAAATAATCTTAATTAAAATTGAGGAATCATTAAATTTTGTTGTAAAAATTAAATTATAAGGAATTTTTGAACAGGTATACTTGTATTAACATGGTTTGGAACAGTTTACGCTTTTCATAAAACCCTTCAAGTTCTCTGGATATATTAAGCGTAAACTGCCCCAAATCAGGTTATATCGTATAACCTGTTAAAAAAAATATATATAAACGTCTAAAATGGTTTGTAAAACAACACCAAGTACACAAAACAAAGTGATAAAGAATTAAACACTTTGTTGAATGACAAAATTTTCGTTTCACCAAGAGACTTTTTCAAATGGCGACTTTACTGCCATGATATAGCTGAAATGTTGTTGAAAGTGGCGTTAAGCACCAATAACCCTGACGCTTACCCTATAATCCAGTCATTAATACCTGACAGATAAAAGATATAACAGGTGGTATAAAGAAATCAATTAAAATATGAATTATTTTAATTTCAAAGAAATGAAGGGGGAAAAAATAGGAGTAATGTTGACAAAGCACTTCCAGATCAGATTAACTTGATGATATTATTTAAACCAACATAAGTCCTTATTAGAGATCCTTACGACTCGTCTAGATGAGGACTGGACTCACCATTTTCAGTTGGGACTAACCAAAATGTTTTAGAAATGTCTTCGGGACTCCACAAATTAAATTGCTACAAATATTCATGTCCTCCTGATTTAGCCCAGCACTGCCAGATCAGATTAACTTGATGATATCATTTAAACTAACATAAATCCTTATGATTTAGCATAGTTAGTAAGTGAACTCCCTACTTATTATAAGGATTAGATTTATTGATGTTTAACGCCCAATTTAGCAGTATTTCAGCTATATAGTGCCATGAACAATTTTCATAAGGATTACTGGGAGATCAGATGTTTTAACCTGCAACAACATTTTATTTAACAGTAGATTTTACATTGTTTCACAGGGATACTAAATTACTTGTAGCAATTTAATTTGTCCAGAAGACATTTCTGAAAATTTTGGTGAGTCCCACCATTGCAAAAATCTAAAATTTGAAAACTTTGGTGAGTCCCATTTCAAAATGGCATGTCCAGAACTCATCTAGGCGAGTTGCAAGGATCTCTGGTTTCAGTTGAGATGACTGCAATGATCCAAGTTTTGGGAGTTAAAGTTGGTGTGAAATATAGACAAGTGGTCTCCATCTGGTACATGGTAATGCCCTGCTTGTGGGACCAGAGGGTCAAAACAAAACCTTCTTGAAGCTTTGACGATTATTACTAGTGTTTTGAAATGCATGCTATTGCAATTGTTGGGGAGTCTCTATATCCACATCTAGATGAGTTGGGTTATTAATGTTTACCATGTCTTAAAACAATTTTTGGGGCCATCTTGGTCGTGATCGTTTGGTAGTTGCAATCAGTGCCTATCACCACAAAGTGAGTTCGAACCCTGCTTGGGCAAGGTGTACTCGATACAACATTATGTGATAAAGTTTGTAAGTGACTTCCCTGCAGCAGATCGGTGGTTTTCTCCAGGTACTCTGGTTTCCTCTACCAGTAAAACTGACCTCCACGATATAGCTGAAATATTGTTGAAACTCTTCTTCAGATTACCAAACTTAATGGGTGAGGAAAACCGGGAACGGTTACATGTATAACAAGCTAATCGGCCACAAACCTTTAGCATATGAGTAGGTATCAGGTTGTGAACAACGATAGTGGTGTTAACCAGAAGGTAGAACCACTCTGCCATCTAATTGCTCCTTGTGTTTCATTTTAGAAATTACCTAGCTGGATTATTCCAATTGTTTTTCTCTCAATATTTAAAGGGTGCAGTCGTGGTCGTGATCATATGGTAGTTAAATTTACAACTACCTATGCAATCAGTACCTATCACCACTAAAGTTGTGACTTTGAACCCTGTTCATGGTGAGGTGTACTCAATACAACATTATTTTATGTGATAAAGTTTGTCAGTGACTTGCGACAGGTAGGTGGTTTTCTACGGGTACTCCAGTGTCCTCTATCAATAAAACTGACTGCCACGATATATCTGAAATATTGTTGAAAGTGGCATTAAACACCATAAACCAACTAATTTGTTTATATCTCAATATCTGAAAATCAAAGACAAGTAGACCTACTAAGTGCTGGAAGTTTTGTTTTAGTTGGAATTATATGATTTTTATCAGATTGTAAAATATCTATTAGTCAAAATTCAAATAAATTGTGTTAAATTATCATAATTTCAGTTGAAATTTTGACAGCCCTATGGTCAAATTTGGGAATTTCCTTCCAAAGAATTTTGAAATAAAATCTTTCTTTTATGGTTATGTGTGCATGTATATATTTGTTTGACATTTTATCCTTGTAATATTCACTTTTATGAGAAATTAATTTGTTAAGAAAGAAAAAAATTTGTTTGACATGAAATGCAGAAATATCAAATGAAATTGCAAACATTTAAGTAAAAATAAATAGTAATTAAAATTTCTGTTGATTTTAATATAAATAAACCTACAAGGAAATATTTACGATCCATTTTCAATGGTCTTTTTTATTGTAATAATAATAGTGTGCACGAGAATTTAAAAAAAAATGCTTTAAGATATAAAGGAACAATATCTTGTGCATAGCTTATTTGGAAAATGTCATTTATTATTGGGTTTAAGCTTGCTTTTATGCATGCACTGCAATATTGAATATCAGTAACAAGATTTATTGTTTTGTTAAAAATTGGGTGAAAGTTCAATTCTGTGCAGAAATATCAGGATTTATTATACAGCTATAATTTTAATCCAATCAAAAACACCCATTTAAGACATGTGACCGTAAATTATTTTTCCTGTATTGTACAACGGAAGCCAATTTTAATTTTAATTTTTTTTTTGAAATTTTATAAAAAAAAAATTGAAATTTTATAATTTTTTTTTTGAAATTTTGAACTTTTTTGGAAATTTTGAAAATTTGAAATACAATGACAAAAAATTGACCCCGGGGTCAAAATATCATAGGTAAATCGACCCAGGGTTCAATTTACCATGGGGTTCAAAATACCATATGACACCGGTTATTGGATTACTACAAGATCATTTCCATATCAAGGCCCATATTGTCCCGGGCCAATATGGGCCTCGACTTTGTCTCAGGCCAATATGGGTGTCTCTTTTCTAGATGTTGGAAGTATGTAATAAATAGTTTAATACATGGGCATTTCCATATTGGCCTGTTATCATCCCTCGACCCATATTGGCCCTCGACGAATATGGGGTTCTCGGGATGATAACCAGGCCAATATGGAAATGCCCATGTATTAATCTGTATTTATAGAGAAATTTATTTAATAGACCATTTGCTAATTTTCCGACTTTATTATAAAATTATACTTTTTCACATATTTTTATGGGAGTTGTTTCCCTTTAAAGAAGGCAAAATGTGACAGTTCAATGACAATGACGTATATTTTCCCCTACATATCTATGTGACAAAATTTTATCCAGTCAATGCATTTTTAGTGCTCTAACAGAACAAGTAAAGGATAAAAACAATACCTACGTCAGTACGTGATCACAATTGAAAATATCATGAAGCGTATGAAAATAAAAAAACAAATTCCTTTTTTAAGCATCTTGTTACCTCAAACCAAAGTGTAAAATCTATGTAATAAATAGTACAACTACTCGGTGATGCATTCTGTATATGAAAAATAAATCACTCGTAACGGAACAATGTTGGCAATATCACATGATTTATTTTCGATATTCTGAATGCAAGTATAATTATATTATAAGTAATGCATGATAAGATTGCCTATATTATATACAGTTCAGACAGAGACATAGCGTGATAAATCACTCTTCTTAATGATACTGATATATCTTTTGTTCTGTTTAATCTATTTACTAATTTTGATATGCCTTTTGGGTGATAGTAAGCAACACTCTATATGTAAAAGAAATTTTGAAGATATATTTAATAGAACAAAAGATATATCCAAATCATCAAGATGAGTGATGCGTCTATCACAGTGATTTATCAGGCTATGTCTCTGACTGTACTGTACCACTCCTCTAGCAAATTAATCCCTGGCTTGAGACAAGCACAAAGATTAGTCTTAAGCTGGTAGAGGGCATCTCAGCTATCCGTATTGACCAAATAGATATAAACAGGCAATACAAAATATCTGAACATATTATGATTAACTGCAACTTAAAAAGAACACATACTTTCACAGAATTAATGACAGGTTAAATGAGCAGGATCAATGAATGTTCATAGCTAAGTGACCAATACCTACAGGTAGCTAATTACATGCACATGTATGTATAACCTATTAAGGTGGAATTTGTCTGTTGTCTGTTAGCACTTGATGTCAATTAATTTGAGCAAATTATTACTGGGTAAAATATTTGAAGTAAATACTAAAAAAATTTTAAAGATGGGGATAAGTAGTTAATTTTTACAATTTGCATCAAAGAGCCTGGAATTTAGAACACCGATATTCAAATTTAAAATTGATGTATATTTTAACTTTCTGAAATAAACAGATGTGTTTTTTTTATCATTGAAATGTAGATACAGTAATACCTGTCTAAGCCAAACCTCTTTGGACTGAAGAATTTGTTCAGTTTAGACAGGTGTTTGGTTTACACAGGTTCAAATTACTTTGACATTTAGTAGATGGGACTGTAAAGTCTGTCTGGTTTAGGCAGATTTCACTGTATATGCATAGTGGTTACTTTAAAAAAAAAATGTTTTGCTACTTTTATCTAATATTTTGTTGTGTGTTTTTATGTCCCCGACACTAAGTGGCCGGGACATATAGTGATACCCATGTCCGTCATTCCGTAATTCCGAAATAAAACAGTTGTCACCACTTTTTTTTCGCTATTCTTTGAGGTATTGACTTGATATTTGGTATGTTTCGTTCCGGTCCAATGTTTTTTGGCCGAGTTATGGCCCTTGGACTTTGAAATTTGGCCAAATATTTAGTAGTCACCTCTTTTTTTTGCTATACTTGGAGATATTGACTTGTTTTTTTGGTATATGAGTGTATAATGATTTTGGGCTAACCCACCACAATCTACGGATCAACATTGGACCTTGTTTTCACTGGAGGACATTTGCCATCAATAATTTACAATGGTTGTTATTACTCGGACCACATGACACTTTCAATTTTGAAAAAAAATCAATGTCTATTAAAAAGTAATGTTTTATAGGTATAGGACTTCTTATTCATATGCAAGTGTTGTAGATTCCTGATATATCAAGATTTGTTCAGGCAATATTGTTTCCTTGAATAAATCTTGTGAATTTAAGGAGGCTTGAGGATACAGATCTTAAACAATAGTAATGATAATATAATAATGTGGATTGAATGTATAGTTGGTACAAATTTTGAATGTGTCATACATACTTGTGTTTGGCACATACATTTGTAGTAACACATGCAGGGGGCTAGAACAAATATATCTAGTATATAACCAGTCCCCGAAATGAAATATTTGGATTTATTGGTCTAGAATTTATTTTTTGTACATTCCTAAATAAAAATTGAAAAAATTACTGGCCCAAAGTTACTCTGAACAAAGTTGTACTGGTCTTGTGATGGAGGACCAGTGTTCATCATGATGACTACATGTATAACACGAGTGTATTTATGATATCAGAGTATTGATTTTTCAGCTTTAAAAATCCCTACTTATATCATAAAGATAAATATTTATCGTATGTATTTGACAACAGACTGGGGTATATTATATTTTGAATCGTGACTGAACTATTTTTTTTTTATTTATTAGTAAATGTTTTAAGATGTTTAACAAAAAAGTGCATAATTAATGCATACATCATGCCTTCGTAAGACATTTTAAAATCTTCATGATGTAATGTTTTGTTGATAATTCACTGGGGCTTGAAATTATGAATAATTGACGTATTCATTTTACCATGAAAGAAATGAACAAAAAAACTAAAACATGGAACTTTAATCAGTTTCTGTCCATATTGCTAGATGTACATACATGTATATTGTATTTTAATTTTAACATTGTATGGAGTTGTCTCCCCTTATACAACTACAAACATGTACTCAGTCTTCACGCTTACCTTTTTACCTTACAAACCCACCGGGCCTGTAAGTTCAAATATTTACAGGCCCACCATCAATTCTACAGGCCCGAATTTGAAAACTACATTAATGACCATTAATTCAAACCACCAAAACTCAAAACATGATGATGTACCAAATATTATGTGGACATGTCAATTATGCATTAGGTAAGACCAGATTATTTTGGATTCATGTTCATATTAATCTCCTGAAAATTCTAAAATCATATTGTCAATAGCATCCTCAGTATATTCCACATCATCACTGTCCACCTCCTCCTCCTGATCATCATCACAACCAATATTGTTATAAGACTCTTATAACAAAAACTTGTGGTGTCATCATTGCGTGAGACATATAATTTGGTGATAATTTTTAATATGTACCCCCCCTTTTTTTTTAAAATATCACTATGCTTTGAATTAATACCACACAAAATGCAAAAAGTCGTATTTGTGTAGCCTTCAGCAGAAGAAATATGTACAGTATATTCCAATTTGCTCAATGATCCAACTACATGTATATACAGAAAGCTAGGGAATGCAAATATAGCACGAACATATATTGACACTGACAGTCATAAACTGAAGCAACTTAAAGTAAAGATTGTAATTATTATTTGTCAGACCTCAAATCAGAGTGCAACAATGGAACAAAACTACTGTAGTTCAAAGTCTATTTTCTAACTGCAGAGGTATTAACCCTTAACGTAGACACAGCTCTGTCAGCAACAGTTCTATAAATAGATCGCAATTAATAATAAGAAATATTAATTGGATTTGGAAGCGGATCGAAGAAAATCTGAAGTGTCTCCGTGCATTTCAACGAATTTTGAATGACCAACCTTCTCAAATATGAACATAATATATATGAGAACTCAGACTTTATGTCACTGGATTGAGAAAAAAATTAATCAAAAGTTTGTTTGGTTAAAAGTAGCTTCGATCAACATTTCCCGTAGCACAGTGTCTGATTGTGCCCCCTTTTTCGTGGTGCCATTTTTATTTGATTTTGAACGAAATTAAAGTTTCTTTAAACCGAAATGGATTACTTTTCAAGAAAGTCACTTTCAAAATACTTAATGAATAACATAGAATTCAATAAACACGATGTCGATATTTTCATAAATGGCACGTGGCAAAAATATGCGGGCAACATAGGGCGACTCTTCAAAATTACAAGGCTACTTGAACTTCGCTTTTGACCAACGAGAAATCGAAGTCAACCTTTCCAACGCAACTACTTCGCCCTCTAACGTGAGCCCTGCTTCTCGTCCTTTTTTAAAACCTACATGATAGTAATTTCCTAAAAATATCAACCAATCAAATTGCAAAAAAAACAGACACACCTAAATCTATTTCGAATATCGGAAATTCTTAAAAGGACTTGTTTGCCTACCCATTTTTTGCATTGACTCGGCAGCAACTGAAAACGGAGAACAATAAACTAAATATCTACACACAATATCTTATGAAATCAACTTTTGAAACTATATGACTTTTTTTTCACATGCCCGTCGGACTTGTGGAACTACTCATTTTATACGCCTGTGTACAATTTTACACGCCACGGGCTTCGGACTACCGCCTTATTTCGAAGACTGTGTACTTCATACAAGACCTAAGACCATAATAGATAGGGTCAGAATTTTTTTTGTCTCGTAATGAGGCAATTTTTCAGCTATAGCATGGCGAGAGCAAGTTAATTTTCAAGGGAGATGATGATGAGAGCTGCCTTGTACTAGACCAACATGCCTAGTTAGATTTTTATAGTGCTAGCTCACCTAAACAACAGTTCGCGGATAGACATGTTGCTCCACTCGGATACATTATCCTGATTACGAGCAAACCAATTATGTATACTCTATACTGGTACAGTATACATACATGTAGTCCCCATTGCAATTACAAAATTTTGAATGCTGTATAGTGGTTCAGTATACATGTCATGTATGTAGTCCTCCTATTATAAGGCCATCCCTTCTGCAATGAAAAAGTTGCTTTACAAGAGGGGTGGCCTCTCTTGAGGGGAGGGAGGGCATTTTAATAGTAATTTACTTTCTCAGTGCATCTAAGATTAAGTCTGATAAGAGAGGTGGTGTTAAGTGAGAGTGAGAGGGGGAGCACTGTATTTAAATCTATCAGAAATTAATTGTCATATATAGATATATTTAGCTATATACATGTATACTTGCCATTTGGGCAAAATAAATCATTTTATTTTATTCATTTTAATTATTTTTCAAATTTTATCTTTTGTAGAAAATCCTTTCCACCAAGGTCAAGGAGAAATGTCAGCAACACAACCTAAGAATACATCAGAATGGCAGCTATACAAAGTCCTACAAAGAGCTAATCTTCTACAATATTATGATACATTTATAAGTCAAGGTACGTGCGTAGGTAATTATTGATTGATTGGTTGGGGTTTAACGCCAACTTTAGCAATATTTCAGCTATATCCTGGCATCGTAGGTAATTAAGACTTAGGTTATGTAACAAATGATTTTAAGACCCCTGAAATACACGTGCACAGGATGATTTTTTTTCAGTTATTTAACTGATTTCAGCTATATTCCTCTGGAGAGAAATTGCCGAAAGTTGCTGGACATACTTGAGACATGTGAGATACTTGACCATATATGCATAGCAAAAATTTATTCAGTCAATGCAATTTGACTGCTCAAATAGAACTAGTTCAGCCCAAACAATTCAAAGAAAAAAAGATCGAGTTACATCAATATTGGATGAAAAAAGCTTTGGTAATATGTTGACGGATATCTATCTCTTATGGTTTTCGGAGATAAACTCAACCAAAATGATAAAACAAAAGACGAATTCCAATATTTGAACTTTCTTGATTTTAATGTAATATTTTGCAAAATGTTCATCTTTATGGGTTATTGATGGACCATAAAAAAAAATTAATATTTTATTTCCAAAAGTGGTAAAAGGGTCCCAAATTGCAATATTTTGAAGGCATGTTTAAAACTTGAAATAATAGAACAAGACAAATGTCAAAAAATCAATGGGACCAGCATATTATTGTGTCCAGCAATTTACTGTGTCAAGCGAAATATAGTATCCACACTTTTAATTTGCACTTTGTATCACCACTAAAGTTGTGCGTTCGAACCCCGTTCATGGCGAGGTGTACTCGATACAACATAATGTGATAAAGGTCAGTTACTTGCTACAGGTCTGTGGTTTTCTCCGGGTACTTCGGTTTCCTCTATCAATAAAACTAACCGCCACGATATAACTGAAATATTGTTGAAAGTGGCGTTAATCACCATAAACCAAACCAACTAATATGCACTTGTTCAACTTTCCCTTGTCGACATGCTGCAGTTGTAACATGTAGCTCTTGATTTTTAATGAAAATGTGGCTTTATCATATTGAACATTGTTTCTGCATATCCTTTCAATTCCATGCAGAAATGGTTGTCTCTTTTTTCATCAGTTTAACTTAAAATATATAAAAATACATATTTTTTGTGAATCATTAAAAAAAATTGACAATGAACACTTGCTTAATGAAAGACCAGGGTTTTTAGAAATTCTCTTTTATGTTCTGTTCTCTGTCCATCACACTTTAATTTGTATAAAAGACAACAACTGCTATTTTTTCAAGAAATTCTTCTGATGGATCCTTTTTTGATGTGCAAATTTGTATTTACAATTTTTTTCCAAAATCTTTCACATTTGTTAACATTATTAAGAGTACATTCCTACAATTGGGTGTTAAAAAATCATTGTTATTTTCAGTTGAAAAACTGCTTTTAATATAAAAAAAAAAATAATAATAATAATGAATTAATTTATCTGCAGTTTTGATGGTATTTTAAATGTATAATTAATCATAGTACATTTATACAGTTTTGTGTTAAAAAAATCATTGTAATTATATTTTCAGTTGAAAAACTGCTTTTAATACAATTTTTTTTGTAATTGAATTTGATGATTGCCTTTAAATTCTTTTGTTAACTTCTGTGAAATTTTGATATAATTAGAAAAAACCCAGCTTAGCAATTATTATTTTTTACCATTAATTCACTTCCTCAAATTATATGAGTTTCATTTTTATACAACAAAAGGATTAATGAAATAAAAATGTTTAAAAAATTAGTTTTATGATTTTTTTCTAACAAAAACATATCAATTTTCATTCATGTTGAAAGATCTGAACGATTATCAAAAGAACATCACTAACATGAAGGATTTTCTTCAACAAAAAGGGCAAATAAAATAACAGAGATAAAGCACATGTATCTAAATTTTTCCCTTAAGTGGCAAAATAGAATTTAATATTCACTTTCATCCATATCTTTGTATTTTTTAGATGTTCTCACGTTAAATAATAGAAAAGATCAAAATTAAAATTGTATGGACAGGCCTCTACATTAACAATTTTTTTTAGCTTGTCCCTTTGGACAACTAACTAAATAAAGTACTTGTCCGACTCAATCTTTTAGTTGTCCAAGAATTTTTTTTCTATAAAAACCAGAGAATAATTATCAGCAATTTGTGTAAAATGTTTTGGTTATTGTCTCACAAACATTATCTCGTCCTGTCATTATTAATACTAACAGACATTATGATTATGACATCTTTAATCGACAAATTAACAAACACTTGACTAAGACATAAAGTCCTTGGTATCAAATGATGTCATCGTGGTATATGAGTGTCTAATCATCAATTTCTAAGTTTGGTTCTGGAATAGCAGGCCCATCTAAGCTGTAATCGTATAATGTGGATTGAATCCAGGATGCTTTGAACGTCGTTCTTCACCATCTGTTGAATGCAGATTGTGTTGTCAAAATCAGCTACTGAATGTCCCTCAATGGAAATTAACATCAGACGCCTTAACAATTCTGGTTGAATTGAGCTCTGCCGCTTGTTGTATTTGTAAATCTGTACTTTCTAAGATCAGAGGATATCATAGATCCATGCCGATGGGCATGGTATTTACGTTTCCAGGGAATTATTGTATAGGGGAAGGAAACACTATAAACAAATCTATTTCTTTTTCATTATAATTACTTAATGCCAGTTGTCGTTTAATCAAATTGCTGAAAAGATACGAATCAAGTATATGTTTGGAAAATCTCTTGGTTCATCGTTGTAATTAGCAATAGTGTACTTCAATGGAAACCGATATTTTTAAGCACATTAAATTAAATACGAAGTTAAGTCTGTAAAAATGATAAAGCAGCACATTATTATCATAGAAACTAACCTTCAAAAGGTAGGACAGTCATTTTTTTCACTTGTCCCATCGGACAACCGCGATACAAGATCTACTTGTCTGACGTCAGTTTTCACTGGTATCGGACAAACGTTAATGTCGAGGCCTGATGGATATTAAAAATTTTATTAGATCAATTAGCAGTTTACTGTAAATTATGTCGTGGTCGTGATCGTATGGTAATTGGCTCTCCAACTACCTGTGCAATCAGTGCCTATCACCACTAAAGTTGTTAGTTAGATCCCTGCTCAGGCGAGGTGTACTTGATGCAACATAATGTGATAAAGTTTGTCAGTGACTTGCATCAGGTTGGTGGTTTCTCCGGGTACTCCGGTTTCCTCCACCAATAAAACTGCCATGATATAACTGAAATATTGTTGATACAAAGGTAATATATACAACACCATAAACCACCAAAGCAGTAAATTAATATTTTGTTCTTTTCAAAGAACATGTACATCATATATAACGTGTCTAATATAGTGAGGACTGCTAGTACTTTTTACTTTGTTTTAGTGGTTCTTGGATAGATTTTAAATCATTTTGAGGCCCAAATAGGGTGCAGATCAAAAAAGAGTAACATTCTTCTCTTGTGTACCTAACGTTGCCTGTGCTGTGGATTGTCCTTTATATATTTTTGATTGCTTGATTGGTTTTCTCTAACATTTATATATACAATCATTATTTTCTGCAATTTTATTAGATAGATGACTCAGGCCCCAAAAACCCAGGTGGGAGGAAATCCCTGCTCAATTTTAATGGGGCTCCAAAAAGGTAGTATCATGCAGTTGTGGGGCCCAAACAGGTGGAAATAGCATATAATTTTCAGTTTTTGTTTTCAGTAATTTTATATTGGGAGGAAACCTTGCCAATTTTTTTAAAATGGGGATCCAAAGGGTTAAAGGTCATAAATGGGTGCAGCTGTTTTATTTTTGATATTTAAATGCCACTTATTTTTTACCAGACAAATCATAGATGCTTTTTGCATTTATTAGAAAAGCGTGCACAATATAGACTGACTGTTTTGGAATAATTGGATGAGTTATTAAATTCTTTATAACATGGATTACTTGTATTATTAATGTAGGAACGTGTAGATATTGCACAAAATTGTAATCATTATCAAATTAATAATGAGATTTTTTGGCCAGGCTGCACTTTGTGCAGATTGGGTCATTTTACACTGCATAATGAAATAACATGAAGAGGGTGGGTGAGCTTGAAAACTGCACTTTACTGTCAGGCTGTACTTTGTGCAGATTGGGTCGTGTTACACTGTATGATGAAATGGCAGACAGAGGGCTGGTTAGCTTGAACACTGCACTTTGCTGCCAGGCTGCACTTTGTGCAGATTGGGTCGTGGTACACTGTATAATGAAATAACAGACAGAGGGTGTGTTAGGTTGAAGATTGCACTTTTCTGCCAGGCTGCACTTAGTGCAAATCCCAGTGATGGAGAAATATAAGGTCACTTTAGACATATTTTATTGTTTAATAACAAAAGGATGTCCACCATTGTTATGTGTACATATTATCTAGAATGCTACAGACACTTGATTGATTGATTATTGCTAAACGTCCAGCGAGCAGTATTTCAACTATATTAACGTCTAGTGAGCAGTATTTCAACTATATTAACGTCCAGCGAGCAGTATTTCAACTATATTCAGGACGAGAACATGTTCATCAATATCTAAAATTGATAAAGAAAAATTAGGGAGAAATTGGACGACAACCGGTCAGGCAACCTTTTTTGAATGCCACTGAAAAAGTATGAAGAGTAGGGTAGGGATGATAAATTTGGTTTATCTGTCGAGTTTACAATGTACTAATATATGCAATAGGATACAGTACAGTCAGATAAATTGCGTGATAAATCACTGTGATAGACATATGTTTTGTTCTATTAAATATATCTTCAAAATTTCTTTTACATTTAGAGTGTTACTTACTATCACCCAAAAGGCATATCAAAATAAGTAAATAGATTAAACAGAACAAAAGATATATCAGTATCATTAAGAAGAGTGATACGTCTATCACAGTGATTTATCACACTATGTCTCTGACTGTACTGTATATTCCCAGCTCTTGCAAAGTTCCATTAGTAGTTTTCATATGGTTGATTTCCCTTTTCTATGCCAGGTGGTGATGATGTTCAACAGTTGTGTGAAGCTGGTGAAGAAGAATTTCTAGAAATAATGGCATTGGTTGGCATGGCAAGCAAGCCTTTACATGTTCGTAGACTACAGAAGGCATTACAAGAATGGGTTGCTAATCCTGGTTAGTATATAAGTTAAAAATACAAATTTCCAAAATGTGTGGGTTATTGGTACATGCTTATTGTCATTTCCGTCAATTCTTCATCTATAGTGTGATTACCAGATTTAACGGAGGAGGAAAGCATGGACAAATATATTAATATAAAAACATAACATAAAATGTGAAAGATTTATTCCCTGACATGCTCATAATATTTTTCATCTTTTCAATCTTATTCAATCTCTTTGTATTACATTTTAATATTTTCAAGTAAATTGTATAGCTTTCAACTACATTTGTCTTTACCCTCATTGTATAAATAATTCTCACAAGCTTAAAATTTTAATCACCATGCATATATATTTTTTTGTGATATTTGTATGTTCTCCATAGGAAACAGATTTTAAAAAAAGCATTTGCTTGTTTCTGAATCCTATTGTACAATTGCTGTTGTTCTGTTCATATATGTCAGTTATACCAATAAAATATGTTTATATCAAATATATTAACAAGCGAACCATTGAAACCCATCATCCATTGGTAGGTGTCTAAAAACTGTGCTGCCCTCCTGTTGGGACCCACTTATCAGGCCATAGTACAGATGTAATGAGATTGTATATTACTACTAATTTGTCCCCATCAAGAGAGACCACCCCTCTAAAAGGACACTTTTTGATTCCATAAAGAATGGACTTATAAGAGCTTGTTTAATGCCACTTTCAACAATATTTCAGTTATATCGTGGTGGTCAGTTTTATTGGTGGAGGAAACCAGAGTACCCGGAGAAATCCACAGACCTGCCGCAAGTCACTGACAAACTTTATCACATAATATTGTATCGAGTACACCTCGCCATCAGCAGGATTCAAACTCACAAATTTAGTGGTGATATGCACGGGTAGTTGGAAATCCAACTACCATATGATCAGGACCATGACAGCCCCCTCTAATGGTTGGAGACCATTATTTTTAAGAATAACTTTTGGTAGCTCAAAGGACCATTTTTTAGTCTCTTGTAGTTACAGTATTTGTTAACTAAATGTAACGGTAGTGCTTGAAACGATGAAAATTGTTAGATTGTGCTGATTCAATAAAACTAAAAGATTTTGTCATAGTAATCATGCAGATTTTGTTCATAGCAAAATGTAAGTGTCCTAAGATGAAAAGACCATGTCAGTTTCTGGGACTGTTAATGTATGTACTCGGTAGAAATGAGTGAAAATTAAACCCTGGTTCTTGTAGGAAAAAAGTTTGATGAGTCCTAATTAAAAAATTGTGAGTCTCACTAGTGCATTCTTTCTTATTTTTTTATAAAATAAAATGGTGAGCAGTCTTCGCACTAACCCACTTGCCCAAAGCCCAAGACAAGTAAAACTGGAATCGGACAAGTGAAAATTATGGAAGAATTTGTTTGAATAAATATAATTTTTTTCTAAATTTGGCTTTCGGGCAAGTAGGTGAAAAAATTTAAGACAAAAACTGGGTGAGTCCCAAACACAAATGATAAGTCCAGGAACTCGCCTAGACGAGTTGCAAGTATCTCTGAAACCCTTAGGAAAGTGATCAGTTATACAGTAAGTCAAGCCTTTCAATAAGGGGTGGTACCAGATACTTTTACCTGCCTAAAATGGTCTTTGGTATCTCCTGATTTTAATGAGTGTTGTATAAGATATTCATGAAAAAAGATTAAATTTTAATACAAACTGAAAGTACTGTCTGGAAATAGTGAAGTACTGGTACATGTGTAATATATTGAAATCCCTGACTAAGTCCAGTGTTGTTCTCTTTCAGCTTCATTCCAGGGGCAGTTACCACTACCAGTTATAGGAGACTCCTCGTCACCCAACCAACTTCGCCAGCCACTAGTCAAGATGAATCATATCGGAGTTACTCCCCCTAGTGGTGCAGGAAACAGAGATCAGACCAATCCATACCAGATGCAAAACACAACTCCAGTGATGAATGCTCGATCGTGGAGTCCAAACCCTCATATACAGCCCAGCATTAGTCCTGGTCCAACAAACTCTTCATCAGCTGGTATTGCGGGTGTTGATATCAAAGAGGTATAGTTACCAAGTTTTTACATAAATATTAAACATCAATCTACGCCAAAGACCACTACCCCTAAGTCCCATTCTAGTGAAAATTGGTTTGGGTTGGTAAAAAAATTGCATAAAATTTGCTTAATCAAGCTGAAAAAATTTCTTCTAATATGCCTTCCGAATTAGTTTGTTTTGGCACAGACTGAAACATGGTCATGTCTTAAAAATATGGTACATTTTGTAGAAATCTTATTGCTTTTTGGAGGAAATTCAGCCTCTCGTTACTGAAAAATATACAACTGAAAAATTATTTTCCTTTGCAAGAGATCCAAAAATTATTATGTAATTATTACTTATATAATAGTTCCTTATATTGCACTCTACATCAGTATTACAGTAACTATTGTTTTTATTGCATTGAAGACCAGAATCTGACACATACAATATAAATGCATAGAAATTTTTAATCAGGATCATTGAAGGTTTCCCTAGGCGTTATCACCTTCGTTATTACCTAATTTGAATTGGCTACAGCAATTGTTTGAATGGTGTTCAACTTATAATGAGAAATAAAATGAGATTATAAGTAACATTGTAATTCATTAAAACGTAAACAAACAAATATCTGTGTATAGACCAGTAGTACCAGTTTTTGGATCGGTCTATATCAGAAATCCAGTCTATATCGCAGAATAGTGAAGGTCACGTGGAGAGTGTTCAGCCAATTAAATGTATGATTTTTATTCTGATATGCAATAAAATGGTTTATATTTCATAGTAATGTAGGTGAATTGTTATCATGTTTTTTGATGTTATATTGATTTTAGGACTGCAATTTTTCTCAAAGCTAAGTTTTGCTGGTATTTCTCAAAAAATAGTTTTAATATTTTACCAGAATTCAAATTTGTATAGAAAAAGTTTGATTTTTTTGTCATTGATATTTTTTTCTATTGATCATTGTTGATAGTTGTATAATGTATGGTCCAATTTAAAGATCACATTTTATTACAATGAAAAGTATGGATCAGATTTTGTCCAATTGGAGATGACGTTTTGTACCAATATTTTTTTTTTAATTTGGTCCATTTTGGAGATATCTTTTTTAACCAAAGGTAAGTATATGGTCCAAATTAGTTCATTTTGGAGATCACATTTTGTACCAATAGGAAATATTACAATTTTCATAAATTTGGCCCATTTTGGAGAGCACTTTTTGTACCAATGGTAAGTATGGTCCACATTTAGCTCCTTTTGGAGATCGCTTGTATGCTGAAAACAATAATGGAACATACATGTACTTGAAACAACTGGCATTTAATATTCTTCATCAGATTTAGTGAAGAAAAAAAATGGTGTTAAATATTAATTTAATTTGGTATATGTTTATGAAAACTTTTGTGATTATTTAGAATATGCCAAATACAGAGAAACATTCCTACTGCATACAGTGAACAAAAGTATTCAGAGGCTTCTAATTTTCCCTATGCATGTATATATAATTTTTCAAAAAGTCAATAGATCTACTTATCCCATTTTGATATTTTTTTTATCAGCAGGGGCTAAGGCTATGGTGTTTAATGCCACTTTCAACAATACTTCAGTTTTATTGATGGAGGAAACTGGAGTTCCCAAAGAAAACCACTCGTCTGCCACAAGTCACTGACAAACTTTATCACATATTATCAAATACACCTCGCCTGAGACAGATTCAAACTCACAACATTAGTGATGATAGGCACTGATTGCACAGGTAGTTATAAATTCAACTACCATACAATCGCAGCCACGACGGTCCTTTTTTTCTGGGTTTTTTACCTCTTTTTTTTTTATCAACTAAAGCGGAAAAGTATGTAGTTTATAGTTCTTATTTTTCAAATAATTTTTAGAAAACATAATTATTTAAACACTGACTTAAATTTAATATTTTTCTACAATTAGTAATATCATTTGTATTGTGTTTGGGCCAAAATTAATACAGTTTTGTGTTTAACTTGTATCTTCTCAAAATTGTTAGTATAAAATCATATTGAAATAACAGTCAAACCTGCCCATGCGGTCAACTCTATTAAGCAGTCACCTGCATTGGAAGGCCACCCTTTTCTTGTCCTGTCATAGAAAATTTAATATGAATTTAACCTTTTTTAAGGCCACTTTTTATTTGTCCCAAAGGTGACCTCTTAATACAGGTTAGACTGTATATAGTAAGACTACATTTAATTCCGTTATGCTAGTAAAAAAATATCAAGATCAGTCAAAAATATACATGGAAAATTGGAAGCATTTGAATACTGTCTGTATATGGTTGATCAAGCACATTTTTCATATTGAACTGTTGATATATAGATGTCCATGAGTTAAAGTTCTGCTTAAAGATTCGTTTACATGATCAAATTTTCTCTTCAAACTTTATCTGTCCACCTATTTCTGGAATAATCTTCATCAGGTACACACAAAGCTAAAATATTTGAAAGCTAAATAATTTTAAAATCTTTTGAGAGCAAAAAAACCAAAGGGCATAAGCAGAATAGCCAAAATAGACAAAGTCACCCATGCTTGAGGGAGGATTACTTTAGTTTTAATAATAATTACATGATGTATACAGACAATACTTAGAAACGACCAAAAATTTAGAAATAACAATTTAGAATCCCCCCAAAAAAACCCAATCTTAAATTTTTATAAAGATTAATAGGTTCTTTCATACGTTGATATGGAAGACCGGTGGATCTTCCACGAGTGATAGATATTTTATGTCTTTTCACGAGTGGAAAGACATAAAATAATTCTATCACGATTGGAAGATCCAACGATGTTCCATATCAACACATAAAAGTACCTATTTCTTCCGTAAACAACATTTGTTATACCCCCACTCTATGAGTGGATAGAGTGGGGGGTTGTATTGCAATCACCTTGTCCGTCCGTCTGTTCACACTTTCGTAACAGATATCTCAGCTTCTACTGGAAGAAATGATTTTATATTTGATATATGGCTTTGGCATGGTGACTTGTACCGTGTCTCCCCTTTCCAGGTTTACCGCACATCTACTTCCTGTTTACTGTGCGACTTACAAATGAACGAGTGGGGGTATTCTTAGCACGACGTAGCGTGCAACATCTTGTTTGCATATACACACACCTATGTATGGCTTTCATTGATCGATACCTCATTTACATATCAGGTATTATTGTGCACTACTTCATAGTATGTGACTGAGAAATGTAGGTCATAGAGTATGTTATGTTGCTTTCGCCTTTACGATAAAAAGAGCTTTAATTAACCCTTTGACTTGCGACGTTTCATGTATAACCGTAACATTGTGTGCTGTATTATTCCTGATGTTATGGGTGACGTCATTTTAACAGCAATGTGACGTTACTTACCGTTTTTTTTTTAATTTGAAAGTGGTTCTATATGTGCAATATCTGTATCTGACTTTAAATTGTGTAATCTAATTATAATGTATTTGAGTAACTTATTCTTAAAGAAAATAAAAATAAAAGTAAATTTCTTTCCCTAGCGCAGTCAAAGGGTTAAATAGTTTCCAAATCGTAATTTTACAAGAATTTTTTTTTTTTATGATTTGTTTTTAAAAAATAACGGTGCGATCTGATTGGCCGACAAGCGATGGAAGATGAGGTCTCGTGGCATTGGAGATGAGGTCACGTGCACCGATCTTCAACGGGTCATTTCACACTGAAAACGGACATTTATGGAAGAAAATTTGAATATAAATTTTTGACCACACAAACGCACCTTAATAGCAAGTCTTGTATAACTTAGAAACAACCAAAAATTTATAGCTAAAAAAAGAGGGGGGAGGAGAAATCTTCAATTTTTTAAGAGAAATGAAACTTACTATCTTAAAGATAAAGAAATCATATACTTTTATAATTGTGAGTTATATGATGTTATGATAATATAAACATCACTAAAAATGTTAAAATCTAGAAAATTAGGTTGAGATAAGTTATGGGTGCTGGTGAAAACTTGGGTGTCAAATTTCAACATTTTGATAAAATATTCATATGGACTAAATAAGTATGTTGATCAATTTGATAATGGAAGTTGTAATTTGTGAATTCTTAATTTGTTAGCGACTGTGGTTGCAACAAAGAATAATGTTTCAATCGACACGTGGCAAAAATGTACTTAAATTTCAGGCATCGGTTTTCCTGTTTCGTGGTCCATTATGTAACTTGATATTTCGTATTGCCTTGATATAAGGATTAAGTGTAAGAAAATCATGTCTTTTGTCTTCTTCTTTTACAACCTTGTTGTGAATTTTAAAAATTCTGAGTCTGAATACCCTGATTCTTAAGGTATCCTATATCTATTCTGGTGTCACGTATTGCTAGAAGTTTTGTAATAGCAATCTTGAAATATAAGGATGTTTCTTTAAATGGCCCATACAGTTTAACCTGCCCATGTGGTCACCTCTATTAAGGAGTCACCTGTATTAAAAGGTCATCTTTTTCTTGTCCTGTCATAGAAAATTTCATAGAAATTGAACCTCTTTTAAGAGGTCACCTGTCTTATAAGGTCACCTTTTCTTTGTCCCAAAGGTGACCTCTTAATACAGGTTTGACTACATGTGAAAATTTTGCATTTCAGTGGATGCTTTATTTCCTATATTGACAAGCTCTTGTGAATTGTTTATTTATCTTGCAAGGAGAATGGCATTCTTGGTACATAGTTAGAGTTGTGGCCAGCAAGCCAGAGAAGATAAATTTTATTTTTATATCTGAGGGTTAATTGAAAAAAGGATCTATGCAAGCATAGATGTCTAGCCCCCCATCCCCCTAATATATATATGAAAATACAGTTAAACCTGTATTAAGAGGTTCACCTTTGGGACATAGAAAAAGTGGCTCTTTAAGACAGATGACCTGTTAAAAGATGTTCCACTTATATTAATTTTTCTATGACAGGATAAGAAAAATGTGACCTTTTAATGCAAGGGACTGCTAAATAGAGGTGTTCACATGGACAGACTTGACTATGTACGGTTAGCATACACAAATTGAACCTATATATTATTTTGAACTTTCTACCCTAGCAAGGATAATATTATTCCATTGCAAATTATTTTATTACCTGTATATTCAATGGTATATATGTTCTGTAAGGTAATAGAAACCATTATGATTATGCATATCTTTAGATCCTTTATAATCCATTGTTTCCTTTGTTTTCTAATTTCTTGTCTTATCTTTGTAAAGATGATTTCAGAGTTATGGAAAACCTTGTGCTTTTTTTAATCGTTTAATATAGGATCCTTTGAAATTTATGGTTCCTTAAGCTTGCAGTCTTTGTCATAAAATACTATAGACATTGGTTTGTGGCTGTTTTTTGTCACCATTGTTGTAATTTTGTTGTCTAAATGCAGATTATTTTTTTATGATTACAAAGGCCACAATGATTGTGTGGAAATTACTTTGTTGTTCTATTGTTTGTAACATCTCATTTGATTGGTTGATATTTTGATTTTATTGGTACTTAATTGATATTTCATCCAATGAAAATACACTTAGAAAACCATTGGATTTCCAGATTACATCATTGTGGCTTTGAAAAAATAAATATGGAAATCCCGAAAATATTCTCAGTTATTATAAATATTTATAGAATTTTCAAAAGAAATTTGATTTTTGAAATTTTTAGTATTAAAATGATCATCAGCAAATCTACCAGAAGATCGACATTTTAGATGATTTCATGATAGATTATTTGAAGGACATAACAAAATTATGCAATCTCTTTAAGTTTACTGATATTCAATATCAGATGACAATAATGTGCAGGATAAAAATCGCAGATTTTCTCTTATCATTGGATAGATTACCGGGAATTTGGAAAATCATGCACATTTCTTTGATAATATAGATATTGTTGACCACAAATTATATATGCAGAGAATTTGAGATACCGGTACACCTATTGACATCTCAAAAAGTGGATGTTCTGCATTATATAACCATAATTCTATGTAATATTTATACCACGGTTAAAGTGCACTTGACTAGCAGCCGCAAGTGATAAAGTTTACCAGTTGCTTGCCCACGGTCGGTGGTTCTCTCCGGGTACTTCGGCTTCTTCCACCACTAAAACTGGTCGCCATGATATAGCTGAAATATTGCTGAAAGTGGCGTTAAACATAATAAGTCAATATACCACAGTTTTCCGAGTTAAGCATTTAAACAATCAAATGCAAATCAGAGTTAAGCGATCGAACGCGAAACTCAGAAAACAGTAGTATAAATTATTTGTAACATGAAGCCATGCAATAGCATATCTAGGTTGTTGATAATTGTGTGGCTCTCTGAGAGTAATACAGTGCAAATTGAAAGTGTGGAACATCTCGTATCTGTGTGTATTATTTCATAGTTCTTAGCTGTTGCTTACATTCTGGTATATAAACCATAAAAAGATCAAAGGAAAATAATGCATTCATGTTGCAATAGCTGTTTAGCATGGTCAAAACACAACTTACAAATCACTTTATCTGTCTACTTGAGTTGTTGGCATTGACCTCTGGCCTAAAATATGAAACTTCATTTATAGTATGCTTCTTTTCCACTACATATGCAATACCTTTTTTTTTCTCTTTTCTTGGCAAGACTGATAACTGATTAACATTATTATTAAAAGTTGCCAATATTCGATGTTTTATACTGATTGCAGTTGAAATTTTTCATAATATCATACGTAAATAGCCTAGAACGAAGGAAATACGTCACTGTTTGATTCTTTTGTATCCAGTAAAATTTCAATGTTTACACTTGCAATATTCTGTGGTGAACTCATTCGGGAAAGCGTTTGTGCATGGATGAATTTGTTAAATTGTTTGTTGATTGAAGAACACATGCTCAAATCGAATCGTGGAAGCACAAAAACGTTGACAGATTCTACACAAAAAGGAGGATTTATCAAGCTTTGTGTAAAAATGAAAAAAAGATGTTATACCGACCTACTCCATTTTTCAACACATATACAGCAGACTTTTTGAAATTTGTTTTTATTTTGCTGGACATAGGTCCAGCACCCAGGAATTTTCTGCTGGACCCTCTGAATTTTTGCCGGACCTACATGTTTTATGTAAAATTGTTTTAAAGCCAAGCAATGTCATACCATTATTATTATTTTAGTCTAGCAGAGCACTTTCTGTATTTAACTTCATTAGTACTGGTAGAGGCCTAAAAATAGGAAGACCAGTCACCATCCAGAATAAACCAAAAAGTTGAAACCATGCACCAAAAAAGAGTAGCCAAATCCAGCTAGGGATACCCTCAAACTTTGAAAAAATTTACCAGATATAAAACATATTTTGAATTTTTTTTATTGAGATAACAATATTCTAAAAGTCATTAGACTCTCTCAATCTCCAGTTCAATTTCCCTATGCAGTCTCTCAAAGTTTGCCCGGCTGAGCTCCGTCATAATGCTTCAGGAACGACCACATTTTTATGATCGACACATTGCCATGTTGCCGGAACTGTAAACAAAATTCTAAATAGATATGGATTCGGTGAATGGAACGATACAAATCAGGGACGTCGTGTTTTTTTATTTTGTTAATTTTTTGGGGGCTTTTCACTCGAAAAGATCATCTTACGCATCACAATATATTCACATATATTTATTTTCATGACAGTTACCAATAATATTTACCAAAAACAGATAAAATATCACGTATTCAATGCGGTTACGAATTCCGAGTTGACCGAACTTGTTCTGGTATTTAAAATACGACCTGCGTTTCCGACTTCCGTTAAACAAGAAAACTGCAGCAGAGCTGCGAGAGGAGTCGATTAAAAAAAAAAAACATAAATTAAATCAAAGTATCCAATATCTCATTTTATTTAACTAAAGATTTTTCCTCGTATTTCAAGATTAGATGGGATAATTTCATCAAGCGGAAAAAATTTGTTTTACGGAAAGGCCCGAAAAAGTCTGATTGCCAAAACATAATTATTACATTTTAATATTGATATCATATTTAGTGCCTTCGGCACGAATGCCAATCAGTATGACATGACGAATTTTTGGTGCGAATTTGCTTGGTAAATACCTGTTACAATTAACTTCCGGCAATGTGTCGCCATGGGATCCATTCCGACTATGCCGTTTTCGTGGCACGAAGACTTTTGAAATTTTTTTCGTAATGGTCGTGCCTTTAGCACAATTAGTAAATTAATTTTATTATATAAGATATGCCTTCGGAACGAAAACTTAATGTTTCTTTGTCTATGAAAATAAAGAGCGAATCAACTTCCGTCAAGGTGTTGCCATTTAATGTGGCCGTGCTGATTCATTCTTTTGTTCATATCGGGTGTCATATTCAGCACGACGATTATATTTCTTTATTCATAATGTTCGTGCCTTTGGCACGACACAAAGTTTATTATTTATTTCATTTACGAAACATTCAATGACAACTCTGCCTTCTTCAAGTTCGAAAGTAAAACCCTGTTTTCTATTTGAATGATATAATCGTGACTTCGGCACGAAACGTAAGTTTTAATTCTCAATACAACTTTAAAGTCATTATTTTATTTTATTTGATTCGTGTTGGTCGCGCCTGGCGCGACAAAGATGTTCAATTACGAAAACAGGCAAATGGCTTAAGCTCCTCACACTTCCGCTTCCGATTTCAAAGTGTTTACAAGTATCAACCATGTTCGCTTCGCTCACAGCTGGGTTGATAAAAAAGTAAACACATCATTCAAAAAAGTTTGGCGGACATGGGGACCGGCATTACCGACGTTATTGGCAGACCTCATGATTTTCTGCCCCCTAGATCTGATAGGTCCGACGAATTTCAAAAACTCTGATACAGTAAGCATAATTTAGTATCTTTTTACGGCCGAATCATATTTTGACTAGAATTGCATCGTATTTTTTTTTATATATTCTTTTTTTCAGGAGAAAACACTAGATGATATCTCTTTTAAATTAGAGACTAAAATAATGAACTTCATGTCTGTTTTTTTCTAAAAAAAATATAATCAAGTCAACTCAAGTGTTGTCAATAATATGTAATACAATTTGTTTACAATTTTCCCTTTATCGAGCCCCTTTGCAGAGTTTGGGTTTGTTTTTATTGATTTCATCATGTATTTCGATTTTAAGTGTCATTCTTACTAAATACCATTATATAATATTAACTGATTACCCCGGGATCCAATTTCATAGATATATTTCTTAAATTATATTAATTCTAACGAATTATAAAACTTAAGAAAATATCCTGAAATAAAAAATGAATACATTTGTTTATGACGAACAATTTTTTTTTGAGTAGCCACCTTGTCTGGTAGATCGTATTTGGGGCAAGCAAACAATTTATTTTTTGTGGCCTCACAAGTGTGTGTATTTTGTGAAATGTTGACTTAATTTACATTTCAGGAAAATAACCTTTTTCTTTGGAGTAGGCACCTTTCTTATTGGCAAACAAACAATTTATTAATTGTGGCTTCGCAAGCATGTGCATTGTATAAAATGGCAATGTGAGCTTTTGCCATCACTTGGCGTCCGGCGTCCGTCGACCGTTAACTTTTCGCATTTTAATCTTCTCCTCTGAAACCTCTCAGCCAAATGAACTGAAACTTGGAAGGTGCTCATTTTGTCTCGATCTATTAACAAACATGGTCACCACAGGCAATTCTTGTTTCTGATTGGCCGATTTTTAAAAATCTTCTCCTCTGCAACCGCTTGGTCAAATGAACCGAAACTTGATAGGAAGCATCTATGGAAGGTATAAAGATTGCTTATTTCATCCCGATCCGTTAACAAACATGGCCGCCACAGGCAATTCTTGTTTCTGATCGGCCGATTTTTAAAAATCTTCTCCGAAACCGCTTGGCCAAATGAATCGAAACTTGGTAGGAAGCATCTATGGAAGGTCCTCGATAAAGATTGCTCATTTCATCCCGATCCGTTAACAAACATGGCCGTCACAGGCAATTCTTGTTTCTGATTGGCTGATTTAAAAAAAATCTTCTCCTCCGAAACCACTTGACCAAATGAATCGAAACTTGGTAGGAAGCATCTATGGAAGGTTCTCGATAAAGATTGCTCATTTCATCCCGATCCGTTAACAAACATGGCCGTCACAGGCAATTCTTGTTTCTGATTGGCCGATTTAAAAAAATCTTCTCCGAAACTGCTTGGCCAAATGAACCGAAACTTGGTAGGAAGCATCTATGGAAGGTCCTCTATAAAGATTGATCAGTTCATCCCGATCTGGTAACAAACATGGCCACCACAGGCAATTCTTGTTTCTGATTGGTTCATTTCTGAACAAGTCTTCTCCATTGTAGTAAACTGTTAAAAGGGAGATAACTCTTGCATTAAGCTGTTAAAAGAAAGATAACTTGCCATTATCTCCCTTAGAAATTAACTAATGCTGATATAGTGTAACATGTTTATACTATACATTACATGTAGGTATTCACATTTTAATATTCTTTTTAGCTCACCATGCCAAAGGCAATGTGGGCTTTTGGCATCACTTGGCGTCCGTCGTTTGTTGTCTGTCATCTGTTAACTTTTCACATTTTAATCTTCTCCTCTGAAACCCATCGGCCAAATGAACTGGAACTTAGTAGGAAGCATCTATGGAGGGTCCTCTCTAAAGAGTGCACGTTTTGTTATGATCCATTACCAAGCATGGCCCTCCACAGGCAATTCTTGTTTCTGATTGGCCAATTTTTTTAAATCTCCTCAGAAACCGCTTGGCCAAATTAACCGAAACATGGCAGGAAGCATCTATGGAATGTCCTCTATCAGTATGAAGACTGCTCATTTCGTCTTGATCGGTTAACAAACATGGCCACGACAGGCAATTCTTGTTTCTGATTGGTCGATATCTAAAAAATCTTCTCCTCTGAAACTGCCTAACCAAATGAACCGAAACTTGGTAGGAAGCATCTACATGTATGGAAGGTTGTGTATTAAGTTTCCTCAAAGCAGAATGAAAGGTGAGCGACACAGGCTCAGCCCACTGAGCCTCTAGTTTTGGAGTAGGCACCTTTCTTATCAGCAAACAAACAATTTATTAATTGTGGCTTCGCAAGCGTGTGCATTGTGTGAAATGTTGACTGTTAATTTATATTTCAGGAAATTAACCATTCATCTTCTCCTATTCCTACTCCAGTACTAGTAGAAAGTCAGATCACATCTATAGCAGACGCTGCAACTAATCTTGCCAAGGACCTCCCATTCTTTGATGCTAAGCCTCTCAACATGAAGAAACAGATCAACAGAGAAATAATGGTGAGTTACCAGTCCTCATGATGAGCACCGGTCCTCCGCCCCAAGACCAGTAAAACTTTTTTCCGACCAGTAAATATTTCTATTTTTATTTAGATATATATATATAAAATAAATTTAAGAATTTGATTGAGACCAGTAAATTCAAATTTCATTTCGAGGACTGAGTTACATTTGAGTAATATTTAAAGTGAGTGAGTGAGTGATTGTTGTTTAATGCCATTGAGCATTTCTTCACTTTTGTTGTCGTAATCTTTAATGCTGCTTGCTCAGCGGTCAAACTACAAATACCAACTTTATATAGTCTTTTTTATATAGCTATTATTTATAGCTATTAGTTTTTGGCCTGTGACATCACTTTTTTTTTATTTGCATATACAAATGTATACCTCTTGCCATCCAAAATATGAAATGACTGTCACTCTAATTTCTTTTTTATGGAAATTATTTTGAAGAATTTTAATTAGATGAAGTTTCTTTATTAAAATATGTATTAAATTGACCTGCATGAGATGTCAGAATTTTATAACTGATAAGAACATTTGTTGGAGTTTTAAAATAATATGAAAGGCAAATATCATGGAATTTTTGGATTAAATATTTTCACTTAATTTTAACTAAAAATCAACTGCATAACATTAAAAATCCGCTCAAAAGCAGATTTTAAGAGCAAATCGCAAAATATTTGACGGCAAATAATTATGTTTTTCCGTACAGTAATGCAAAGGATATACGCGTGACCCAAAATTTGAACTCTTTCGGGGAGATTATCGCTCATGCATAATGTTCAGTTGATGAAAAAAAATTAAAAAAAATTCTGTGTGTACCACATAAGAATAATTGCACAAAAAAAATTGGTTCACTCGACATGAAACAGACAGATTCGTCAATAATCATTGTCAGGAATGTGTGCGTGCTTACCTCAGCATCCATGATTGTTTATCTCTTCTTCACGAGGTCATGATCGGCAATCATCGGACCAAAACTTTTCTTCACAAGGTCATGATCGGCAATCATCAGACCAAAACTTTTCTTCACGAGGTCATGATCGGCAATCATCGGAACAAAACAACCGAAAGTTAATCAGTCTCCACAACAATGGCGAGGACGATAAACATGCACACAGATTTGCAGATTTCTAATTGTTGGGAACACATTTCGACTTGAAACATGCATGAATAGCTTAGTAAAGGTACCGGCGTATTCCAAATTGAATTTTTAGGGAAACATTTTCTTCACCCAAAACTGGTGTAATATTACTTTAAGTTGGGATAACTGTTCCTCATGGTCATAAATCTTTTGAATACGATTTTGTAGTACTTGTACTTGATAATTGTTCCATCAGAACAAAGTATTTATTTGATAAGGGTATTCCAGTTGGCTGTTTATTTTGAGTATGAATATAAACTCGTTCTCAAAAGTTCTATGATCAGTTTTAAGTCCAGGTGATTTATTAACTGTCAATAGGGGCTGTCGTGGTCGTGATCGTATGGTAGTTGGATTTCTAACTACCTTAGCAATCGGTGCCTATCACCACTTATGTTGTGAGTTTGAATTCCACTCAGACAAGGTGTACTCGATACAACATTATGTGATGAAGTTTGTCAGTGACTTGCAACAGATCGGTGGTTTTCCCCCGGGTCATCCGGTTTTCTCCACCAATTAAGCTGACTGCCACGATATAACTGAAATATTATTGAAAGTGGTGTTAAATAGCATAACCCTAACTGTTGATATGAAGAATATTTTATAATTGATGATATTGTTTGATTTCAGAGTGTTATACAACCATTAGAAGAAAGTACAACTAGATTAGAAGAACTGAGGAAATATGCAGCAATATATGGCAGATTTGACTCTAAAAGGAAGAATGTCAAACCCATGTCAATGCACGAGGTAGAATTTTTTTTTCTTCCTGCTTTAAGTTCAGTGAGAAAAAACAAAAGGGCTTGTCTGTTCATTGGGTAGTACTGTAATATCCCTCTTATAAGACCTCCCCCCTTATCAGGCCAGGTTTCAGATGCACTGAGATAGTAAACTACTACTAAATTGTCTCCCTCAAGACAGACCACTCCTCTTAGTAGGCCAGGTTTCAGATACATTGATATAGTAAACTACTACTAAATTGTCCCTCTCAAGACAGACCACTCCTCTTATCAGGCCAGGTTTCAGATGCATTGATATAGTAAACTACTACTAAATTGTCCCTCTCAAGACAGACCACTCCTCTTAGCAGGCCAGGTTTCAGATACATTGATATAGTAAACTACTACTAAATTGTCCCTCTCAAGACAGACCACTCCTCTTATCAGGCCAGGTTTCAGATACATTGATATAGTAAACTACTACTAAATTGTCCCTCTCAAGACAGACCACTCCTCTTATCAGGCCAGGTTTCAGATGCACTGAGATAGTAAACTACTACTAAATTGTCTCCCTCAAGACAGACCACTCCTCTTATCAGGCCAGGTTTCAGATACATTGATATAGTAAACTACTACTAAATTGTCCCCCTCAAGACAGACCACTCCTCTTATCAGGCCAGGTTTCAGATGCATTGATATAGTAAACTACTACTAAATTGTCCCCCTCAAGACAGACCACTCCTCTTAGTAGGCCAGGTTTCAGATGCACTGAGATAGTAAACTACTACTAAATTGTCTCCCTCAAGACAGACCACTCCTCTTATCAGGCCAGGTTTCAGATACATTGATATAGTAAACTACTACTAAATTGTCCCTCTCAAGACAGACCACTCCTCTTAGTAGGCCAGGTTTCAGATACATTGATATAGTAAACTACTACTAAATTGTCCCTCTCAAGACAGACCACTCCTCTTATCAGGCCAGGTTTCAGATACATTGATATAGTAAACTACTACTAAATTGTCTCCCTCAAGACAGACCACTCCTCTTAGTAGGCCAGGTTTCAGATGCATTGATATAGTAAACTACTACTAAATTGTCCCCCTCAAGACAGACCACTCCTCTTAGTAGGCCAGGTTTCAGATACATTGATATAGTAAACTACTACTAAATTGTCCCCCTCAAGACAGACCACTCCTCTTAGTAGGCCAGGTTTCAGATACATTGATATAGTAAACTACTACTAAATTGTCCCCCTCAAGACAGACCACTCCTCTTAGTAGGCCAGGTTTCAGATACATTGATATAGTAAACTACTACTAAATTGTCTCCCTCAAGACAGACCACTCCTCTTAGTAGGCCAGGTTTCAGATACATTGATATAGTAAACTACTACTAAATTGTCTCCCTCAAGACAGACCACTCTTAGTAGGCCAGGTTTCAGATACATTGATATAGTAAACTACTACTAAATTGTCCCTCTCAAGACAGACCACTCCTCTTAGTAGGCCAGGTTTCAGATGCATTGATATAGTAAACTACTACTAAATTGTCCCCCTCAAGACAGACCACTCCTCTTAGTAGGCCAGGTTTCAGATGCATTGATATAGTAAACTACTACTAAATTGTCCCCCTCAAGACAGACCACTCCTCTTAGTAGGCCAGGTTTCAGATACATTGATATAGTAAACTACTACTAAATTGTCCCTCTCAAGACAGACCACTCCTCTTAGTAGGCCAGGTTTCAGATGCATTGATATAGTAAACTACGACTAAATTGTCCCCCTCAAGACAGACCACTCCTCTTAGTAGGCCAGGTTTCAGATACATTGATATAGTAAACTACTACTAAATTGTCCCCCTCAAGACAGACCACTCCTCTTAGTAGGCCAGGTTTCAGATGCATTGATATAGTAAACTACTACTAAATTGTCTCCCTCAAGACAGACCACTCCTCTTAGTAGGCCAGGTTTCAGATGCATTGATATAGTAAACTACTACTAAATTGTCCCCCTCAAGACAGACCACTCCTCTTATCAGGCCAGGTTTCAGATGCATTGATATAGTAAACTACTACTAAATTGTCCCCCTCAAGACAGACCACTCCTCTTATCAGGCCAGGTTTCAGATGCATTGATATAGTAAACTACTACTAAATTGTCCCCCTCAAGACAGACCACTCCTCTTAGCAGGCCAGGTTTCAGATGCATTGATATAGTAAACTACTACTAAATTGTCTCCCTCAAGACAGACCACTCTTAGCAGGCCAGGTTTCAGATGCATTGATATAGTAAACTACTACTAAATTGCCCCCCTCAAGACAGACCACTCCTCTTAGTAGGCCAGGTTTCAGATGCATTGATATAGTAAACTACTACTAAATTGTCTCCCTCAAGACAGACCACTCCTCTTAGTAGGCCAGGTTTCAGATACATTGATATAGTAAACTACTACTAAATTGTCTCCCTCAAGACAGACCACTCCTCTTAGTAGGCCAGGTTTCAGATACATTGATATAGTAAACTACTACTAAATTGTCCCCCTCAAGACAGACCACTCCTCTTAGTAGGCCAGGTTTCAGATACATTGATATAGTAAACTACTACTAAATTGTCTCCCTCAAGACAGACCACTCCTCTTATCAGGCCAGGTTTCAGATACATTGATATAGTAAACTACTACTAAATTGTCCCCCTCAAGACAGACCACTCCTCTTAGCAGGCCAGGTTACAGATACATTGATATAGTAAACTACTACTAAATTGTCCCTCTCAAGACAGACCACTCCTCTTAGCAGGCCAGGTTTCAGATACATTGATATAGTAAACTACTACTAAATTGTCTCCCTCAAGACAGACCACTCCTCTTATCAGGCCAGGTTTCAGATACATTGATATAGTAAACTACTACTAAATTGTCCCTCTCAAGACAGACCACTCCTCTTAGCAGGCCAGGTTTCAGATACATTGATATAGTAAACTACTACTAAATTGTCTCCCTCACGACAGACCACTCCTCTTAGCAGGCCAGGTTTCAGATACATTGATATAGTAAACTACTACTAAATTGTCTCCCTCAAGACAGACCACTCCTCTTAGTAGGCCAGGTTTCAGATACATTGATATAGTAAACTACTACTAAATTGTCCCCCTCACGACAGACCACTCCTCTTATCAGGCCAGGTTTCAGATACATTGATATAGTAAACTACTACTAAATTGCCCCCCTCAAGACAGACCACTCCTCTTAGTAGGCCAGGTTTCAGATACATTGATATAGTAAACTACTACTAAATTGTCTCCCTCAAGACAGACCACTCCTCTTATCAGGCCAGGTTTCAGATACATTGATATAGTAAACTACTACTAAATTGTCCCCCTCAAGACAGACCACTCCTCTTAGCAGGCCAGGTTACAGATACATTGATATAGTAAACTACTACTAAATTGTCCCTCTCAAGACAGACCACTCCTCTTAGCAGGCCAGGTTTCAGATACATTGATATAGTAAACTACTACTAAATTGTCTCCCTCAAGACAGACCACTCCTCTTATCAGGCCAGGTTTCAGATACATTGATATAGTAAACTACTACTAAATTGTCCCTCTCAAGACAGACCACTCCTCTTAGCAGGCCAGGTTTCAGATACATTGATATAGTAAACTACTACTAAATTGTCTCCCTCACGACAGACCACTCCTCTTAGCAGGCCAGGTTTCAGATACATTGATATAGTAAACTACTACTAAATTGTCTCCCTCAAGACAGACCACTCCTCTTAGTAGGCCAGGTTTCAGATACATTGATATAGTAAACTACTACTAAATTGTCCCCCTCACGACAGACCACTCCTCTTATCAGGCCAGGTTTCAGATACATTGATATAGTAAACTACTACTAAATTGCCCCCCTCAAGACAGACCACTCCTCTTAGTAGGCCAGGTTTCAGATACATTGATATAGTAAACTACTACTAAATTGTCTCCCTCAAGACAGACCACTCCTCTTAGCAGGCCAGGTTTCAGATACATTGATATAGTAAACTACTACTAAATTGCCCCCCTCAAGACAGACCACTCCTCTTAGTAGGCCAGGTTTCAGATGCATTGATATAGTAAACTACTACTAAATTGTCCCTCTCAAGACAGACCACTCCTCTTATCAGGCCAGGTTTCAGATACATTGATATAGTAAACTACTACTAAATTGTCCCTCTCAAGACAGACCACTCCTCTTAGCAGGCCAGGTTTCAGATGCATTGATATAGTAAACTACTACTAAATTGCCCCCCTCAAGACAGACCACTCCTCTTAGTAGGCCAGGTTTCAGATACATTGATATAGTAAACTACTACTAAATTGTCTCCCTCAAGACAGACCACTCCTCTTATCAGGCCAGGTTTCAGATACATTGATATAGTAAACTACTACTAAATTGTCCCTCTCAAGACAGACCACTCCTCTTAGCAGGCCAGGTTTCAGATGCATTGATATAGTAAACTACTACTAAATTGCCCCCCTCAAGACAGACCACTCCTCTTAGTAGGCCAGGTTTCAGATACATTGATATAGTAAACTACTACTAAATTGTCCCCCTCAAGACAGACCACTCCTCTTAGTAGGCCAGGTTTCAGATACATTGATATAGTAAACTACGACTAAATTGTCCCCCTCAAGACAGACCACTCCTCTTAGTAGGCCAGGTTTCAGATACATTGATATAGTAAACTACTACTAAATTGTCCCTCTCAAGACAGACCACTCCTCTTAGTAGGCCAGGTTTCAGATGCATTGATATAGTAAACTACTACTAAATTGTCTCCCTCAAGACAGACCACTCCTCTTAGTAGGCCAGGTTTCAGATACATTGATATAGTAAACTACTACTAAATTGTCTCCCTCAAGACAGACCACTCCTCTTAGTAGGCCAGGTTTCAGATGCATTGATATAGTAAACTACTACTAAATTGTCCCTCTCAAGACTGACCACTCCTCTTATCAGGCCAGGTTTCAGATACATTGATATAGTAAACTACTACTAAATTGTCTCCCTCAAGACAGACCACTCCTCTTAGTAGGCCAGGTTTCAGATACATTGATATAGTAAACTACTACTAAATTGTCCCTCTCAAGACAGACCACTCCTCTTAGTAGGCCAGGTTTCAGATGCATTGATATAGTAAACTACTACTAAATTGTCTCCCTCAAGACAGACCACTCCTCTTAGTAGGCCAGGTTTCAGATGCATTGATATAGTAAACTACTACTAAATTGTCCCTCTCAAGACAGACCACTCCTCTTAGTAGGCCAGGTTTCAGATACATTGATATAGTAAACTACTACTAAATTGTCTCCCTCAAGACAGACCACTCCTCTTAGTAGGCCAGGTTTCAGATACATTGATATAGTAAACTACTACTAAATTGTCCCTCTCAAGACAGACCACTCCTCTTAGTAGGCCAGGTTTCAGATACATTGATATAGTAAACTACTACTAAATTGTCCCTCTCAAGACAGACCACTCCTCTTAGTAGGCCAGGTTTCAGATGCATTGATATAGTAAACTACTACTAAATTGTCTCCCTCAAGACAGACCACTCCTCTTAGTAGGCCAGGTTTCAGATGCATTGATATAGTAAACTACTACTAAATTGTCCCTCTCAAGACTGACCACTCCTCTTATCAGGCCAGGTTTCAGATACATTGATATAGTAAACTACTACTAAATTGTCTCCCTCAAGACAGACCACTCCTCTTAGTAGGCCAGGTTTCAGATACATTGATATAGTAAACTACTACTAAATTGTCCCTCTCAAGACAGACCACTCCTCTTAGTAGGCCAGGTTTCAGATACATTGATATAGTAAACTACTACTAAATTGTCTCCCTCAAGACAGACCACTCCTCTTATCAGGCTAGGTTTCAGATACATTGATATAGTAAACTACTACTAAATTGTCTCCCTCAAGACAGACCACTCCTCTTAGCAGGCCAGGTTTCAGATGCATTGATATAGTAAACTACTACTAAATTGTCTCCCTCAAGACAGACCACTCCTCTTATCAGGCCAGGTTTCAGATGCATTGATATAGTAAACTACTACTAAATTATCCCCCTCACGACAGACCACTCCTCTTATCAGGCCAGGTTTCAGCTGCATTGATATAGTAAACTACTACTAAATTGTCTCCCTCAAGACAGACCACTCCTCTTAGCAGGCCAGGTTTCAGATACATTGATATAGTAAACTACTACTAAATTGTCTCCCTCAAGACAGACCACTCCTCTTATCAGGCCAGGTTTCAGATGCATTGATATAGTAAACTACTACTAAATTGTCTCCCTCAAGACAGACCACTCCTCTTAGCAGGCCAGGTTTCAGATGCATTGATATAGTAAACTACTACTAAATTATCCCCCTCACGACAGACCACTCCTCTTATCAGGCCAGGTTTCAGCTGCATTGATATAGTAAACTACTACTAAATTGTCTCCCTCAAGACAGACCACTCCTCTTATCAGGCCAGGTTTCAGCTGCATTGATATAGTAAACTACTACTAAATTGTCCCTCTCAAGACAGACCACTCCTCTTAGCAGGCCAGGTTTCAGATGCATTGATATAGTAAACTACTACTAAATTGTCCCCCTCAAGACAGACCACTCCTCTTAGTAGGCCAGGTTTCAGATGCATTGATATAGTAAACTACTACTAAATTGTCCCCCTCAAGACAGACCACTCTTATCAGGCCAGGTTTCAGATACATTGATATAGTAAACTACTACTAAATTGTCCCTCTCAAGACAGACCACTCCTCTTAGCAGGCCAGGTTTCAGATACATTGATATAGTAAACTACTACTAAATTGTCCCCCTCAAGACAGACCACTCCTCTTAGCAGGCCAGGTTTCAGATGCATTGATATAGTAAACTACTACTAAATTGTCCCCCTCAAGACAGACCACTCCTCTTAGTAGGCCAGGTTTCAGATGCATTGATATAGTAAACTACTACTAAATTGTCCCCCTCAAGACAGACCACTCCTCTTAGCAGGCCAGGTTTCAGATGCATTGATATAGTAAACTACTACTAAATTGTCTCCCTCAAGACAGACCACTCCTCTTAGTAGGCCAGGTTTCAGATACATTGATATAGTAAACTACTACTAAATTGTCCCCTTCAAGACAGACCACTCCTCTTAGTAGGCCAGGTTTCAGATACATTGATATAGTAAACTACTACTAAATTGTCTCCCTCAAGACAGACCACTCCTCTTAGTAGGCCAGGTTTCAGATGCATTGATATAGTAAACTACTACTAAATTGTCCCCCTCAAGACAGACCACTCCTCTTAGTAGGCCAGGTTTCAGATACATTGATATAGTAAACTACTACTAAATTGTCCCCTTCAAGACAGACCACTCCTCTTAGTAGGCCAGGTTTCAGATACATTGATATAGTAAACTACTACTAAATTGTCTCCCTCAAGACAGACCACTCCTCTTAGCAGGCCAGGTTTCAGATGCATTGATATAGTAAACTACTACTAAATTGTCCCCCTCAAGACAGACCACTCCTCTTAGTAGGCCAGGTTTCAGATGCATTGATATAGTAAACTACTACTAAATTGTCCCCCTCAAGACAGACCACTCCTCTTATCAGGCCAGGTTTCAGATGCATTGATATAGTAAACTACTACTAAATTGTCCCCCTCAAGACAGACCACTCCTCTTATCAGGCCAGGTTTCAGATGCATTGATATAGTAAACTACTACTAAATTGTCCCCTTCAAGACAGACCACTCCTCTTAGCAGGCCAGGTTTCAGATACATTGATATAGTAAACTACTACTAAATTGTCCCCCTCACGACAGACCACTCCTCTTAGTAGGCCAGGTTTCAGATACATTGATATAGTAAACTACTACTAAATTGTCCCTCTCAAGACAGACCACTCCTCTTATCAGGCCAGGTTTCAGATACATTGATATAGTAAACTACTACTAAATTGTCTCCCTCAAGACAGACCACTCCTCTTAGTAGGCCAGGTTTCAGATGCATTGATATAGTAAACTACTACTAAATTGTCTCCCTCAAGACAGACCACTCCTCTTAGTAGGCCAGGTTTCAGATGCATTGATATAGTAAACTACTACTAAATTGTCCCCTTCAAGACAGACCACTCCTCTTAGCAGGCCAGGTTTCAGATACATTGATATAGTAAACTACTACTAAATTGTCCCCCTCACGACAGACCACTCCTCTTATCAGGCCAGGTTTCAGATACATTGATATAGTAAACTACTACTAAATTGTCTCCCTCAAGACAGACCACTCCTCTTAGTAGGCCAGGTTTCAGATGCATTGATATAGTAAACTACTACTAAATTGTCTCCCTCAAGACAGACCACTCCTCTTAGTAGGCCAGGTTTCAGATGCATTGATATAGTAAACTACTACTAAATTGTCTCCCTCAAGACAGACCACTCCTCTTAGTAGGCCAGGTTTCAGATGCATTGATATAGTAAACTACTACTAAATTGTCCCTCTCAAGACAGACCACTCCTCTTATCAGGACAGGTTTCAGATACATTGATATAGTAAACTACTACTAAATTGTCCCCCTCAAGACAGACCACTCCTCTTAGTAGGCCAGGTTTCAGATACATTGATATAGTAAACTACTACTAAATTGTCCCCCTCAAGACAGACCACTCCTCTTAGTAGGCCAGGTTTCAGATACATTGATATAGTAAACTACTACTAAATTGTCCCCCTCAAGACAGACCACTCCTCTTAGTAGGCCAGGTTTCAGATACATTGATATAGTAAACTACTACTAAATTGTCCCCCTCAAGACAGACCACTCCTCTTAGTAGGCCAGGTTTCAGATACATTGATATAGTAAACTACTACTAAATTGTCTCCCTCAAGACAGACCACTCCTCTTATCAGGCCAGGTTTCAGATACATTGATATAGTAAACTACTACTAAATTATCTCCCTCAAGACAGACCACTCCTCTTATCAGGCCAGGTTTCAGATGCATTGATATAGTAAACTACTACTAAATTGTCCCTCTCAAGACAGACCACTCCTCTTAGTAGGCCAGGTTTCAGATGCATTGATATAGTAAACTACTACTAAATTGTCCCCCTCAAGACAGACCACTCTTAGTAGGCCAGGTTTCAGATACATTGATATAGTAAACTACTGCTAAATTGTCCCCCTCAAGACAGACCACTCCTCTTAGTAGGCCAGGTTTCAGATACATTGATATAGTAAACTACTACTAAATTGTCCCTCTCAAGACAGACCACTCCTCTTATCAGGCCAGGTTTCAGATGCATTGATATAGTAAACTACTACTAAATTGTCCCTCTCAAGACAGACCACTCCTCTTAGTAGGCCAGGTTTCAGATACATTGATATAGTAAACTACTACTAAATTGTCCCCCTCAAGACAGACCACTCCTCTTAGTAGGCCAGGTTTCAGATGCATTGATATAGTAAACTACTACTAAATTGTCCCTCTCAAGACAGACCACTCCTCTTAGTAGGCCAGGTTTCAGATACATTGATATAGTAAACTACTACTAAATTGTCCCCCTCAAGACAGACCACTCCTCTTAGTAGGCCAGGTTTCAGATGCATTGATATAGTAAACTACTACTAAATTGTCCCTCTCAAGACAGACCACTCCTCTTAGTAGGCCAGGTTTCAGATGCATTGATATAGTAAACTACTACTAAATTGTCCCTCTCAAGACAGACCACTCCTCTTAGCAGGCCAGGTTTCAGATGCATTGATATAGTAAACTACTACTAAATTGTCCCTCTCAAGACAGACCACTCCTCTTAGTAGGCCAGGTTTCAGATGCATTGATTTAGTAAACTACTACTAAATTGTCCCTCTCAAGACAGACCACTCCTCTTAGTAGGCCAGGTTTCAGATGCATTGATATAGTAAACTACTACTAAATTGTCCCTCTCAAGACAGACCACTCCTCTTAGCAGGCCAGGTTTCAGATGCATTGATATAGTAAACTACTACTAAATTGTCCCTCTCAAGACAGACCACTCCTCTTAGTAGGCCAGGTTTCAGATGCATTGATTTAGTAAACTACTACTAAATTGTCCCTCTCAAGACAGACCACTCCTCTTAGTAGGCCAGGTTTCAGATGCATTGATATAGTAAACTACTACTAAATTGTCCCCCTCAAGACAGACCACTCTTAGCAGGCCAGGTTTCAGATGCATTGATATAGTAAACTACTACTAAATTGTCTCCCTCAAGACAGACCACTCCTCTTAGCAGGCCAGGTTTCAGATGCACTGAGATAGTTGAATACTACTATATTGTCCCCTTCAAGAAAGGACACCCCTCTTTATCAGGCCATGTTTAAAATGCATTGATATAGTAGACTACTACTAAATTGTCTCCCTCTTGTAAGGCAACTTTTTTCATTGCAGAAGGGGAGGCATTATAGGGGCCTGGGTGGCTCAATGAGTTAGGTGGGTGGAATACCTAACAACTCATACAAGCCTATCACCAATATGGCATGGGTTCGCGCCCTGCTTTGTAAATTACAAAAAAAGGGTGCACTCGACTCGTACCCACAAGTGATAAAGTTGATCAGTTGCTTGCCCATGGTCGGTGGTTCTCTCCGGGTACTCCAGGTTCTTCCACCACTAAAACTGGTCGCCACGATATAGCTGAAAGTGGCATTAAACACCAAAAATCAATCAAAGCATTATAAGAGGAGGACTATTGTATAAGCCAATACATCATTGGTAACCCACTATTCATTACGCTTGTTTCTCCTCCATCACAAGGAATGAAAATAATTAACCAAGGGTTACAGGCGATGTCACAATTAAAGTATTGATGTCATTCAATTCTAGACCAAATTTGTTAAAATATGATTTAAAAGGAAATTTGAAATGAAGATATTTTATTTGGGTGAAGAAAAAGTATTTAATTCAGGTCCTAGTTTTGTTAGTTCACCTGGACCAAAGGGTCCAGGTGAACTATTGCCATCACTTGGCGTCCGTCGTCTGTCGTTTGTAAACTTTTCACATTTCAAGCTTCTTCTCCGAAACCACTGGGCCGATTGGAACCAAACTTAGCAGGAATGTTCCTTGGATGGTCCTCTACAAAGTTACTGTTTTTCGTTCCAGTCGGATATTCAATATGGCTGCCAAGGCCAATAATATGCTCTGATTGGCCGAAATTTCAAAGATCTTCTTCTCTGAAACTAATGAACTGACTGAACCCAAACTGTACAGGAATGATCATTGGAATGTCCTTTACCAAGTTACTGTTTTTTATGCCGATCTTAAATCCAAGATGGCCGCCATCACAGGACATAGATTAACATTGGACCCTATGGGAAAATGTTCAAATGCCTTCTTCTCAGAAACTACAAATATGATTAAAGCCAAACTGTACATGAATGTTCATTGGATGGTCCTCTACAATCTTAAGGTTTTTTGTTCCGATATGAAATTCAAAATGGCGGCTACGGCAGGACTTAGTTTAACATTGGACCCTATGGGAAAAATGTTTCAAAATGCTTCTTCTCTGAAACCACTTGGACAGTTGAAACCAAACTGCCCAGGAATGATCATTGGAAGGTCCTCTACAAAGTTTCTGTTTTTTATGCCGATCGGAAATCCAAGATGGCCGCCACCGCAGGACATAGATTATCATTGGACCCTATGGGAAAATGTTCAAATGCCTTCTTCTCAGAAACTACAAATATGATTAAAGCCAAACTGTACATGAATGTTCATTGGATGGTCCTCTACAAACTTTACGTTTTTTGTTCCGATATGAAATTCAAAATGGCGGCTACGGCAGGACCTAGTTTAACATATGGACCCTATGGGGAAAATGTTTCAAAACGCTTCTTCTCTGAAACCACTAGGACAGTTGAAACCAAACTGCCCAGGAATGATCATTGGAAGGTCCTCTACAAATTTTATGTTTTTTATGCCGATCGGAAATCCAAGATGGCTGCCACCGCAATACATAGATTAACATTGGACCCTATGGGGAAAATGTTCAAATGCCTTCTTCTCAGAAACTACAAATATTATTAAAGCCAATATGTACATGAATGTTCATTGGATGGTCCTCTACAAACTTTACGTTTTTTGTTCCGATATGAAATTGAAAATGGCGGCTACGGCAGGACTTAGTTTAACATTGGACCCTATGGGAAAAATGTTTCAAAACGCTTCTTCTCTGAAACCACTTGGACAATTGAAACCAAACTGCCCAGGAATGATCATTGGAAGGTCCTCTACAAAGTTTCTGTTTTTTTATGCCGATCGAAAATTCAAGATGGCCACCACCGCAGGACATAGATTAACAATGGACCCTATGGGAAAATGTTCAAATGCCTTCTTCTCAGAAACTACAAATATGATTAAAGCAAAACTGTACATGAATGTTCATTGAATGGTCCTCTACAAACTTTAGGTTTTTTATTCCGATATGAAATTCAAAATGGCGGCTACGGCAGGACTTAGTTTAACATTGGACCCTATGGGAAAAATGTTTCAAAACGCTTCTTCTCTGAAACCACTTGGATAATTGAAACCAAACTGCCCAGGAATGATCATTGGAAGGTCCTCTACACGGTGTGTGTTTTTTATGCCGATCGGAAATCCAAGATGGCCACCACCGCAATACATAGATTAACATTGGACCCTATGGGAAAATGTTCAAATGCCTTCTACTCAGAAACTACAAATATGATTAAAGCCAAACTGTACAAGAATGTTCATTGGATGGTCCTCTACAAACTTTACGTTTTTTATTCCGATATGAAATTCAAAATGGCGGCTACGGCAGGACTTAGTTTAACATTGGACCCTATGGGGGAAATGTTTCAAAACGCTTCTTCTCTGAAACCACTTGGATAATTGAAACCAAACTGCCCAGGAATGATCATTGGAAGTTCCTCTACTCGGTGTGCGTTTTTTATGCCGATCGGAAATCCAAGATGGCCACCACCGCAGGACATAGATTAACATTGGACCCTATGGGGAAAATGTTCAAATGCCTTCTACTCAGAAACTACAAATATGATTAAAGCCAAACTGTACATGAATGTTCATTGGATGGTCCTCTACAAACTTTACGTTTTTGTTCTGATATGAAATTCAAAATGGCAGCTACGGCAGGACTTAGTTTAACATTGGACCCTATGGGAAAAATGTTTCAAAACGCTTCTTCTCTGAAACCACTTGGACAGTTGAAACCAAACTGCCCAGGAATGATCATTGGAAGGTCCTCTACAAAGTTTCTGTTTGTTATGCCGATCGGAAATCCAAGATGGCTGCCACCACAGGTCATAGTATTAACACAGGACCATATGGGGAAAATACAGAAATATATTCTTCTCTGAAGCTATTGCACTGATTGAACCTAAACTGTGCATCAATCATTGGAAGGTCCTTTACAAACTTTGTGTTTTTTATGTTGATCGTAATTTCAAGATGACTACCACTGCAGGACATAGTTTTTGCATAGGACCAATTGGTTTTTTTTATAACCAGGTGAACGATACAGGCTCTTGAGAGCCTCTGGTTAATACATGTATCCTGAAATATTATTTTTTAATATATTAGTTACAAGAGAGAAAAAAACATGTGGTAGAGTTAAGTTGCCAAAGCTATATTTAGCATTAAATTAAAACATTTGTATCATCTTGAATACAGATATAGTATCCCAGTCTGGAACATGTTTACATGGTGTTTCAACATGATATATAATTTTAGTAAGATATAATGATGACAAATTTTTACAGTGACATCTGGCTCCACAAAACTAATATTTTTGTAATATCACAGGTGTACCACCAGCAAGTTATATGTTACCAAATATAACATCTGTTTACCTTTCAATTCATTTGATTCAAGTATAATATTGTAATAAAAAATGATTTTTTCTTAAAGGTTTAGAATAGTGGTATTTTTGGGACATTTTCTTCCTTATCTATTTCATTTCTTAGTTTTTCATGTTTAAATACAGGTATACAATTTTAGTAAAAAAAAAAAATTAAAAGTTTTCATTCAAAATTTGTTTCCTTGAATATTTCTTTGGTTCATTATCACAGTTATGATTTGTAAGACTTGAAGACAAATAAAAAAAAAAGCATACAGTCAGTCAAACATGTATATAAAGGGCACTCTAGGGATCCTGAAAATGTGCCCTTTATATACAGGTTAAAAATTATACTAACCATTAATTGTAAAAATTTGGCTGCCCATTATAGACAGCGTTTGGTTATAGTGAAACTTGTCGAAGCTGAACATAGAATAAACCAAATTCCTGTGTAAACCGATCTTTGAATAAAGTCAAAATTCTCTTGTAAAGCGATTTTTGAATAAAGTCCCATTGAAGGAAATATTTGTTAATTTAACCTGTATAAACTGAAAACCTGTTTATTCTGGACAAAAAAGTTGGACCCAAGATAGTTCTGTTTAAACAGATTTCACTGTACAATGTACTGTGCATATATGTTCAAGTTAATTCCGTATTTAGGGGAGGCTAGGCTTATAGTGTTAAACATCACTTTCAACAATATTTCAGATATATTGTAACAAGTCAGTTTTATTGATAGAGGAAACCGGAGAGAACCAACGACCTGTCGCAAGTCACTGACAAACTTTATCACATAATGTTGTATCGAGTATATCGAACTCACAACTTTAGTGGTGATGGGCACTGATTGTACTGGTAGTTGTAAATCCAACCACCATACTATCACGACCACGATTGTAGTTAATGTAAACATATCTGTAATCAAAACAAATAAATATGTTATTTTCAACTAAAATGTGACTGACTTTCCCATCGTAAATGTACATGTTGATGAATAATTGGCAGCATAGATTTCTAAATAGAAATTATCGTCTTCCAATCAAAGTATGCTACAGTATTTGTACTCTTAGACATATCAGAATCAAAATAATTCATGGAAGCCAGAATGTGTTTTGATTTTGAACATGGGTTGGCGGATATTAGTATTTTATCCCGAGCCTATACTGATATCCGCCAACCCGTGTTAAAACTCAAAACACATTCTGTCTTCCATGATTTATTTCTTAATTTAAAAATAGCATGATTTATTTGTATAAAAAAAAGAATGTCTTTTAAATCAGACAATGATCTTTTGTTTTTGTCTGTTAAAATTAAAATTGTTGCTATAAACAACATATGTGTTAATGTACTTTTATAATCCAATCTATGTAGAGGAGGAGAAAGATTATTTTTGTATTGTTTTAGCAGTCTTCACACAAACTCACATGCCCAAAGCCCTGGAAAATTAAAACTGGATTCTGACAAGTGAAAATTATGAAAGAATTTGTTTGAATAAAGAGAATTTTTTTCTAAATTTGGCTTTTGGTGAAAAATATTAAGGTAATGACTGTTTTAATCCACAAATTCTAAAACCCAGCAAAAAGGCTTCTTTTACTGTAAAAAGGTTGAAATTAAGAAGAAAAAAAATGTTTTTTTTTTATTAGCTCACTTGGCCAAAGGCAGGCCAAGTGTGAGTATTTAGTATCACTTGTTACCTGTTCGTCTGTCTTTGTTAACTATTTCACATTCAAATCTTTTTCTCCAAATTTGCTCAACTAAATAGAACCAATAAGCATTAGAGAAAACCGAAGGGGCAATCAAGAAAATGAACAGTCCAGAAAAACTGGCAACATTGGGTACACAAGACACAGGACGAAGACAAACAAAACAAATAAACGTTAGAGAAAACCGAAGGGGCAATCAAGAAAATGAACAGTCCAGAAAAACTGGCAACATTGGGTACACAAGACACAGGACGAAGACAAACAAAACAAATAAACGTTAGAGAAAACCGAAGGGGCAATCAAGAAAATGAACAGTCCAGAGAAACTGGTAACATTGGGTACACAAGACACAGGACGAAGACAAACAAAACAAATAAACGTTAGAGAAAACCGAAGGGGCAAGCATGAATGGACAATCCAGAGAAACTGGTAACATTGGGTACACAAGACACAGGACGAAGACAAACAAAACAAATAAACGTTAGAGAAAACCGAAGGGGCAATCAAGAAAATGAACAGTCCAGAAAAACTGGCAACATTGGGTACACAAGACACAGGACGAAGACAAACAAAACAAATAAACGTTAGAGAAAACCGAAGGGGCAATCAAGAAAATGAACAGTCCAGAGAAACTGGTAACATTGGGTACACAAGACACAGGACGAAGACAAACAAAACAAATAAACGTTAGAGAAAACCGAAGGGGCAAGCATGAATGGACAATCCAGAGAAACTGGTAACATTGGGTACACAAAACACAGGACGAAGGAAAACAAAACAAATAAACGTTAGAGAAAACCGAAGGGGCAATCAAGAATGGACAATCCAGAGAAACTGGTAACATTGGGTACACAAGACACAGGACGAAGACCAGCAAAACAAATAAACGTTAGAGAAAACCGAAGGGGCAATCAAGAATGGACAACCCAGAGAAACTGGTAACATTGGGTACACAAGACACAGGACGAAGGAAAACAAAACAAATAAACGTTAGAGAAAACCGAAGGGGCAATCAAGGATGAACATTCCAGAGAAACTGGTAACATTGGGGACACAAGACACAGGACGAAGGCAAACAAAACAAATAAACGTTAGAGAAAACCGAAGGGGCAATCAAGGATGAACATTCCAGAGAAACTGGTAACATTGGGGACACAAGACACAGGACGAAGACCAGCAAAACAAATAAACGTTAGAGAAAACAGAAGGGGCAATCAAGGATGAACATTCCAGAGAAACTGGAAACATTGGGTACACAAGACACAGGACGAAGGAAAACAAAACAAATAAACATTAGAGAAAACAGAAGGGGCAATCAAGAATGAACAATCCAGAGAAACTGGTAACATTGGGTACACAAGACACAGGACGAAGACCAGCAAAACAAATAAACGTTAGAGAAAACAGAAGGGGCAATCAAGGATGAACAATCCAGAGAAACTGGAAACATTGGGTACACAAGACACAGGACGAAGGAAAACAAAACAAATAAACGTTAGAGAAAACCGAAGGGGCAATCAAGGATGAACAATCCAGAGAAACTGGAAACATTGGGTACACAAGACACAGGACGAAGGAAAACAAAACAAATAAACATTAGAGAAAACCGAAGGGGCAATCAAGGATGAACAATCCAGAGAAACTACCAACATTGGGTACACAAGACACAGGACGAAGGAAAACAATGCAAAAAACACAACACAGAAAACAGAAACGTTAAAAACTGATGGGGCAACTAAGAATGGACAATCCAGAAACACTGGCAACATTGGGTACACATATGTGTTGGACACCACTGTACACAAACAAACACAAATAACATAAATAAGACATGAACCCTCATACAAACAACTAGAGGTAAAGACGTACGGAAGACTGTTTTTATACAGAAATCGTAATGGACAACACAACACGGAACACAGGACGTATAGACATATTATAGGGAAAAATGTTGGACATCACTATACACAAAAAACAATAAGATATGAGTTCTCCTACAAACAACTGGAGATAAAGACGTAACGAACACTGTTAAAATGGGTCTTATGCCAGTTATCTACCTCAAATGATAAGGTTTCTTACACTCGCCCAAGTCCAGTGGTTTCACCTGTCACTTTATTATAAATCTGTCTAGGTTTTCTTCTTCCAAGAATTCTGATAATTATGATATAGCTGAAAAATTGATGATAAATACCAATAACCATTGAAGATACCAAAGGGTAAGCAGAAGTTAAAATTCAAAGAAGGGCAGACAATACAATGACAAAAAAAACAAATAATGGTCGACAAAAAATTCTAATCAGAAAAATCAGATTGAGAAACATGAACACCACTAAAAATGTCAGTGACCTCGGATGCTCGGGGAAAGATAAGCAATGCCTGTTCCAATAGCTAATTGAATACAGTCAAACCTTGTGGTGTCATAGTAGTATGGACAACCGATATTGCCAAATATTGAGCTATCCTGGTTGAATTAAGCTAAAATTTACTACAAATGAATCAAATTTTAATTTCAAGTTAGCCAAGGAATCCAGTTATGTCAGTTTGAGTTAACAAGGTTTTATTATACCTGTATATAGCAATGATGTAAACTATGTCCATGAACAAAGCAATCAATTACTTACTAAAGTTTTCATTGTTTGATTTCAGATTTCTGTGAATGAGGCTGCTGCTCAATTATGTCTTCACATGCCCACTTTGCTTACAAGAAGAGAAGATTTATTCCCCTTGGCAAGACAGGTTGTCAGGGACAGTGGTTACCAGTACTCTAAAGGACATTCCAGGTAATAATTATTGCTCTTTATCCAATGTTTTGACCATCAGGCCTTTACCAAGGATAAGTCTATAACGAAATCACAATCTAGGGTTCACACACTTAAAAACGTCCATGATACATAAAATATTAATAAATATTGAACATGTTATGTATCATGGACGTTTTTAAGAAGGTGAACACTAGATTGTGATTACTTGATAGACACATCCTTGATAAAGGCCTTTTATTAACATACAGTAATTTATCATGGCAAATTCAATTATGTAATGATTAGCGTGCTTGCCTCGAGTTGTGGTAGATCCTTGGTTTCTAGCCCTGATCGGTTCAAACCAAAGACTAGAAAATTGGTATTTGTTGCTTTCCCGCTAAGCATGCAGCACTAAGGACTAAAGAGCAAAGACTGGTTGGCTCGGAATCAGGATAATGTGTCCGAGTAGAGCGACATTCTGCCCGCAGACTGTTGTTCCAGTGAGCTGGCACTATTAAAAATCAAACTCAGCGTGTTGGTCTAGTACATAGTAGACATCATCATCATTTCATTTAAATATAGATCATAGATTTTGAAGACCACGAGTGACCGAAGTACGCATAAGGATTAAACGAGTGGTTCCGCTCACGAGTCTAATCATTAATGCATATTCGGTCACGAGTGGTCTTATTTTGATATTCAAAATGTATGATTTAGTTATACTGTTTATTATATAGACTTTCAAAATTTCTTGTACATTATTTTTGTTATTTGTATATTTCATTCCACGCGTATGAATCTACGAACAATGATTAAGGGGTTCAACTGGAAGGATCTGCCATCTTGAAAATGTGAAATCCTACATGTCATATTTACAACAATACACAAAAATAATTAAAATGCTTTCCTTGAAAACTTATTTTAGTTAAATTTGATCAAAATTGAAGCATACACGAAGCCAAATAACGTCTGATCTTTACGTTTCAAACTGGAAGTCTTCATATGATGCCCTATTGGTTATGTGCCAAAGTCGTCAATAACTTTTCGCGGAATTTTTTCAGTTTTCAATCGTATGTGTATTTACCATAACACAACAAGGGACGTAACCACCACACTTATAGTTGTGCAAAAGTAGTTCCGGCAGCAAAAAACTTATATCTCACATGTGAGATACCGGAATTTATTTCATGGATAAATCTCCATAATTCACACCTATCTATATAATAATGTAACATATTCTTGCCATGATATAGCTGACAAATTGCTCATTGGACTTTAAACAGCAATCACTCGCTCACTCCTTCCATTGCTCTAGCTCGGACGGGTCATAAGGTTTTAAAGTTTATGGTGTTTGACAGTATTTTAGTTATTTCATGACTGTCAGTTTTATTGGTGGAGGAAACCTGAGTACCCAGAGAAAACCACAGACCTGCCGCAAATCACTGACAGACTTTATCACATAATGTTGCATTGAGTACAACTCACCATGAACAGGATTCGAACTCTCAACTTTAGTGCTGATAGGCACTGATTGCATACACTAGGGACATCAAAATCCTAATTTCCTTGGCTGTATATTAATTTCCGTCATGAAGTACTAATTATTCATACTTTTCGGCAGAGATTCAATGTGAAATGTAGGGATTAATACACAGTAATGGAGATTAGAGTTGAATCGAGAGATTATAACTTAGATCGGCAACTTATTACTTTGTAGTTCAATTTAATACTTTATTTGGCAGGATTTAATCGATAATCTTTATATATATATATACATTTATCGATTTTTTTACGGATGGGTACGTATATGCGATTGAGTTGAGAAAAATTGGATGTTTGTTTTCATTTAGTTATGTATCAACAGCTATAGTGTATTCACCGTAAAAAACGACTCTTTATTCTCAAATAAACCATACATTACAATGGTATAGAGAAGTTACATATAAAAATACAACACAACACATACATGACAAATAAATAACAGATACACAAATACATATACATACAATATTTACATTACAACATGTTTGTGTACTGATCGATCGCTATATATAGCACACAGGTAAGTTATATATTTTAGCTGTGGTATATTAATATGTATATTTTTTTTTTTTAGACATTTCAAGAAAAGGTATCAAAATATAAAATCATTTGTTTTGTGTTATACCACAAGTCAGTTTTTATCTTATAATTTTTAGTTCTTTTTTCATTAAACTTTAATTATCTTTATTTCTGTATAGTGTACTGAATATAATTATTGATTTTTGCAGGTGCGTACGTGTATATGTATCGATGGCCTGTTGACAGAAAATAAAAACCGAATACACATTTCTCCCAGGTCGAGTTTTAAATTTAACAGACTATTTTAATGAATATATATATGCTATCAAGTTATAATGAAGAATGTTGTATTAATCCTGGCGTTTGTTTGGATATTACGCTGTGTGGTTTTTTTTTACCGGTTTTTGTACTGCACGAAATCGCGGACAAAATATGGTAGAATGATCATGACCCGATCAAGTGAGTTCAAGTATATCACATAGTGTAATTATTGTAGCTATTAATTATCTGTGTTTATTTAAAACCATGTTTGCTTTTTATTTTTAATGCTTAAGTATAATTGTCTTTAGTGCTTTTTCGGGAAACTGCATATATTTCTTTTATTTTACAGATATTTCAAGAAAAGGTATCAAAATATTAAATAGTTTTTTTTATGTTATTTTGTTGCCTTTCATTCAGTTTTTATTATTATTATTTTCTGTTGCGTTTTTATCAGTTATTTTTTATTTCCCTTTTAGTTAATATAATTTCTCTAATTTTTCGACTATTTTCATTTTTGGAGATTTCCAGTTGGATGACGTTTTTTATGTGGAATTTTTTTATACCTGCATTAGTCGGGTTTCGGGTCCGTTCTCCCTGATAATTATATATATGTAGGGTATTAAAAATAAACAAAGTATAAATGATATTTGATGTTTACAAATAATAAATTGAGAAATTTTAACAAGTGTATGTTTCGATTATGAGCAAAGTTAAACATTTCAGTCCCTTGGAATAAGTAAAGCAGATATATATATATATATATATACGCAAAGATAAGTGAATTAAGAGTCGGTAGAACGATCGATCTTTTGTGAAATTGATGAAAAAAATCACTCATACTCGAGTGCTGTAGATCGTGGGTTCAAGCCCCAGTCGGGACAAAATCAAAGACTATAAAATCGGTATTTGTTGCTTCTCCGCTAAGTACGCAACATTAAGGAGAAAGAGTAACGACTGGTTAGCTCAGAATCAGGATAACGAGTCCGGGTGGGGCGACATGTCTATCCGTGGACTTGTTTCAGTGAGCTAGCACTAAAAATTCAATCCAGCGTATTGATCTAGTACAAAGTGGACATCATCATCTCATTGAAAATTAACATGTTCTCGCCATGATATAGCTGAAAAATTGCTGCATTGGCGTTAAATAACAATGATCACCACTCGCTCTTTATTAAATTATCGTGTTTCAAAATTGCAAGCTAAATTAAGAACACGACCTATTTAGTCCAACATTTAACCCTCATAATTAGATTTGGTAATTCTGTAATTGATTTGTAGTCGTGTTTTCGATTGATTTTTTAATTTTTTTTTTAGAAAACTGCAAGTTGTATAGTTTTTAAATAATCAGTAATGCGGTGTCAAACTTATATATCAAATTTAGTGTACAGATCCCTCCAAGTGTATCAACGATCATACTCTCAGGTTGGACACAGAGTTTTGTCAGACTTGAAGAGAGTGTCACTCTTAAAATTGTTCGACAAAATCCTCCCAGGTCGGAGTGAGAGTGAGAGTATCCCATGTCGGAGTGAGAGTCTCCACTCTCAGATAGTTAAACTGTTAACAGGAAACGTCCCCAAATTCTGCTAACCAATAAATTCGTGCATAAAGAAACATGCGTATCTTAGTAAAGCTGAAGTAAATGAGTGATATACAGTACGGAAAGTATAGATATGTTAACGGCTGTCACAGGCGATATATACAATAATATCCATGAATAAAATGTATTAACATGCAGTACCCATGTTTTAAGTGCACTAGAAGTGAATATTAATATGTCCCTATGTACTCGCGACAATCGATGCCAAGGCCCTTTCACTTGCTGCAGACAGTTGCCGGTTTACATATCGGGTGCGTTTGCTCTTTTACGTGTTTGCCAAATGTAGGGCGAACGAACCCGGGTAAATAATTCTAATTTATACATTTATTTCTTTAAAGGCAAATTTGGATTAAAATTAATTAGTAAAATTTAAGTTTTATTTTGTTGATGGCGAATGGGTCATAAATCCGTAAATCCCAGGTTTTTTTCTTGAAAATTGGCAGTCTGCGGAGTCCAGATATAGGTGAAATAATATTTTATTAGTGTATTCTACGTTTTTTTTTACAGTTTACCTGTCAAAACATCACCCATCTCAGCATGTCGTCGCATCGTGCATTCATGTTATACAAATACACCTATCACAGGTGTGAAAAAAAAAACGTTGCTCAAGACTCCTTTTACTAAGACTTATAAACATAGATAACTATTTTGCATTTTCGATTTTCAAGCCGTCTTCCAATTTATTTGTACTTAAAAAATAAATTTATATCTTTTTTCTTATATATGTGTATAAATATCTTAATAAAATAAATACATTTACGGTGAGAAATTATTATACGTCATGATATCCTTATTTAGGTAAATACTTTATTAGACAGATTTTTTTTAAAACCATTTTTGTCTTTTAAATTGATAACTGACCCAAGCTAAATAAATGAAATGTGACTTAATATGTTAATTATATAAATCCTTGCCTTCTATAAATTTTAATTTCTTATCTAATTCTTATTCTTATTTAACAATATGGTCAGGTTGTTATTTTCATTGAATGGCATCTCAAAATAGATGGCTTCACAGTAGGGGCTCTTCCTGTATATTGGTTACATCCTGTATATTACAACTGACAGCTAATGCATGACAAACAATTTGAATCAGCCATCATTATCATAAAATACATTTTTTTAATCTTTATTTTGATGATGGCACCTAATTCCCATCACCTAATCCAAATTAGTATAGTAGAGCACCGTATTTTTCGGATGATAAATCTAGATAAAAATGACGATTTTGTTTACAGTATACCTTTATTTTGCTGTAGGTTTATTTCTGAATAAGAAGACTCGTATCATCGATGTTCTTGGTGTTATTTTTTTTTAAAATAAAGCAATAAAAGTATACTAACAGGGGTTGCAATTCTATGGAAAAAATATTCAACATCCGAAAAAAATCAATATTCAATGATTGAAGTGTTAGCGAAAATCAGTTCAATATTGTATTTTATAATAAAATATATACTATAAAAAATGTATCTTGTTGAAAAAAATCACAGAGTGGATCAATTTACAATATAAAATTATTATCACAAAGTATCTAAATATAGCTATAGCTTTCCCATCAAACATGAGCATGCGCACGTGGTTGTAGTAAAAAATGGCAGTTGCAATACATCTCACAGTAAGCGTGCAGAACAAGCTTTTTATACTAAATATACTGGAAAATAATTTATATCGATTTCGTTACTTAATCGATATTTTATTGCAATAATTTATATGAGGCTATGGGTGTTTAAACGTCACTTTTCAACAATATTTCAGTTATTTATTGACCTTTAAGCTACCTTTCCTGGCGCGAATATGGTGCAAGGTAGAAATACACTAGGGTATTTAGTGGTAGCATCCCAAATTGCCGAGTCCAATTAGCCGATTCCCAAATTGCCAACATATGAAAAATATTGTTATTGCAAGTAGAATAATGCTTCTAATTTATGAAGGAATATTGTAAATAATTAAATAAATATTTCTTTTGAAATGGTCCGACATACAAGGGAGTTTAGATTATAGCATTCGAGCTCAAAGTCAAAAGGATATACGGTGGATTAGTCCTGCAGACAACCATGATTTCTGTCAAGATGAAGGATGCCAAGAAATTATTTCAAAACATATGCTCTGTGAATAATAACTAGCATAAACATGAGAGAATACACATTTTTTGTTTTGTAAATTTTGCATTTGAGCGAGACTTAGTAAAACTCTAAATAAACATTTACTTATTTGTAGTTTATTTCCATTGTTCTTCAATTATTTGAGTAATGAGGATCGGCATCTCCTATTCATCAGTGCATTTGATTATGGTTTTTCTAATTAAAATTGCACGAAAAATTACTGCTTTCAATAAAATATGTACACATCATTAATATTTTTTTTTAAATAAAAAATAATATTATGAAACTTTGTCATTTTTAACAAAAGTCGGCAATATGGGATTCGGCAATATGGTACTAATTCATTTACGTACCCGGACATTCTACACACCGGAAGGAAAGTACGCTTACAAATACACATCGATCACAAAATGTTTGACATGTTCACCTCGAGAAATGTAAAAAAAAATCTTTAAATATCCACTCTCACGTCCGACCAAATACTCTGAATGCACCCACGATGTCCGACCAAATAGTCGGAGTTAGAGGGTGTTAACTCAAATTTGTCGGACATTTTGGGAGGGATATGTCCGACCTGACCGGAGTGTACTGTACATGACGCGTTTTTGGAATTTTAGTTAACTGTAACATTCATAAATAGAAAATGTCACTATGCATTTTTTTTGTAAAGTATAAGGCCTTGTTTTCTTGTTAAAATATTCTTATATTCTTCATAATTATATTGATATTATTTGGGGGGTGGGAGGGGGAATTGCCCCAAAGAGATTTATACAGTTAGTCATACCCAGAGGCCCCTTTCTCGGGTGTCAACGTGCTGTTTTCACTACTGTCAAGGTATTAACTATTTTATGGGGGTGAAATACCAAAGTAATAAGAATTATATAATTTCCTGTCAGTCTGATAATTTTTTTCTCTTTTATTTTTTATTGTTACACATTACTTAATTTTGTAGTGGATTAAAAAAAAGTATTATTTTGCCTTTCGAATGTTTATTTCTTTGGGAAAGTATTTCTTAGTTTTGTCTTTCATTGTTTAAATCATGTTTTCTGTGCATTTCCTACAATCAAAACAATCTCTTGTTTTCTGTATAATATAATAAAATCATATATATTTTTTTTCATTCATTGCACCAGTTTAAATTGATATGTCCAAATATACGACAGTACCAAAAACGGGTTTTTATAATTTGTTTATGTTACTACTTCTGGTACTGGTGATCATGTGTACATAATTCTCATCTTCGCATCATGTGATGTCTTTAACAATCACCATTCCTATAATACCAGTGTTGTGGGCACCTCAAATAAACTCTCCTTGGCACCATATAGTTCTCTCCTTCATTACAGAAGTCCTAATAAACTATGAGGTAGTTTTATCCTATAGAAGCTGCATGAAGGGAAAGGAAGAGCAAGTGAAGAACAAAAATGTGTTTGCTTACTTCTACCATAATTTTTTCTAACTAAAATATATACACACACACACATATATATATAATACATGTATATAATAATTTAATTCTTTGTAGGTCTGTTGTTTACTAGCCTTCAAACCAGCTTATTTTCTGGAAATATGAAAATTAAAACAACATTAATCTATAAAATGATAAAATTATTGGCAAGAAACAATTTGAAGCTCGTTTTTCTAATGTGGAAACCTTACATTTATTTTAATTATAGATAATTAAGTGATAACAAAAATCATTTACTTTCATAAAACTTGATAAAAGTTACATAATTCATTGATAAGACTGTCAAACCTTTCTAAGGATTAACAATTAACCTATAACATAATTGTTTTGTTAATGAACACAGTTATAAAAATGAACAATAAGAATAATAAACATAGAAAGTTGTATTAGAAACTGAATTAAAAAAAAACATTAACAGAAATATTATAACACAAACTACAACAAAAAAAAAAACTGGAAGGTAACAAAATAACATAAAACAAACTATATAATATTTTGATACCTTTTATTGAAATATCTGTAAAATAAAATAAATATAAGCAGTTTCCCAAAAAAGCACTAAAGACAATTATACTTAAGCATTAAAAATAAAAAGCAAACATGGTTTTGAATAAACACATATAACTAATAGCTACAATAATTACACTATGTGATATATTTTAACTCACTTGATCGGGTCATGATCATTCTACCATATTTTGTCCGCGATTTCGTGCAGTACAAAAACCGGTAAAAAAAACCACGGCCTAATATCCAAACAAACGCCAGGATTAATACAACATTCTTCATTATAACTTGATAGCATATATATATATTCATTAAAATAGTCTGTTAAATTTAAAACTCGACCTGGGAGAAATGTGTATTCGGTTTTTATTTTCTGTCAACAGGCCATCGATACATATACATGTACGCACCTGCAAAAATCAATAATTATATTCTGTTGTCTATACAAATGAAAGGGTTAGCAATTAACTTGTAAAAGAAATTGTTTTGTTAGTGAAAACAGTTGTTAGTACACTATACAGAAATAAAGATAATTAAAGTTTAATGAAAAAAGAACTAAAAATTATAAGATAAAAACTAACTTGTGGTATAACACAAAACAAACGATTTTATATTTTGATACCTTTTCTTGAAATGTCTAAAAAGAAAAAAAATATACATATTAATATACTGCAGCTAAAATATATAACTTACCTGTGTGCTATATATAGCGATCGATCAGTACACAAACATGTTGTGTAATGTAAATATTGTATGTATATGTATTTGTGTATCTGTTATTTATTTGTCATGTATGTGTTGTGTTGTATTTTTATATGTAACTTCTCTATACCATTGTAATGTATGATTTATTTGAGAATAAAGAGTCTTAGGTCTTAGGAAAACATAGAAGGAATTTTTATTTCAACATTCATCATTTAATTCATGAAAATTAAACCGGCTGTTAAACTCGATCTTGGTGAAATGTGTAAATTTCGTTTAATATTTTTTGTCAGCCGTGAATACTTGATTGCATATATATATATTCATTAATACAGACTCGATCTTTGGCGAAATATGTATTCCGTTTTCACTTGTTGCAAATTCGTTTTTTACGGTGAATACAATATAGCTGTCGATACATAACTAAATGAAAACAAACATCCAATTTTTCTCAACTCGATCGCGTATATGTACCCATCCATAAAAAAAAATCGATAAATGTATATATATATATATATATATATATATATATATATATATATATAAAGAGATTATCGATTAAATCCTGCCAAATAAAGTATTAAATTGAACTACAAAGTAATAAGTTGCCGATCCAAGTTATAATCTCTCGATTCAACTCTAATCTCCATTACTGTGTGTTAATCCCTACATTTCACATTGAATCTCCGCCGAAAAGTATGAATAATTATTACTTCATGACGGAAATTAATATACAGCCAAGGAAATTAGGATTTTGATGTCCCTAGTGATAGGTACTTGTAAATCCAACTACTCTACGATCACAACCACAATGTCCCCTCCCGTCATAAGGGAAATAACTCCTATAAAAATGGTGTAATTTTAGAATCAAATCAGGATTGTGCAAAAAAATTCATTTTACATTTTCAGGAAATTTTAATCTGTGTATCACTTGCATAATTTATTATGACTCAAACCTGTTCTTTTCAGGGCTGTTGAGACAGTGTTACCTTCTGCTAAACGTCCACGTCTAGATCCGACTTTCCTACGCATGCTGGAAACCTATCCTGGAATGTACAGACCCTCAGAGTTGGAGAGAACACAAATAAATGTAGGTTAAGTCAAATCTTTTTACAACAAGAAACTCTTAAGAATGGATGTCTAAATTGTAAGTCAAATCTTTTTACAACAAGAAACTCTTAAAGACTGTTCTTAAGGATGGGTGTCTAAATTGTAAGTCAAATCTTTTTACAAGAAACTCTTAAAGACTGTTCTTAAGGATGGGTGTCTAAATTGTAAGTCAAATCTTTTTACAACAAGAAACTCTTAAAGACTGTTCTTAAGGATGGGTGTCTAAATTGTAAGTCAAATCTTTTTACAACAAGAAACTCTTAAAGACTGTTCTTAAGGATGGATGTCTAAATTGTAAGTCAAATCTTTTTACAACAAGAAACTCTTAAAGACTGTTCTTAAGGATGGGTATCTAAATTGTAAGTCAAATCTTTTTACAACAAGAAACTCTTAAAGACTGTTCTTAAGGATGGGTGTCTAAAATGTAAGTCAAATCTTTTTACAACAAGAAACTCTTAAAGACTGTTCTTAAGGATGGATGTCTAAATTATAAGTCAAATCTTTTTACAACAAGAAACTCTTAAAGATGGGTGTCTAAATTATAAGTCAAATCTTTTTACAACAAGAAACTCTTAAAGACTGTTCTTAAGGATGGGTGTCTAAATTGTAAGTCAAATCTTTTTACAACAAGAAACTCTTAAAGACTGTTCTTAAGGATGGGTGTCTAAATTATAAGTCAAATCTTTTTACAACAAGAAACTCTTAAAGACTGTTCTTAAGGATGGGTGTCTAAATTGTAAGTCAAATCTTTTTACAACAAGAAACTCTTAAAGACTGTTCTTAAGGATGGATGTCTAAATTGTAAGTCAAATCTTTTTACAACAAGAAACTCTTAAAGACTGTTCTTAAGGATGGGTGTCTAAATTGTAAGTCAAATCTTTTTACAACAAGAAACTCTTAAAGACTGTTCTTAAAGATGTGTGTCTAAATTATAAGTCAAATCTTTTTACAACAAGAAACTCGTAAAGATGGGTGTCTAATTTATAAGTCAAATCTTTTTACAACAAGAAACTCTTAAAGACTGTTCTTAAGGATGGGTGTCTAAATTATAAGTCAAATCTTTTTACAACAAGAAACTCTTAAAGACTGTTCTTAAGGATGGGTGTCTAAATTATAAGTCAAATCTTTTTACAACAAGAAACTCTTAAAGACTGTTCTTAAGGATGGGTGTCTAAATTGTAAGTCAAATCTTTTTACAACAAGAAACTCTTAAAGACTGTTCTTAAGGATGGGTGTCTAAATTATAAGTCAAATCTTTTTACAACAAGAAACTCTTAAAGATGGGTGTCTAAAATATAAGTCAAATTTTTTACAACAAGAAACTCTTAAAGACTGTTCTTAAGGATGGGTGTCTAAATTGTAAGTCAAATCTTTTTACAACAAGAAACTCTTAAAGACTGTTCTTAAGGATGGGTGTCTAAATTATAAGTCAAATCTTTTTACAACAAGAAACTCTTAAAGACTGTTCTTAATGATGGGTGTCTAAATTATAAGTCAAATCTTTTTACAA